>JBBGZY010000755.1:1405000-2605000 GCA_037952925.1 Lithobates clamitans
CATTGGCATCCTCCCCTGAGAGTTCTGGGGTGGCCGGTCAGAGTAAGTGATCAGGGCTATCAAGTATTGCAATTGTTTTCAACACTGCAGCCCCTGTCTATATTACTGAAGAGGGTTTTTCTCAAGCCATGATGGGATTGGCTAGCGGCTTTAATCGCATCCCAGAATGGGATAAAATGCGAGTTCCCTCAGGGGACCATGAGAAGGCTGATGACTCCTCTTCTGAGGGGTCAAATGCAGGGGGATCAGCTTCACAATCTGAAAGATTGATAGTGCAATTCTTACTGACTTTGTCCACTTTTTTTGCTACTCTTCATTGAGTCGGTTGATATGGCCACTTCTTGTTTGGGTTCACTAAAGCCTCCTCAAGCTGAGCATGCCTTTCCTGTCCATTCATTGCTGAAAAGGCTTATATATTCTGAGTGGGATCACCCAGATAAACATTTTTTTCCTCCTATAAAGTTTTAACACTTTTTCCTATGGAGGAAAAATTCACTAAATGTGGGGATACCAGCAATTGTCACTGCTATATCCTCTGTGAATGAAAGTTTGACTTGTCCGATAGACAATGCTCAAATGCTTAGGGATCCAACGGATAAAAAGTTGGAAATTCCCTTTAAAAAAAAAAACAAGCAATTGTTTTTTCTGATGTCTCAACCTGCGCTAGCAGCAATTGGTGTATAAAAATCCTTGAGATACCAGTCTAAACAGGTGCTCAAGGTTATTCCTGATCAGCAGGCCATGAGAGGTTTTATTCTTCAAGCCTCACGCCTTATGCTTAGGCTGGTACATAAGCATAGAATCTTATGGTTAAAAAATTGGTCAGCCGTAGCATCATGCAAAGCTCCTGGCTAGTTTTCCTTTTCATGGTGAACGGCTGTTTAGGGATGATTTGGATAAATACATCCAAAAATGTTTTAGTGCAAAAGTATTCTTTTGTTAGTTGGAAGAGGAGTAACCGTATTTCATTTAAACAAGCTCCTTCTCCAGTGCCAGGAGCATCTGCTTCCAGGCAGTCACGACGGCCTCCGCCGTCAAGTTCAAGATGGAAACTAAAGCCTCCTTATGAGGGGGCACCCCCGCTCGCTTGAGTTAGAGTGTCAGAGCCTGCGGCCACATTACTCTGAAAGCCCCCGATCTCGTCTGATCTCAGAGGCTAAGCAGGGTTGGGTCTGGTCAGTACCTGGATGGGAGACCACCGTAGGCTGCAGATGGGTGACTCCCTCAATAACTCTAGGGTACAAACTTGAGTTCTGAAGGTCCCCGTTTCCTCGTTTTCTCAGACTCCAGAGGAAAAGAAGTCTGTCTTTCATGCATTGAACCATCTTTTGTCTCAAAAGATTGATCTTAGTGGTTCCTATGCAAGAGCAGGGATTGGGGTTTTATTTAAACCTTGTCACAGTACCAAAACCAAATGAGTATGTCAGACCCATTCTAG
This sequence comes from Lithobates clamitans, assembly GCA_037952925.1. Lineage (NCBI taxonomy): Eukaryota > Metazoa > Chordata > Amphibia > Anura > Ranidae > Lithobates > Lithobates clamitans. The sequence continues at coordinate 1,406,439 of JBBGZY010000755.1, forward strand.
ATCTCAAATATCTGAAGTTCTGAATATCTGCTCTCATGGAGTCAATCTGATCAGTGGCCTCCGTCCTACAAGGTGGAGAACTTCTGGCGTCAATAGACATCAGGGATGCATACCTCCATGTACCTATATTTACTGCTCACCAGAAATATCTATATTTCGAGGTAGAAAATTTTCTTTTTCAGTTTTTAGCTCTGCCTTTCTATCTAGCTACTGCACCTTGAGTATTTACAAAGGTCTGCCCCCCTCCTGTAGCCTGATTAAGGCCCCAAGGTATAGCGATTATAGCTTACCTAGACGATCTGCTCTTGATAGACCAGTCAGTAGCCCACTTAGACCAAAGCATGATCTACAGTTAACTACCTGGAATACCAAGGTCGGATTCTCAACCTAGAGAAATCCTCCGTAAAAAAACTATCAAGCAGATTGGAATACTTGGGTCTGATTATTGATACAGCCCAGGAAAAGGTATTCTTGCCCCAGGTGTAGATCAGTGCCATAAAGGAATTTAATCAGATGGTCATAGTAAAGAAGAATCTTTCTATTCGACTTTGCATGAGGTTGTTGGGAAAGATTTCATTAAGGCTGCTGCAAAACAATTAGTGTTTTGTTGGCTTGGAACAAATAGGTCCAAGCTCTAGATTTCCCAATGTGTCTGTCTCCAGGGTGCACCGGAGCCTCAGTTGGTGGTTGATAACCAAGAATCTGCAGAAGGGAAAATCTTTCCTACCACCTACCTGGAAGATGGTAACAGCAGATGCCAGCCTTTTTGAGTTGGGGAGCAGTCCCGGAAGAAGCAACTGTCCAAGGGAAATGGTCCAGATCAAAAATGCCCATCAACATTCTAGAGATCCGGGCAGAGCGATTGGCCCTGAGGGTCTGGATGTTCAGGTTACGGAATTATCCTGTCAGGATCCAATCCAACAATACCACAGCAGTGGCCTATATCAATCACCGAGGGGGCACAACAAGTCGTGCGGCCCAGAGAGAGAGGTGAATTATATCTTAACTTGGGCAGAATACAATGTACCTTGCCTATCGGCAGTCTTCATTCCAGGAATAGAAGATTGGCAGGCGGACACTTGAGTCACCAGCAGTTGTTCCTGGGAGAATGCACCCCAATATCTTCCTGGCAATATGCCGAAGATGGGGATCCCAGACGTAGATCTGTTTGCATCCAGGTTCAACAAGAAAATCCACAACTTTGTGTCAAGAACAAGGGATCCGCTAGCATGCGGAACAGATGCCTTGGTATTCCCGTGGAATCAGTTCTTCTTGATTTATGCATTTTCTCCTATTCTGCTGTTTCCATGACTGCTTCGCAGGATCACGCAGGAAGGGAGATCGGTGATTCTTGTAGCCCGGCGTGGCCCAAAAGATCTTGTTAGGCAGAGATCATAAGGATGGTGGTAGGGGACCTATGGACCCTACCACCACGTTCACACCTTCTCTCGCAAGGGCCAGTATTCCATCCTACCTTATAAACACTAAATTTAACAGTTTGGCTGTTAAATCCCACATTCTGAAAAAGTGTGGGCTGTCAGGTCCAGTGGTATTTACCTTGATTAGTGCAGGGAAGCTGGTTTCCAGAATCATAGATTAGAGTCTAGAAAGCATATGTCTCCTGGTGTGAATCCAGGGGTTGGCACCCCAGGAAGTATGTCATAGGTAGGTATGTCATAGGTAGAATCCTTGACTTTCTGTAGATGGGGTTAGAAATAAAGTTGGCCTTGCGTACTATCAAAGGCCAGGTTTTGGCCTTGTCGGTATTATTTCAACAACCACTTGCCTCGTGGCTTAATCCTCTGGTTAAGTCACCCCTGAACCCATGGGACTTGGATTTAGTTTTGTCGGCATTGCTGAAACAGCCTTTTTGAGCCAATACAGCATATTCCCTTGGTCCTTTTGACAAGGAATCTAATTTTCTGGTAACCATATCTTTTGCAAGAAGGGTATCAGAGTTGACTGCTCTTTCTTGTGAGAGCCATATTTGATTATTCACAAGGAAAAGGTAGTATTGCGCCCTCATCCCAACTTTCTACCGAAGGTAGTGTCTAGTTTTATCTGAACTAGGATATTGTTCTAATTTCATTTTTTCGAGAACCCTGTTCTACGGAAGGAGAATTACTACATTCTCTTGATGTGGTGAGAGCACTCAAGGTCTACTTGAAGGCGACTGCTCAGATTCGAAAAACTGATGTTTTGATGTGTTGCCTGAAGGTCCTGGAAAAACGACAGGCAGCATCGAAATCTATTATTTCTAAATGTATTCAGCAAGTAACTGTTCAGGCTTATGGTTTAATGAGGAGTATTCCACCCTCTCAAATCAAAAGCGCACTCCAGTAGGACTGTTAGTGCTTAGTGGGAGTGCATCACCAAGCTTTCATGGTTCAAATCTGCAAGGCCTCAACTTGGTCTTCAGCCCATACATTTACCAGATTTTATCAGGTGAATGTAAAAAGGCATGAGGATATCGCCTTTGGGCGTAGTGTGCTGGAGGCAGCAGTATAACTCCTCTAGTCTCATGTTGCCCTAATTCTGTTGTGTCTCCCTCCCCTCAGTTGCCATTGCTCTGAGACATCCCACATATTAATTACTATGGCTCTGTGTCCCGTGATGTACTATTAGGAAAATAGGATTTTTATAACAGCTTACCTGTAAAATCCTTTTCTTTGAAGTACATCACGGGACACAGAGGTCCCTCCCCTCTTTCTGGTATACACGTGTATTGCTTTGCTACAAAACTAAGGTACTCCCAGTAGTGGGAGGGGTTATATAGGTAGTGGACTTCCTGTCTTAGGATGTACCAGTGTCCATCACCTGAAGGTGGCCTATAACCCACATAGTAATTACTATGGCTCTGTGTCCTGTGATGTACGTCAAAGAAAAGGATTTTACAGGTAAGCTGTTATAAAAATCTTATTTTTCATGTGACAACACTAAAGAAATGACACTTTGCTTCAATGTAAAGTCGTGAGTGTGCAGCTTGTATAACTGTGTAAATTTGCTGTCCCCCTCAAAATAACTCAACACACAGCCATTAATGTGTAAACCAGTGGCAACAAAAGTAAGTACACCCCTAAATGAAAATGTCCAAATTGGGCCCAATTAGCCATTTTCCTTCCCAGTGTCATGTGATTTGTTAGTGTTACAAGGTCTCAGGTGTGAATGGGGAGCGGGTGTGTTAAATTTGGTTATTTGGTTGTTATTGCTCTCACTCTCTCATACTGATCACTGGAAGTTCAACATGGCACCTCATGGCAAAGAACTCTCTGAGGATATGAAAAAAGAATTGTTGCTTTACATAAAGATGGCCTAGGCTATAACAAGATTGCCAAGACCCTGAAATTGAGCTGCAGCATGGTGGCCAAGACCATACAGTATTTTAACAGGACAGGTTCCACTCAGAACAGGCCTTGCCATGGTCGACCAAAGAGGTTGAGTGCACGTGCTCAGCGTCATATCCAGAGACCATACGCCACACACTGCATCAAATTGGTCTGCATGGCTGTCATCCCAGAAGGAAGCCTCTTCTAAAGATGATGCACAAGAAAGCCTGCAAACAGTTTTCTCAAGACAAGTAGACTAAGGACATGGATTACTGGAACCATGTCCTGTGGTCTGATGAGACCAAGATAAACTTATTTGATTCAGATGGTGTCAAGCATGTGTGGTGGCAATCAGGTGAGGAGTACAAAGACAAGTGTGTCTTGCCTACAGTCAAGCATGGTGGTGGGAATGTCATGGTCTGGGCCTGCATGAGTGCTGCCGGCACTGGGGAGCTAAAGTTCATTGAGGGAACCATGAATGCCAACATGTACTGTGACATACTAAAGCACAGCATGATCCCCTCCCTTTGGAGACGGCCGCAGGGCAGTATTCCAACATGATAATGACCCCAAGACGACCACTGCCTTGCTAAGGAAGCTGAGAGTAAAAGTGATGGACTGACCAAGCATGTCTCTAGACCTAAACTCTATTGAGCATCTGTGGGGCATCCTCAAATGGAAGGTGGAGGAGCGTAAGGTCTCTAACATCCACCAGCTCCGTGATGTCATCACGGAGGAGTGGAAGAGGACTCCAGTGGCAATCTGTGAAGCTCTGGTGAACTCCATGCCCAATAGGGTTAAGGCAGTGCTGGAAAATAATGGTGGCCACACAAAATATTGACAGTTTGGGCCCAATTTGGACATTTTTACTTAGGAGTGTACTCACTTTTGTTGCCAGCGGTTTAGACATGGCTGTGTGTTGAGTTATTTTGAGGGGACAGCAAATTTACACTGTTATACAAGCTGTACACTCACTACTTTATATTGTAGCAAAGTGTCCTTTCTTCAGGGCTGTCACATGAAAATATATAAAAAAAGATTTATACTCACTTTTGTGAGATACTGTACATATATATATATATATATATATATATATATATATATATAGATAGATAGATATACTCTGCATTCGGTGTAGCCTATATATACAGTGGATTCGGTGGTGTATAGTTTCTAATACAGTGCAGGCGGTGTACACAGTATCTATTACAGTGTGTACAGTTTCTACTACACTTCTGGTGGTGTACACAGTATACAATACAGTGCAGCCACTGTACAGTTTCTAATGCGGTGCAGGCGGTGTACACAGTATCTAATACAGTGTGTACAGTTTCTAATACACTTCAGGTGGTGTACACCGTATCTAATACAATGTGTACAGTTTATACTACACTTCTGGTGGTGTACACAGTATACAATACAGTGCAGCTGTTGTACAGTGCAGGCGATGTACACAGTATCTAATACAGTGTGTACAGTTTATACTACACTTCTGGTGGTGTACACAGCATACAATACAGTGCACCTGTTGCACATTTTTCAATACAGTGCAGGTGGTGTACACAGTGTTTAATACAGTGTGTACAGTTTCTAAAACACTTCAGGCGGTGTATTTATATATATATATATATATACAGTCTAATTAATATATATATATATATATATATATATATATATATATATATATATATATATATACACTCTGCAACTGCAATCAGTGTAGCCTATATATACATTGCATTCGTTGGTGTATAGTTTCTAATACACTTCAGGCGGTATACACAGTATATAATACAGGACAATAAATAATACAGCAACAATAGTAACTGTGAGAGCTTACAGTGTTCTGGCGTCACCAAAACCAAAGGCCCAATTTTTCTGCCCCTGTTTAACAGGGGCAAGATATTACAATTTTTGAAACTATAGTTAAGCAGGGCCCGTTCCTGCGCCCAACAAGAGTAACTGTGAGGGGTTACAGTGTTCTTGCACCACCAACACCTAAGGCCCAATTTTTCTGCAGAGTATACAGGGCAGGCTGTATAGTATATATACTGCTGTTCAGAGTATATAGTGCCTGGGGGCCCCCCACACCATTAAAAAAAAAATGGTGCGGGGTTCCCCTTAATATCTATACCAGACCTGAAGGGCCTGGTATGGATTTTAGTGGGGGGCATCCACGCCATTTTTTGGGGGTATTTTTGACACTGGGTTCCCCTTAATATTCATATCAGACCCAAAGGGCCTGATATTGGATTGGGGGGGGGGAACCCACACCTTTTTTTAAATGATTTTTATCTATATTGCCGGGATCCAAAAATACATTACAGCTGCAAGCAAGGTAAATGTTTTTTCCTTTAGAAATGTAATATTGCTGTGGTACTGTTATAAACATGGGAAAGATGGGCTACTTTACAGTGAGACTAAGGAGACCCCCCCAGGCACAATATTTAAAGGAATATTTAATTTGTATTGCTTCACTTGAAGCATTATTAATATCATTGCTCGTGAAAAAAATTCAGTTTTTAAAACTTTTTTTGCATTGATACATGTCCCCTGGGGCAGGACCAGGGTCCCCAAACACTTTTTATGGCAATAACTTGCATATACAGTTTTACTGATAAGTTTACATACTCTGGCAGAATTTATGATTTCTTGGCCATTTTTCAGAGAATATGAATGATAACACAAACACTTTTCTTTCACTCATGGATAGTGTTTGGCTGAAGCCATTTATTATGAATCAACTGTGTTTACTCTTTTTAAATCCTAATGACAACACAAACTACCCAAATTACCCTGATCAAAAGTTTACATACCCTGGTTATTTGGGCCTGATAACCTGCACACAAGTTGACACAAAGAGGTTTGAATGGCTATTAAAGGTAACCATCCTCATCTGTGATCTGTTTGCTTGTAATTAGTGTGTGTGTATAAAAGGTCAGTGAGTTTCTGGACTCCTGACAGACCCTTGCATCTTTCATCCAGTGCTGCACTGATGTTTCTGGATTCTGAGTCATGGGGAAAGCAAAAAAATTGTCAAAGAATCTAAGGGAAAAGGTAGTTGAACTGTCTAAAACAGGAAAGGGATATCCAAGGAATTGAGAATGTCAATCAGCAGTGTTCAAACTCTAATCAAGAAGTGTAAAATGAGATGATCTGTTAAAACCAAACCACGGTCAGGTTCCAACTGCCAGGAAAATTGTTCGGGATGCAAAGAAAAACCCACAAACTTGTGAAACTTTACTTCAGGTGAAATATACAGTATCTCACAAAAGTGAGTACACCCCTCACATTTTTGTAAATATTTTATTATATCTTTTTATGTGACAACACTGAAGAAATGACACTTTGCTACAATGTAAATCAGTGAGTGTACAGCTTGTATAATGCCCCGACGGAAAATGTGTGATAGGACCTTGTTGTCGGAAATTCCGACCGTGTGTAGGCTCCATCACACATTTTCCATCAGATTTTCAGACACACAAAGTTTGAGAGCAGGCTATAAAATTTTCCGACAACAAAATCCGTTGTCGGAAATTCCGATCGTGTGTACACAAATCCGACGGACAAAGTGCCACGCATGCTCAGAATAAATAAAGAGATGAAAGCTGTTGGCCACTGCCCCGTTTATAGTCCCGACGTACATGTTTTACGTCACCGCGTTTAGAACGATCAGATTTTCCGACAACTTTGTGTGACCGTGTGTATGCAAGACAAGTTTGAGCCAACATCCGTCGGAAAAAATCCTAGGATTTTGTTGTCGGAATGTCTGAACAAAGTCCGACCGTGTGTACGGGGCATTACAGTGTAAATTTGCTGTCCCCTCAAAATAGCTCAACACACAGCCATTAATGTCTAAACTGTTGGCAACAAAAGTGAGTACACCTCTAAGTGAAAATGTCCATATTGAGCCCAATTAGCCATTTTCCCTCCCCGGTGTCATGTGACTTATTAGTGTTACAAGGTCTCAGGTGTGAATGGAGAGTTGGGTGTTATCGCTCTCACTCTCTCATCCTGGTCACTGGAAGTTCAACATGGCACCTCATGGCAAAGAACTCTCTGAGGATCTGAAAAAAAAAAGAATTGTTGCTCTACATAAAGATGGCCTAGACTATAGGAAGATTTCCAAGACCCTGAAACTGAGCTTCAGCATGGTGGCCAAGACCATACAGCGGTTTAACAGGACAGGTTCCAATCAGAACAGGCCTCTTCATGGTCAACCATAGAAGTTAGACCATAGAGTGCACATGCTCAGAGTCATATCCAGAGGTTGTCATTGGGAAATAGATGTACAAGTGCTGCCAGCATTGCTGCAGAGGTTGAAGGGGTGGGGGTCAGCCTGTCAGTGCTCAGACCATATGCCGCACACTGCATCAAATTGGTCTGCATGGCTGTCATCCCAGAAGGAAGCCTCTTCTAAAGATGATGCACAAGAAAGCCCACAAACAGTTTGCTGAAGACAAGCAAACTAAGGACATGGATTACTGGAACCATGTCCTGTGGTCTGATGAGACCAAGATAAACTTATTTGGCTCAGATGGTGTCAAGAGTGTGTGGGCGCAACCAGGTGAGGAGTACAAAGACAAGTTTGTCTTGTCTACAGTCAAGCATGGTGGTGGGAGTGTCATGGTCTGGGGTTGCATGAGTGCTGCCAGCACTGGGGAGCTACAGTTCATTGAGGGAACCGTGAATGCCAACATGTACTGTGACATACTGAAGCAGAGCATGATCCCCTCCCTTCAGAGACTGGGCCGCAGGGCAGTATTCCAACATGATAACGACCCAAAACACATCTCCAAGACGACCACTGCCTTACTAAAGAAGCTGAGAGTAAAAGGTGCTGGACTGGCCAAGCATGTCTCCAGACCTAAACCCTATTGAGCATCTGTAGGGGATCCTCAAACGGAAGGTGGGAGAGCGCAAGGTCTCTAACATCCACCAGCTCCATGATGTCATCATGGAGGAGTGAAGGAGAACTCCAGTGGTAACCTGTGAAGCTCTGGTGAACTCCATGCCCAAGAGGGTTAAGGCAGTGCTGGAAAATAATGGTGGCCACACAAAATATTGACAATTTGGGCCTAATTTGGATGCTTTTACTTAGGGGTGTACTCACTTTTGTTGCCAGCGGTTTAGACATTAATGGCTGTGTGTTGAGTTATTTTGAGGGGACAGCAAATTTACACTGTTATACAAGCTGTATACTCACTATTTTACATTGTAGCAAAGTGTCATTTCTTCAGTGTTGCCACATGAAAAGATATAATAAAATATTTACAAAAATGTGAGGGGTGTACTCACTTTTGTGAGATACTGTAAGACTCTCTGAAAACATGTGGTGTGGCTGTTTCAAGATGCACAATAAGGAGGCACTTGAAGAAAGATGAGCTGCATGGTCAAGTCACCAGAAGAAAGCCATTACTACGCAAATGCCACAAAATATCCCGCTTACAATACACCAACAGCACAGAGACAAGCCTTAAACCTTCTGGCACAAAGTCATATGGAGTTATTACATTTGGAGAGAAGTCAACAAGGCCTATGATGAAAGGTACACCATTCCTATTGTGAAACATGGAGGTGGATCGCTGATGTTTTGGGGATGTGTGAGCTACAAAGGCACAGGAAATTTGGTCAAAATTGATGGCAAGATGAATGCAGTATGTTATCAAAAAATACTGGAGGAACATTTGCATTCATCAGCCAGGAAGCTGCTCATGGGACGTACTTGGACATTCCAACATAACAATATTCCAAACACAAGGCCAAGTCGAGCTGTCATTGGCTACAGAAAAATAAAGTGAAGGTTCTGGAGTGGCCATCTCAGTCTCCTGACCTCAATATCATTGAGCCACTCTGGGGAGATCTCAAACGTGCAGTTCATGCAAGACAGCTCAAGAATTTACAGAAACTGGAGGCTTTTTGCCAAGAGGAATGGGCAGCTTTACGATCTGAGAAGATAAAGAGCCTCATCCACAAATACCACAAAAGACTTCAAGCTGTCATTGATGTTAAAGTGGGCAATACACGGTATTAAGAACTGGGGTATGTTAACTTTTGATGAGGGTCATTTGGGTAGTTTGTGTTGTCATTATGATTTAAAAAGTGTAAACATAGTTGATTGATAATAAGTGGCTTCAGCCAAACACTAACCATGTGATGAAAGAAAAGTTTTTGTGTTATCATTCATATTCTCTGAAAAATGGCCAAGAAATCATAAATTCTGCCAGGGTATGCAAACCTGTGAGCACTTCTGTAAGCATTTAAAATGAGCACTCTTGATTCTTCATGTTCGCATCCCATAGACTTTAACGGTGTTCGCGTGTTTGCACACATTTTTTGCCTGTTCGTATGTTCTGCTGAGAACTGAACCGGGGGGTGTTTGGCTCATCCCTACACACTACCACAGGAAACAGTTAAAATACTTTATGGTTTATTAAAATAGGGATGAGATAAATATACCCACATCTGACAGCAATACAGTCCAGTAAGGGTGGCATAGTGGCAGACCAGGATAGAGAAGTCAACAGGTGGATCCTGAAGACTTCCATGGAGCCATATTAATAGACCTTGGGTTGTTGCTGCGATCCCATTCTGAGTACCGGGGATAAATCCACCTGGGATGGAATATCCTCTGTGTGTTCTCCTCTCCCCTCACCTCACCTTCTTTTGCCTAAATATAGTGTGACACTTGATTTTATATTTGATTTATACAAATCCAAATCTACATTCATTTTTAACATTCTTTTTATGAAATAAATGTTGTTCTTTAAACATGTTGAGAGAGAAAAATTGTGGGTCTAAGAAATATTGGACACACCTAAAACATTAATATGTAAAATATTGATGACATGTAAGAGTAACCAGATCTCGAAAGAATAAAGAATTATCATGTATAGTTTAATAGTCTTGAACAAATATGAATAAAATTATCAGCTGAAATATGTGATTTTTTATGTGTATTTGTGATTTAAATTCTAGGAAAGCTAGGCAAACATAGTTTATTTTGGCTCCTCTGTAGTCTGTGGAGCAGTTGTTGATTGAAATTGGCTGTTCTGGATCTCACAGGCTGAAGGTTTGATTGCTCCCCCCTGCTTTCCATAGGCTTATGGAAGGTTGAGCAAGGCAAATGGACTCCAACCAATTCATGGGGGGTTGCAAGTAGCCCATATGGAGGCTGGGAGGCTGGAGAGACACATCAATAGTCTTAGATTTAGAGCAGAAGGGCTCTCTGTTCATTGTGGAGGAAATTCACCTGTCTGCACCTGTTCTTCTGATTTCAGCTAATATTCATCAAGGTCCCAGCTGTGGCATAGCTGGGGGGGGAGGGGCTTTTCCAAAAGACCCACTTTTGAAGCTAGTCAAGGGAACCCTCTTCCAAGGACCTAGTCTGGAAATCTCACCGAAGAGTGCCTGGTGGAAGTTAGAAGGAGTCTGGATGCCCTGTAACATTGTGAGCATTAACCTCTCCCTCACTGAAGAATGTCTGGTGGAAGTTAGAAGTCTGAATGCCCTGTGGCATTGTAAACATTAACCTCCCCCTCATTGAAGAATGTCTGGTGGATATTGGAAGGAGGCATCCGGTCATCCTGGGCTCAAGGTTCTAGTGACTATGTGCTGTATCCATTCGGTAGACCAGCTGGTGGTGTTCCTGCTGGAGATATCTTTTTCCCAAACTATGGGTTCTGGGTTTTTAGCCTTCTGATTGACCAATGAAGGATGATGTGATACTGCACATGCACATAGGAATCATCTTGGCACAGCCGGTGTGTGACAGGAATGCAAACTGAGCTGCATATCTGCAGTTTAGTGTACATTTATTAGAAGATTGCGAGCTGGCAGGTAAGAGTGTATTTTTACAGAAAAACATAGCATGTCTCTTCTGTAATAAAGAGCTGCCTGCTTGCATTTTTTTTTTTTAATTATAGGTTAATTCCACTTTAAAGAGGAACTTCACCTGGGCAAAATCTAACTCAGCAGCTACAAAATCTGCAGTTGCTGACCTTTAAGAAACAGATAGTCACCAGCCCATGAAGTCTACAAAACCTGCCTGTCAGTTCCTAATGACTTGCTGCTGCCCCCATAGGGCGCATGAACAGGATGGCAGACTGCTGAAAGACTGGTCCTGTAGCCTCCTGGGATGTGTGATGTTATCTCAGAAGGTTGTAGGCAGGGGAAAGGGGGCTGGCTGAGGTGATGTCATCCTTGCCTAAGCAAAGAATGAGAGAGTGGCAGGGGCGTAACTAGAAATAGCAGGGCCCCATAGCAAAATGTTGTATGGGGCCTCCCTGCAAACAGCCCCCCCCCCCACAGCTGCCCTAGTGTCAATGCAGCGTGACCTGTGCCACATACAGCGTGACCTGTGCCACATAAAGCGTGACCTGTGCCCAATACAGCGTGACCTGTGCCCCATACAGCATGACCTGTGCCCAATACAGCCTGGTCTGCCTGTGCCCCATCTATGCAGAGGAAGAGGCAAGCCACCCGGATCAGCAGAGAGCGGGATTGCCCGCTGTAATAGCTTTCATTTGAATTTCCTGTCTTCCCTGGGCTCATCGTCACATAGCCCTACCTCTTGCCCTGATGCCTTTGATGACGTCACATGTCCCGCATTGGATCGCGTTCTGTCTATCAAAGGCACCGGGCCAAAAGGTGGAGCTATGTGACGTGAGCCCTGGGAACACTGGAAGTTCTAATGAAAGCTCTTACATCGGACAATTCAGCTCTCTGCTGATACGGACAGCTCGCCTCTTCCTTTCCTCTCTCTTCCCCTAGCTGGGAGACTGTGCCGGTGGTGCTCTTATCCTCACTGGGCCCCACTCGGCTGCGGGCCCCATAGCGCCCGCATGGGTCGCTATGGTGGTAGTTACGCCCCTGGGGAGTGGGAGTGTGTACCATTAAAAAAGGTACTCCCCGCCCCCCCCCCCAAAAAAAAAAAAAACAGATTTAGGAACACATAAAGTGACAGGGACACTGGCAAGATCAACAGGTATTTTCTGTGCTTGCAAAACATGTGCTTAGCCTGATAAAATAAAAACTAAGGCAGTCCCCGCATCCACAGTAAGTACTGGTAAGCTGCAAAGTAATTCATTTTTGCACTTGAGCTTACATATACTGTACAGTACTTTAAAGTGGTTGTAAATGTTCACTTTTTTTTTTTAAATAACAAACATATCATACTTACCTGCTCTGTGCAAAGGTTTTGCACAGAGCAGCCCCAATCCTCGTTTCTAGGGTGCCCTGGCGGCGATCCTGGCTCCTCCTCTTCATCGAGTGCCCCCACGGAGAGCTGCTTTCCCTGGAGGCACCCGTGCGTGTGTGCTCACGAGTCCTGCTGCTGCGTCCATTGACAGAGGACAGCAGGATTCAGCCACGGCTCCTGTGTCACTGGATTTGACAGCAGAGGGTACAATGGCTCCTGCTGCTATCAATCTATCCAATGAGGACCCGAGACAACAATTGGAGTTGCTGAGTTTTTGCACATCGCTGGAACCATTGGGTTCAGGTAAGTAAAAGGGGGCTCTGGGGACAGCTGCAGCACAGAAGGTTTTCCACCTTAATGCATAGAAGGTTACCTTTACAAGTACAACCTCTAATTGGTGAAGCCACATCCGACACTGTTTATTAAGCCAATATTTTTATTTTATATTTAATATGTTGTAAGTAAAATTCACTTTATTTTGGCTACTTATACCCATCCCTTGTGTGTTAGAACAGACAAACAATTAAAAAAGTCTTGTAAAATGCATATTTTATACTATATTTAACTAGTTGCCTAAAATGGTTTTATGAGGATTTAATTTTAGTGCCTGCTTAGGAGATAAATACACTTAATCTCACTGAAAGTTCTAGTTATAGGGCTTTAAATGATGAAATAAATGTGTTTGTGCTTTAAGAAAAGAGAATTTATTTACAGTTCTGTCAGTTTGATGTGGTTTTGCCATTATAACACACATAAAGCAGGTTTTAAGTAGGGTAAGAGTAAGTGTTTATTAACAAGGTTTGAAAGTGGGAATAAAGTTGTTTCAACAAATAGGGAGAGAGTTAGGAGATCAGGGATACATTATTACTCAATCTTTAAGTGATTTCATTCCCTCAACTGTTGAGTTTTTTTTTTCAATTTTGACCACTGGTTAGCCATAATGTGCAAACATAGTCACAATGCTGTCTATCTTTACATATTTCACAAATATGAGGCTTACAGAAAAAAATTGATATTTAATGCACAGCCTCTCCTTAAAGTCAATAAAATAACAACCTAACAGGGCTCTTTATCTTAGGTCCTACGCTGGTCATACATTGATCAAAATGCATCAGTGACCAGCAGGGGCATCCTGTCCATTAGGGGTGCCAAGGGGCCACCCCCTTTCTCCAGGCCACCTCCTATATGCAATGGATAGATTCATGCATAGCATAAATCTATCCATGGCGGCCGCCCCCTATTCATGCGTCCAGCCCCATTAAGGGCACCGGGCGCATGAATTACAGCGGCCAGGGTTTTTTTTTTAAGCACCTAGGGAGAGCCAAAGGCTCTAATAGGCTTCAAAATAGGGTGGGCACGGGTCCCAGAGAATGCGTTCGGAGCCCACTCAGGTGTGTTGCAACAGCGAATGGATATTCGCTGTTGCAACACTGATCGTCCTCCTGGCCATGCAGGAAGCAGGTCTGATACCCGTCACCTGATTGGCTGAAAGGACAGGCAATCCTATTGGACGTCTAGGAGGAGGGGAGGAGATGCACAGTGGAAGCCAGGAGGAGAAGAGTTGCTAGCCAATACCTGGATGCCCCGTCACCGCTGATGCTTGGATGCCCACTCCACGCCGCCGCTGCTCGGATGCCTGATCCCCGCCGCTGCTCCTCGGATGCCAGCCACCTAGATGGGGTAAATGCCGGTCAGTTGCCCCCCCCCCCCCCAAACAAAGGTGCGGGCTTCCCTGCTCAACAGATGCCACTTGTCAAATCAATTTCTGTCAATGCTAAATTTTCTATCAATTAGTGACTGCAGCCAATCAGCTTTAGCCACTGATCAGTGTATCCTGACAGCGCTACCCCTTGCTGTCCTGGTGGAGTAAGGGGGGGACCTCTATTCACCTTGATTGTGTGGATGAAGTAATCTGTTCCCTTTTTTCCCTCAGCCAGCGGGCTGTGTATGGCCAGCTTAAGGGTCCTTTCACACTGGGGCGGGGGCGTTGTCGGCGGTAAAGCGCCGCCATTGTAAGCGGCGCTTTACCGTCGGTATGCGGCCGCTAGCGGGGCGGTTTTACACCCCTGCTAACGGCCGAGAAAGAGTTAAAACCACCGCAAAGCGCCTCTTCAGAGGTGCTTTGCCGGCGGTATAGCCGCGCCGTCCCATTGATTTCAATGGGCAGGAGCGGTAAAGGAGCGGTATATACTCCGCTCCTTCGACGCTCCGAAGATGCTGCTGGCAGGACTTTTTTTACCGTCCTGCCAGCGCATAGCTGCAGTGTGAAAGCCCTCGGGGATTTCACACTGGAATGAAAGCAGCAGCACTTTTGGGTCGGTTTGCAGGCGCTATTATTAGCGCAATAGCGCCTGCAAACCGCCCCAGTGTGAAAGGACCCTTAGTTGTAGGTAGGGAAAACTGCTGTAGCAACTGCACTCTGCTCTCTAAGAGCCCTTTCACACTGGGGCGGGGGCGGTGTCGACGGTAAAACGCCGCTATTATTAGCGGCGTTTTACCGTCGGTATTCGGCCGCTAGCGGGGCGGTTTTACCCCCCACTAGCGGCTGAGAAAGGGTTAAATACCACCGCAAAGCGCCTCTTCTGAGGCGCTTTGCCGGCGGTATAGCCGCGCCGTCTCATTGATTTCAATGGGCAGGAGCGGTAAAGGAGCTGTATACACTCCGCTCCTTCACCTCTCCGAAGATGCTGCTGGCAGGACTTTTTTTACCGTCCTGCCAGCGCATTGCTCCAGTGTGAAAGCCCTCGGGGCTTTTACACTGGAATGAAAGCAGCGGCACTTTCGGGTTGGTTTGCAGGCGCTATTATTAGCGCAATAGCGCCTGCAAACCGCCCCAGTGTGAAAGGGCTCTAAGGCAACAACAAATTTTTTTTCCTGATTCAATGGAGCAATAATCAATCAAACATTTACAGCTTTAGGCTCAATTTGTCAGTGTAAATGATGGTTTTGCACCTCTGGCATGCATAAGACATAAAACATTTTAGTCAACTGATTAGGGTAGGATAATGAGGCATAGAAGTCCCTGGTCTACAGTTAAAATATGAGATATTTTGTAACGTACTGTATTTCAAATGAATTTCTTAAACTGGTCTGTTTGTTGAAATGTTTTAGGGTAGTAAAACATAAAATGGTTTTCTACCTTTAAGTAGAAAATAAAACACATATTTTCCAGCCTGTTTTTAGGCAGAGATTTCCTGAATCGTGTATAAAGCAGTACTGGCGAGGCTACCACCACAGGTCACTTTTTGCCAGGACATTTCAGCTAGACCAAGCATACCATTGCTTTCTAGAGGGTTGTCTAAAATTGAAATGCAGTTAATTTCCTAGGTTAGGATGGGTCACATTGATGAATGCAGAGCAACTCTCCTATCAGTGGTAGCACTGGATATCATTGGCAGTGTTCTTATACCTTGAAAAAATGTCAAAGGCGGGGAGGGCTAAAAACTCATCACCATTATTGCCTGTTGGATCCCAACAACTGACCTTTTTCAGAGGATCTATTTACATTGCTCCTTTCTGCACTGTGCCATGTTAAATTGGCTGTAAAGTCAGAAGTTTTTTTATCTTAATGCATTCTCTAATTTAATAGAAAAAAAACTTTACAATCACTTTAGATGGCCGCACTCATTTTGGTAGAGAAGAAAATCTTTGCTTCTCAGGTCGGAACACCTTTCCGATGAAGTGGTGAAAGCACACATTCACTAACATAGGCAGTGATAGTGGGGGGGTATGGCATTAAAAGGCAGCAGGATAATAGGAAGAGCAATTTACCCATATACAGCAGCAGCTCAGGAGGGGTAATAAGAATCAAGAGGTATCAGGAAAGGTTGGGGAGGCAAGGATCTTCACAGAGAGTCATGGGATTTGCAGACCCCATAGGGCACCCAGACAACAACAACTTAAAAAGAACATAAGCTAATGAAATAAATTAGACTAAATATCAGAAAGTATCAGAGAATGTTAGGCCCTGTCCCTTTATTGGGGTTGATAACAGATAATTAAACAAACTTTATCAAAATGTTAGTACTAATAACCATAAACATAACTTTTAAAATATATAACCAAACACCAAAAGCTCAGTTACCAAAACTCGAGCTAAAATGAAACCAGTCTATTAGTGTATTTAACTACAATGTTCACCCAAATGTGGGTGGCAATACCCTCAGAAGAGACAATATTTAAAGATAGGTCCAGTCCATGATAAAAGATTGGCAGTTATACCCGATGACTTTGTAACTAGAGACAAGTATTAGGGGGACTTGAACCCAGGGCCATCTTAATGAGCGGGCAGGGGCCCAGGGGCCCCTGCATTTCCCCTGTCCCCTTGCAGCTTTGTAAACATGTAATGCTTTCAAGTCGATCGGGTCAGCAGGAGCATCAGCGTTGCGGGGGAGGCTGCCTGTAACACTCCCCTCTCATTTGATCACGATAGACTGTCCCTTGGGGATCTTCAATATATCCCGAGGCAGTCTGAGTTTGTGGGCGAAGCCGGGGGTGTGGCTGCCTCCTCCACTCCTCCCAAACACTTGTTCACACAGGCTGATGAGGAGAGATTACAGCAGCCCAGGGAGTGTCTGTATCCAGGAATTCACTAAGTGACTGCATACAGCACTAAGTTGCCACTATTTCACCTTATAATATCCAATTCTGTCACTATACCTCCCTATACTACCCAATCCTGTCAGTATACCTCTCTATACTACCCAGTCCTGTCACTATAGCTCCCAATACTACCAAATTCTGTCACTATAGCTCCCTATACTACTAAACCCTGTCACTTTACCTCCCTATACTATCATATCCTGTCACTATAGCTCCCTATATTTGTCAATCCTGTCACTATAGCTCCCTATACTATCAATTCCTGTCACTATAGCTCCCTATACTACCAGATCCTGTCACTATAGCTCCCTATACTATCCAATCCTGCCATTGATAGTATAGGGAGCAATCCTTCCACTATAGCTCCCTATACTACCCAGTTCTGTCACTATAGATCCCTATACTACCAGATCCTGTCACTATAGCTCCCTATACTACCCAATCCTGTCACTATAGCTCCCTATACTACCAGATCCTGTCACTATAGCTCCCTATACTATCCAATCCTGCCACTATAGCTCCCTATACTAGCCAATCATGTCACTATAGCTCCCTATACTACCAAATCCTGTCACTATAGCTCCTTATACTACCAGAATCTGTCACTATAGCTCCCTATACTATCCAATCCTGCCACTATAGCTCCCTATACTAGCCAATCATGTCAATATAGCTCCCTATACTACCAAATCCTGTTACTATCTGGAGGAGGCAGCCACACCCCGGCTCCACCCACCAAGTGACAGGATTGGCTAGTATAGAGAGTTATAGTGACAGGATTGGATAGTATAGGGAGCTATAGTGGCAGGATTTAGTAGTATAGGGAGCTACAGTGGCAGGGTTGTGTAGTATAGGGAGCTATAGTGACAGGATTGGCTAGGATAGGGAGCTATAGTGGCAGGATTGGGTAGTATAGGGAGCTATAGTGACAGGATTGGCTAGGATAGGGAGCTATAGTGGCAGGATTGGGTAGTATAGGGAGCTATAGTGGCAGGACTGGGTAGTATAGGGATGTATAGTGACAGGACTGGGTAGTATAGGGAGGTATAGTGACAGGATTTGGTAGTATAGGGAGCTATAGAGACAGGATTGGGTAGTATAGGGAGGTATAGTGACAGGACTGGGTAGTATCGGGAGCTATAGTGACAGAATTTGGTAGTATAGGGAGGTATAGTGACAGGATTGGATAGCATAAGGTGAAATAGTGGCAGCTTAGTGCCTTATGCAGTCACTTAGTGAATTCCTGGATATGGACACTCCTGGGGCTGCTGTAATCTCTCCTCCTTAGCCTGTGTGAACAAGTGTTTGGGAGGAGTGGAGCAGGCAGCCACACCCCCGGCTCTGCCCACCAAGTGACAGGATTGGCTAGTATAGAGAGTTATAGTGACAGGATTATAGCTCCCTATACTATTCAATCCTGCCACTATAGCTCCCTATACTACCCAATCCTGTCACTATAGCTCCCTATACTACCAGATCCTGTCACTATAGCTCTCTATACTACCCAATACTGTCACTATAGCTCCCTATACTACCAAATCCTACCACTATAGCTCCCTATACTACCAGATCATGTCACTATAGCTCCCTATACTACCCAATCCTGTCACTATAGCTCCCTATACTACCCAATCCTGTCACTATAGCTCCCTATACTTCCAAATCCTGTCACTATAGCTCTCTTTACTACCCAATACTGTCACTATAGCTCCCAATACTACCAAATCCTGTCACTATAGCTCCCAATACTACCAAATCCTGTCACTATAGCTCCCTATATTACCAGATCCTGTCACTATAGCTCCCTATACTATCCAATCCTGCCACTATAGCTCCCTATACTAGCCAATCATGTCACTATATCTCCCTATACTACCAAATCCTTCCACTATAGCTCCCTATACTACCCAGTCCTGTCACTATAGCTCTCTATACTACCCAATCCTGTCACTATAGCTCCCTATACTATCCAATCCTACCACTATAGCTCCTTATACTAGCCAATCCTGTCACTATAGCTCCCTATACTACCAAATTCTGCCACTATAGCTCCCTATACTAGCCAATCCTGTCACTTGGTAGGAGGAGCCGGGGGTGTGGCTGCCTCCTCCACTCCTCCCAAACACTTGTTCACACAGGCTAAGGAGGAGAGATTACAGCAGCCCCAGGAGTGTCCTTATCCAGGAATTCACTAAGTGACTGCATACAGCACTAAGCTGCCACTATTTCACCTTATACTACCAAATCATGTCACTATAGCTCCCTATACTACCCAATCCTGTGACTATAGCTCCCTATACTATCCAATCCTGTCACTATACCTCCCTATACTACCCAATACTGTCACTATAGCTCCCAATACTAACAAATCCTGCCACTGTAGCTCTCTATACTACCAAATCATGTCACTATAGCTCCCTATACTATCCAATCCTGTCAGTATAGCTCCCTATACTAGCCAATCCTGTCACTATAGCTCCCTATACTACCAAATCCTGTCACTATAGCTCCCTATACTAGCCAATTATGTCACTATAGCTTCCTATACTACCAAATCCTCTCACTATAGCTCCCTATACTATCCATTCCTGTCACTATAGCTCCCTATACTACCAAATCCTGCCACTATACCTCCCTATACTACCCAATCCTGTCATACTACCCAATACTGTCACTATAGCTCCCTATATCTCCATATACTATCCAATCCTGTCACTATAGCTCCCTATGCTAACCAATCCTGTCACTATACCTCCATATACTATCCAATCCTGTAACTATAGCTCCCTATACTACCCAATCCTGTCACTATACCTCCCTATACTATCCTTTCATTATAGCTCCTTATACTATCCAATTCTGTAACTATAGCTCCCTATACTACCCAATCCTGTCACTATACCTCCATATACGATCCAACATGTCACTATAGCTCCATATACTACCAAATGCTGTCACTATCACTTCCTATACTATTCAATCCTGTCACTATAGCTCCCTATACTATCCTTTCACTATAGCTCCTTATACTATCCAATCCTGTCACTATACCTCCCTATACTACCAAATTTTGTCACTATATCCCCCTATACTATCCAATCCTGCCACTATAGCTCCCTATACTATCCAATCCTGTCACTATAGCTCCCTATACTACCCAATACTGTCACTATAGCTCCCTATACTTCCATATACTATCCAATCCTGTCACTATAGCTCCCTATACTTATCACTATACCTCCATATACTATCCAATCCTGTTACTATAGCTCCCTATACTTACCAATCCTTCACTATACCTCCATATACTATCCAATCCTGTCACTATAGCTCCCTATACTATCCAATCCTGTCACTATAGCTCCCTATATTATCCTTTCACTATAGCTCCTTATACTATTCAATCCTGTCACTATACCTCCCTATACTACCACATTCTGTCACTATAGCTCCCTATACTATCCAATCCTGTCACTATACCTCCCTATACTACCCAATCCTGTCACTATAGCTCCCTATGCTATCCAATCCTGTCACTATAGCTCCCTATACTATCCTTTCATTATAGCTCCTTATACTATCCAATCCTGTCACTATACCTCCCTATACTACCCAATCCTGTCACTATAGCTCCCTATACTACCCAATCCTGTCACTATACTATCCAATCCTGTCACTATAGCTCCCTTTACTACCCAATCCTGTCACTATACCTATTTATACTACCTAATCCTGTCACTATACTATCCAATCCTGCCACTGTAGCTCCCTTTACTACCCAATCCTGTCACTATACCTATTTATACTACCTAATCCTGTCACTATACTATCCAATCCTGCCACTGTAGCTCCCTATACTACCAAATCCTGTCACTATAGCTCCCTATACTACCCAATACTTTCACTATAGCTCCTTATACTAGCCAAACCTGTCACTATAGCTCCCTATACTACCCAATCCTGTCACTATACCCCCAATACTACCCAATCCTGTCACAATACCTCCCTATACTACCCAATCCTGTCAATATACCTCCCTATGCTATCCAATCCTGTCACAATAATACCCAAAACTACCACTATACATAACTACACCTGATACTGAACACTCCTGACCTCCCCTCTACTGTGTTCTCCAACCCCCTGTACTGTGCCCTCCTGCCCCCACCCCCATACTGTGTACAGTCATACATAAATACAGGCCGCTGATAGGCTGGGAGAGGTATTTACGACAAGGGGGCAGTGTGTACAGGGAGGGAGATAGTTTCAAAAAGGAATAGTAGCAGTGTGTAAGGATAAAAGAGTCAGTGTATACGGGGGGTGGCAGTGTGTATAGGGGGTGAATTTAATTTGATATAATTCCCTTGTTGTCTGTATTTGTTGTTTCTAATCAGACTAAAAAGCCACGCCCAATATGTAGCATTATTTAGCCACACCCACTCCATGCCACTGCACGAATAGCGTGCCCTAGGTCACCATCTGGTAGGGGCCCTAGCGCATCACTTTGCCCAGGGGCCCATGATGTCATTAAAATGGCCCTGCCTGAACCAGAAAAAAGGGATAGATAGAAACTGCTGAGTACAAGGAACTCTCTAGCAAAAGCCTTAAAATTTAACTTAGGATTAATCTATAAGGGGATGAATAATAATATAAAATTCTTTATTTTGGAAATGTCCAATGTCATGTTGTAATTAAAATATAGGCTCTGGCAATAGGATACAATGCATATTCCACAATACAGCAATGCAAACACAAATATACATGGTGTTACATTACATAATGTTTAACTGTGTGAGAACACTGACGCGTTTCGACCTGTGCAGTTGCGGTCTTCTTCAGGAAATTAGCATATTATTGTAATGACATTAATGACAGTAAAAAACTGAAGAACGTGTACACTTTTTTCAGTTTTTTACTGTCATTAATATCGTTATAATAGGGCTTATACTCTTTGATTAATTATTAACACACATTCACTATCCTTAATGATTACATCACTAAATAGCTTCTTTTATTTATTTTTTATGGGACACATATGCTACCATGATGAGTTTATACATTGATAATCTATGTTTGTAGTGAGTCCACACATTGAGAATAGATATTTATTGTTCATCAGATACTCTTGCGAGTCTGCTAAGGGTCAACTTATTTGATCCCTCTTATTTGATATATAGTCATTGTTTGAGAATTTGTTGCAGGTGCCAACTCTCCCATTCCTTGGAGGGTATCAATAATGTGGCTTCTTGCAAGCCCTTTGGGTTGGGCTCCTTCTCTTGGGAAGGTGGGGGCAGCCATGGAGTCTTCTGGATTATTCAAACGATTTTAAAATTCCTGGTCACGAGATCATTTTTCAGCAGTAAATATATCACTATGGTTTATCTTAAATGTGATGTATGATGAAATGTTGATGAAATTCTGAAGATATTTAATGTATCTCTTCACAGCAAATTTTCCCCCTGAAGAAGGTCAAAACACGTCGGGGTTCTCACACAGTTAAACATTATGTAATGTGAGGCTGTATATATTTGTGTTTGCATTGCTGTATTGTGGAATATGCATTTTATCTTATGGCCAGAGCCTATATTTTAATTATAACATGACATTGGACATTTCCAGAATAAAGAATTTTATATTATTATTCATCTCCCTTTTTGACCCTGGTACATTGCTGCTAAAAGCCCCTTGTGGAAATTTTTCCATATTGTTTGTTTTGGACTGTGCAGCCTATACATCTCTTCCATATGTGTCTTTTCCATATTCTAAACTATAAGGGGTGCCAGAGCTTGGCAATATCAATGGGCGGCTTCGTAATTTTTGTATCCCTAACAGTGCAGCGAGAAAGAAAAAGGATCAGGAGGCATGAGCAGATCATTAGCGTAAGTTCTGCTTGTAACCAGGATTAAAAAGTAGAATTACTCGTCAGCGGGCTTCTCAACTGTTTTTGCCCTCTCACTATTTTGTATAAACTTATATAAAAGTCCCAGTGCCTCTTGGATGCCTTTTTTTTCATTGGTGTTTCCCAACTCTGTCCGGGTCTTATGATGAAGTAATTCTGCATTCCCACAAGTGGGAGCTGAAGACAAGGCGATGACACCTTGCTCTTGCAACACATCTGGGCATTTATTTATGCTGGTAAGATTCACACTAGGTAACTAGCTTGACTAGGGTATTATTAGACAGGGGTTTACTAGCTTTATTTTGCAAGTGGTCAGTAACACAGGTGGACAGGGGGAGGAAATGCTGCTACCTGTTATATTCACATGCTGTGTTACTTATTGCTGACCTCTGCAGCCCGTATTACTTACCATCAACCTCTGCACTGTGTGTTACTACTGACATCTGCACTTTGTGCTACTACTGAGCTCTGCACTGTGCACTACTACTGTCCTATTCCCTAATAATGACCTCTGCACTTTGTGTTACTACTAACCTCTGCACTCTGTGATACTACTGACCTCAGACTTCTGTGCTCTATGTTACTACTGACCTCTGCACTCTATGTGCATACATCCTCAGGATATATGTTCTTCTGTTTCTATAGCTCACCTCTATTCATCTCTTTCCTAAATGACTTACTCCAAAAGCCTACAATGGCACAAGTTCTGCCATTTTCTGTATCACTTATTTGTATATTAATAAATAGTAAGCTCTTCTACCTTCTTTTTAGATTGTATGTTTTTCTCTTCTGCCTTATAAGCAAGCACGTTGTGAGCTGTTTTGAAGAGGCCACATAAAGACGAGTGAAATATTTCTGTATCTCTAGGTATATTTGGACTGTACAACTCTGATTGTCGACTGCTATTAACTGTACTTCAATCATTTATTGACAATAATGACTAAAGCATCTGATAATGTCTGTTTTACAATCCTGGATTGTATTCAGCCTTGAGTGTAGGATTGTGCAGGCATGTCTATTTGAACGCCTTTTATTTATTGCAATTATGCAGGTGCAAGCTTATCACACACAAATTAAAGAAATGAAATCATTATTCTGCCTGGCACTTACAAAGCTAAATAGTTCTTTCCTATCAGTAGGGAGGCCTTGTGCCCAGCCTAGAAAACAAATAACAAAAACACACTGCTGTTTTCTCTACAGCAGCCTTCTGTGGAAACTTCACATTCAGGTACAGAAATAGGCTGATTTTAAGCTGTACAAATCTACCCACCTTAATTTTTTTTTATTGTCCTCTTAACAAGTCGGAAATCGCGGTCTGCACCATGCCATAACCCCATATGTTTTCTTTTTAAATAGGTTTGCAATAGTCCAGGTATTTTGTTTGACCCAAGATATTCCTTCTGTGACATTGGCAATATTGTGGCATCTGTTTTGCCAAACGTTAAGCTTATACTACTGGCTGAACATTTTGGTTCCATCTCTTTGTGTTGTAATTATATTTAACGAAAATTGAAATAAAGAATAAAAAAAAAATGCTATGATTATCTACATAGAACACAAATGTGTGTGCATCAATGCTTCTTTAAGAGAATTTACTAGTAAGTTGTGCTGGAGGTGGAATCTGTAAGTGCAGATTTCTACCTGGTACAATCCGGGAGCTGTAGTACTGGTGCTGTCATTATTAGGGTCGCCACCTCATCCTTTTAAACACAAACACATATGAATTACACAGTTTCTTAGGCTAATTTAATGCAGATAAAGCACCAAGTGAGTTTAATTAACCCCTTAATCAATCTCAGAACCTGTGTAATTAATTAATATGTGTTCAGTTTTAGGCCAGGTTCACACTGGTGCAACAAACGCTCCGACATTGGGAGCTCATGTCGCATGACGTGAGAAAATCAATGTTTCCCTATGGGAGCCGTCTTAACTGGTCTGACTTTGAAAATGCTCCCTGTACTACTTTGGACCGACTTTGATCCTACTTCCGCCCATTGACTATCATTGAAGTCGGATCAAAGTCGGATCGCCATCTTGCATGATCCGACTTCGGCACGCGACTTGTGCTCTGATGGTCTTGAGGAGGAACTCCACGCCAAATTTTGAATAAAGAACCGGAATGGGTTCCCCCTCCAAGAGCATACCAGGCCCTTTGGTCTGGTATGGATTTTAAGGGGAACCCCCTACGCTGAAAAAACAGCATGGGGGTCCCCCCAAAATCCATACTAGACCCTTATCTGAGCACGCAACCCATCCAGTCAGGAAAGGGGGTGGGGAGGACAAGGACCTCTTCCCGACAACCCTGGCCGTTGGTTGTCGGGGGCTGCGGGCGGGGGGCTTATCGGAACCTGGGAGCCCCCTTTAATAAGGAGGCCCCCAGATCCCAGCCCCCCACCCCATGTGAATGAGAATGGGGTACATCGTACCTCTACCCATTCACCTGGGGGAAAACAGGTGTTAATAAAAAAACACACTAGACTAGGTTTTAAAGTAATTTATTAGACAGCTCAGGGGGGTCTTCTTCTGACTTCGGGGGGTCTCTCCCAACTTCTCCGCGCTCTCTGGCCTCTTCTCTGCGCTCTTCAGTTCTTCTTCCACTCTCCGGTATCTTCTGCTGGGCTCCTCCGCTATCTTCTGCTCTTTTGCCCGCTCTTTTGCTAGCGGTGGCCCGGTCTTCTCTGTCATCTTCTTCCCTCTTCTCTTCTTCCGATGTTATCACGACGCTCTGTCCCGTTGTAATGCCGTGTGCACGGTGCGCAACTACTTATATAGGCATGGGGCGTTGTCACCAGGTGATGTCATTCACATAGGGTGGGGGTCCGGGATCTGGGGTCCCCCTTGTTAAAGGGGGCTCCTGGATTCCGATAAGCCCCCCACCCGCAGACCCCGACAACCAACAGCCAGGGTTGTCGGGAAGAGGCCCTTGTCCTCATCAACATGGGGGCAAGGTGCTTTGGGGTGGGGGAGGCCGCAGGGCGCCCCCTGCCCCAAAGCACCCACCCCCCCATGTTGAGGGCATGCGGCCTGGTATGATTCAGGAGGGGGGGCGCCCGCTCATCCCCACCCCCTTTCCTGACCGGTCGGGCTGCGTGCTCAGATAAGGGTCTGGTATGGATTTTGGGGGGACCCCCATGCCGTTTATTTCGGCGTAGGGGGTTCCCCTTAAAACCCATACCAGACCCAAGGGCCTGGTATGCCCTTGGAGGGGGAACCCATGCCGTTTTTTTATTTAAAATTTGGCGCAAAGTTCTCCCTCAAGATTCATTCAAAAAGTGGTATTAAACCCAGAGGCAAAATTTATTATAATGCTACCATTTCTTACATGTGATGGCTGTATTCATTTTCCTTTTTAGGCTTTCATTCTTCTATTTTCATTTGGTGATCTGGCCAGTAAGTCTGTTGTTTTTTTTAAAAGCAGAATATATCAGTTGCAAACATGAGAAAAAACATCTAACACTAGCAATGATCAGATTGTATTTGTTAACCACTTGTCTACAGGGCACCTTTACCCCCTTCCCGCCCAGGCCAATTTTCAGCTTTCAGTGCTGTCACACTTTGAATGTCAATTGTGCGGTCATGATTTTTAGCAATCTTTTTCACCCAAATAGAGCTTTTTTTAATAATACTTAATCACCACTGGGTTTTTATTTTTTTTGCAAAACAAACAAAAAAGACCAAACATTTTGAAAAAAAAAAATATGTTTTCATAGTTTTTTATTAAATTTTGCAAACAGGTAATTTTTCTCCTTCAGTGATGTTCGCTGATGAGGCTGCACTGATGGGCACTGATAGGCTGCACTGATGGTCACTAATGAGGCAGCACTGGTGGGCACTGATGAGGCTGCACTGATAGCTGGCACTGATGGGCACTCATAGGCGGCACTGAAGGCCGCTGATAGGCAGCACTGATGGGCACTGATGGGCACTGGCAGTCAGCACTAATAGGTGACACTGGCAGCACTGATAGGTACTGATGGGCACTGGTAGGGGGCACTGATAGGCAGCACTGATAGGTGACACTGATTGGCAGCACTGATGGACACTGATAGGTGGCACTGGTGGCCACTGATTAACAGCACTGGTGGGCACTGTTGGGACCGATGTCCCTGTAACAGAGGCCAGTTATCGGCTTTCTTCTGACAGCTGACAGCGTGAGGAGAGAAAAGCTGATAACCGTCTTGTGTTTACATCCTGTGATCAGTTGTCATTGGCTGACAGCTGATCACATGGTAAAGGTAAAGGGCCACTGTGATTGGCCCTTTACCCTGATCTGTGATCAGCAGAGTCTGAAGGACTTGACGATCAGAGAATACACCGCCCGCACGCCGCAGGGGTTGCGATCATGGGAGGAACTCCATGGACGCCCTCCTGGCATTTGAAGTGTGGGCGGTAATCGGTTAAAACTTTATCCCAAAAGGAAAAAACTGCTTGCTTAAAATGTATTAGATGGAGTTTGGCTTGAATTTGTTAGTGTATTTAAATCTGCTAGTACATCTATCACTTTCTAAAATGGAGTCATTTGGGGGGGGGGGGGTTGTGCCATCTGGGCATTCCATGGCCTCCGAAACTGTGATAGGTAGTGAGGAGTGAAATAAAAAATTTACACCCTTATGCCGCATACACACAGTCGGACTTTTCGGCTACAAAAGTCCGACAGCCCATCCGACAGACTTTCGACGGACATTTGGCGGACTTTTGGCGGACTTGCGACAGACTTTCTAACGAACAGACTTGCCTACATAATATCACACAAAAGTCCGACGGATTTGTACGTGATGATGTACACCGGGCTAAAATAAGGAAGTTGATAGCCAGTAGCCAATGGCTGCCCTAGCGTGGGTTTTTGTCTGTCGGACTAGCATACAGATGAGCGGATTTCTGGGTCCGGCGTAGTTACGACATAAAGATTTGAAGCATGTTTCAAGTCTAAAGTCCATCAGATTTGCGGCTGGAAAAGTCCGCTGAAAGTCCGGGGAAGCCCACACACGATCGGATTGTCAGCCGGCTTTAGTCCGTCAGCGTCCGTCGGACTTTTGTAGACGAAAAGTCCGACCGTGTGTACGTGGCATTAGAAACCCTGAAGGCGGTGCTTGGTTTTCGGGGTCCCGTACGCGGCTAAGCTTCCAAAAAGTCTCACACATGTGGTATCCCCATACTCAGCAACAGAATTATTGTATTTTGAGGTTTAATTTCACATATTCCCATGGCATGTTTGAGCAATATATCATTTAGTGACAACTTTGTGAAAAAAAAAAATTGTCTTTTTCCCGCAACTTGTGTCACAATATAAAATATTCCATGGACTCAACATGCCTCTCAGCAAATAGCTTGGGGTGTCTACTTTCCAAAATGGGGTCATTTGGGGGGGGTTTTGAACTGTCCTGGCATTTTATGCACAACATTTAAAAGCTTATGTCACACATCACCCACTCTTCTAACCACTTGAAGACAAAGCCCTTTCTGACACTTTTTGTTTACATGAAAAAATTTTTTTTTTTTGCAAGAAAATTACTTTGAACCCCCAAACATTATATATTTTATTATATATAGACCCTACAGATTAAAATGGTGGATGTTTCATTTTTTTTTCACACAGTATTTGCGCAGCAATTTTTCAAATGCATTTTTTTGGGAAAAAAACACACTTTTTTTAAACTTTAATGCACTAAAACACACTATATTGCCCAAATGTTTGATGATATAAAAAAGATGATCTTAGGCCAAGTACATGGATACCAAACACGACATGCTTTAAAAATGTGCACAAACGTGCAGTGGCGACAAACTACATACATTTTTAAAAGCCTTTAAAAGCCTTTACAGGTTACCACTTTAGATTTACAGAGGAGGTCTACTGCTAAAATTACTTCCCTTGATAATACCTTCGCGGTGATACCTCACATGCATGCTGCAATTGCTGTTTACATTTGACGCCAGACCAATGCTTGCGTTCGCCTTTGCGCGAGAGCAGGGGGGGGACAGGGTTGCTTTTTTTTTTTTTTTCTTTTTTTTTTTTTTTTTCTTTTTTATCTTATTTTTAAACTGTTCCTTTCATTTTTTTTTTTTTAATCATTTTTATTGTTATCTCAGAGAATGTAAATATCCCCTATGATAGCAATAGGTAGTGACAGGTACTCTTTTTTTGAAAAAATTGGGGTCTATTAGACCCTAGATCTCTCCTCTGCCCTCAAAGCATTTGACCACACCAAGATTGGTGTGATAAAATGTTTTCCCAATTTCCCAATGGCGCTGTTTACATCCGGCGAAATCTAAGTCATGAAATGCTCGTAGCGTCCGGTTTCTTAGGCCATAGAGATGATTGGAGCCATTCTGGTCTCTGATCAGCTCTATGGTCAGCTTGCCGAATCACCGGCTGCATTCTCGGGTTCCCTGTTGGAACAGGAGAGCCAGAGAAAACCATGGAAGACGGTGGGGGGGGGGGTACATTCCCTCCCACTGCTTGCAAAAGCAGTCTAGAGGCTAATTAGCCACTAGGATTGCTTTTACATGAAAGCCGACTGCTGGCTGAAAAGAATGATACCAAGATGATACCTAAACCTGCAGGCATCATTCTGGTATAACCACTGAAAGTTCAGCAACATACCAGGAAGTTGCTGGTCCTTGTTGGGCATATATTGTAATCTTTTTTTTCATGCAGCCTGTGGGCTGAACGAAAAATAGATTGATCTGTGGGTATGCCCACCATTAGAATACCTCCCTTCATCCACTCACTTCTAATGATGGGCATACATGCACCATTTATAAATGCCGAAGCATGGGGGCATCCGCCCCAAAAGTTAGGAGCAAATCGCTCCTCCGACCCTGCTGCCCCCATGCTTTGGCATATATGCTCTTTTTTTTAATTGTGGTGGTGAAATCACCTCCGACAGCGCTGGAGTCATGGCTTTATGTATCGTGGGAGCAAATGCTGTTGCTGTCAAGATAGATAAATCTGCGCTGCAACTGAATGGCGTACCTGCTAAGCAAATGATGGTTAACAATAAAACAAAGTAACATTACAGTATAACAGTAAGACATACCATACCTGCAAAGCAAATAAAAAAAAAAATAGTAAAAAATAAAACATTTTTTAACGCAACCTGTGACTAAAATATATATATGCCGAAGCATGGAGGCATCCACCCGCAAAAGGTAGGAGCAAATCGCTCCTCCGCCCCTGCTGCCCCCATGCTTCCGCATATATGCTCCTTTTTTTAGCTGTGGTAGTGAATTTACCTCCGACAGCGCTGGAGTCACGGCTTTATGTATCGTGGGAGCAAACGCTGTTGCTGTCAAGATAAATAAATCCACGCTGCAGCTGAATGGCGTACCTGAAAACAAAGAATAAAAAAATTACATACCTGAAAAGCAAACATGATAAAATATAATAACAATAAAACATTGCAGAATAGAATACAGTAAAAAAGAGCAGAACAACAGAGAGAGAATAGAGACAGAACAATAAAACGACAAATATTTTTTTTTTTTTTTTATATATTTTTTTGTGTATTTTTTTTTTTTTTACATTTTTTTTATAACTGTAACTTTTGTAACTGTAACCGGTTCCAGGTTTGGGTCTCTCAAAATGCGATGGCATCTTGGGAGACCCTGTGAAAGTGTGCCTAGTCTGTGCAATGCTGTACCCTACGCTAAAACTCATCTAGTGTATGGTAGCGCTCAAAACATTCACCAATTCAAAGACCAGGATTGTCAGGACAGGAGGGACAATAATAGCAGGTCTCACATCTATATCCGTGCTTTCTACAGACACAACATTTTCTTTGGGGGGCTCGTTGGGTAGGGGTACTCGGGAGGACATAAGGAAAATGCCTCTCATGCACCCGGCTTACTGCATTTGGTTGGGGAAGGTGAGGTGGTGCACCGTCTGGAAACAGAAGGGCTCTGACGATCTCTTCCTGGAATTTAAGGAAGGATCCAGTCCGTCCTGAAGCTCTGTATAGCACATGAGCGTTCAGCAAAGTCAATTGAAATAAGTATACAGACACTTTTTCATACCAGCGTCTGGCCTTATGGGCAACTAGGTACAGCGCCAACAACTGGTCGTTGAGGTCCACCCCTCCCATATTTTGGTTATATTCGTGGACACAGAGGGGTTTCTCCACAACACCAGTCGCTGTAGTAATTTGGACAGTCGTGTCTGCATGAAGGAAGGTAAGAACGAAAACATTCTTATTATCCCTCCACTTCATAGCGAGCAAATTATTACACTGCAAGTAGGCTCTCTCCCCCAGCCTAAGACGGGAATCTACAAGCCGATGGGGAAAGCCCCGGCAATTAGGTCGCATGGTGCCTCATGCTCCAATCTGATGATCAAAAAGGTGACTAAAAAGTGGCATGCTCATGTAATAATTGTCCACATATAAGTGGTACCCCTTTCCGAAAAAGGGTGACACCAAGTCCCACACAATCTTGCTAGCGCTTCCTATGTAGTCAGGGCAGTTTGTCGGCTCTACGTGGCTGTCTCTTCCCTCGTAAACCATAAAACTACATGTATAGCCTGTGGCCCTGTCACAGAGCTTATACATCTTGACCCCGTATCTGGCACGCTTGCTGGGAAGGTACTGTTTGAATGACAAGAGGCCAGAAAACTTAATCAGGGACTCATCAACACAGACAACTTGATGGGGAGTAAACAAGTCTGCAAAACGTTGGTTGAAGTGGTTTACGAAGGGCCGAATTTTGTAGAGGTGATCGCATCGAGGGTCTCCACGAGGACGACAGAGTTTATTGTTGTTGAAGTGCATGAACCGCAAAATCTGCTCGTATCGTGCTCTGGCCATGGAAGCAGAGAACATGGGCATATGGTGAATTGGGTCAGTGGACCAATATGACCACAACTCACTCTTTTTGGTTATGCCCATGAGGAGGGAAAGGCCCAGAAAGATCTTAAATTCAGAAACCGTAATTGATTTCCAATCTCTGTCAAGGGAGGACTGGGGAATAGTGGCGATGTCTTGACCAGCGTACAAATTGCTTTGGTCCACAATAGATCTATAGAGATCTTCAGAGAAAAACAGCGAATAAAAATCAAGTGACGTAAATTTAACTGTTTCCACATGAATGACGGGTTAGCCAGTGAATGGGGGAAGTACGGGTGCTGCAGAAGTGGTGGGTTCCCAATTAGGATTGGCGAATGCAGCAGGAAGGGCACTATGGGCATGACGGGCCTGTGTTCGTCTTCTTGGTGGCAGTGGGACACTACTTGTGCTTGCCACCTCGCCAGCTTGAACTGCAATTATGGGACTCGCCACGTCACCAAGTGTTACTGCAGTGCTGGATTTACTACGACCAGGCTGTACTAGGCCGCTGGTGCTTGCCAGTTCACCAGAAGGAATAGCAGCACTAGTACTTCTCTGCTCCATACGAGGGACCTGCGGTTCTTGTACCTCAACAGCAGAAGAAGAAGATTGGGGTCTGGTATGCCTGACCTTAGCAGGGACCACAACTCCGTCGTCAGAGCTATCTGTCATGGAGCCGCTGCTGTCTACAGGTTCGTATTCTGAGCCTGAATCTGACAGATGAGTGACTTCCTCTTCACTATCTGTCATGCTCAGAAACGTGTAGGCCTCTTCACTAGTGTACCTTCGATTTGCCATTTTAGGCTTTAAATTTAGTGGTACACTAGTGAGACTCACAGGCAAAAAAGCTCCTGACTGTTAGCGACTGTATCAAAACGCTACCAAAAAACTGTTAGCGATCGCAGGGATCAGGTCTGACTCTGCAAACGCTGCAGTTATGTGTTTAGTGTTTTGTAAGTGACAGTGATCGATCGATACTGCACTTGGGTGGGCTGGGCTGGGCTGGGCTGGGCTGGGCGGAGGGGCAAAACGCAGGTGCTAGCAGGTATCTGGGCTGATCCCACTAACACTGCGTTTTTGGGAACCCTAAACTCCTGGGGACGCTAGTATAGATCTGATCTGATCGGATCAGATATTGATCCATTCGGATACTATAACCCTAAGGGAGGTGTATGCTGTGTGCGTGGGTGTTAGCGGTACTGGCACTAACCTGACGCTGCCTGGGGCGACGCAGACCCTATCTGACCCTAAAACTTAACTTATATCACCGCCGGGCAATTAGGGGGTTAAACCTTTATTAGGTAATAAACGGCGGGTGCCCTGACACTATGAAAAATAAACAAACTAACCAGCGTCACCCGTAAGAGTTATACTGTGATCACTGGTGAAAGCGTTAACTAGGGGGCAATCATGGGGTTAAAACCTTTACTAGGTAGTATATGGGGGTCCCTGACGCTATAAAATGCTGATGACAAACCTAAATACTTACCTCCCTAACTAGTGCCACCTGTGACACTAATACAGTGATCAGAAAAACGATTGCTTAGTGACACTGGCGACGGGGGGTGATCAAGGGGTTAAAACTTTATTAGGGGGGGTTAGGGGGGTACCCTAGACCTAAAGGGGCCTAACACTAACTGCCCTACCACTTATAACTGTCACAAAATGACACCAATGCAGCTATCAGTAAAAAAAAAAAACTGCTATTGGTGCCACTGTGACAGGGGGTACAGGGGGGTGATCGGGGAGTGATGGATCGGGGAGTGATGGGGGGTGAAAAGTGTGCCTAGAGTGTCCTACTGTACGTGTAGTGTTTGGTGCACTTACTTAGATGTCTTCTCTCCTCGGCGCCAGAACGAAAAGACTGACACGAGGAGAGATGACATCACTTCCTCCGCTTCTGTTTACAGTTCAGAAG
Source organism: Lithobates clamitans (assembly GCA_037952925.1). Lineage (NCBI taxonomy): Eukaryota > Metazoa > Chordata > Amphibia > Anura > Ranidae > Lithobates > Lithobates clamitans. The sequence continues at coordinate 1,440,202 of JBBGZY010000755.1, forward strand.
CCGAGGAAGCCTGTCATTCGCCAGGAGCGATCATGAGGGGATGGCCATGAATCAGTCGCCTCCCCCTCACCTCGGATCGCTCCTGACAAGAATCTGACCGCCGCAGGCACCGGGGGGTCCGATCGGACCCCCCGCCCATGGACAGGCAGGGACGTACAGGTAAGCCCTTATGCCTGGCCATGCCATTGTGCCGATGTACATCGGCGTGCGGTGGTCAGGAACTGGTTAAGGCTCCTTAATACAGGAGGTGTGTTACTGGCCAGATCACCAGGTGAAAACAGGGGGGGGGGGAGTAGAAAAGAAAACTAAATCAGCCACTACTTCTAATGATTGCTAGTCATATACATATATCAATCATGTTTTTGGTTTTGGGTTTAATACTGCTTTAATAACAGCTATGGATCCATCCACTGCTACGCACTGTCAATCAACAGCAAGGCGGACTTGATGGGGTACTAGCCTCTCAGTTCCCCATCAGGTTCCACATACTCCACTACAAAATTCCTTGGCTATGCATCTGTCAGTGTTACCGGTACAGTGGCTGGGCAGGAAGCACACAGGGGCATGGATACCCTCAATTCAGTGCCAAGCTCCAACAGATTTATGTACAAGTCTATGACAACAACATAAATCAGGCACAAGCACCAACAATTTCAATTTGGCGGCATGACAAAATGAAATAGGTGTCTATGACACCCTTTATGAATTCCCCAGGCTGTCACTTTGCCCTGCAAGCAAGTGTCCTTTTACATGTATGTAAAACCTGACTGTGAGCTTCTCTTGCTACTCTTCGGTCTGAAAAATATACCACTAAAAGGTTTTTTTTATGTTTATAATGTGAAAAAAATACCAAATGCCGCCAACACACCCAAAGACTGTCAACTAAAATATTAATAATAAATGTCATTCTCGGTTTTAAATACATTTCAAAGCTTAAAGGGGTTGTAAACCCTCGTGTTTTTTCACCCTAATGCATCCTATGCATTTACTCACCTGAGCCCGTTCGTTCCAATGCCAGAGACACGCACACCCTTTCTGGCCAGGGTCTCGGCTCTTGATTGGATACGGGCGCCGGGGTGGGGGGCCTAGTCCGGCTTTCTGTGTCTATGGACACAAAAGCTGGACTCGGGAGCCCGCACTGGTACCCCCGAGGAGAGCGCTTCTCAGAAGAGGAGGATCGGGCCACTCTGTACGAAATGAACTGCACAGTGGAGGTAAGTATGAAATGTTTGTTATTTAAAAAAAAAAACAGTAGCGTTTAGTAACCCTTTAAAGCTTAAAGTGGCTCTAAAGCCGCAATAGCTGCAGGAGCCCCTCAGCCCCCCCCCCCCTTATTCTTACTTGAGCCCGATCCGATCCAGTGATTTGCACAAGAGCAGCCGCTCTCGCCGATGTCTCTCTCCTCATTGGGCAGATTGATAGCAGTGGCAGCCACTGACTGCTGTCAATCAAATGCTGTGACCAGGGAGCGGGGGCAGGGGGGCCCGGTCTGTGTCAACAATAGACGCAGACTGGGTGCCTCTGCAGCGAGCACATACAGTGGTTTTCCCTGGGGGCATTTGCCAAAGAGGAGGGCCTGGAGTGCTGGGGGACCCCAGAAAAGGAGGAACGGGGCTGCACAAAGCAGGTTAGTGTAGCATGTTTGTTATTTTAGTTTAAAGAAAAATGAAGGAATTGTACAATTATAATGGAATGTGTGGAAACCAAACACACCCATGCATTGCACAGGGTTTTTGTTCTCAGTTCAGCCAACAGAATTGGTAGGCTTTTGTGGTGAAAGTTATGGCTGTAAACAAACACCGAGGAGTACATTTCGGAGGTTTTGTTAACTCAAGCACAATTAAATAAGTATCGTTTTTCACGGGGTCATGGTTAGTGGTATATTTTACAAATTCTATTTTACATAGTTATGCATTCTTCCATTTAGTTACAGCATCTGAACAATACTCTTAGATATACATTTGCTAAGTGTACATAAGGCCAGCACTATACAGGAGATTTTGATTTGTTAGAAGGTCTCCGTTTTATGTATGGTATAATAAACACTCAGTGCCTCATCTGTTGTAGTATGCATTGAGTATTGATACACTATGGTTCTACCTCAGCTGAATTGAGTGAATTGATACATTATGGTTCCACCTCATCTTTACATCATGAACATTGTTCGCTGAGGAACTTCCCTCTGTGTAATGCAAGCTTCCTCATTTTACATTTAATCCATTTCCTTCTACAGTTTATTTCTAGTTATGCACTAACTTCTCCTTTCAGAAAGTTTTTGCTGAACGTTAGTAAACCTAAATTGGATCAACTATTAAAGTCCAGTAATCATACTCTACTTTGCTAATACCAGCATAACGTGATTGATGCATTATTAGTGATTCAAATAAAGAGCTCAGCATGACGTTGAGGGTTTTTTCGGGCTGTTTTATAGTTTTATGTAGCAAAATAATACTTGTATATTTTTTTAATAACCTCTGTTGAAGTGGAATTAGAAATATGGGGTCCTTTATGAAGAAATCCAGCAAGGTACAAGCAATACCCACTAAAATGTGTAACATTAATGAGTCCAGCACTGAGGCCAAAGAAGACATATAAAGTATGTGTTTACATGTGCATTTACATGTGTAGTGGAGGGTCAGCTGAGGACCCACCCTGGCTGTGCCCAATTTCATTTACAAACTTGTGGCTGTAAAATAGGCTTAAATGAAGGTTAAATCCATGTAAACATTCATCATGTGTAAGGTTCCCACCTCATTCCTTTAAAACCAAACACATATTAATTACAAAGGTGCGGCTGATTAAGGTGGTAATTGAACTCACGTGGTGCCTTATCTGCATTAAATTAGCCTAAGAACCTGTGTGATTCATATGCGTTTGGGTTTAAAGGGATGAGGTGCCATTCCAACTTTAGGTGGCTATACACAGAGTGAATTTTGGCTGGATTCATATGAACCAGTTGAAAGTTGCTTAGTGGGTGCATCTGACAGCAGCTTCCTTGATTGACAAAAATTGTAACTGGTAGGAAAACTGTGGACCAATAAAGGCTGCATCCAATCAGATGCAGATGCTGTCTTGTTAGTTTGACAGCTGCCAGGGCTAGCTGACAAAGTACAATAGCCATAGTGGACAATTCGCTGTGTAGTATGTATGGAGGAATCTGCTAGATTTCGAAACACAGAAAAAAAATAAATGTGTATGGCCAGCATTATTATTTTACCATACTATTAATATCACATACAGTGCCTTGAAAACGTATTCGTACCCCTTGAAATTTTCCACATATTGTCATGTTGCAACCAAAAACGTAAATGTACTGTATTGGGATTTTATATGATAGACCAACACAAGTGGAAGGACAAAGATAAATGGTTTTCAACATTTTTTACAAATTAATATGTGAAAAGTGTGGCGTGCATTTGTATTCAGCCCCCCTGAGTCAATACTTTGTAGAACCACCTTTCCCTGCAATTACAGCTGCAAGTCTTTTTGGGGATGCCTCTACCAGCTTTGCACATCTAGAGAGTAAAATTTCGTTCTTTCAGATTGCATGTAGAGCATCTGTAAACAGCAATTTTCAAGTCTTGCTACAGATTCTCATTTGGATTTAGGTCTGGACTTTGAATGGGCCATTCTAAAACATGAATATGCTTTGATCTAAACCATTCCATTATAGCTCTGGCTGTATGTTTAGGGTTGTTGTCCTGCTGGAAGGTGACCTCCGCCCCAGTCTCAAGTCTTTTGCAGACTCTAAAGCCGCATACACACGAGTGAAATGTCTGACAGAAAAAGTCAGACGAAAGCTTTTCCTCGTATATTCCGATCGTTTGTATGCCTCATCAGACTGTCCTTTTCGAAAATTCTGACGGACTTAGAAATAGAACATGTTCTAAATATTTCCGACGGAACCAATTCCTATTGGGAAAACCGCTCGTCTGTATGCTGTTCTGACAGACCAAAAATGATCCATGCTCTGAAGCAAGTACGAGACGGAGGCTACTGGCTATTGAACTTCCATTTTATAGTCCCGTCGTACATGCTGTACGTCACCACATTCTGGACGGTAGGACTTTGGTCGGACTTTGATTTGACCGTGTGTAGGCAAGACCGCTTGAATGGAATTCCGTCGGACTTCCGTCTGAGAAACCTTCGGAATTTATTCCGACGGCAAAACCGGTCGTGTGTACAGGGCATAACAGGTTTTCTTCTAAGAAATGCATTTGGCTCCATCCATCTTACCATAAATTATGACCAGCTTCCCTGTCCCTGCTGAAGAAAAGCATCCCCACAACATCATGCTGCCACCACCATGTTTCACAGTGGGGATGGTGTGTTCAGGGTGATGTGCAATGTCAGTTTTCTGCCACACATAGCATTTTGCTTTTAGGCCACAAGGTTCAATTTTGGTCTCATCTGACCAGAAACCACATGTTTGCTGTGTCCCCTACAACGGTCTAAACTGGACTTTTTATAGCTTTCTTTCAACAAAGGCTATCAGAATAGTTTTTACATTTTAGAATGGGGTGCCTTGAGAATTATATAATTTTAAATTGAAATTTTTATAATTTTAAAAGTTATCTTGACTTAAAATAGGTTGAGAAACACTGCTTTACACAATAAACTGTGTTAAAATTCAATCATGTGAAAACAAAATTCCTGTTTAATTATTTCATCTGCACATGATTGCCCAGTTGAAGCAAATATTCACACAACTTATTTTGCTAAGATTTTCATCTCCTTTACTAAATCAGCCCATTTGATTCCTTCTACCTGTTTTTGGAAAACAGCTACAAATTGACATCATGTTGTTCAAAGGTTTAAGCGGTCTTTGAGATAAACACATTACCTTCATAATAGGCTCTATTTTTAAAAGCCATATAATAAAAACTTTGGTAGTTACCAAAGGATTTACGTGTCAGTGCATATGTGCAATATAAATAGTGGGTTTCATCATTCTTCCTGCAGGCAAAACCATGGCTCAGGATTTCAGACCTGTGTCTCAAATGGCAAACCTTGTTGCATGGTGTGGAAATAGATTCATTAATTCTTAACATAGATGAATCCCAGGTGGATTGTCTGAGAGGCTAATTCTGCATATGTGAAGGGGATGTCTCTGACAGTAGGCTAAATATCTGAAATAAAAACACTGGCACGTTTTCATAGTAGCCCCAATGGCGGCGTAAATTGTGGGCCTTATACGCTTGATGACAGCGAGAAGGGCCCGCAATCTCTGCGATACGTTGGTACACGCAGAATTTCAAAGGTCCCTGAATAAAAACTGGTTAACGGACTTACCCCCTTTGTGCATAATGCACAGCTGTGATCATTGCCATATTTGTAAATACAGTATCTCACGAAAGTGAGTACACCCCTCACATTTTTGTAAATATTTTTTTCTATCTTTTCATGTGGCAACACTGAAAAAAAGGATACTTTGCTACAATGTAAAGTAGTGAGTGTACAGCTTTTATAACTTTTTTTTAGCTTTTTTTCTTAGCTTTTATAGGTGTAAATTTGCTGTCCCCTCAAAATAAAATAACAAAGTGTAGCGCTGAAAATTGATGTGCCCTAGTGCAATCTAAGCAAAAATAAAAATTGACACTGAAATAACATCATGTGTAAAATGATAATATGCACAATCATGCACAGCATGTATATAATGAAAATAATAATATACACAATCAATGAAATGAGTCCATAAGTAAAGGTAGATGTGAATCTGTTCACAATCAGGTGCAGAGAAGTCTTGCAAATAGTTTATATATATATATATATATATACACTCGTGAAAAAAAACACCACCGGATAAAGGGAAGGCTTACCAGATCGTTTGAACACACTAGAAATTACGCTCTGTGTGTCAAACAGGCTTGTTATATGATGGATGGACCATGGGTAGATAGCGTCAAACAGATGTATGCGGGTAGCAGCCAGGTGGGATCACAGGGGGAATGGTACCACAGACAAACCGAAAGCTGTTCCCAAGCTTGTACTCACACACTCACGGCCCACTGTTCTGTCTCCAAGGCCGTCCGACCTGTCAGCACATGGTAATGGCTGCCCTTCTTCTTCCAGGGCGCAGATTTGCTTCTAGCCTATTGTTATTTTAGGCAGGAAAAAGAAGGGCAGCCATTACCATGTGCTGACAGGTCGGACGGCCTTGGAGACAGAACAGTGGGCCGTGAGTGTGTGAGTACAAGCTTGGGAACAGCTTTCGGTTTGCCTGTGGTACCATTCCCCCCATGATCCCACCTGGCTGCTACCCGCATACATCTGTTTGACGGTATCTACCCATGGTCCATTCATCATATAACAAGCCTGTTTGACACACAGAGCGTACGCTCAAGTGTGTTCAAACGATCTGGTAAGCCTTCCCTTTATCCGGTGGTGGTTTTTTTCACGAGTGTATATATCCACTATTTGCAAGACTTCTCTGCACCTGATTGTGAACAGATTCACATCTACCTTTACTTATGGACTCATATCATTATATACATGCTGTGCATGATTGTGCATATTATCATTTTACACATGATGTTATTTCAGTGTCAATTTTGATTTTTGCTTAGATTGCACTAGGGCACATCAATTTTCAGCGCTACACTTTGTTATTTTAGTTTTATCTACCATTTTTTCAATGTGGTGTGTTAGCTGCTAAAACACTGGGAGCAGCGCAGAAATTACTTAGTCTATTTTTTGTCCCCTCAGAATAACTCAACACACAGCCATTGATGTCTAAACCGCTGGCAACAAAACTGAGTACACCCCTAAGTGAAAATGTCCAAATTAAGCCCAACTAGCCATTTTCCCTCCCCGGTGTCATGTGACTCGTTAGTGTTACACAGTCTCAGGTGTGAATGGGGAGCAGGTGTGTTATCACTCTCACTCTCTCAGACTGGTCACTGGAAGTTCAACATGGCACCTCATGGCAAAGCACTCTCCGAAGATCTGAAAAAAAAAAGAATTGTTGCTCTACATAAAGATGGCCTAGGCTATAAGAATATTGCCAAGACCCTGAAACTAAGCTGTAGCACGGTGGCCAGGACCATAGAGCGGTTTAACAGGACAGGTTTCACTCAGAACAGGCCTCGCCATGGTCGACCAAAAAAGTTGAGTGCACATGCTCAGCGTCATATCCAGAGGTTGTCTTCGGGAAATAGACGTATGAGTGCTGCCAGTATTGCTGCAGAGGTTGAAGGGGTTGGGGGGTCAGCCTGTCACTGCTCAAACAATACGCAGCACACTGCATCAAATTGGTCTGCATGGCTGTTGTCCCAGAAGGAAGCCTCTTCTAAAGATGAGGCACAAGAAAGCCCACAAACAGTTTGCTGAAGACAAGCAGACTAAGGACATGGATTACTGGAACCATGTCCTGTGGTCTGAGACCAAGATAAACCTATTTGGTTTGGATTGTGTCAGGTGTGCGTGGTGGCAACCAGGTGAGGAGTACAAAGACAAGATGTCTTGCCTACAGTCAAGCATGGTGGTGGGAGTGTCATGGTCTGGGGCTGCATGAGTGCTGCCACCACCGGGGAGCTACAGTTCATTGAGGGAACCATGAATGCCAACATGTACTGTGATATACTGAAGCAGAGCATGATCCCCTCCCTACGGAGACTGGGCCGCAGGGCAGTATTCCAACATAATGACCCCAAACACACCTCCAAGACAACCACTGCCCTGCTAAAGAAGCAGAGGGTAAAGGTGATGGACTGGCCAAGCATGTCTCAAGACCTAAACCTTATTGAGCTTCTGTGGGGCATCCTCAAACGGAAGGTTTGGAGGAGCGCAAGGTCCCTAACATCCACCAGCTCTGTAATGTTGTCATGGAGGACTGGAAGAGGACTCCAGTGGCAACCTGTGAAGCTCTGGTGAACTCCATGCCCATGAGGGTTAAGGCAGTGCTGGAAAATAATGGTGGTCACACAAAATATTGACACTTTGGGCTCAATTTGGACATTTTCACTTAGTGGTGTACTCACTCTTGTTGCCAGTGGTTTAGACATTAATGGCTGTGTGTTGAGTTATTTTGAGGGGACAGCAAATTTACACTGTTATACAAGCTGTACACTTACTACTTTACATTGTAGCAAAGTGTAATTTCTTCAATGTTGTCACATGAAAAGATATAATAAAATATTTACAAAAATGTAAAGGGTGTACTCACCTTTGTGAGTGTATGTCAAACGGACAGATAGGTTCACCTGTTCAGAAGGAATGAAATATGTCAAAATTAGGCAGGTCATCAACTGCTCGACAATAAGAGTAGTCTATATGATTGGGTGCCCTTGTAATAAGATCTATGTAGGCAAGACTAAAAGGGAATTACGCATCAAAATTGGTGAACATATCACAGGCATAAAGAAAAAAGACGATGACCGCTGGCGGTGCATTTCATCCAATACCATCAGGGGGATCCAAAGGGCATAACAGTTAAGGGGAAATATGTGCTAAATATATCTACAAGGAGGGGGAATTTTGACACCATTCTTATCCAGAAGGAGAAAATGTGGATATATAATTTACGATCTTTAACTCCACTTGGGTTGAAAAATGAATGCAAACTGCGACCCTTTCTGGAGGGATGAATCGATACCTGCTATTCCCTTGAGAGACACAAAAAACTTTGATTATTGAGGAGCTAATATGCCCTCATAGTAGATAGATATCGCTGTGTATGGAAGGGTTAAAATGTACATCTAGGAATTGGTCTCTGATATTTCCTGCTTTTTAGGAAACTGTTGATTTCTTACTGTCTATTTACTTTAATGTATTATTTTTTGCGAATAGACATGTATTTCCTGAAGCTTCCTCCGCTGTTATTTCTATTAATCAGTATTTTGTTACATTACCATGTGAGAATGCCATGACTCTGTATGACTATTATTATGATACAGCATGGATATGCAATTAGCGGACCTCCAGCTGTTGCAGAACTACAAGTCCCATGAGGCATAGCAAGACTCTGACAGCCACAAGCATGACACCCAGAGGCAGAGGCATGATGGGACTTGTAGGTTTGTAACAGCTGGAGGTCCGCTAATTGCATATCCCTGTGATAGAGGATGGATACAATGTACCCACCAGTATTTTATAAATTATTTTGAGCGTGATGGATGATAGTGAGGAATGTGAGGCATGTGCGACATCTAGTGGAAAGAACTGAACATTACTGTGTCTGAAAAGTATTTAAGCTGCATTCAACAAGCCCCTCCTCGCTCTGAGTTAGCGATAGGCTAACAAAACATGTCAGTGTGTTAACATCACACAGCTGATGCTTCTGGCAGGCAAGCAGCTAGCGGGTCAGCCTTAATGGTGAGAGTGCGGTGATGTATCTGGAATGGTCATTATCTTGTTATTGGACTTGAAGGACCCATTTGGAGGCACTGGATGGCAACTTGGATGCGGGGCACTGGATGGATGAACTAGATGGAAGACATCGGTGGTGAGATCCCCCTGCTTTGTCTATATCGGCCCTCTATTGTGCATCCACCTTTCCCAAGTGTATGTCCTAGTTGTGGGCTTACCTTGAGCAATCAGTTCACCGCACCTGAAGAGTGATTTAGTTTGCAGGTTCTTCATACATAAGAGGAGTATTGACTTGCATTTGCACAAGCACCCTTCCAGTTTATTTTGAAACTAACCAGCAATCCATTCACCTCACCTGAAGAGCAATACAGTTCGCAGATTCTTCATACATAGGAGCAGTGTTGACTTGCATTTGCACGAGCGCCCTCCCAGTTTACTATGGAACTAACCGGTGGACCTAAGCTTACCTGGCTGATTAGCTCCCGGACCCCCCCTACCACCACCACCACCACCACCACCACCATGACCAGAACTAAATAGAAGATGTCACCCAGGAGAAATCAGACAGTTTATGAGTGGACTATGGGCTAAGAGTCTTTGGGACACTTGCTTCACTATCACAAGCCCCAAAATCCTTGATTACTAGGGCTCATTAACTGGATTCCCCTTTGAGTGAATGGTGGTTTGGATGGATGAGTGTGCAGCTGCTTCCTGTCAGCAAGACAACGTTGTCTTTGCATTGTAACAAGTGTTGGTGAAGGGACTGGATTTGCCATTTTAATTGAACATTTTTTCAATAAAGCAATGTGTATTTTACTCAATTGAAGTGTGCCACTTAGTGACTATCTTGGAGAGTTTTTCTTACCTTTGTGTTATGTCTGTTTGAGTCACGTGGTCTGCACCTCATACAATCTAAGTATCATAGGTGAGCATTGATTTACACCGAGCTCATGTGAGGTAATAGCGGTCCTAGCAGGTACATTCACTATGTGCGGTTGATCCAAGGTTCAAAATCTATTGTATTTAAATATCTAAAAAATACACAAATACTGTACATAAGCTACAAATAGATAAATAAAAAACATAGATAGATAGATAGATAGATAGATAGATAGATAGATAGATAGATAGATAGATAGATAGATAGATAGATAGATAGATAGATAGATAGATAGATAGATGCAATGAGTCAAGGAAGTTATGCTGCAGTTCCTTAATCATTGCTTACACATTATACGCATATAACAAATAGAATGCTTATCACAACAAATACCAATATCAACATATCTTGTATTATGCATAACATTTTAATAACTGTATATAACTGAACAGACCTCCATAAGCCATATGGAACTATGTAAATATAGCCATGTGAAAACGTGAGTACTTATAAGAATTGTTGGGAATTTCAACATAATTGAGCAGATAAACATTGGTCCTTCATTCAGTGTCTACAAATAAAGATGGTATACTTGAACAAATAAACATTTACTGACATTCATTCTCATAATGAATTCATTCTTATAATCTAAATTAATGTTACACCCTGCTAGTACAGAGTAGGCTGCTAGATAAATTTAGTTAGCTCCATGTTAATAGTGGAGCAGGTGTTGAATACTTGGGTCTGTTCAGTGATTCACAGGCTGCTGTTCTGCTACTTTCTCCTGTTTTCTAGAGACTTCTTGAAGTATAGTGGGAGGGGGATGAGAACAGGCAGTCTAAATATTTATGGAGCTCCAGCTAATCCCTGGGGAGGTGTGTCTAAAAGGTGGAAGGAGAGCTCATAAATATTCTAAGGCCTGGCAGCAAGGTGCAGAGTTCCAGGGTCCAGCCTTCTGGAGGAGACCCCTGGGGCAGAAAGGGAGAGACTGAGGGAAGTCAGAGAAGCCTTTTTGAAGACATCTAAGTCCCAGCTAGGCTTAGCTGGGGAGGGGGGTGGCTACCTGGTCTAGAGACTGAGCACAGCCAGAGGAGAGTTGGTGCAGGAAGCCCAGTGTCTAGGAAGCCCAGCCATTCTGGGTGCTCAGTGAGTATTTGATCCTGCTATACAGAGGAGAAGTGATTGCGGGGTGGTTTATCTCACAAGCAAGTGTAGTGAAGCCAGGAGTTGTGCAATAAAGCCAGGAGCATACAATACTACCTAAAGTGTACACAGTACAGCAAGGAGTTGTACAAGACAGCCACGAGTTCTACAAGTCAAGAGAATACAGTGCAGCCTGAAGTTTTGCAACACAGCCTGCATTTTTTTTACAGAGCAGCCAGAAGCCAAGCGATCTTCACGTTCTACAGTTTTGGGATATCCCATGCTCCCCATCCCTATCCATGTTCCTGTTCGCAATAAAAACCCAAAATGAAACCCCTAGACTGATTTTTGAGCCAAAAGGAAGAATGGGCCCAAAAACCCCGGGCTCCTGTGGGGGTAGCACTACATTATCAAACATGATGATTTGCCAGTGGAAAGAGTAAGTACACCTCAACATTTACCACCACTTCAAATCTATGAAATTAGAATCAAGTGCTCCAGATTAGCTGCCAATGACAGGAACCCTCTTAGGGAGTATGACAATAGGACTTGTCTTATTTAAACCTCAGATATCTATGTTCTGTCTCTAGGAGCAGATAGCTAAACCTCTTATGCCAATAACTGTAGATACCATATTTCTTTGATCTCCGTTTTTTTAGAACAAGCCAGGTGAAACTACAAAATAACAGAAATAGACCTCAATAAGTACAATATTGCATACAATACAGTATAATATAGCATACATTGCATAAACAACGATATACAGTACAAGATGAGATAATAAAAACATACTTTTTAAGTTCTCTAAGGGGTGATGGCGATAGATTGAGAAATACATGTGTTGCTCCCTGCAATGAAAAGAATGGTGACTGGTTCACTTCCTGCCAAGATTCTACCCAGAATTCCCTGCTTGCTGACAACTTCCTATATATTTGCAAATATATTGGTACCAACATCTTATCTGTGTATTAGTGCAATAATTGCATTTCTTACTATGCTCGTTATATTGTCTATTGATGTTTTTATCATGTTTTGAAATGAATAAACTATCGTTTATATATCATATACTCTCCCTATGCTTTTATACATGTGCCTTTAAAGTCCACAATCATTTAGAGAGACACCTTCATGTTTGGCGCTGAAATCGAACACCACTCTAATCTGCCCTGGCTTCTTAGGGTGATAGACCTCAAATATAGGTAAGTACCAGCATTCCTCTGAGTCTTTGAGGTTTGGGGCTATCTCAGCATGACCTTTCTGGAGTATTTTCTCCATGAAGGAAAAGAAATGTTCTTTCATCCCTGGTTTCCTTTGAAGATTGTGTCTTAGGGAAGTGAGACGTTTATATGCTAGTTGTTAGGCAAACGTTGTCTTTGTGGTCTAAAGGGAAGAGGGGCAACCCAGCTATTAGTCCCGTCTTTCTCCATACTCTTTTCCATAACTTCTAGGAAGAGCCTATCCTCAATGGACATTGCTACCTGGTTATCTTCCGTTTGTTCTGTGGAACACTGTGCTTCCTAAGTCGCTTTGGTCGTAGTCATAAGTATTGCTGTCACAGAGGGGACGTAGGAAGGGAAGAGGTACAGGCTTGTTGTGTGGCTAGTTTTGATTTGTTGTGTGGTAGCTCCTTTATGAAGATGTGATTTTGAGAGGGTTGGAAAAGAGAAGGACGACCAATCTCGAGGGTACTAGTGGGCAGGTTATTAACAGATGCCGGTTTGTGTGCACCTCCCAGGCAAACATCACCTATAATGACCCACCCGAGATCCAGTTTTTGGGCATATGGGGCGTTTTGAGGACCGTTGATCAGTTTTCTTACTTTGTGGACTTGAAAGATATCTCTCCCTAGGAGTAAGATTATCTGAGCCTGATCATCTAGTTCTGGTATGAGATGTGCTATGTGGCTCAAGTGAGTCTGGTGAGCTGCTGCATCTGGTGTGCGGATCTCTGATCTGTTGTCTGGCATCTGGTTGCACTCTATTATGGTCGGTAAGGGTAGGCATGTTTTACCATCCAAAGATTCAATTTGTAGGCCGTCAGCTCTTTTCCCCGCCGTTTCCACTGTACCTGCACAAGTCTTAAGGGAGTAAGGACTGCTGGGGCCTTTAAGGTTTAGAATGTCAAAAAACATAGATCTGGCTAGTGACTTATTACTCTGATCATCCAAGATGACGTAGAGCTTGACTGCTTTGTCCCTGCGTCCTTTTGGGTAAACTCTCACAAGACAGATTTTAGAGCAGGATCTGCCACCTGTACTTCCTTTGCAAACTTCAGTGCACTGTGAAGTGATTGCTATTGTGTCTGTACTAGAGTCTTTGGTCTCCCCGCCTTGCTCCTTGTCCCTATGAACAGGTGGGAAAGTTCTTGGAGTAGGCCTTGAGTGTAGAGCTGTGTTGTGCACTGTGCTGTCACATTCTGTACATTTGACACTGACCTTACAGTCCTTGGCGAAATGTGTGGACGAAGAACAGCACTTTTAACAGATGTTGTTCTCTTTGAGGAAAGCTTTGCGATCCTGGATGGTCTTTGTCCTGAAGGCTCTGCATTTCAGAAGAGGATGTGGCATCTTATGTAGAGGGCAGAACTTAGTAGGGTTGCTGTCTTGATCCTCTGGCTGAGACTCTGCACATCTGTGGGAAGAAATGTTAGTTTTGTGCACTGCTACTGGAGCTCTGAGTTGTTTAGGGCCAGAAGAAGTGGTATAAGACACTGGAAAAATGAAGCTGGGGTCATCTTTCACTCCTGCTTGTCTGTCTACAAAGTCCACAAACTCACTAAAGGGTGGAAAAGGCACATTGTGTTTTCCTTTGTAGGTACAGCCATGAGTAATCCATCTTTCGTGTAACTCATAAGGAAGTTTTTATGCTAAGGAGTTAATACCTCTAGCAGAGTCAAGATAAGAAAGGCCAGGTAAGTCTCCTTCTGCTTTAGCACTTGTAACTCCATACACAGGTCACTGAATTCTCTGAGTCTTTGGTAACCTCTGCTAGGTATTTTTGGGAAGTCTTCTATCCTTTTAAACAGTGTACTCTCTATAGCCTCTGGTGAGCCATAACATCTATCCAGTCTGTTCCAGATGTTTGTAAGGCCTATCTCAGGGTGGTTTATATTAATGTCTCTGATCCTTTTGGAATGTTCAGCAGAGTCATTGCCAAGCCACTTTACGAGGAGTTCTATCTGTTCACTACAGGATAGATCTAGACCTTGAATGACACTCTGGAAAGCGGATCGCCACGCCCTGTAGTGTTGGGGGCGATCACTGAATTTGACAAGTCCTTGGGTAACTAACTCTCTTTTGGCCAGGAACTTGGCAAAGTCTACAGTAGCCTGATTGGCATTGAGGTAGGCTGCTGGTGTATTGTGGTGCGGTGTAAAGGCATACCTGGTAAAAGTCTCTTCTTTAGGCGCGCTGGGTTCAAACTTACATAAGGTTGGCTGTTCGTACCTTTTCGTTTCATACACCTTTGGAGTGAAGACTGGTGTTTGATGCTTGTATGAAGGCTGGGTACCTTGTGGAGTAGAAGGTTTGGTTGGAACTAGAAAGTCTGGAACTCTCTCAGATTTTTCTTGCTTGTAGCGTTGGGGTCCCAGGTCGTCTTGTTGCTGCTTTATTTGATGTGACTCACTGACGTCATATTTAATTTCTTGTTGTGGGATGCTGCTTGGGTTCCAGTGCTGGTAGACATAATCTGACGTGCGTTGTGAAGAATCTTGTTGGTCCTCCTCTAGACCCGGTATGCTGCTGCCTACTCTTGGATCATCGTAAACGGCTGCTTCTAAAGCTTCTGCTTCTACAATGGCGGCGGCAGCGTCTCTTTCTACTGCCAGCTTCTCCATGTTAGCTTCTAAGAAAGCTTGCTGCAATTTCAGAGATGCTTCCTGCTGGGCTAGCTCTTCTTCCAAGTGTATTCTTCCTTGCTCTCTCTTTTGTTTCATGCGTACTCTTTCTTGCTCTCCCTCTTTTCCATGTGAACTCTTTCTTGCTGTTTCTCTTGTTCCATACAAACTCTTTCTTGCTCCAAGCGTACTCTTTCCTTCTCTCTCTCTTGCTCCAAGCGAACTCTTTCCTTCTCTCTCTCTTGTTCCTGTCTCATCTTTTCTGTATCAAGGCGGGCCTTTTCTTTTTTTCATTTGCAACTCTTGGTCTGCAAATGCAGCCCTGGCTTTTGCTGCTTCAGCTTTTAAACGGGCGATAGCTGCTGCATTTGCGACAGATGACTTAGATGAGCTTGCTCGTGAACGTGTTTTGTAAGACGATGTCCCACTGTGAGACATGGCTGTGGGGAAGAAGCTGTCTTGCTGTATAGAGACCGCTCTAGTGTCGATGCTGTTTGACAGAGCGCGTCTCTGTGTAGCGTGGCTGCTTGCTTCGCCTGCCGCAGGCCTGTTTCTTTAAGGTTTCTGACTGTATGGATAATGCGTAGCCCCGGGCTGTACAGACTTCCGAAGTCGGCTTATCTTCCCTTCAGAGGTCAGCTTAAAAATTTCACTGTTCTGTCTCAAGGAGCAGATAGCTAAACCTCCTTATCCCAATAACTGTAGATACCATATTTCTTTGATCTCAGTTTTATTAGAACAAGCCAGGTGAATCTACAAAATAACAGCAATAGACCTCAATAAGTACAATATTGCATACAATACAGCATACATTGTATAAACAACGATATACAGTACAAGATGAGATAATAAAAACGTACTTTTTAAGTTCTCTAAGGGGTGATGGCGATAGATTGCAAAATACATGTGTTGCTCCCTGCAATGTGTTGAAAAGAATGGTGACTGGTTCACGTCCTGCCAAGATTCTACCCAGAATTCCCTGCTTGCTGACTTCTTATTTACACATACATTAAAAGAAATAAACAGAACTGCAGCAAAAAGGAACGCCAGATGGAGCCTGCACACCAAATATGATTGTCTTAAGTAAATTACACATTTTGCATGTAAATTTAACAGCACGGGTACAAATAACCAGTATAAAACATCTGGTGGACAGAACAATCTAGGCATTGGAGTTCTCAAAATCTAAAAAACCCAATGGTCTCAGAAAGAATGTTGTGTATGCCAGCTAGTCTTGCTAAGGATTTAAAAAGTTTTAAAAATATTTAGAATCAGTCATTCCCCTGTAAGGAATATAAACTTCAAGTGGAATAGATTTCAAACATTTGGTAATTTGCCCATGACTGGTCCACCCATCAAATTCACCTGAAGAGCTGAGTCTATAAGAAGTCTCCAAGAAATTGTGTGTAGTACCTTTGGGTAATTCTTGCAACAGTTGGTGTCAAATTGTGTGCATCTAAAAGGAGAGGTGTGCCAGGAAAAAGCCATTGCTGTCCAAAAACAAGATTAGAACAAGTCTATAGTATGCAATTGAACGTATAGGCAAAGACAAGGCCTTCTGGAACAGCATGCTTTGGGTTGCAAAATCAAAGAGTTGTTTGACCACAGTAACGATAGGCATATTTGGCACAACCAGAAGTCAACATTTTAGGAGAAGAACCTTATAACCACATTAAAATATGAAGAACCTTATACCCACATTAAAATGTGGTGTTAGAAATGTTATGATTTCTTTGTTACTTTTCTGTTTCAAGGCCTAGGAAAGTTGCAGATATATAGTCAGCTATGAATTCTGCATCATATCAAAGTTGATCTACCCTAGGTTCACACCCATGCATTTTTTTATTGCTTTTTGCAGTTTGCAGAAATGCACTACAGTCCCTTTAACGTGGTTTCCAATGGTAAACGTTCACATCTATGCGTTATTCAGCTAGTGCATTTTTGGAAAGGATCAGGATATTTTTTTCCTGCAGCACGCCACTCATGCTCCCCCGGGGGTCACGCAGCGCGGCAATCGGGATGAGGCTTGTCCCTCGGACAAAGCCCAGCCCTGATCAGGGTAAAGAGCCAATGAAATTGGCTCTTTACCATGTGACTGGCTGTGTCTATTCACAGCCGGTCACAAATGTAAACAAACCAAGGGTAACTGCCTGTTACCGGGTTCTCCTCACACACCGATCTGGTGTGAGGAGGAGATCACAGAACAGTGAGTTACCACATTACTGTGCACAGATTGCCCCCAGTGAATAAAGGGGACCTGTCACCAGATCATCCGAATACCTGTACGCTCATCAGAGTACCTGTCACCCCGCAGAGTACCCGTCATCCTGTCAGAGTACCTAACATCCCATCTGAGTACCTGTCATCCTGTCTGAGTACCTGTCATCCCATCGAGAGTACCTGTCCCGTGAGCCCATCTGGAGTACCAGTCCTGTATTCCCATCAGAATACCTGTCTGTGAGGCCAGCAGTGCCTATTGTGCAGCCAATTCCTACCTAACGTGCAGCACATTAATATCTGATGTGCAGCCCATTACTACCTGATGTGCAGCAGTACCTAACGTGCAGCCCAGCAGTACCTGATGTGCAGCCCATCACTACCTTTCGTGCAGCCCATCACTACCTGTCATGCAGCCCATCAATGTCACCTGTCATACAACCACCATGTACAAAAATGTTTACACTCCAGAAAAGGCATATCAAATCCTAAGCCTGACCAATGAGAGCAGTGTGGGGCTCTCACAGCCCCAGTACCGTTCCGATTCCAATTCCGATTTTGGTTCGGAATACAAGCCTGCTGAAGGCAGCACATTGACATCCAAATTGGAGGAAGAAGCAGTCCATCCTAAAAGAAGACGATCTGAAGACGAGGCAGCTACCTGCAACACTAGACACCCCAATGGCCAACGACGCTAGACCCCAGGAAGAAAGGCCCAGTACAAGTGCTGGAATTTCACGACAGACCCAAAGAATTAGGGCCCAAATCCATCTTCCGCATGCCTTGGCAAACCCATTGTGGCTGCTTCTAGCACAGGGTCAGCCACAATCCCACCTTACGCAGCACAGCCAGATGTGCAGGCCGACACCGAAAAATGTTCTGAAATTGATATTTTTACTTTATTATTCCCTGATGAGATACTTCAAAGCATCGTGGACCAAACAAATCTTTTTCCCTGTCAATATATAGAAAACAACCCCAACTCAAGCTATGCCCACCCTTTCAAATGGAGACCCCTAACATGAAAGCCTTACGCTCAACATGAGGCTTCCAAAAAAAATCAACTGAATGTATAATGGTCTACCAACCCCATCCACCACATTCCAATTTTCTCAGCTGTCATGTCCAGGTCCCGCTATGACTTGATAATGTGCTTCCTGCATTTCAGTGATAACTCTCAGTGCCCCCTCCCCAAAATCATCCTGACTTTGATAAATTGTATAAAATTCACCCCCTTAATTGATTTTTTTTCTAAGAGGTTTGTTGAACTTTATATGCCTGACCAGAACATCTCTGTGGACGAATCCCTGGTCCATTTCAGAGGCCGGCTGGGATTCAAGCATTATATCCCCAGTAAGAGGGCCAGGTAAGGATTAAAGCGCAACAAGCTCTGTGAAAGCTCCACTGGATATATGCATGTCTTTCACGTGTATAAAGGCAAAGACTCCCAGCTTCAGCCCCCTGAATGTCCAACGTACATGGGAATAAGTGGAAAAATTGTCTGGGAGTCAGCATTCCCACGCTTCAAAAAGTGGAATCACATTTACATTGACAATTACTATACCAGTTTGCCCCTTTTTCGCCACCTATAACTTGAAAAAACTTTGGCCTGCGGTACAGCAAGAAAAAAACAGCAAGGGCTTCCCACAGCATCTGGTCACCACAAGGCTACAAAGGGGGAAATCGGCAAGCCTGAGGAATGAGGAAGTATTGGCTGTGAAGTGGAGGGATAGGAAAGATGTGTATATCATGTTCACCATCACAATGACACCTCGGTAGAACTTCAGAGAAAACACGGTCCCGTTCAAAAGCCTTGTTGTATCCACAAGTACAATAAGTTCATGGGGGGGGGGTGGATTTAAAAAATCAAATGCTACAGCCCTATCTATCAACACAAAAGTACTTCTTCTGGTATAAAAAAGTCGCAATTTACTTCTTCCATTTGGCCATTTATAATGCATACATCGCCTATCAAATATCAATGGAAATACCCAACCCCTTCCTCAAATTTATCGAAAATATTGTCACTGCCCTGATCTATCAGCAAGGGTCCCCCCAAAAAGCATTTGCTCCAATTGTGTCAGCAGACTGCATGACAATATTCCACCATCAGAAACCGGAAGAAGACGCCAAAAAAATGTCGAGTGTGCAGCAAAAGAGGAGTTTCTGCCTTTCACGTGAACTGACCCTGGACTGTATCAACTATGCCTCTGCCTACCGTCTATTTCTGCCTTTTACCTGCACTGACCTTGGCCTGTTGACTATGTTTTTGCCTGCCACTTGGACTGATCTTTCGCCCTGCTACACAGGGGTCTCACATATTTTAGGGGCTTCAGAATAGTGTTCTGAGTGGAGAAAAACTGTTTTTGGTTTTCTCTTTGTTTTGTAATTCCCAGAACATCGGCTGGAGTCCAGAGGCTTCAAAGTAATTTGGGTGGGAGAAGCCTCTACCCCTGTCCCCATTCTTTCCTGACTGAGGACCTAAGCTTGATGGTCCTGCCTGCTGTTACGTTGGCTGTGCTGACAATATCTCTGCCTGCACTGACCCCAGACTTTTTATGGACCATGTGCCTGTTGCCTGGACCAATACTTTGATTGTACTGACCATATCTCTGCCTGCTGCCTGTACTAACTATGGGCAGTATTCCTGCCTGCTGCATGGACAATCCTTTCGCTGCTGCTGACTACATCCTGCCTGCTACCTGGACCAATGCTTTGGGTGTGCTGACAGTGGACAGTATTCCTGCCTGCTGCCTCTTTTGCTGCCGCTGTCCACGTTCCTGCCTGCTGCCTGGATTGATGCACTTCTCTGTTGACCACTGCACTACTAAAACCACAGGTAATCTTTTGTATACCCTTTGCTCAGCGAATGTATTTTGGTTTGTAATTGGTATGTACAGCGCTTTAGCGCTGGAAATAGCCTCTGCTAGGAGCCTGAAAATCGCCTCCCATTCATTCAAATGTGACTTTTCACACTGGGGCGGTGCGCTTGCAGGACGTTCCAGAAAGTCCTGCAAGCATTATCTTTGAGGTGGTTTGGGAGCGCTGTATTTAGCGCTCCCAGAACGCCCTGACCATTGGAATCCAAAGCGCCTGAAAAGCACTTTTGAAGCACCGCAACACAGGAGCTTTTAAAGCCTTCTTTTTGGCTAAAAGCGTCCCGCTAGCAGCCGAAAAGCGCCGCTTAAGCAGGGCTAAAGCGCCACTAAAATGAGTGGCGCTTTAGCGCTAACGCGGCCATGGCCCCAGTGTGAAAGGGGTCTTATAAATATGAAGGGCATTCAACAATGTGATAGGTTGGCAGGAATTTATGTGTGTAATTTATGTCCCTAGAACACCTGGAGGTGCTATTTGGATGTTGAGCCTCTCTATGTGGCTAGTCTGTGTAAAAGTCTCACACATGTGGTATCGTCATAAAAAAAAGGTAAGATAAGTTTTCACTTTTTTCCCCACACTTTCCAAAAACTTGTGGAAAAAAATGTTCAAAAGACTCATAATGGCTCATAGAATATACCTTGGGGTATTTACTTTCCAAAATGGGGTCATTTTGTGGGTGGCCAGGCTGTGTAAAAGTCTCACATATGTCATTTTGTGGGTGTTTTCATTGTACTGGTGCTTCCTGGGCCTTCAGAAGAGTGATAGGTAGTCAGAAAATGAGATGTGTAATTTATGTCCCTAGAACGCCTGGAGATGCTACTTGGATGTTAGGCCTCTGTATGTGGCCAGGCTGTGTAAAAGTCTCACATATGTGGTATCGCCATACTCAGGAAGAGCAGCACAATGTATTTTGGGGTGTCATTTTTGGTGTGTACATGCTGTGTGTTAGAAATATCATATAAATTGACAACTTTGTGTAAAAAAAAATAATACTTACCGTATTTATTGGCGTATAACACGCACCGGCGTATAACACGCACCCCAATTTAGGAGGGAATTTTAAGGAAAAAAAACTTTTAGGAGGGAAGTTGAAGGGAAAAAAAACTTACATTTAAACGCCCATCATTGCAGCCTTCTCAGTGCAGCCATGTCAGTGCAGCCTTGTCAGTGCAGCCATGTCAGTGCAGCCTTGTCAGTGCAGCCATGTCAGTGCAGCCTTGTCAGTGCAGCCTTGTCAGTGCAGCCTTGTCAGTGCAGCCATGTCAGTGCAGCCATGTCAGTGCAGCCTTGTCAGTGCAGCCTTGTCAGTGCAGCCATGTCAGTGCAGTCTTCCCCAGTGCAGCCTTCCCCAGTGCAGCCTTGTCAGTGCAGACTTCCCCAGTGCAGCCTTGTCAGTGCAGCCTTGTCAGTGCAGCTTTCCCCAGTGCAGCCTTCCCCAGTGCAGCCTTCCCCAGTGCAGCTTTCCCCAGTGCAGTTTTCCCCAGTGCAGTTTTCCCCAGTGCAGCTTTCCCCAGTGCAGCCTTCCCCAGTGCAGCCTTCCCCAGTGCAGCCTTGCTACAGTGATCCCAGTCATTCTGGGCTTCAAAATCGCCGATCGCGATTTGAAAATGGCGCCGCCGGCGCCGAAATACACAGTGCCGGTCCTCGGCTCTTTCCGGCGGCTGTCGTTCATTTTCGGCTCCACTCGTAGTCCCGAGCGGAGCTATCCGAACCTAGCCGAGTAGGTTCGGATAGCTCCGCTCGGGACTACGAGTGGAGCCGAAAATGAACGACAGCCGCCGGAAAGAGCCGAGGACCGGCTCTGTGTATTTCGGCGCCGGCGGCGCCATTTTCAAATCGTGATCGGCGATTTTGAAAATGTGACAGGTCGGATCGCAGGGGATCGGCGTATAACACGCACCTGCGATTTTTCCCTGGTTTTAAGGGGAAAAAAGTGCGTGTTATACGCCGATAAATACGGTATTTTTTTCATGTTTTCCGAAAACTTGTGGAAAAAAATGACATGTTAAAAAGACTCATAATAACTCATAGAATATACCTTTGGGAGTTTGCTTTCCAAAATGGTGTCATTTTGTGGGTAATTCCACTGTCCTGGTGCTCCAGGGCCTTCAAAGGTGTGATAGGTAGGAATGAAATTAGATGTGTAATGTATGCTCCTAGAATGCCTGGAGGTACTACTTGGATGTTGGGCCTCTGTATGTGGCCAGGCTGTGTATAAGTCTCACACATGTGGTATCGCCATACTCAGAAGGAGTAGCAAAATGTATTTTGGGATGTAATTGCAAGTATGAATGTGCTGTGTGAGAGAAATAACTTGTTAATATAACAATTTTGTGTAAAATGAAAAAAAAATCTTCATTTTCCCAAGAATTGTGGGAAACAAATTACAACTTCAAAAAACTCACCATGCCTCTTACTAAATACCTTGGATGGTCTACTTTCCAAAAAGAGGTCATTTGGGGGGTATTTGTACTGTTCTGACTTGTTAATATCTCAAGAAATGAGATAGGCCGTCAGTACATCAGGTGTGATCAATTTTCAATGATTGGCACCATTGTAGACTCTATAACTTTCACACAGACTAAATAATATACATTGATCTGGGTTATTTTTACCAAAGATATGTAGCAGTATAAATTTTGTCCCAAATTAGAAAAATGACTTATTTGCAAAATTTTACAATAGAATATTCTTTTTCTCTCTTTTTTCGCTTATATCGCAAAATATAAAAAACCCAGCAGTGATTAAATACCACCAAAAGAAAGCTCTATTTGAGAGAAAAATAAAAATAAAAATTTTGTTTGGGTACAGTGTAGCATGACTAAGTATTTGCCATTCAAAATGTGAGAGCACTGAAAGCTGAAAATTGGTCTGGGCAGGAAGGGTGTATAAGTGACCTGTATTGAAGTGGTTAGCAACCGATGAGTCATCAGCTGTCAGCGGGGCTCCCCAAAAAAAGATTTTCCTGCAATAGAAAAATCAGGAAAAAACTGGCGTGGGGTCCCCCCCAATTCATACCAATTCATGAATGGCAGAAAAAGATTTTCCGGCAATAGAAAAATCAGGAAAAAACTGGCATGGGGTCCCCCCCAATTCATACAAGGCCCTTTGAGTCTGGTATGAATTTTGAGGGAAACCCCACACCAAAATGAAAAAAAAAATCCATACCAGACACTTATGCTAGCATGCACCCTGACAGGTCAGGAATCGGAGGGGATGAGCGAACGTGCCCCCCCCAACCATACCAGACCACATGCCCTCAACATGGGGGGTGCTTTGGGGCAGCCTAGCCCCCCAAGGCACCTTGCACCGTTTTATTGGGGACAAGGGCCCCTTCCCCACAACCCTGGCTGGTGG
Source organism: Lithobates clamitans (assembly GCA_037952925.1). Taxonomy (NCBI): domain Eukaryota; kingdom Metazoa; phylum Chordata; class Amphibia; order Anura; family Ranidae; genus Lithobates; species Lithobates clamitans. The sequence goes on from JBBGZY010000755.1 coordinate 1,463,819, forward strand.
TTGTGGGGGTCTGCGGACAGAGGGCTTATCAGAATCTTAAAGCCCCATTTAACAAAGGGGGCCCCCAGATACCGACCCCCCTTTCCATAGAGTGGAAAGAGTTAAAATTATTGTAAAGCTTTAATCTTTTTAAATTAAAAATTAATTAATTAATTAATAAACATATGATACTTACCTGCTCTGTGTATTGATTTTGCACAGAGAGGACCCTCCTCTTCTGGGGTCTCCTGCCGGCAATCCTGGATCCTACCCACGCCAAGTGCCCACAAGTGCCCACATTGGGCATTGGGTTAACATTAACATTGGGTTTAATGCCATGTTAAGCATTGCAGAACATATTTTTTTTTAATGGAAGGTCAAAGTTCTATTTTAACCCTTTGTCATTCAAGGTAAGTTTATAAACATACTGCTATTCAAGGTGTTTACATGTATTCAGGGGAATACAAAACAGCCCTAACAACAGTAGTAACAGTAGTTCCCTTAACCACTTCCCAACTGTAGGACATCCACAGACTTCCTTGGGTTGGGGTGGTTATACCAGGATGATGCCGACAGTTACAGGAATCATCCTGGTATGAAAATTTGCAGCCGCCAATTGCCTTCTAAGCAGAAGTGATTTGAGTGAATGAACAGCCACTCAATCACTTCTGGGAGCAGCGCAAGTGGGTCCCCCCTCCCACCACTGCCTTTCCCAGGCTCACCTGCCAGATTGCAGAGCCAGGGACTGATGCAACCAGTGCTGAAGGACACACTACACAGGAAGGGAGGAACTGATATTGTTTCTCCTGCTCTGTGACCCTGGAAACTGGAAGTGAGAAAGATTGTTACTTTTGGTTTAAGCTCTTTGTTTACCTGGCTGTTAGTGGCCAAGTAAGCAGCCGATCAGACCTATCTGTGTCTGATTGGCTGCATTAGAGGCCAGAGGAGAGATCTGGGGTCATTTAGAGATCTGGGGTCTCCATAAAGAGTACCTGTCACTGCCCATGTTGTTCATCCCTTGTGAAAGCAATAAAGTTGATCAAAAAAAAGTGACAGCATAAAAATAAAAGTTTCCAATAAAATAAGTAATAAAAATAATAATAAAAAAAACATTTAAAGCACCCCCTCCCCTCGTGTTTACACACAAACATAAACACAAATGTAAGTCCTGCATGCATATGTAAACGGTAATTGCACCACACTGAGATATCGTTGTGAACGCCAGAGAGAGGACAATCATTTTAGCTCCAGACCTCCTGTGTAACTCTAAACTGGTAACCTGTAAAGGCTTTTAAAGCGTTGCCTATGAAGATTTTTAGGTACAGTAGTTTGGCACTATGCAATTTTAAAGCGTGACATGTTAGGTATCTGTTTATTCGGCATAACATCATCTTTTACAGTGGGGACGGAAAGTATTCAGACCTCCTTACATTTTTCACTCTTTGTTATGTTGCAGCCATTTGCTAAAATCATTTAAGTTCATTTTTTCCCTCATTAATGTACACACAGCACCCCATATTGACAGAAAAACACAGAATTGTTGACATTTTTACTGATTTATTAAAAAAGAAAAACTGAAATATTACATGGTCCTAAGTATTCAGACCCTTTGCTGTGACACTCATATATTTAACTCAGGTGCTGTCCATTTCTTCTGATCATCCTTGAGATGGTTCTACACCTTCATTTGAGTCCAGCTGTGTTTGATTATACTGATTGGACTTGATTAGGAAAGCCACACACCTGTCTATATAACACCTTACAGCTCACAGTGCATGTCAGAGCAAATGAGAATCATGAGGTCAAAGGAACTGCCTCAAGAGCTCAGAGACAGAATTGTGGCAAGGCACAGATCTGGCCAAGGTTACCAAAAAAATTCTGTTGCACTTAAGGTTCCTTAAGATTCAGTTTTTCTTTTTTAATAAATCTGCAAAAATGTCAACAATTCTGTGTTTTTCTGTCAATATGGGGTGCTGTGTGTACATTAATGAGGAAAAAAAATGAACTTAAATGATTTTAGCAAATGGTTGCAATATAACAAAGAGTGAAAAATTTAAGAGGGTCTGAATACTTTCAGTCCACACCGTTTTTAATTAAAAAAATTGGTATTATATAGTGTTTATGTGCAATAAAATGTATTAATTGTATTTTATCCCAAAAAATTGTATTTAAAAAAACCACTGCGCAAATACCATGTGACATAAAAAATTATAACACCCACCATTTTCTTCTTGAGGGTCTCTGCTAAAAAATATATAATCTTTAGGAGTTCTAAGTAATTTTTTAGCAAAGAAATACAGATTTTTACATGTAGGAAATGTCAGAACTGGCCCGGTAGTTAATAACCACCTGCACCTAAATCAGGAAAGCATTTGTGCAAGTGTCAGTAACATTACCGAGACCTGCAGCCAATTCAAATAGTTCTTACTACTTCCACTTTAAGCACGCTTGGCACTAACACATTCCTAAAGACTTACCACCAGTTTTTAGATTAGGAAACTGGAGGTAATTAGGACCAACTCTGAGCTGGCCTACAGAGTAAAGACAGTACTCTGCCATGCCTGTACTGGGAAGCTTGCATATATGTGACAGCTTCCCGCACAGTGCTGTATCTCATTTAGCCATCAGCTGGGAGATTTCCTGTCTGAAAGAGTAACTCCAATTTTTAAGAAAAAAACATTTCCCTCTGGGTGATCTGTGTACATTGCAAGGATTATACCAAACTTTGTTGCAGATTCCTACCTTTTGTTATTCTGAAGAAATCACTGTTTGTTCCTCTGTGCCTCTGTGCTGAGTCGAATGGGAGTGGTTTCATAGTTATCAACCAGCTGCTGCAGCTGTAGAGGTCTAATGAGGAAAACTGCTGGGTCTGCATCCCTTTAGATATGATTTCCTATTGGAAGTATCTCACCAAAAAGGACATTTTTGTTGCAGGGGATGCCTGAAATCTGACTTGTATCTTAGTGCAGACTTCTGGGAAAATCAGTGAGCCAAACACACAAGCAGGAAATGATGTTTCTGGTGGGCGTTCAGTACACATTCTGTACACAGAACACCTCCAGGTAGCCATAATGCATTAAATTTACAGAAAATTACAGAACCACAGATTGAAAAGGAAAGGTAATTTCTAATAAATTTCAATTACAATATGACCTGTGTCGCAATTGTATATGCTATAGTATTTTTTATATGCTTTTTTTTCCCATGAAAATGGAGTTACCCTTTAAATGAAAACAAAAGCTACAGCCAATGTCATTACCCAAGTATGGGCAATGCCCATATTTTGGAAACGACATGTCACAAATTGGGTGGAGCCTGATGATGAACTGAGAGACTAGTTCCCTATCAGATCCGCTGCACTTTTGATTGACATTGCAACAGCAGTGGGCAGATTTGAAAACTGCTACTGGACTGAGTAGCAGCTATGGATCCACCCACTTCTGTGCGCCGTCAGTAAAAAGTAAACTGGACCTGACGGGGAACTAGTCTCATTTCACCATCAGGTTCTGGCAACCCATAGTATAAAACTCCTATAAAACTCCTTGGCCAGGCACTTGTAACCTGCACAGTGGATGGAGAGGAAGGAGGGTGGAAGTGACTCCACTGAGGAAGAAGCGTCCATTGTGGACACTTCTTCCACTGACACAGACAAATCCATGTACCTGTCTGTGTCTGTCTGTGACAATTACATGTATTGGGCACAAGCACTGATACTTTCAGTGCTGCGCCCCAACAGCATTCTAAAAAGTGTCCAATACAACCTTTAGGAATTCTCTCACTTGTTTTTTTAAAGCCAGTGTCGCTTTTACAGAACCAAGGGGAAAACAATAGTTGTACGGGAGTTGAGCAGTGAACATCCATTCCCTGATATCCACTGCAACAAATGCATCTGGACCTCTAGGGAAGCAGCTAATCAACCACAATCTGTGCAGGATTTGTGTTTGATTAGCTGCAGTGGAAGGCAAGGTAGGCAATGGTGGTCTAATAGATTCTTGATGTCTCCACAAAGAGTACTTGTCAGGTGCCCATGCTATCACATAGGTGGCTAAATGAAAAATTAAATGTCAAAAGTGTTACAAAATTAAATTGTATTTCAAAAAATTACAAAAAAATTAAAAGCACCCCTGCTGCACTGCACAGACATGTGAATGCATATGGGTATATATGTGAAGTATCACTGTGAACATCAGAGTTAGAACATAATACTATGACCATAATTCATAATAATTTTAGTGTATTTTTTTCCTAAAAATAAGTGTTTGATAAACAGTTGTACAAATATTGTGCAACATAAAAAATTGCAAGTGCCACTATTTTATTCTACAGGGCCTCTACTCAAAGGGGGTTTAAAGTAATTTTCTAGCAAAAAAAAATGCATGATTTTATCATGTGCAAAAAAATTAGAAAGTTGCCCCAGTAGACAAGTGGTTAAGCCAATAACTATCCAACACTCCTTCATATTGTATCCTTGAAGTGGCCGTGATCATAACCAGTACTTGTTCTCTAGATAAGCTATTATGTTTCTAAATGGTTAAAAGTACTTACAGATATCTGTTTAAAGTGTAATCTATTAAATCTCTAGTTTATGATGAATTTACTATGAAACCAGATACCACTGGTTGAGAACCTTTAATGTTACAATGATCATTGTTCCAAGAAGTTAATTGTGATGTGTTGCTGCCATCTGGTGGCAACATGTTTTAAGCACCTAGGTTTTCAATTTAGGTTTACATTATTTCTCCTATATGATAATACTATCAGAGCCTGATTTCCAGGAGCATGAATGCGATCATTTTTCTATCGATCAGATTATGAAATTACATGGTGCAAACAGAGATATGATCGATGATTTATATTCGTTAATGATGGTCGTATCTTAAAGCGGGGTTCCACCCAAATTTTGAACAATATCTGTATGTATTCTCTTCCTTGCCTAGATGCTGACATGCCTTTTAAAAAAATTTAAATCGCCGTAATTACCTTTTATTTTTCTATTCTTCTTTGCACTTCCTGGTTCTCCTCCCATGGGAGTAGGCGTGTTTCTAGCCTCTCCCAGACTCCTGGGAGCTAGTGTCAGGCTTCCCAGGATGCCACTGAGCATGTGCGGGAACGAGCGGTGAATGCTGGGAGCACAGCATTCACCACATCCAGGAGATAAATGCTTATGGGCTTCAAATGCCCACAATGAAGATGGAAACCGCCTGCAGTGAATAATATAAGTTATTCTTTCCGACGAAATCTGACACAGGCGGACATATTACACACAATATGTGAGTATGTAATGCTGAGAAGAAAAGTTTGTGAATGAACTCAAAAAAAAAAAAACGATAGATAGGTGGACCCCCGCTTTAAAGCAGTTGTATACCCTTAAACGGAAAAAAAAACCCTGTAAGGCAAAGGCATAATGAGCTAGTATGCAACGCATACTAGCTCATTATGGAATACTTACCTTATTCATATGCTATGAATATTTTTTTTTTTTAAACTCTTTATTTTTCAGTATGAAAGTTACATCACATATGTAGTAAGATACAATAAACTTTCTAAAATTTTACATCAATACATTTATGGTAAAATAATTGTATTGCCATTTAAAACTGTTTGTAAACTAGATTCAGTGCAAACAAAGATGGAACTAGATAAGTGTGAATATGTATCATCTCAGCAACAGGCCTTCATACAGTTTTTCCCGTGTTTAACTTGCTGTCCAAAAATTGTCAAGAGGGTGTAGTTATAATAAGGTAGGGTGGGAAAGGAGGGTGAGCGAGGTGAGAGGAGGAGTTGTGGGAAAGAGAGCATAGCAGAAAACACAAAAGAAAACATGGTTGCTGCAGTAACTTTCTGTGGAGGGCGCTTGTTGACCACCCATCAAGAGTTGCTTAAAGTCCTGAGAGTTCACAAAGTCCATCCAGTTGTACCACTTTTACAAAACTTTTCATCTCTGTGATATAATGATGCTGTTAAATCTTCCATAGCTTGGATTTATGCAATTTTGAAAAGCCATAGCTGAATTGTAGGGGGTGATGCCTGTAGGTGGGTTCAGCGTAGTGCAGGGGCAATAAAAAATAAAACTTGTATTGAAGAAATGCAGCAACAGTTCACAGCAAACCCGGTGCGCAGACTACCCAACCGGGTGCACTCACGGTCAGTGTGGTCAGATTGCATCAACAGTGGGAGGGGTTTAAAGGGCCATATGCTTTAATGACTGTGCCACAAGCGAGTATTTATCAGACAGTACAAACCTCAGTACACTCATTTTAATAAAATTAAACTGTTCTATTGCATATCCTTTACTACACACAGCTAACCATAAAGTGATATTAAAGTCTTGTTTTTTGTTTGTTTTTTCTAAATAATAAACATATTAATACTTACCTGCTCTGTGTTATGGTTTTGAACAGAGCAGCTTGGATCCTCCTCTTCTTGGGTCCCTCGCCGGCACCCCTGGCCCCTGCCTCTTTCTGGGTGCCCCCACAGCAAGCAAGTTGTGTCCATTCACACACAGAGCCATGGCTCGACTTCACCCCCTCCGTTTTCTGATTGGCTCACTGACTGTGATTGACAGCAGTGGGAGCCGATGGCTCCCACTGCTGCCAACAGCCAATTAGGAGTGTGAGTCCTCATACAGCCAAGGCTCTCGTGGACATCGCTGGATCCAGGGGGGCTCAGGTAAGAATTAGGTGGGGCTGGGGGGCTGCTGCAGATTTTTTACCTTCCTGCATAGAATGCACTTAGAATGCAGTAGTCAGGCATAAGAAATGTAAAACAAAGTGAGGGGAATCTATCAAAACTGGTGCACTCAGAAATGGGAACAGCTGTGCATGACAATCAATTTAGCTTCTATCTTCAGCTTGTTTAGCTTTAAAAATTAAAGCTATGAGCTGATTGGTTGCCATGCACAGCTGTTCCAAATTCTGTCTGCTCTAGTTTTGATAAATTCCCCTAAGCCCAGGTTCACACTGAGCTGTGGGAATGAAGCCGTGCGAGTTCAGCTGACGATTTCACTCCCGCTTGCTAGTCTTGATTTCGGCAGCAATTTCACAGACATCTGGGCGGGTTTCTGCACAGATATCAATGTAAATCGCAAAAAGTAGTAAGGAAACAGGTTGGGGCCTCCTCTGCACCCCCCCTAGGTCAAGGTCTCCTCTGCACCTCCCAGCCCAGGGCCTCCTCCGCACTCCCCTCAAACCAGGGCCTCCACTGCACCTCCCCCAGTCAGGGGCCTCCTCTGCACCCCCCATCAGCCCAGGACCTCCACTGCACCCCTCCAGTCCAGGGCCTCCTCTGCACCCACCATCAACCCAGGGCCTCCTCTGCACCTCCCCCAGTCAGGGGCCTCCTCTGCACCCCCCTCAGCCCAGGGCCTTCACTGCACCCCCCAGCCCAGGGCCTCCTCTGCACCCCCCCAACCCAGGGCCTCTATCGCATCCCCCCAATCCAGGGCCTCCTCTGCACCCTCCCAGTCCAGGGCCTTCTTTGAAGCCTCCCCTTCTCTAGGATGCCTCACGCAGAAAAGACATAGGCTGTTTGGGCACTGGGCAGGACTAGACACCTGAACATAGTAAAAAAAAAAGAAAAAAAGTATGTACTTTTTTTGAGCATAGCGCAAATGAGCATACAAGTATAAACAGGGACCATTAGAAAGTAGGGATTCTGCACAATCAGGTGTAGTCAGGCATAGGGAAACAAGCAGTATAACGCTCAAGTGTGAATGGAAGCTTAAGGTTCCAAAGTAGAGGGAGCATAGTAGAGAAGAGCCAAGAAGAGAAGCCCATACCTTTTTAGGGGGCTTTACCAGAGTTCAGCATTTCATGAAAAGAGGATGGCACAAATTCCAATTAATTCTGCATCTTCCACCTCTGTTTCCCCCCAAAAAGAAGCTCAAAAGGATAGAGCCTCACAAACTACATCTTTGCTTTTGTTTGGTTCTGCAGACTCCCACAAAGATGATAAGTAACATATTGGCTGGAGGAGTGTTTGCTGCTTCTTCATTGCCCAAGCAACAGGCTGGAGGTGTATTAAGAAGTTTACAGTCTAACTAAATAAAATGATAAATCCTTTCATACCTCTCATAAATGTTATTCAAATATGCATTTAGCGACTTGTCTGTTTAAGTTTAACTCCAAATATGGTTATAATAGAGTGATAGAGATTGTCTTGTGATTCAAACAATTTTTTCTACATTAAATAATAAGAGAACTAATGCGCAAAAACCACAATAATGAAAGAAAATCTAAAACTAATAGTGAGGTACCAAGTAGAGAGCTGCCAACATAGATGGGTCCACTCAGTTCCCCCAGAAAAGCAATAGATCGTAATAAAATATGTAGCGCTACTCTATCAATCAGTACCAAACTAGCAATTAAAAACTGACCGTAATCAACTAGGACAAGGATAAAACTGCCAAACACTCTGCTTAGTGGTGATTCCAAGATGCTAATTCCTACCAAAAACAGGTTGTAATCAACTCTGGATTCATAACTCCATACTATTCATAACTCCATACTAGAATCCATCAAAAACATTGGTGCCAAAAAGACGTATATATGGGTGAATGACAACCAATAAAGTGCCAAAGTGTAAAGTGAAATGAATGATGTAAAAGCCACCCCACCTAAAAGGGAAGTGACAGTATTACAAAACTAAAAATAATAACTTCCCAAAATGTGCTAAAAAACAAATAATCCCTAGTGCTCAGCAAGGTGACAAATAGTTCATGACGTGAAAACGCATAAAATCGCAGCTGAAGATCAAATGGTCCCTGGTGCTGATAACTTTTAAAGTGTAACATATAAAAATATTATATAAAACAAACTGATGTGCATCTGAGTGATTAAAAATAGAATACAAAGTGCATACAGATTCCATATCAATAATCAATCCACAGTATTATGAACAAAATTCTAGAAGTGATAATAGTAATAACAGTGTAGTCATGCCCTTATACACGCACTGATGCGCTATAAATGAATGACTCAAAATTATATAGACAAACAGTCCCACAACAGAGATGCTGTCCCAAAGTGCCAATAGTGCAATTCAGTCCAAAAGTGTAAAGCTGTGCAACTGTGATGGATGATGTCCACAAGGAACGAACTTTGAATAAGGTGCAAAGTGTGCAGTGACTGGTGCTAATCTTCATAAAAGTTCTGGTGCACACATCAAGCGTTTCCCCCAGCCTCTCACCTCCAACAGCGGCCCCCAGTGGGCCAAGTAGAGCAGATAGATGATCCTGGAGAGGGTGGGTTTCCTGGAGTGATGTCAGTGGGTCTGGCTCTCTGAATCTCCTCCCGCCGCTCCCAGTAATCCCAGTAGTAGTAGTTAGGGACAAAGGAAAGGTCTCATAGTGTAGTAATTCCAAATAAAAATTTTTTTTGACAAACGTAGTAACTTACATCTAAAAAAAGAACGATCAGTGGATGTAGTAAGCTTCCGGGTTCGGCCGTCCCCGAGAAGCGTCGGCACCTGGCTCCTCCTACCCTGACGCGTTGCGTCACACCACGTGACTTTATCAAAGGGATCCCTTTGCTCAAACATGCCATGGGCATATGTGGAATTACACCCCAAAATACATTCTGCTGCTTCTCCTGAGTATGGGGATACCAAATGTGTGGGACTTTTTGGGAGCCTAGCTGCATACGGGGCCCCGAAAACCAAGCACCGCCTTCAGGATTTCTAAGGGCGTAAATTTTTGATTTCACTCCTCACTACCTATCACAGTTTCCAAGGCCATAAAATGCCAACATGGCACACAGCTATTTTCTGAGAGGCATGGTGAGTATTTTGCAACTCTCATTTGTTTTTGAAAATGAAGAAAGAAAAGAAAAATGTATTTTTTTTTTCATTTTTCAATTTTCACTATACCTCTCAGCAAATAGCTTGGGGTGTCTACTTTCCAAAATGGGGTCATTTGGGGGGGTTGTGCCATCTGGGCATTCCATGGCCTCCGAAACTGTGATAGGCAGTGAGGAGTGAAATAAAAAATTTACACCCTTAGAAACCCTGAAGGCGGTGCTTGGTTTTTGGGGTCCCGTATGCGGCTAGGCTCCCAAAAAGTCTCACACATGTGGTATCCCTGTACTCAGGAGAAGCAACAGAATGTATTTTGGGGTGTAATTTCACATATTCCCATGGCATGTTTGAGCAATATATCATTTAGTGACAACTTTGTGCAAAAAAAAAAAAAATGTGTCTTTTTCCCGCAACTTGTGTCACAATATAAAATATTCCATGGACTCGACATGCCTCTCAGCAGATAGCTTGGGGTGTCTACTTTCCAAAATGGGGTCATTTGGGGGGGGGGGTTTGAATTCTCCTGGCATTTTATGCACAACATTTAGAAGCTTATGTCACACATCACCCACTCTTCTAACCACTTGAAGACAAAGCCCTTTCTGACACTATTTGTTTACATGAAAAAAATATTTTTTTTTTGCAAGAAAATTACTTTGAATCCCCAAACATTATATATTTTTTTTAAAGCAAAGGCCCTACAGATTAAAATGGTCGGTGTGTCATTTTTTTTTCACACAATATTTGCCCAGCGATTTTTCAAATGCATTTTTTGGGAAAAAAACACACTTTTTTTAAATTTTAATGCACTAAAACACACTATATTGCCCAAATGTTTGATGAAATAAAAAAGATGATCTTAGGCCGAGTACATAGATACCAAAAATGACATACTTTAAAATTGCGCACAAACGTGCAGTGGCGACAAACTACATACATTTTTAAAAGCCTTGACAGGTTACCACTTCAGATTTACAGAGGAGGTCTACTGCTAAAATTACTGCCCTCGATCTGACCTTCGCGGTGATACCTCACATGCATGGTGCAATTGCTGTTTACATTTGATGCCAGACCAACGCTTTCGTTCGCCTTTGCGCGAGAGCAGGGGGGGGGGGGGGACAGGGGTGCTTTGTTTTTTTGTTTTTTCTTTATTATTTTTTTGCTTTTTTTATTTTATTTTTAAACTGTTCCTTTAATTTTTTTTTTATCATTTTTATTGTTATGTCAGGGAATGTAAATATCCCCTATGATAGCAAAAGGTAGTGACAGGTACTCTTTTTTGAAAGACTAAAATTGAGTTTATTGTATTTTTTTTATAACAAAAAGTAGAAAATATCGTTTTTTTTCAAAATTTTCCGTCTTTTTCCATTTATAGCGCAAAAAATAAAAACCGCAGAGGTGATCAAATACCATCAAAAGAAAGCTCTATTTGTGGGAACAAAAGGACGCAAATTTCGTTTGGGTACAGCATTGCATGATCTCTCCTCTGCCCTCAAAGCATTTGACCACACCAAGATCAGTGTGATAAAATGCTTTCCCAATTTTCCAATAGCGCTGTTTACATCCGGCGATATCTAAGTCATGAAATGCTCGTAGCTTCCGGTTTCTTAGGCCATAGAGATGCCACTCTGGTCTCTGATCAGCTCTATGGTCAGCTGGCTGAATCACCGGCTGCATTCTCAGGTTCCCTGTTGGGACAGGAGAGCCAGAGAAAAACATGGAAGACGGTGGGGGGGGGGGACATTCCCTCCCGCTGCTTGTAAAAGCAGTCTAGAGGCTAATTAGCTTCTAGGATTGCTTTTACATGAAAGCCGACAGCTGGCTGAAAAGAATGATACCAAGATGATACCTAAACCTGCAGGCATCATTCTGGTATAACCACTCAAAGTCCAGCAACATACCAGTACGTTGCTGGTCCTTGTTGGGCATATATTGTAATCTTTTTTTTTTTCATGCAGCCTGTGGGCTGAACGAAAAAAAGAGATTGATTGGTGGGTATGCCCACCATTAGAATACCTCCCTTCATCCACCCACTTCTAATGATGGGCATACATGCACCATTTATATATGCTGAAGCATGGGGGCATCCGCCCCAAAAGTTAGGAGCAAATCGCTCCTCCGCCCCTGCTGCCCCCATGCTTCGGCATATATCACCTCCGCTGGAGTCACGGCTTTATATATCGTGGGAGCAAACGCTGTTGCTGTCAAGATAAATAAATCCGCACTGCAGCTAAATGGCGTACCTGAAGACAAAAAAATGGTTAACAATAAAACACAGTAAACAGTAAAGTATAAAAAATTGCATACCTGAAAAGCAAACATGATAAAACATAATAACAATAAAACATTGCAGAATAGAATACAGTAAAAAAGAGCAGAACAATAGAGAGAGAGAATAGAGAGAGAGAGAGAACAATAAAACGACAACTATTTTTGTTTTGTTTATTATATATATTTTTTTGTGGGTTTTTTTTTTTTTACACTTTTATTTGTAACTGTAACTTTTATAACTGTAACCGGTTCCAGGTTCGGGTCTCTCAAAATGCGATGGCATCTTGGGAGACCCTGTGAAAGTGTGCCTAGTCTGTGCAATGCTGTACCCTACGCTAATACTCAACTAGTGTATGGTAGCGTTCAAAACATTCACCAATGCAAAGAGCAGGATTGTCAGGACAGGAGGGACAATAATAGCGGGTGTCACGCCTATATCCGCGCTTGCTGCAGACACAACATCTTTTTTGGGGGGGTTAGTTGGGTAGGGGTACCCGGGAGGACATAAAAATGCCTCTCATGCAGCCGACTGCATTTGGTTGGGGATGTGAATGGGGGAAGTACGGGTGCTGCAGAAGTGGTGGGTTCCCAATTAGGATTGGCGAATGCAGCAGGAAGGGCACTATGGGCACGACGGGCCTGTGTTTGTCTTCTTCTTGGTGGCAGCAGTACACTACTTGTGCTTGCCACCTCACCAGCTTGAACTGCACTTATGGGACTCGCCACGTCACCAAGGGTTACTGCAGTGCTGGTTCGACTATGACCAGGGTACTAGGCCGCTGGTGCTTGCCAGTTAACCAAAACGCTACCAAAAAACTGTTAGCGATCGCAGGGATCAGGCCTGACTCTGCAAACGCTGCAGTTATGCGTTTAGTGTTTTGTAAGTGACAGTGATCGATCGATACTGCACTTGGGTGGGCTGGGCTGGGCCAGGCAGAAGGGGAAAACGCAGGTGCTAGCAGGTATCTGGGCTGATCCCGCTAACACTGCGTTTTTGGGAACCCTAATCTGCTGGGGACGATAGTATAAATCTGATCGGATCAGATATTGATCCGTTCAGATACTATACCACTAAGGGAGGTGTATGGTGCGTGCATGGGTGTTATCGCTACTGGTACTAACCTGACGCTGCCTGGGGATGGTGCTTGCCAGTTCACCAAAACGCTACCAAAAAAACTGTCAGCGATCACAGGGATCAGGCCTGACTCTGCGAACGCTGCAGTTATGCGTTTAGTGTTTTGTAAGTGACAGTGATTGATCGATACTGCACTTGGGTGGGCTGGGCTGGGCTGGGCCAGGCGGAGGGGCAAAACGCAGGTGCTAGCAGGTATTTGGGCTGATCCCGCTAACACTGCATTTTTGGGAACCCTAAACTGCTGGGGACGCTAGTATAAATCTGATCGGATCAGATATTGATCCGTTCAGATACTATACCACTAAGGGAGGTGTATGGTGCGTGCGTGGGTGTTAGCGGTATTGGCGCTAACCTGACGCTGCCTGGGGCGACGCAGACCCTATCTGACCCTAAAACCTAAGTTATATCACCGCCGGGCGATCAGGGGGCTAAACCTTTATTCGGTAATAAACGGGGGGTGCCCTGACACTATAAAAAATAAACTAACTAACTAACCAGCGTCACCCATAACAGTTATACAGTGATCACTGGTGAAAGGGTTAACTAGGGGGCAATCAAGGGGTTAAAACCTTTATTAGGTAGTATATGGGGGTCCCTGATGCTATAAAAAGCTGACGGCGAACCTATATATTTACCTCCCTAACTAGCGTCACCAGTGACACTAATACAGCGATCATAAAAACGATCACTTAATGACACTGGCGACGGGGGGTGATCACAGGGTTAAAACTTTACTTTACTTTACCCTAGACCTAAAGGGGGCTAACACTAACTGCCCTACGACTTCTAACTGTCACAAACTGACACCAATGCAGTAATCAGATAAAAAAACTGCTTGGTGTCACTGTGACGGGGGGGGGGTGATTAGGGGGTGAGTGGGTGATCGGAGGGTGATCAGGGGGTGATGGGGGGTGTAAAGTATGCCTGGTGTGTTTTACTGTGTGCGTTGTGTTGGTGCACTTAGATGTCTTGTCTCCTCGTCGCCGAAGCGTAAAATACCGAGCCGAGGAGCGATGACATCACTTTCTCTGCCGCTGTTCGCTATACAGCAGCAGAGGAAGATTCTCATTTGTTGGGAGCGATCCCGAGGGGGTGGCCACGAATGAGTGGTCTCCCCCTCTGCCTGGATCGCTCCCCTAACGATGTCGACCGTCTCGGGCACCGGGGGGGGGCGCGATGCGCCCCCCGCCCACGGGAGGCAGATCACGTACCAGGTACGTGATTTTGCCTGCCCGTGCCATTCTGCCGCAGTATATCTGCGTTAGGCGGTCGGCAAGTGGTTAAAATGAAAGTGATTTTGCCAGGTTTAGGCCCTGTTCAGAATCTTGCACTGCGTTAATGGCCGCATTACAGTAACACAAGGTACCATACATTGGTGTCATGCAGTGCCTTCATTTGGAATGACACCCCAAAACACCTTCTCAACACATATGCATTGCAGAACATCACAACGCACGTTGACCAAAAATACCAAATGCACTGTTTTTGGTGTGTTTTGGTGCATTAGGAAACCCATTCAAACAAATGGGCTGCCTTAGCACAACGCATGTTAACATGTAGCATAATGCTCATTAACATGTATGGTCTAACACAGCGTCACAGTGTGAACCCAGCCTTAGGGTCACATTAGGGTCACATTGTTGAACATGGGTGTGTTTAGGGTAAAATGTTTAGTAAAAGTCTTTGGAGTATTTTATTTTTTCAAGTTTACTCAAAAATTTTTTCATATCATAATGAATTTCTCAGTGGTTTTTTTATCTCATATGAGGCCTTTCATTTTTATTGCCCTGAATATATTCAATGCCCTGAATATTTATTTATAATAAGCAAAGAAATGGGCAAAATAAGAAAAAATGCAGTTTTAGTTTGTTTCATTTGTAACATATTATGCATAACTAATACTATTATAAATAGTTTTCTCCTGTAGGTACCCTGCCTGAAAGGGAAAATCCACTTTTGTGGAAAAAATTTTGCAAGTAAAAAATATATGTATACTATATACCAGGGATATGCAATTAGCGGACCTCCAGCTGTTGCAAAACTACAGGTCCCATCATGCCTCTGCCTCTGTGTGTCATGCTTATGGCTGTCAAAGTCTTGCTATGCCTCATTGGACTTGTAGTTCTGCAACAGCTGGAGGTCCGCTAATTGCATATCCCTGCTATATACAATTGATAGACAAGCCATATTGTAATTGAATGTTATTAAATTACCATTACTTTTGAATCTGCAGTCACTGTAATTTTTTGTAGAATTCAATGTAATATGGCAACTTGGAGACGTTCAGGGGCGGACTGACCATTCGGGCTCTCGGGCACTGCCCGAGGGCCCCATGCCACTATGGGGCCCCATCAGGGTTGCCAGCCTCAATAAAACTAGGGACAGTATGTAAAAATCTGTGTTTTTTTAAAAATCCCAAGATTATAGTAGCCCTGCCTTTCCAGTATCTTTTCAGTGTGTGTATGTGTATTCTGTGTGTGTATACTGTGTGTGTATATTGTGTGTCTGTGTGTGTATACTGTATGTGTGTGTGTGTATACTGTGTGGCCCCATAAACTATTGCCTGGGGGCCCCATAATCTCCTATTGCCCGGGGGCCCCATAATCTCCTGTTGCCCGGGGGCCCCATTATCTTCTCCTATTGCCTGGGGGCCCCATAATCTCCTATTGCCCGGGGGCCCCATAAGTTGTCAGTCCGCCCCTGGAGACGTTACACTGTTTCTGTACAGAACACCCTCAGAAATGTATTTCCTGATTCGTTTAATCTAAAACCATACAGTATCTCACAAAAGTGAGTACACCCCTCACATTTTTGTAAATAATTTATTATATCTTTTCATTTGACAACACTGAAGAAATGGAAAAAGAAAAAATTGCGCTATTAATGGACAATAAACTAAGCTCCGACTAAAAGCATTATACGACACTAAACAAGAATAAAACACAGGAAGTCGCGCTGGAAGTGGTTAAAATTATGAGAAAATGTGATATGTGCTCACAAAATAGTGTAACGACAAACCACACTAAGTAGGTCTAAGAATAGACAGATCCACTCAGTGCAAGGAACAAAATATAAATGACTACACTGAATAGTGATAATCAAAAAGCTGCGTGATACAACAAATACACTGTAATGTAAAGAAGGACCTTACAACTGTAATAAACAGGTTTAATAAATACTGAATGAAACAGATAATGAAAGATAAAAAATCAAATGATATATTGTATACCAAAACACGTGACTAAATGAAAAGAGTCCATATGTGATAGTGAAAAGACCATATCATGATAATAATTAGTCCATAAAAATGGATGATTCTTGAATGGTGATGTGCTGCAGGATTTCCCAAAGAAAGTGACAGGTGAAAAGATGCCTCCACCACATAAAAACTCTGCCGCTTACCAGAATTCAGTGGTCCCTTGATTATAGGGGGCCGCACAAGGCGGATGGCTGTAACCCCAGCCCGGGATCTCTCTGGCATAAACTGGGCACCTCAGCCTCAATGGAAATGGTCCGCAGATGGATCGGTTCAGGTAAGTGGTGAGTTCCCCATAAAACAACAAAAAGGCTTCACATAGCATAAAACCCTTAAATTTATTAAATGTTGAAAAAGACAAATGAACACTTACAGGAGAGTAGACAATATAGGCATAAACGATATTAGTGCAGCGCATAAATAACAGTCTATGTAGAAAAGGAGAGAATCCCTCGTGGCATGAAGAGGAGAACAATTCTTCTGTAGTGACAGGCCTGTTCTCTGCCACGCCCACCTTGATGTCTTCCTAAAGCAACACCTTTGACTGGATTGCTCCATGTCTCTTCCACTTACACCGGCTGATATCCCCTCTGCCATTGTATTGGAGAGTTCTCCTGTGGGGCTGTATTGGACATCTTTAGTGGTCATGGACTTCCTGATTACATGCGTTTTTGACCTCCTGTAATAAGAGGTCCACTCTGTCTGGTAAGCACATCTGCGTGTCTGGGGTGGAGGTTAACGTCACTTTGTACAGAAGAATTGTTCTCCTCTTCATGCCACGAGGGATTCTCTCCTTTTCTACATAGACTGTTATTTATGCGCTGCACTAACATCGTTTCTATATCATTTATATAGGCTTGGTGATTTCCTATAGTGTTCAGCTTGCATTTTTTGAGTTTTGAGTTTGCGCTGATTCTCTCCTTTTTTATAATATAGGCATAAAAACGAGCCGTTTTAAAACAGCCCGTAGTTTCCGGGACTGGACGTGTAGCATCCCGTGACCTTGTCCGCTAGTGACGAAACGACGTAGGGAGGAGGAGCGACGCACAGTGTTCATTTGTCTTTTTCAACATTGAATACATTTAAGAGTTTTATGCTATGTGAAGCCTTTTTGTTGTTTTATGGGGAACTTACCACTTACCTGAACTGATCCATCTGCGGACTGTTTCCATTGAGGCTGAGGTGCCCAGTTTATGCCAGAGAGATCCTGGGCTGGGGTTACAGCCATCCGCCTTGTGCGGCCCCCTATAATTAAGGGACCACTGAATTCTGGTAAGCGACAGAGTTTTTATGTGGTGGAGGCATCTTTTCACCTGTCACTTTCTTTGGGAAATCCTGCAGCACATCACCATTCAAGAATCATCCATTTTTATGGACTAATTATTATCATGATATGGTCTTTTCACTATCACATATGGACTCTTTTCATTTAGTCACATGTTTTGGTATACAATATATCATTTGATTTTTTATTTTTCATTATCTGTTTCATTCTGTATTTATTTCAACTGTTTATTACAATTGTATGTCCTCCTTTACATTACAGTGTATTTGTTGTATCAGGCAGGTTTTTGATCACTATTCAGTGTAGTCATTTATATTTTGTTCCTTGCACTGAGTGGATCTGTCTATTCTTATGCCGCGTACACACGGTCGGACTTTTCATCTACAAAAGTCCGACAGCCGGTCCGACAGACTTTCGGCGGACTTTCGGCGGACTTGCGGCGGACTTGTTGCAGACTTTCTAACGAACGTGATGACGTACACCGGACTAAAATAAGGAAGTTGATAGCCAGTAGCCAATAGCTGCCCTAGCGTGGCTTTTTGTCCGTCGGACTAGCACACAGACGAGCGGATTTCGGGGTCCGTCGTAGTTACGACGTAAAGATTTGAAGCATGTTTCAAATCTAAAGTACGTCGGATTTGAGGCTAAAAAAGTACGTTGAAAGTCCGGAGAAGCCCACACACGATCGGATTACCAGCCAGCTTTAGTCCGTCAGCGTCCGTTGGACTTTTGTAGACGAAAAGTCTGACCGTGTGTACACGGCTTTAGACCTACTTAGTGTGGTTTGTCGTTACACTATTTTGTGAGCACATATCACATTTTCTCATAATTTTAGCCACTTCCAGCGTGATTTCCTGTGTTTTAACACTGAAGAAATGACACTTTGCTACAATGTAAAGTAGTGAGTGTACAGCTTGTATAACAGTGTACATTTGCTGTCCCTCAATATAACTCAATACACAGCCATTAATGTCTAAACTGCTGGCAACAAAAGTGAGTACATCCCTAAGTGAAAATATCCAAATTGGGCCCAAATGTCAGTATTTTGTGTGATCACCATTATTTCCCAGCACTTCCTTAACCCTCTTGGGCATGGAGAGCTTCAAAGGTTGCCATTGGCGTCCTCTTCCACTCCTCCATGACGATATCATGGAGCTGGTGAATGTAATGCCGTGTACACACGAGCGGACTTTACGGCAGACTTTGCCCGGCGGACTTTTCGACCTATTTTACGACGGACTTTCTGAATGAACGGACTTGCCTACACACAATCCACCAAAGTCCGTCAAATTTGTACGTGATGACGTACGACCAGACTAAAACAAGGAAGTTCATAGCCAGTAGCCAATAGCTGCCCTAGCGTGGCTCTTTGTCCGTCGAACTAGCATACAGACGAGCGGACTTTTCGACCGGACTCGATTTCAACGGATTAATTTAAAACATGTTTCAAATCTAAGTCCATCCAACTTTTGAGAAAACAATGTCCGCTGGAGCCCACACACGATCGAATTGTCGACCAAATCCCGTCCGCCGGGCAAAGTCTGCCGTAAAGTCCGCTCGTGTGTACGCGGCATTAGAGACCTTGCTCTCCTCCACCTTACCTTTGGGGATGCCCCATAGATGCTCAAAAGGGTTTAGGTCTGGAGACATGCTTGGCTTGTCCATCACCTTTATCCTCAGCTTCTTTAGCAAGGCAGTGGTTGTCTTGGAGGTGTGTTTAGGGTCGTTATCATGTGGGAATACTGTCCTGCGGCGCAGTATCTGAAGGGAGGGGATCATGCTCTGCTTCAGTATGTCACAGTACATGCTGGCATTCATGGTTCCCTCAATGAACTGTAGCTCCCCAGTCTTGGCAGCACTGATGCAGCCCCAGACCATGACACTCCCACCACCATGCTTGACTGTAGGCAAGACACACTTGTCTTTG
This sequence comes from Lithobates clamitans, assembly GCA_037952925.1. NCBI lineage: Eukaryota > Metazoa > Chordata > Amphibia > Anura > Ranidae > Lithobates > Lithobates clamitans. The sequence continues at coordinate 1,483,464 of JBBGZY010000755.1, forward strand.
TACTCCTCACCTGGTTGCCGCCACACACGCTTGACACCATCTGAACCAAATAAGTTTCTCTTGGTCTCATCAGACCACAGGACATGGTTCCAGTAATCCATATCCTTAGTCTGCTTGTCTTCAGCAAACTGTTTGCAGGTTCTCTTGTGCATCATTTTTAGAAGAGGCTTCCTTCTGGGATGACAGCCATGCAGACCAATTTGATGCAGTGTGCGGCGTATGGCCTGAGCACTGACAGGCTGACCCCCCACCCCTTCAACCTCTGCAGCAATGCTGGCAGTACTCATATGAATATTTCCCAAAGACAACCTCTGGATATGAGGCTGAGCACCTGCTCTCAACTTCTTTGGTCGACTATGGCGAGACCTATTCTGAGTGTAAACAAAAAGAAGGAAAGGCGCCTCTGGGTGTAGACTTAAAACAGTTTATTGCATAAAATTAGTAGCGATCACACTCACATAGGTGAAGTCATCAAAGGCATATGTAGTAAGCATCATCCATCATAGGGAAATGGGTCAGATCGGTCTATCCTCCTGATACTCGGCTGGGAGCTCTGCCCGTGTGTGGAGTGGAGTACCGCTGAGAGTGGTAAGGGCCGGCCACAGCGGTGACACGTCTAACCAGAGCCAAAGCTAAAGGCGATGTCAAAGATCTGGATACACAGGAAGAGAAACACAGCAACCGGCGAGGAGGAGTGACGTCACTGAAAGAGCGACGCGTTGCGGGGCGTACGGGCTGTGATGACGTGACAGCCGCGCCCCTTCATCAGGCTATAGGTGGATGGGGATGGATGCCATAAATGCAGAAGGAAGAAGGAGGGGCCAGGGCAAGAAGTGCAGTGATAGGCCAGAGTGAACAGGAAAAGAAGGGGAGGAAAACCGGAACTACAGGCCGAGGTGTCAGCAGAGGAGTAAAGAAAAAGCAATGGAAAAAAATGTATATGAATGATAAAAAATGGTAAAAAAATGGAAAAAAAGAAAGAAAAGAAGCCGACCGAAAAATACAGATGAGGATAATTTGCAAAGAAATATTATATATAAGCAATGTGGGGGGGGGGGGGGTGTTCTAATCACATATGTCTCCACCACACACACGACAAGCCTCTTTCCAGCATGATCAAATAAAAAATATATATATATATGAAGAAATATATATACACATATATATAAATACATAAAATAGGATATGTGTGCGTGTAGGCGTAAAGACGCAAAACACGCACACATATGACTCTAAACTAAAAATGATATAGTCCAATATAGGACCTGGTAGACATACATATCATATATAACAGGGAAAAGGATGTTAAAAACAAAAATAAAAATAAAATGATGGAAAAAATAAAATAATAAAAACAATGGGGGGTAATTATTTTCATAGAATGGTGGAAATCTCAATACATTCATTCATTCCTCCTGGCGACAAAGCATCTAAAGTATAAATCCAAAAGGTTTTGCGGGCACAAAGCTTCTTAAACCTTTCGGCAGGGGAAAGAGATTTGGGGATCTGTTCGATCACCCAAACTTTGAGACCTACTGTAGAGCTCTGATGAGCCACCGTAAAGTGTCTCGGGACACTATGCGGATCTGTGCCACCTTCAATAAGCCTTCTGTGCTCACCGAACCTCTGTCTAAGTGCCCTAATGGTCCGACCCACATAAATCAGCCCACAAGGGCAACCAAGGCCATAGACAACGAAGTCCGATGAGCAGTTGTAAAAGTCCTTTAGCGTGTAAGTTTTGCTTTAGTGGCAAAGGACTTTTGACCGTGATGGACAAATTGGCAAGTTTTACACAAGGCCTTGCGGCACTTATACATGCCCACCAGGGGTATTAGTATGGGTACATCAGGAGAAGCTACGATGGATTTGAGCTTACTCTGAGCAATTTTACTCTTAAGGTTGGGGGCCCTGCGATATATAACTTTGGGATGAGAGGGGAGTACAGCTGAAAGATGGGGATCCTGTTGTAAAATATCCCAATGTTTAGACAAGATTTTTTCCATACATTTGTGTTTATGATGGAAAGTGGTTACAGCTGTACTCCCCTCTCATCCCAAAGTTATATATCGCAGGGCCCCCAACCTTAAGAGTAAAATTGCTCAGAGTAAGCTCAAATCCATTGTAGCTTCTCCTGATGTACCCATACTAATACCCCTGGTGGGCATGTATAAGTGCCGCAAGGCCTTGTGTAAAACTTGCCAATTTGTCCATCACGGTCAAAAGACCTTTGCCACTAAAGGCAAAACTTACACGCTAAAGGACTTTTACAACTGCTCATCGGACTTCGTTGTCTATGGCCTTGGTTGCCCTTGTGGGCTGATTTATGTGGGTCGGACCATTAGGGCACTTAGACAGAGGTTCGGTGAGCACAGAAGGCTTATTGAAGGTGGCACAGATCCGCATAGTGTCCCGAGACACTTTACGGTGGCTCATCAGAGCTCTACAGTAGGTCTCAAAGTTTGGGTGATCGAACAGATCCCCAAATCTCTATCCCCTGCCGAAAGGTTTAAGAAGCTTTGTGCCCGCGAAACCTTTTGGATTTATACTTTAGATGCTTTGTCGCCAGGAGGAATGAATGAATGTATTGAGATTTCCACCATTCTATGAAAATAATTACCCCCCATTGTTTTTATTATTTTATTTTTTCCATCATTTTATTTTTATTTTTGTTTTTAACATCCTTTTCCCTGTTATATATGATATGTATGTCTACCAGGTCCTATATTGGACTATATCATTTTTAGTTTAGAGTCATATGTGTGCGTGTTTTGCGTCTTTACGCCTACACGCACACATATCCTATTTTATGTATTTATATATATGTGTATATATATTTCTTCATATATATATATATTTTTTATTTGATCATGCTGGAAAGATGCTTGTCGTGTGTGTGGTGGAGACATATGTGATTAGAACACCCCCCCCCCCCCCACATTGCTTATATATAATATTTCTTTGCAAATTATCCTCATCTGTATTTTTCGGTCGGCTTCTTTTCTTTCTTTTTTTCCATTTTTTTACCATTTTTTATCATTCATATACATTTTTTTCCATTGCTTTTTCTTTACTCCTCTGCTGACACCTCGGCCTGTAGTTCCGGTTTTCCTCCCCTTCTTTTCCTGTTCACTCTGGCCTATCACTGCACTTCTTGCCCTGGCCCCTCCTTCTTCCTTCTGCATCCATCCCCATCCACCTATAGCCTGATGAAGGGGCGCGGCTGTCACGTCATCGCAGCCCGTACGCCCCGCAACGCGTCGCTCTTTCAGTGACGTCACTCCTCCTCGCCGGTTGCTGTGTTTCTCTTCCTGTGTATCCAGATCTTTGACATCGCCTTTAGCTTTGGCTCTGGTTAGACTTGTCACCGCTGTGGCCGGCCCTTACCACTCTCAGCGGTACTCCACTCCACACACGGGCAGAGCTCCCAGCCGAGTATCAGGAGGATAGACCGATCTGACCCATTTCCCTATGATGGATGATGCTTACTACATATGCCTTTGATGACTTCACCTATGTGAGTGTGATCGCTACTAATTTTATGCAATAAACTGTTTTAAGTCTACACCCAGAGGCGCCTTTCCTTCTTTTTGTTTCTTCTAGGATTTGGAATTTGGTTTCAGTTCTCAGTGAAGGCAGCCCTACCTGTGGATTTAACATTAACATTCTGTTCCTTTGGACCCCTGGACCTTTCTTTTGATTGACTGTATTGTATATATTTTTATACATCTTGCTACTACCTTATTATTACTTTTGTCCATCGATGTACGCACATATATATATTTATTTTTGTTTCTAAATACCAGGGGGAGGTGTGGTTTACTGTGTTGTTCTTTTATCACCATCTCCAGTGTTTGCGCCTATACTTGCATACTATTCTGAGTGTAACCTGTCCTTTTCAACTGCTGTATGGTCTTGGCCACCGTGCTGCAGCTCAGTTTTAGGGTCTTGGCAATCTTCTTATAGCCTAGGCCATCTTTATGTAGAGCAACAATTCTTTTTTTTCAGATCCTCAGAGACTTCTTTGCCATGAGGTGCCATTTTGAACCTCCAGTGAATAGTATGAGAGCAAGAGAGCAATAACACCAAATTTAACACATATGCACCCCATTAAAACCTGAAACCTTGTAACAGGAACAAGTTACATGACACCGGGGGGGGGGACTAATTGGGCCCAATTTGGACATTTTCACTTAGGGGTGTACTCACTTTTGTTGCAAGTGGTTTAGACATCAATGGCTGTGTATTGAGTTATTTTGAGGGGACAGCAAATTTACACTGTTATACAAGCTGTACACTCACTACTTTACATTGTAGCAAAGTGTGTTGTCCCATGAAAAAATTTAGTAAAATATTTACAAAACTGTGAGGGGTGTACTCACTTTTGTGAGATACTGTATATGTAAAGTGCTACGGTATACTCATTGTTCACAAACATAGGTAATGTCCCTATAATTTACAATACACCACGTGTAATTTATGTTTGAAATGCAAAGGGATTCATTTCAAACATAAGTTGCAGATGCTGTATTGTAGAATTAAAGGGACATTACCCATGTTTGATGTTTGTGAACATACAGTGGGGACGGAAGTATTCGGACCCCCTTAAATTTTTCACTCTTTGTTATATTGCAGCCATTTGTTAAAATCATTTAAGTTATTTTTTTTTCCTCATTAATGTACACACAGGACCCCATATTGACAGAAAAACACAGAATTGTTGACATTTTTGCAGATTTATTAAAAAGGAAAACTGAAATATCACATGGTCCTAAGTATTCAGATACATCCATGAGTCTTTTTGGGAAAGATGAAAAAAGTTTTCACACCTGGATTTGGGGATCCTCTGCCATTCCTCCTTGCAGACCCTCTCCAGTTCTGTCAGGTTGGATGGTAAACGTTGGTGGACAGCCATTTTTAGGTCTCTCCAGAGATGCTCAATTGGGTTTAAGTCAGGGCTCTGGCTGGGCCATTCAAGAACAGTCACGGAGTTGTTGTGAAGCCACTCCTTCGTTATTTTAGCTGTGTGCTTAGGGTCATTGTCTTGTTGGAAGGTAAACCTTCGGCCCAGTCTGAGGTCCTGAGCACTCTGGAGAAGGTTTTCATCCAGGATATCCCTGTACTTGGCCGCATTCATCTTTCCCTCGATTGCAACCAGTCGTCCTGTCCCTGACGGCTAAATGAGATACAGCACTGTGCGGGAAGCTGTCACATATATGCAAGCTTCCCAGTACAGGCATGGCCTGCTCTGAGTACTGTCTTTACTCTGTAGGCCAGCTCAGAGTTGGTCCTAATTACCACCAGTTTCCTAATCTAAAAACTGGTGGTAAGTCTTTAGGAATGTGTTAGTGCCAAGCGTGCTTAAAGTGGAAGTAGTAAGAACTATTTGAATTGGCTGCAGGTCTCGGTAATGTTACTGACACTTGCACAAATGCTTGCCTGATTTAGGTGCAGGTGGTTATTAACTACCAGGCCAGTTCTGACATTTCCTACATGTAAAAATCTGTATTTCTTTGCTAAAAAATTACTTAGAACCCCTAAAGATTATATATTTTTTTAGCAGAGACCCTCAAGAAGAAAATGGTGGGTGTTATAATTTTTTATGTCACATGGTATTTGCGCAGTGGTTTTTTTAAATACAATTTTTTTGGATAAAATACAATTACCGTATTTATCGGCGTATAACACGCACTTTTTTCCCCTTAAAATCAGGGGAAAGCAGGTGCGTGTTATACGCCGATCCCCTGCGATCCCGAGCTGTCACAACTATAAAATCGCCGACCGTGATTTAAAAATGGCGCCGCCGGCGCCGAAATACACAGAGCCGGTCCTCGGCTCTTTCCGGTGGCTCTCGTTCACTTTCGGCTCCACTCGTAGTCCCGAGAGGAGCTATCCGAACCTACACGGCTAGGTTCGGATAGCTCCGCTCGGGACTACGAGTGGAGCCGAAAGTGAACGAGAGCCGCCGGAAAGAGCCGAGGATCTGCTCTGTGTATTTCGGCCCTGGCGGCGCCATTTTCAAATCGCGGTCGGCGATTTTGAAGCCCAGGATGGCAGGGACAGGGGATCGAAGGCTGCACTGGGGCAAGGCTGCACTGGGGAAGGCTGCACTGGGGAAGGCTGCACTGACAAGGCTGCACTGGGGAAGGCTGCACTGGGGAAGGCTGCACTGACAAGGCTGCACTGACATGGCTGCACTGACATGGCTGCACTGACAAGGCTGCACTGAGAAGGCTGCACTGACATGGCTGCATTGACATGGCTGCACTGAGAAGGCTGCACTGACATGGCTGCACTGACATGGCTGCACTGACAAGGCTGCACTGACATGGCTGCACTGACATGGCTGCACTGACAAGGCTGCACTGACATGGCTGCACTGGGGCAAAGCTGCACTGAGAAGGCTGCAATGATGGGCATTTAAATGTAAGTTTTTTTCCCTTCAACTTCCCTCCTAAAAGTTTTTTTTTCCTTAAAATTCCCTCCTAAATTGGGGTGCGTGTTATACGCCGGTGCGTGTTATACGCCGATAAATACGGTAATACATTTTATTGCACATAAACACTATATAATACCAATTTTTTTATTAAAAACGGTGGGGACTGAAAGTATTCAGACCCTCTTAAATTTTTCACTCTTTGTTATATTGCAAACATTTGCTAAAATCATTTAAGTTCATTTTTTTTCCTCATTAATGTACACACAGCACCCCATATTGACAGAAAAACACAGAATTGTTGACATTTTTGCAGATTTATTAAAAAAGAAAAACTGAACCTTAAGGAACCTTAAGTGCAACAGAAATTTTTTGGTAACCTTGGCCAGATCTGTGCCTTGCCACAATTCTGTCTCTGAGCTCTTAAGGCAGTTCCTTTGACCTCATGATTCTCATTTGCTCTGACATGCACTGTGAGCTGTAAAGTCTTATATAGACAGGTGTGTGGCTTTCCTAATCAAGTCCAATCAGTATAATCAAACACAGCTGGACTCAAATGAAGGTGTAGAACCATCTCAAGGATGATCAGAAGAAATGGACAGCACCTGAGTTAAATATATCAGTGCCACAGCAAAGGGTCTGAATACTTAGGACCATGTGATATTTCAGTTTTTCTTTTTTTAATAAATCTGCAAAAATGTCAACAATTCTGTGTTTTTCTGTCAATATGGGGTGCTGTGTGTACAATATTAAGGAAAAAAATGAACTTAAATGATTTTAGCAAATGGCTGCAATATAACAAAGAGTGAAAACTTTAAGGGGGTCTGAATACTTTCCATCCCCACTGTATATAGTTTTAGATTATTAATACTATTTGTATGTGGGTATTTGTGTTGGCAGCTTTCCATTTACATTTTATTTAATGCTGAGTTGTGATTTATAACACATTTTCACACATAATAGGCAGGTTTTTTTTTTCTTCAATATCTTTTATTATTCCTAAATTTAGGTACAAAAAAATAAATTACAAAACGGTTTAATAACATACATTTCATCACCCAAAGACTTTCTTCTCCACAACTAGATACAGATTGCCTCTAAACTCTTAACCCCCTCCCCCCCGTACTATCCTGTCCCTTCCCCTGCTCTGGAACTGATTATTGATGTCGCTTACATCTATCTCGGTACTGACTCCTAAACCAATCAGGCTCCTACCATCTCTGCGAACTTCAAAGTAATCTTAAATGAGTGCCAGTCCTTCCATTTTTTCTCAAATCCCGCCCAACCCTCTTTTCCACTGAATCTCAAGTACACCAAATTACAGATATCATCTACTCTATTGCTCCAGTTCCTCAACGTAGGGCTATCTGGAACTTGCCAATGTCTGGGGATTAAACTTCTGGTTGCGTTCAGGAGTGAGGGGACCAGGGTTTTCAAATATTTGGTTAACTGGTGTCTTCGTCCGGTGGAATAAACACTCCCACGGATCTTCTTGGACTTCTTCTTTTGTTATCTCTTTTATTTTCTGAATTATCTCTCTCCAAAATTGTCTAATTTTAGGACACGTCCACCAAATATGAGACATAGTTCCCCAGTGGAAAATACTCTGTGTCCTTTAGTGCAATACATGGGGAGATTATAACTCCATTTTTGTTTTTTGTGTATCATATAACACATTTTAAGTGTAATCAAAAAATCGAATTTCCTCATATGTGTAGGTACCCAAATCATTTTCCCCAACTCTGTCTTACTAATTGTATTTTCCAGTTCCACCCATCTTTTATTGTTATTGTTTTTTAGTGGGCAGGTTTTTGTGCTCATTGATGCAGAGTGTTTTGGTGATTAGTTCTGATTGGTTCACTAAATTTCCCAGAACTTTAAGATGCAGCTCATATTTTAGGCATCCTCTGCAATAGGAATTTCAGTTTTGGTAGGATACTTCTCAAGGGTTAATCACTTCTAAAGGGATGCAGACCCTGAACCTTTTCTCATTAGAACAGGAAGATTACACCAGGTGATTATAATCTACCAGTTAAAATCCCTACACTGTATCTACAGGGCAGGTCACAAGAAGGAAAGTTAAGAGGATCCCCAAAAATCAAACAGCTCCTGAGGGGGTCATTGTTCCACTCTTATTATTCTGATTACAGAAACATGCTTTGGATTTGATACATACACTAATGCTATACGATTAAAAAAAAAAAGCGTATATTTTAGATTTCAAGGTACAGTATTAGCCATCTATCCTATTGGCCAACCTAATATATTTTATTTTCTAAATGCTTTAATAATTTTTTGTTTACCTTTTTACACTGTGGGGCTGATTTACTAAAGACAATTATATTCAATTTGCCCGGGAATTTTGCCTAGAAATTAGTGAATTTCACTTTGCAAAGAATACCCAACCACGTACAAGGAAAAGAAAAAATGCTTTTTTGCTTGCACGTGATTACACTAAACTCTGGGGAAAATCCCCTTGCAAAGGGAATTGTGTATTTGCCTTAGTAAATGATCGCAGGTGACTCTGCTTGTCACACAGATCTTTTATTCTCACGGCTGAAGCTATGAGTAAAAGGAAAGCAGAAAAAAGTAACAGGCAGCAGTAAATTACATTTTTGTTCTTGGGACGACATACATGTAATATACTTCCAATGCACAGAACTGCCAGCAGGACATTAATTTACAGTAAACCTATGATAAATGTCATTCTGAAATAGCAGCATCTTGTGAAAAAACTCAAATAAACGTACAAACATTGCAACTTTTGCATGAATAAGTATCTTTACATACATATTAGAAAATATTAGTAAATCGTTCATGTAAAAAAAAGAACTGTTTATGACACACAGTCCTCACAGAAAGAAGTTTGAACTATACGCTGATAGAAAAATGAAGTCTGCTATGAATAACTAGACGTGTAAATAGTTTGCTAAATGGTTCGGGGCTTTTTACCCTCTGTTGTCTTTTTAATCTTACAGCACATAATTTCCATGGGACTTTTGAACATAGGCATGTTTTGGAAAATCTTAAAAGTTAGATTGAACTTGTCTGGAACTTGATCTACTTTGTCCTGGTCTGTTTATTCGTGTAATACTGGCTTCATGTGTGGCACTTTTGTTGCTTTGAGTCAGATTTCAACCAAATACATTTTCTAATTTAGGAGAAAAAAACAAATTTAAAGTTGAAGTGGAACAAAAGAAGAGGTTATCACTTCTAACTGTCACTGATTTGGAGGGAATGTGCCTCTTTTGGAACAAAGTCCCTCCGTCCCTTTTCCTCCTCATTTGTCCCTCAAGTTGATCTGATGTATACAAATATAGGATATGTATATAAAGATATACACTCTTTAATCTTTAAAAAATGTTTTACAGTGCTACATTTATCATCCAATTTCTGAATTGTTCAGTTTGTACATTTGCATTTTGCATTACATTATACAAAAGCCAGTATAAATTAATACTAATGGTAAAAAAGCACTTGTGGGTTTAATCAATTGTTTTTGTGTATATATTGTCCATGTAAAGGGGGTGTGTTCTTTGCCTACATCCTTTTAGTGATAGGTGTCCCTGTTTCCCATCTCAGGAAGTTGGGAGGTATGGTGGAAGTATACGTTATACTTTTTATTTGGTTGTTGGATACTGGAAAAAGCTGTGAATGAAAGCCGATTACAAAATTGCCAGGAGCAGGTTTATTTTCATAAAATGTTATACACTAGTCTTAAATGTATCTCAAATATTTAACAGTAAATTATAATACGCAAATAATAAGAAGGTAAAGTTTACATTTTAGTTTAAAATAATTTAAAAAAGAATCCCTTTTAGGTTCTCACATACTTCTTATTCTTTTTGCCCTGCACGGATATCAAGAAAGGTGTTCAGATTAAAGTATTTTAAGTGGAGAGTTTGTTTGGCATTGGGACATTTTCACCAATATTACGTATAAAAATGTTGTACTGAGAATATTTGACACATAAGGAAATCAGTATGGAGCACCAGCAATGCTTACAGTGGAAAGCTAGTTCAGGTATAGTGCAGCATTGGTGACAATACCTCGTCCTCTAGTCTGTGCATTGTGACATACAGGAATTGTGATAAAATGTAAGCCTTTTAAATTACTTACATTCAAAGCTTTCTCCAAAAAGTAATGCACAAGGATATAGTTGTTAATCCTTTCCCATTAGTAGCAGAATAGTATAATTTTCTTTTGTGGGCTACTAAAATGCTTCAGGAAAAAGAGTACCTAAATACGGGGCTTTAATTGATAATGTAAAAACTACACCAAAAAGAAGTAATGCACAATACCATAGCATAAACATACTCTCTCTGACCTACAGCATTAGAAAAAGTTACATGGCAGCTGCTAATTTAGGCTGGCCATACATTGGTTGAAATTCAGCTGCTTCAGCAGGGACCAGCCAGATTTTGATCCGTGTATGGCCACTGTGGTTGAAGAGAAATCAATCTACCAATCAACTTCTCTTTAACCACCCTGTTGGAAAATTTCCACATGATCAGCACTGCTGACTATAACTGACAGCGCTGATCCATATATTTTGGGCTATTCACTGCAGCTGTGGGAATGCTGTATTTTTTTATAAATAGATCTCTTTGTTTTTACCATTAAGAAACAGCCAATCAGCGAACAACACCAATGGAATTAGTGTAGAGATTATTGTATCGACTGATGTTTTCTGTCAGTAGAACATTTTTAATTTTTTGCCAGAATAAGCTTTTTGCATGTGGATTTTTGGGCCATTCCAGAATAGAACTTTTGCAAATTTTTTTCCTTAGCCTGAGATACTGTGAATGCTGTAGAACTGGCTGTAGCAATACTACGACTATAACATCCTGATTTTCATCCATTAGTTTTTGCATAGCCAAATAAAATGCTGTTCTGAATTTTCCACTTTTCACATAGTTTTTAGTGAGAACAAACAGTGTTTTTTTGCTTAAGTTAATGCTTTCTGCAATGTTATCAATAATAGCCTTTCCTGGCTCCCAATCTCTTTCCTCTAAGCAGAGAAGTATGTGTTTGGCTCCTCTGTTCTCCAGCTGGTCACATAGTTCATTAAAGACCCAGTCATTGACAGCTGGGTCCTTCTCATCATACGTGATAAATGCATCATATATAGTGTCTGCGCTAGAGACTTTGTTATACTTCAACCTTGCCATACACCAATGATATATATACCATATATCCCAGTAAAACAAATTACTCATAATTGGGAATGCAGTCAATGGGACAATTAAAACAAATGACACAAGAAACAGTAGCAATTCTGCGAGATCCATATTACAGGCATGTATATCAAATAAGATAATTCCTTTCTTCTTCCATTTGTCTGGAGTGGCACAGGTGACATCGGTGGCCAGCCGTGGAATATTAACATTGTTGCTATTAATCCAGTTTATAAAGTCAATAATTTCACATGTACATTCAAATGGATTTCCTTTCAGTCTTAAAACTTTTAAATAGTTATCATTACCAGACAAAAAAATGGATCTATTTATATGTTGAATGTGATTGTAACTTAAATCAAGGTTAATGAGGCTATGGAGCTTTATAAGAAATGCATCTGTCAAAGTTTGAATGTAATTATGATTTATGATAAGAGTCTCCAGTGAATTTGTATAATTGTACAAGTGTGCTATTATCATTGTAATCTTATTGTGACTTAGGTCAAGAACCTTGAGGTTTTCAAAGCATGTCAGGTTTTTCCAACCAAAAAACACTAATTCATTATGATGTAAGTACAGCTCAGTAAGACTCGCAGGCAGTCGGCACATTGCTTCTTCAGGAATGGAGTGAAGTCTGTTGTAGGAGATATCGAGAACTGACAGATTTGTAAAATTATAGAAGAGACTGTAGTAGCGTTTGTCACCGTTTTTCCATAATACATCCAGACGGTTTCCAGCAAACCTTAATTCTTTCAGGGAGGAGCTATGAACCGGGGACTCAGTTAGAGTGGAGATTTCATTCCAGCTTAAGTTAAGAATTGCAAGTTTGGCCAGGTTTTCAATGAATTTAAGGTGATGAGTTACACCTTGTACAATGAAATAGTGCTTGTTATAACTCACATCTAATACCTCCAAATTTTTCAGTTCCTGAAAAGCATTGATGGAAGCAAAATCCAGTTTATTGAATGATAAATCCAAGTATGCTAGGTTTTGCAAGTATCTAAATTCTGTCCCATTTAAATTTTGACCCATGCCATTTGCAGACAAATTTAAACACACTACATCAGAAAATGAACTGAATGCTTCGGGGTCAATAAAAAAGATACTGTTCAGACTTAGATCTAATGTTTTGCCATATGCAGTACATTGAGGTTTTACCAGAGAGTTAATTGGAGTAATTATTCCTGGGGATACGCTACTAAAATGTTCTATACCAGTGTATATTATGTCAAATGGCTGATTGTTGTAAAATTTGTGTAGGCCTTGGCTTTTTAAGGTGCTCTCTGAAAAAGGTGTTATTCTATTTTCAGACAAGTAAATTATTGCTAGACTTGGAAATGTTTCAAACACTTTAAAATCAACCTGACAAACAAAATTAACAGATAGGTTTATAATGTTTAATTTGTTTAGCTTTGTAAGAGGAGCTAAGTTTTTGGATGTGATGTCTTTGAAAACATATCCTTGTATATGCAACTCTCTGAGGGAAATTAATTTAGAAAAATTGTCAGAAATATTAATATTATTTGGATATGCCTGCAGATTGTAGTTATATGACAAGTCAAGTTTTTCTAGGGATGATAAGTAAGAGAAAAAGTCTCCTGTTGCCATTTCAGTCATTAAGTAATTTAATCTAAGATTTAGTTCTTTCAACTTAGTCATGTTTTGAAACCATGTTTTTGATACAGTAGTAAGTGAAGTACTTCCAAGATGGAGCGCGGTCAAGTTTTTTGTATATTGGAAAGCAAAGTCATCTATTTCAAGAAATCCTTTTCCAGAGCAGGGTTCACAGGGATATGCAGCATTATAACATCTTGGACAATTTCCACTTAGAAGAAGAATTTCTAAATTGAGTAAGTTTTTGAAGTCATCTCTGTGAATAACTTTTATTCTGTTATCGCTTAAGTAAAGTTGTTTCAATGATGATGGCAAATGCAGAGGCACTCTGGTTAAGTTGTTAAAGGAGAGGTTAAGTACCGTTAATTCCTTGAGATCAGAAAACGTTCCATTTTCAATATCAAGAACACCTGGGCATGCATTGCCATAGTAACAGTTATGGCCTAGGTAAAGTTCCTCCAGATATCTGAATTTTGAGAGACTTGTTTTGTTAATCATAAAAATGTTGTTATACTGGAAACTTAGTGTTTTAATATTTTCAGGTAGTCCCATGGGAATTTCACAGAGATAGTTGTGATCAATGAGAAGATGTTCTAGCTTTGATAATTTGGTAAAAGTTTCATTATTGATCTCCAGACCTCTTTTGCATATATTGGGATTATTAAGTCTCACCTTTGAATAGTGGTTCCAGTTAAGGTTTATTTTTGTAAGGTTATCCCAGTCCTGAAAAGAGGGCTTATAAATAGTATCAATAAGGTTTTGACTTAACAGAAGTTCCACAGCATTTGATGTGTAGTTGGTAGGAGAAGGTACAGCTTTCAGACTTCGAGCACTGCAGTCAAAAATAACAGATTTGGTATTTTCAATAATCGAACACGGTATAGTTCTGTTGGTTGAAATTTTTCTGGAAAATCCAAAGTCGCAGTTTATTAGTAATACACACAAAAGATTCTTCAACAGGCTTAACATTTTGCCCTGAAAAAGAGTTCAAATATTAGAGGTTTTGCAGTTATCAAATTGAACATTTGCTTTTTCAATCAGTTTCATAAATATCAGGGAACAAAGAATAGTCATTAGCCTGTTAGTCTATTCTCATTTAAATATTATATTTGAGGAAGTGAACACAAGAAATAAGTAATCTTAAAGAGGACCTTCACGCTCCTTAACCCCCAAAAATTCCCTAATACAAACTGTCCATGAAAATATGAACACTTGGCAACCCTTCTTAAATTTTGCCATGTGCAGGAAGCAAATCTCAATCTAATTTTGGCAGATAGGCATTAGAGATAAGGCTCAGGTTTTCTATTACCATTAGATTAAGGTGATTCCTGTAGGTTTGTGTTCAGGGTACTGGTGAATTTTTGTACAGATTTGGCAAGAAGAATTTTATTTAGCCATAATTCACTGTATGATCTTTGAAATGTGACCAGCAGACTAAAAATGGCTAAATAAGGAGACTTTTGATACGCCTGTCCCCTCCCTATAAAGGTGGGGGGGGGGACCCAAAGTGTTAGTGTATTAGGAGGTGCTGTAGATATAAAGATAGCGACAGCTAGTAAAATGCAAATGAAGAGATTAGAGTCAGTTGGGGAACTGCACTTTAAAGGCTCCATGCCTCCTTCATCTGGGTGAAATGCATACAGCATATTCCAGCAGCAAGAATCCATGGATTCCAGCAGCTGGGATCATAGGTGAACAACAGTGGCCATCACTGTTCATATGTATCCTCACAAGCAGTGTTTATCTGCAGTCAGGGACAGATGAGCAATCCTGGATGAAGACAATTGTTTCTGGAATCTGCCGTATGGATGTAATCGTTCATGTAAGGGAGACCTAATTCTGATTGCTAGCTCTTAGGGCAATTAACCTCATTTATACTTTTTTTACTCCTATTATTGGGGAATTTTTGGCCTTTAATTGTATTTTTTGGTTGATTTGAGGTTAGAGAGTACTTTTAGCTGCAGTCTGGTCCATAGCAAACTTTCTCTTTCGTGAGGCTGCAAGTCTTTATTAAATTAGGCTGATTTAGGAGATGGTATTTTGGATCTTTAATTTCTATTTTTTTCATATGTTGATAGGTTCTTTCAGGTTTGGGGATCTCATACAGCAGCAATGATCATAGTTACTGATCATTTGTTTTTGGAGCTGCCTTTTATTCAGAAAAAAAATTAAAAAATAAGGGCACATAAACAACCTCAGATTTTATCACTCATGTTCACTCCATCACACTATTCCTTTAGATAAAAGAAAGATAGGCATACACCAGTGAAAGTATATGTGAACTCTTACCTTGTAAAACAACCCATTCAGTTCAAAATAGAAACGAAGGGCAAAACATTTGTGTATATACAATATTTAAAAAATTATAAATACCTTTTTTTCCTTTTTTTAAAAAAATAAGTGATCACATAATCTCTGCTCTCAGTTACACATGGGGCATGAAGAGGTGGTGGTGGAGAAACAGCATCACACTAACTTCCCAGTGATTAGCTGCAAAGTCTGATCATTGGCGAACAGGCAGGACGTTCTCCTAGCACATCCAGGAAACTGATCACACTGAGATATAGGTGCTGTCATGCCTAGCGTTGTCAGTTTGGTATAGAAAAGCAAAGGGACTAGCAGGATAATCAGGTATTTCACACAAAGGAATCATTACAAAGAGAACAGGATACTTTTTAACAAAAAGTACATGGTACAACAGGCACATATCAGGAATGAAATATGAGTGGTGTATCCGCGCACGGAACAGAAAATTAAAAAAGTGGAGAAAATGGAAAAAAATGGAAACAATGGAAGAAATCGCATAAAGGACTGCTGCCTCCACAGATGTGATTTCCACCAAGGTGGAAAAAACAGAAAGTAAGTGAAGGGTTAGTGTGTGGGTGTGGCGCTGTCCTAATTCATAAAAATACTTGGTAAATCGTGTGTAGCCAAATCCCATATGTAAAGTCGCATATAAAGTATAGACCAAAATTGCAAATAAAAAATTCAACGAAAATAAAACCAAACATAAAACAGCAAAATTACCCCCCTTTTGGAGTGTGTAGGTGTAACATTGTCCTAGTGGAGAAAAAAAAAAAGTGGAGAAAATAGAAAAAAATGGAAACAATGGAAGAAATCGCATAAAGAACTGCTGCCTCCACAGATGTGATTTCCACCAAGGTGGAAAAAACAGAAGGTAAGTGAAGGGTTAGTGTGTGGGTGTGGCGCTGTCCTAATTCATAGAAATACTTGGTAAATCGTGTGTAGCCAAATCCCATATGTAAAGTCGCATATAAAGTATAGACCAAAATTGCAAATAAAAAATTCAACAAAAATAAAACCAAACATAAAACAGCAAAATGACCCCCTTTGGAGTGTGTAGGTGTAACGTTGTCCTAGTTTAAAAAATACTTTGTAAGTCGTGTGTAGCCAAATCCCACATGTAAAGTTGCATGTAAATTATAAACAAAATATAAACAAAATATAAACAAAATCGCATATAGCAAATTTAACGGCTAGGTTGGCCCCCTTTGAATTGGGGGAGGGGGAAGGGGAACAGGGGATGAAATAAAAAAATGACTTTAGCCAAAACTATTCCATCCGCATAAAAACCCCATATAGTGATTGATTTAAAAGTCTTTGACAAACATAACATTGCTGAATAATTACATAGGTTAAATCGTGACTAGTGCTCAGTGCAACTTAAGTGAAAAACTTGACATCTTTGTAAAACAAGGCAGGTATTTGTATTAAGCTTGGTGACCAGGTGCTCGTGTCTTGTGATCATGCGGACACTCACCAGCTTCTTTAACCCCTGCGGGGGTAATGCGCAGTCACACTGTATGCCACTGTGCGGCAATCCACAGGCTATTTCTGGGTCACGGTGACGTTTTAGGCAGCTTCTTTAACCCCTGCGGGGGTAATGCGCAGTCACAGTGTATGCCACTGTGCGGCAATCCACAGGCTGTTTCTGGGTCACGGTGACGTTTTAGGCATAAGAGAAGAAAGAGGAGATTCCATAGCGTAAAACCATAAAACACTCTTTATTGAACGCAGATGACAGAATGGTACTCACATTTAAGCAGTTTATAATAGGCAACCAAATGTCATCAAAACAGGAGAGTGTCAGATTTAAGTTGGTGATCCTCTGGGAGATGATGCAAAAGCGTCAAAATAGGCCACGCCCTACACGTTTCGTCATAGGGACGTCAACTGGAGCGTGCCCCCTTTGCGTCACCTCCCCTCCTTTTATACTGTGCGATGTGCTGCATGCCTGCACACCAGAAACCTCCGGCGGCCATTTTGGTTTGTGGTTTTTGCGCGGCCATCTTGCATGTGGCTATTGCAGACCGGAGTCATGTGTATAAACCTTTAGTGGAATATCCCTAGTGTTGTAAAAACAATAAATAGAACAAAGGGAAATCCGTGGCCATTTTGTGAGAGATTTTGCAGACCGAAGCCCAATAGAGCAATTGATAGGTATATGCTATTTTGCAGGCCGAAGTCCGCGGCCATTTTCGTGTAGGTTCTGCAAGATCTATGTAGGCTATAGGTTATTTAACATGCCCGAGTCCGCGGCCATTTTCTTGTAGAATGTGCGGGGTATATTTGGATTATACGGTGACCCCGTACGAAAAAACTTCTCCTTTCGAGTATGTGTCACTCTGAGCCACAGATTTACTCTATCAAGATCGAAAATAAACCCGTAAAGAATCATCATAGGCAGGGGCAGTATTAATTATTCGCACAGTATAATTAAGTATACCTGACGAATTATACATAAAAATATAATATATAAAATTTAAAATACATATACATAGAAATGTTTAATATTTATTGCTCCAAAGTACTAAAAATAAATTGCATGTCACTATGTACATGCAATATTGTAAAATAAAATATGAAAAAAAATTATAAAAATTTAATAATAAAATTAAAATAAAAATGATAAAAAGGGGGATAAAATAAGAGGGGTGGGAAGGAGGATGGTGTTTGTGTCATCATGGAGCCTGAAATTAATGTCATACGTCAGGAACCTTTTTTATTTTTCACATCAAAATAGATTAAGCTTACTAATAGTGGTAGTTTACTGGTAGTACTAATAGTTAGTGAGAAAGCAATTTAGGTCGACATCTATATTCATTCCTGATGGTTGTAGTGTGTCTAGCTGGAAAATCCATCTAGTTTCGTTTTGCGACACTTTAATTTTCTTGTTGTCGCCCCTCCAGTGCCCTTTGATTTTATCAATAGCATAAAAAACAAGGCCTGAGGGGTCCCTATTGTGGTGGTCTCTAAAGTGTCTGGATACACTGTGCTTTTTAAACCCGTTTTTTATATTTGTGATTTGTTTTCTGATCCTTATGTGCAATTTTCTAGTTGTACGCCCCACGTATTGTTTCCGACACGGGCATTCTAATACATAAGTGACGTGTGTATTATTGCACGTGATCAGGTCCCTGATGGTATATTCATTTCCATTAGATGTCGACCTAAATATAGTTGTCTTTTTACTTGTTTTCTTACTTACTCTACATGGAAAACATTTACCACATTTGTAAAAGCCTCTAAGGTTATTCCCTATTTTAATTTGTTTTGGGGGGTCAAGGGCATTGTGCACTAGTTTGTTCCTAAGGGTTGGGGCCTTCCTGTAAATAAAAATAGGTTTGTTTGGTAATATTGGTTTAAGAATCTGATCTGATTGGAGAATTGGCCAATATTTTTTAATGATTGATTCCATAGTTTTATATTGCCTGTTGTATCCTGTCAGGAAAGCAAAGCCTATATTTCTATTCTTCTCTTGTTTACGTGAATTTTGTGTTCCTTCTATCAGCCCGTTTCTATCCATATTTTTCACTTTTTGTTTCAATAATAATAGGTCCCTTCTTTTATATCCTTTATCGGTGAACCTGTTGATTAAGACGTCTGCTTGTTCCTCAAAATCAGTGATGCTACTGCAATTTCTGCGTATTCGCATCAATTGCCCCTTTGGGATGTTACCTATCCACCTCGGGTGATGGCAGCTACTTGTTGGTATGTAGCCGTTTCTGTCTGTATTCTTGAAGAACGTTTTTGTATTAAGCTGCCCGTTTTCTTTGTATATCTGGAGGTCGAGGTAACTTATGTCTTGTTTACTCCAGTTACCAGAAAAAGTTAAACCGTAGATGTTATGGTTAATTTCTTCGAGAAATACTTGTAGTTCTTCTTCTGTGCCTCCCCATACTACAACGATGTCATCTATATATCGTCTAGATAGCTTCATATTTGGCCTATTGGTACTATAGATTTGTTCTTCTTCCCATTTGCTAAGGAGCAGGTTGGCTACACTGGGGGCATATTTAGCCCCCATGGCCACTCCCTTCTCTTGCGTGTAGAAGTCTCCCTTATGCCAGAAGTAGTTATGGCTCATGGCTAACTTTAAACCTTCTAATATGTATTTTATTTGTTCTTCTTTCATATTGGTTTGTTGGTGTAATGCCCATTCTGCTCCGCTAAGGCCATCTGATTGTATGATGTTAGTGTATAGGGAGTTGATGTCAATAGTCACATTTATGTCTTCCTCCTTTATGTTGAAATTTTTTTAACTCCTTAATCAGCTGTTTACTGTCTTTCAGGTAGGATTTCTCTCCGGTTACCAACAGTTGCAAATAGCTGTCCAATTATGCCCCCAGTCTAGAGAATAGGCCATCAATCCCACTTATTATGGGTCTACCTGGGGGGTTAAATTGGTTCTTATGGATTTTTGGGACATAATATATTACGGGGGTCTTGGCTGCTTCAGGTAATAGAAATTTTTCTTCTTTTTTATTCAGGATTCCTTTTTTCTCTCCTTTCTGTATATAAGCTTTGAGCTTTTTCTTATATTCTGCCCTCGGGTTGCCCCTTAGCTTTTTGTATGTGTTAGGAGTAGCTAGCAGTTTCTCCATTTCTGATTCATAATCCTTTTTGTTTAGGATAACAAGTCCACCGCCCTTGTCCGTCGGACGTATGACGATATTTTTCTTTTTTTCTATTTCTTTGATGGTCTTCCAGATTTTTGCTTTTACCTTCTTTGGTTTTAGCTTTCTTATATCTTGTTCCACCATCTTTTTAAAGTTGTAAGGCTTTCAAGATATACATGGAAATAGAACACATGCAAATGCTCCAACACCAAGAAAGCCTAGGTATAGGAATAGGTATTCACCTTTAAGGCGTGAACAAGATTACACACCATATAGAGAACCCCAATACAGGAGGGGTTTTTTTCCCAGGGAATACAGAGGGAGACCCTCGGCCCCCAGAAGAAGACCATTTCTACACAGGAAAGACAGAAACCCTCAGGGTTGGAAACCCTTCAGATTCCCAGAAAGGAACCGAAACAACAGATACCCCTACAGGGGGTGGAACCCAAGAAGTACCCGAGACACAGAAGCGGGAATGAGGAACAGAGCACCATAAGAAATGCAATGGGGAGAGAGAATGGACCAAGAATATAGAATGCAGAGAGGAGGAAGAGAAAACGGACCAGAGGAAAGAGAGGAGGGACAAAGAAAAAGAAGGAGAGAGTATTAGGTGGTGGTATCTTCAACTTAAGCGAAGCGACCTTTAACGAAGAAGAAATGAAGACACTTGACCTGGGACTTAAGTATGCTCCAGAAAAATGCCTGGACCCTTTTGAAGCATATATCGACCTGCAAAAATTAATTAGAAAATTAAACATAAGGACATTTTTTGCAATGAAAGGAGAAAATAAATTACTCACGGAAAAAGAAGCCCCAATTTACAAGCACTCGCAGTTGAAGAACAACTCCGTATTCAATCCCAATACTCAACAGAATGAAAGCCTTACAACTTTTCAAAAGATGGTGGAACAAGATATAAGAAAGCTAAAACCAAAGAAGGTAAAAGCAAAAATCTGGAAGACCATCAAAGAAATAGAAAAAAGAAAAATATCGTCATACGTCCGGCGGACAAGGGCGGTGGACTTGTTATCCTAAACAAAAAGGATTATGAATCAGAAATGGAGAAACTGCTAGCTACTCCTAACACATACAAAAAGCTAAGGGGAAACCCGAAGGCAGAATATAAGAAAAAGCTCAAAGCTTATATACAGAAAGGAGAGCAAAAAGGAATCCTGAATAAAAAAGAAGAAAAATTTCTATTACCTGAAGCAGCCAAGACCCCCATAATATATTATGTTCCAAAAATCCATAAGAACCAATTTAACACCCCAGCTAGACCCATTATAAGTGGGATTGATGGCTTATTCTCTAGACTGGGGGCATATTTGGACAGCTATTTGCAACCATTGGTAACCGGAGGGAAATCCTACCTGAAAGACAGTAAACAGCTGATTAAGGAGTTAAAAAAATGTCAACATAAAGGAGGAAGACATACTTGTGACTTTTGACATCAACTCCCTATACACTAACATCATACAATCAGATGGCCTTAGCGGAGAAGAATGGGCATTACACCAACAAACCAATATGAAAGAAGAACAAATAAAATACATATTAGAAGGTTTAAAGTTAGCCATGAGCCATAACTACTTCTGGCATAAGGGAGACTTCTACACGCAAGAGAAGGGAGTGGCCATGGGGGGCTAAGTATGCCCCCAGTGTAGCCAACCTGCTCCTTAACAAATGGGAAGAAGAACAAATCTATAGTACCAATAGGCCAAATATGAAGCTATCTAGACGATATATAGATGACATCGTTGTAGTATGGGGAGGCACAGAAGAAGAACTACAAGTATTTCTCGAAGAAATTAACCATAACATCTACGGTTTAACTTTTTCTGGTAACTGGAGTAAACAAGACATAAGTTACCTCGACCTCCAGATATACAAAGAAAACGGGCAGCTTAATACAAAAACGTTCTTCAAGAATACAGACAGAAACAGCTACATACCAACAAGTAGCTGCCATCACCCGAAATGGATAGGTAACATCCCAAAGGGGCAATTGATGCGAATATGCAGAAATTGCAGTAGCATCACTGATTTTGAGGAACAAGCAGACGTCTTAATCAACAGGTTCACCGATAAAGGATATAAAAGAAGGGACCTATTATTATTGAAACAAAAAGTGAAAAATATGGATAGAAACGGCTGATAGAAGGAACACAAAATTCACGTAAACAAGAAAAGAATAGAAGTATAGGCTTTGCTTTCCTGACAGGATACAACAGGCAATATAAAACTGTGGAATCAATCATTAAAAAATATTGGCCAACTCTCCAATCAGATCAGATTCTTAAACCAATATTACCAAACAAACCTATTTTTTTTACAGGAAGGCCCCACAAAGGAACAAACTAGTGCACAATGCCCTTGACCCCCCAAAACAAATTAAAATAGGGAATAACCTTAGAGGCTTTTACACATGTGGTAAATGTTTACCATGTAGAGTAAGTAAGAAAACAAGTAAAAAGACAACTAAATTTAGGTCGACATCTAATGGAAATGAATATACCATCAGGGGCCTGATCACGTGCAATAATACACACGTCACTTATGTATTAGAATGCCCGTGTCGGAAACAGTATGTGGGGCGTACAACTAGAAAATTGCACATAAGGATCAGAGAACACATCACAAATATAAAAAACGGGTTTAAAAAGCACAGTGTATCCAGACACTTTAGAGACCACCACAATAGGGACCCCTCAGGCCTTGTTTTTTATGCTATTGATAAAATCAAAGAGCACTGGAGGGGCGACAACAAGAAAATTAAAGTGTCGCAAAACGAAACTAGATGGATTTTCCAGCTAGACACACTACAACCATCAGGAATGAATATAGATGTCGACCTAAATTGCTTTCTCACTAACTATTAGTACTACCAGTAAACTACCACTATTAGTAAGCTTAATCTTTTTTGATGTGAAAAATAAAAAAGGTTCCTGACGTATGACATTAATTTCAGGCTCCATGATGACACAAACACCATCCTCCTTCCCAACCCTCCTATTTTATCCCCCTTTTTATCATTTTTATTTTAATTATATTATTAAATTTTTATAAATTTTTTTCATATTTAGTTAACTTTTTATTTTACAATATTGCATGTACATAGTGACATGCAATTTATTTTTAGTACTTTGGAGCAATAAATATTAAACATTTCTATGTATATGTATTTTAAATTTTATATTTTATATTTCTATGTATAATTCGTCAGGTATACTTATTATACTGTGCGAATAATTAATACTGCCCCTGCCTATGATGATTCTTTACGGGTTTATTTTCCATCTTGATAGATCAAGATAAATCTGTGGCTCAGAGTGACACATACTCGAATGGAGAAGTTTTTTCGTACGGGGTCACCGTATAATCCAAATATACCCCGCACATTCTACAAGAAAATGGCCGCGGACTCAGGCATGTTAAAT
Organism: Lithobates clamitans; assembly: GCA_037952925.1. Lineage (NCBI taxonomy): Eukaryota > Metazoa > Chordata > Amphibia > Anura > Ranidae > Lithobates > Lithobates clamitans. Next base: position 1,507,045 of record JBBGZY010000755.1, read on the forward strand.
AACCTATAGCCTACATAGATCTTGCAGAACCTACAAGAAAATGGCCGCGGACTTCGGCCTGCAAAATAGCATATACCTATCAATTGCTCTATTGGGCTTCGGTCTGCAAAATCTCTCACAAAATGGCCACAGATTTCCCTTTGTTCTATTTCCTGTTTTTACAACACTAGGGATATTCCACTAAGGGTTTATACACATGACTCCAGTCTGCAATAGCCACATGCAAGATGGCCGCGCAAAAACCTAAGGGAAAATGGCCGCCGGAGGTTTCCGGTGTGCAGGCATGCAGCACATCGCACAGTATAAAAGGAGGGGAGGTGACGCAAAGGGGGCACGCTCCAGTTGACGTCCCTATGACGAAACGCGTAGGGCGTGGCCTACTTTGACGCTGTTGCATCATCTCCCAGAGGATCACCAACTTAAATCTGACGCTCTCCTGTTTTGATGACATTTGGTTGCCTATTATAAACTGCTTAAATGTGAGTACCATTCTGTCACCTGCGTTCAATAAAGAGTGTTTTATGGTTTTACGCTATGGAATCTCCTCTTTCTTCTCTTATGCCTAAAACGTCATGTGACCCAGAAACAGCCTGTGGATTGCCGCACAGTGGCATACACTGTGACTGCGCATTACCCCCGCAGGGATTAAAGAAGCTGCCTAAAACGTTACCGTGACCCAGAAACAGCCTGTGGATTGCCGCACAGTGGCATACACTGTGACTGCGCATTACCCCCGCAGGGGTTAAAGAAGCTGGTGAGTGTCCGCATGATCACAAGACACGAGCACCTGGTCACCAAGATTAATACAAATACCTGCCTTGTTTTACAAAGATGTCAAGTTTTTCACTTAAGTTGCACTGAGCACTAGTCACGATTTAACCTATGTAATTATTCAGCAATGTTATGTTTGTCAAAGACTTTTAAATCAATCACTATATGGGGTTTTTATGCGGATGGAATAGTTTTGGCTAAAGTCATTTTTTTATTTCATCCCCTGTTCCCCTTCCCCCTCCCCCTATTCAAAGGGGGCCAACCTAGCCGTTAAATTTGCTATATGCGATTTTGTTTATATTTTGTTTATAATTTACATGCGACTTTACATGTGGGATTTGGCTACACACGACTTACAAAGTATTTTTTAAACTAGGACAACGTTACACCTACACACTCCAAAGGGGGTCATTTTGCTGTTTTATGTTTGGTTTTATTTTTGTTGAATTTTTTATTTGCAATTTTGGTCTATACTTTATATGCGACTTTACATATGGGATTTGGCTACACACGATTTACCAAGTATTTCTATGAATTAGGACAGTGCCACACCCACACACTAACCCTTCACTAATCTTCTGTTTTTTCCACCTTGGTGGAAATCACATCTGTGGAGGCAGCAGTCCTTTATGCGATTTCTTCCATTGTTTCCATTTTTTTCTATTTTCTCCACTTTTTTTTTTCTCCACTAGGACAACGTTACACCTACACACTCCAAAGGGGGCCACTTTGCTGATTTATGTTTGGTTTTATTTTCGTTGAATTTTTTATTTGCAATTTTGGTCTATACTTTATAAGCGACTTTACATATGGGATTTGGCTACACACGATTTACCAAGTATTTTTATGAATTAGGACAGTGCCACACCCACACACTAACCCTTCACTTCCATTTAGGAATATAAAATGTTGGGGTAACATATTCATCAAGCCAATTATTACTTATTGAAATAATCCTGCTGCTGTCCAATTTTACAGTACTCTATCCTCTGCAGTGTCTAAAAAATTTTTTTAGTAAAGCCATAACCTGTTGTTTTTGTCTCTAATACATTTGGGCCTAGCCTTTCTATTTAAAAATGTCCTGCAGCTAGCCTATTTTTATACTGCTGTATCAATTCCAGTCTTTTAATTTTCAAAGTCGTTCTAAAGCCTAAAAAATCTTTACCTTAAACACATGCCAACCAGCTGCCGCAGTTGTACTGGGCAGAATGGCACGGCTGGGTGAAACGAGGTTATGTAACGCCGCTTCTTCCTGTGGCCACTAAGGGGCGCGTGTGTGGCGCCGGAGGCGTGCGTGCGTGCCCCCCGAGCTGATGCGATTACCCGGCGGTCTCCATCACCACCGGTCTCCCGCGATCACTCGGGGCACATGGAGAACCGGGATCTTTGTGTGTAAACACACAGTTTCCGTTTCTCTGAGGGGAGAACTGACAGATCTTCTGTTCATACAGAGTATGAACAGAGGATCTGTTGGTTTCCCTGCACAGTCCTTATCCTCCTTCATTTAGAACACAAACTAGGACACACATTAACCCCTTCACTGCCCCCTAGTGTTAACCCCTTCACTGCCAGTGAAATTTTAAAGTAATCAATGCATTTTTAATCGCACTGATTGCTGTATTAATGCCAAAGGTCCCAAAATTGTGTCAAAATTGTCCGACGTGGCCGCCATAATGTCGCAGTCACAATAAAAATCGCTGATCATCACCATTACTAGTAAAAAAAATTATTAATAAAAATGCCATAAAATTATCCCCTATTTTGTAGATGCTATAACTTTTGCACAAACAAATCAATATACGCTTATTGCAAATTTTTTTTTACCAAAAATATGTAGAAGAATACGTATCGACTTAAACTGAGGAAAAAATTTTTTTTTTATATATATATATATTTTGGGAATATTTATTATAGCAAAAAGTAAAAAATAATGTTTTTTTTTTCAAAATTGTCGCTCTTTTTTTGTTTATAGCGCAAAAAATAAAAACTGCAAAGGTGATCAAATACCACCAAAAGAAAGCTCTATTTGTGGGGAAAAAAGGACGTTGATTTTGTTTGGGAGCCACGTCGCACGACCGATCAATTGTCAGTTAAAGCGATGTAGTGCTGAATCGCAAAAAGTCCTCTGGTCTTTGGCCAGCCAAATGGTCTGGGGCTGAAGTGGTTAATGCATTCCAGTACCCTTAATGTTCCAATACCTGTATCTCTCCCTCACCCCTTATACTTACCTGACTCCTCACTCGATCCAGTACTATGCCCATCTGTAACTACTCTGTCCTCTCTTTCCACTCTCACAAGCTTTGCTGTGGCAGTAGGAGCAATTGTCTCTCGCTCCTGTCAGTCCTGTCAGTCAAATCTTGATTGACGGTGTGGGGCTGAGCCACTCTGTCTCTATCCATGGAAATAAGCAGCATGACGTGGGATCAAGCCCACAGAAGTATCACAATAGGAAGCGGCTTCCTGTGGTGACACACCGAGAAGAAGAGGAGCCTGCAAGGCCAGCGGGGACTCCAGAAGAAGAGGAATGGGGCTGCTCTGTGTAATTGTATCAAACAGAGCAGATAAGTATAACATGTTTGTTATTGAAAAAATAGACTCTACATTTACTTTATTAAGAGTTTGACAGAAATTGGCTAGTCCCGCTGGCAGGGGCGTTGCTATGTCTGCAAAAGATCTGGGGCTAGAGCCCATAGCAGTGGTCACCAACCTTTTTGCAGGCCCGAGGGGGGAGTGGGGGCTGGTGGTAAGCAATTTTACGCGGACAAAGGATGGTGTTGGCGTTTCAATCATCATGGCACCATGGTTGATATGGTGTCGGGGTGATCGAGGTGCATTGTTTCTATTGTTACATTCTAATATATAATGAAGTGGTTCAACTCACCATAATGCAGAATCAGTGGGAGCCCTGGGCGTGTCACTTGCCACATCTCCTGCCATCAGATGCATCATGTCACTTGCCACCATCGCCTGTCAGCAGATGCAGCTTTTTAACTTGCTACCATCACCTGCCACTAGATGTGGATTGTCGCTTGCCACATCACCTGCCACCGTTTGCAGATTGTCACGTCACCTGCCACAATTTGCAGTTTCACACTTGCCACGTCGCCTGCCACAATTTGCAGATTGACACTTGCCACGTCACCTGCCACCATTTGCAGAATGTCACTTTCCACTTCATCTGCCACCATTTGCAGATTGTCACTTGCCAGGTCACCTGCCACCATTTGCAGATTGTTACTTGCCACGTCACTTGCCACCATTTGCAGAATGTCACTTGCCATGTCACTTGCCACCATTTGCAGATTGTCACTTGCTTCCTCACCTGCCACCTGATGCGGATTGTCGCTTGCCACGTCACCTGCCACCATTTGCAGACTGTCACTTGCCACATCACCTGCCACTAGATGTGGGTTGTCACTTGCCAACTGATGTGGATTGACACTTGCCATGCCAGCCAGTGCCACCAAATGTGCATTGTCGCTGCATTGGTGGCAGGCTAGCAGCACTGGTCCATGAGGGCAGGAGAGCGGCGATGCGGGGCGGGCAGTGAGAGATAATGTAATCTCTCTGCTCCCTGCCGCACCTCTGACATTGAAGAGGCCCGTGCTGTGTGGGCAGAAGAGCGCTAATGTGTGGTGGGCAGTGAGAGATGAAGTCATCTCTCTGCTCCCCACCGCACATCGCTCCCACATTGAAGTGGCCCAGCTGTAAGGGCGGAAGAGCGGTGGAGCGGGCGGAGAGAGATGATGTCATCTCTGCCCATCCGCCTGCTCATCTCTCTCCTCCACCTCTAATGCAGCCTGCCGCAGCCGCGACCCTGTGGCATACCTCCCAACTTTTGAACTTCAGAATGAGGGACACTTGAGGGAGGAAGCATGAGGTGGCATGCTACGTGAATGCGCTACGCGCACTACAGCATAAGTGGGTGTGGTCAAACTTAACAGTGGGAGGGGCTTAAAGGTCATGGTTAAACAAAAGGTTAATGCAAAAGTTGACCCCTCCCCACTACCACCTGCCACTTCCACCGCATGCCAAGATACTCCAAGTGGCTAAAGAATAATTTCAGATATTTATTTAGATATTGAGAGGATCATTCAAAAGAATTTGGAGGAACAGTATGTCAAAATGTGGACAGTTTCTCCAAAATCTTTTAACTACTCTGGAGCAGGGGTAGGCAACAGATCAATCTGAACAAAATGAAAAAGATCACCGGGGTTCGGCGCCCTTTTTTTTTTTTTTAGAAATTACCCAGCAAGGCCTAAAATAGGGAAAAAATATAATAAATATAATAAAACAAAATATCATCGTTAAAATATAAAGTTAGCCTACCATAAAGGACAGTGTCAAAAGGGGAGAGGACGGTGTCAGTAGGGCAGTGGATGGTGTCAGTAGGGCAGTGGATGGTGTCAGTAGGGCAGTGGAGTAGGGCAGAGGACAGTGTCAGTAGGGCAGAGGACGGTGTCAGTAGGGCAGTGGATGGTGTCAGTAGGGCAGAGGATGGTGTCAGTAGGGCAGAGGATGGTGTCAGTAGGGCAGAGGATGGTGTCAGTAGGGCAGAGGATGGTGTCAGTAGGGCAGAGGACAGTGTCAGTAGGGCAGAGGACAGTGTCAGTAGGGCAGAGGACGGTGTCAGTAGGGTAGAGGACGGTGTCAGTAGGGCAGAAGACGGTGTCAGTAGGGCAGAGGACAGTGTCAGTAGGGCAGTGGACGGTGTCAGTATTGCAGTGGAAGGTGTCAGTATCGCAGTGGACATTGTCAGTAGGGCAGAGGACGGTGTCAGTAGAGCAGTGGAGTAGGGCAGAGGACGGTGTCAGTAGGGCAGAGGACGGTGTCAGTAGGGCAGAGGACGGTGTCAGTAGGGCAGTGGATGGTGTCAGTAGGGCAGTGGAGTAGGGCAGAGGACGGTGTCAGTAGGGCAGAGGACGGTGTCAGTAGGGCAGTGGAGTAGGGCAGAGGACGGTGTCAGTAGGGCAGAGGACAGTGTCAGTAGGGCAGAGGACGGTGTCAGTAGGGCAGAGGACGGTGTCAGTAGGGCAGTGGATGGTGTCAGTAGGGCAGAGGATGGTGTCAGTAGGGCACAGGATGGTGTCAGTAGGGCAGAGGACGTTGTCAGTAGTTCAGTGGACAGTGTCAGTAGGGCAGAGGTTGGAGGTAGGCAAGTGTACACAGACACAAATCCGTTTACGTCTGCCGCTCCATAGAAGTGAATGGAGGGTCCGATTGGGTCCACCTGAAAAACAGACAGGCGGACCCGATTGGACTGATCGTATGAAAAGGGCCTAAGGCTGCTTTCACATTGATGCACTGTGGTTGACACACACCGTGGGTGCAGCGCAGTGTACCGGTGGCTTTCCTGCAGGTTAGTTGCCATAGAATTCTATTATATACTGCAGATGTGATGGATGCACTTTGTGAAAGTGCACCAAACCTGCAGGTAACAACAGAAGTCTATGGCTCAGTGCAGGCAACCTGCAGCTGCACCTGTGGATGGGTTTAAAAGCAGCCCAGTGTAGAAAACAGACATGTCCATTGCGGTTTGATTTTATAAAAAACTGACCTCAATCTTCATGGCTGCTGCTGTCCTCCAGGGTGGGTATGGCTGGTGGCTGCTGCTGTCCCCCAGGGCGGGTATGGCTGGTGGCTGCTGCTGTCCTCCAGAGTGGGTATGGCTGGTGGCTGCTGCTGTCCCCCAGGGCGGGTATGGCTGGTGGCTGCTGCTGTCCCCCAGGGCGGGCATGGCTGGCGGCAGCTGCTGCTGTCCCCCAGGGCGGGTATAGCTGGCAGGAGCTGCTGCTGTCCCCCAGGGCGGGTATGGCTGGCGGCTGCTGCTTTCCCCCATGGTGGGGATGGCTGGCGGCTGCTGCTGTCCCCCAGGGTGGGTATGGCTGGTGGCGGATGCTGCTGTCCCCCAGGGCGGGCATGGCTGGCGACAGCTGCTGCTGTCCCCCAGGGCGGGTATGGCTGGCAGGAGCTGCTGCTGTCCCCCAGGGCGAGTATGGCTGATGGCTGCTGCTGTCCCCCAGGGTGGGTATGGCTGGTGGCGGATACTGCTGTCCCCGGGGGGGTATGGCTGGCGGCTGCTACTGTCCCCCAGGGTGGGTATGGCTGGTGGCGGATGCTGCTGTCCCCCGGGGGGGTATGGCTGGCATCTGCTGCTGTCCCCCAGGGCGGGTATGGCTGGCGGCTGCTGCTGTCCCCCAGGGCGGGTATGGCTGGCGGCTGCTGCTGTCCCCCAGAGTGGGTATGGCTGGCAGGAGCTGCTGCTGTCCCCCAGGGCGAGTATGGCCGATGGCTGCTGCTGTCCCCCAGGGTGGGTATGGCTGGTGGCGGATACTGCTGTCCCCGGGGGGGGTATGGCTGGCGGCTGCTACTGTCCCCCAGGGTGGGTATGGCTGGTGGCGGATGCTGCTGTCCCCCGGGGGGGTATGGCTGGCAGCTGCTGCTGTCCCCCAGGGCGGGTATGGCTGGCGGCTGCTGCTGTCCCCCAGGGCGGGTATGGCTGGCGGCTGCTGATGTCCCCCAGGGCGGGTATGGCTGGCGGCTGCTGCTGTCCCCCAGGGCGGGTATGGCTGGCGGCTGCTGCTGTCCCCCAGGGCGGGTATAGCTGGCAGGAGCTGCTGCTGTCCCCCAGGGCGGGTATGGCTGGCGGCTGCTGCTTTCCCCCATGGTGGGGATGGCTGGCGGCTGCTGCTGTCCCCCAGGGTGGGTATGGCTGGTGGCGGATGCTGCTGTCCCCCAGGGCGGGCATGGCTGGCGACAGCTGCTGCTGTCCCCCAGGGCGGGTATGGCTGGCAGGAGCTGCTGCTGTCCCCCAGGGCGAGTATGGCTGATGGCTGCTGCTGTCCCCCAGGGTGGGTATGGCTGGTGGCGGATACTGCTGTCCCCCAGGGTGGGTATGGCTGGTGGCGGATACTGCTGTCCCCGGGGGGGTATGGCTGGCGGCTGCTACTGTCCCCCAGGGTGGGTATGGCTGGTGGCGGATGCTGCTGTCCCCCGGGGGGGTATGGCTGGCATCTGCTGCTGTCCCCCAGGGCGGGTATGGCTGGCGGCTGCTGCTGTCCCCCAGGGCGGGTATGGCTGGCGGCTGCTGCTGTCCCCCAGGGCGGGTATGGCTGGCGGCTGCTGCTGTCCCCCAGGGTGGGTATGGCTGGTGGCGGCTGCTGCTGTCCCCCAGGCAGTTATACCCACATGTGGCCAGCGGGCCAGCGGCTGAGCGCCCCTAACATAATGTGACAGGGAGGTGGAACGGGCTCCTGGAGCATGGGCCCAGCACTATGCCATTATGTCCACAGAAGTCCGACTGCTGCCTGCACACTACAAGTCCCAGCATGTTCAGAACTTATCCCTTCCACATGCTGGCTCCTGTCACTCCAGGGGGAATCCAGGGAAGTCTCAGTCCTCCTCCCTTTTAATAGAAGCCCCCAGCCCTGTCAGTTTCCTGGACAGTAGAATGTACTTAGTCACCCCAATCCTCTGCTCTCACCATAAATATGCTTGCTTGTGGGATCTACTGCACCCCCTTAGAGAGCATTTCCCCCGGCCGGACCCTTGCCATTACTGAGGACAGGTGGGGGTGAGAGGGAAAAAACAAAGCCAGGAGAGATCAGCAGGGAATGAATTGGAGCGAACGGTGAGGAGACCAGCGAGAAGGCAGGACCAGCTCGCGGAGGGGACGGGGCCAATTCACGGAGGGGGCGGGGTCAATTCGCGGAGGGGCGGGACCAACTCACGGAGGGGGCGGGGCCAATTCACGGAGGGGGCGGGGTCAATTCGCGGAGGGGGCGGGGCCAACTCACGGAGGTGCATGGATAGGGAGGACAGGTGGTTGGGAGGCAGTAATCAAGAGAACAGCCCCTTAGCAGATGACCTGCCTCCTCCACTCAGCAGCGTTCCAATGGCACTTGTGTGCAGGAGAGGGGAGTGGTCTGTCCTATAACATGCTGACCCTCATGCGAGCCCGCTACCCTAACACACAGCAGCGACATAAAACCAAATGTAACAGGGAGCCACACGGCCCCCCTGAAGCATGGGCGGGGTCACAGTTGCAGCTCCTCACGCTACGCCCTTTGTCCCAGGCAGCAATGTATGAATGTCGAGTCTCCACTGGTTGGATGACAGAGGGGCGGGTCTGGGTAGTAGTCCCGCCCATACCCGACATCACACTCTCAATTTGACAGGTGAAGTCTTCCTTCCTGACTGCACAGTGTACATCCAGCCAGCTTGTCCATCAATCCCTGGCTGTGCTGGATGATCACACTGCTGCAGGTCCTACTGAGCCAAAACCTATCACATAATCAACAGACTTATGTGGACAATGCACCTGCAGAGTGGGACAGAGACTCGGGGCTATGGGCTCCAGATTCGGGGCTCCAACCTCGATAGCCACCCCCTGGCGACGCCTATGCCCGCTGGGACAGGACAGCCTCAGAGAACTACTAGCCAATTTCTAAATAAATCAGATTGGGTGCTATTGTTGTATGGAAACCAACCTGATTGCAAATTTTAAAAAAATGTATTCCACAGCCAAATATGTGTTCCACACGGTTGTTGAGATTGTCTATAAAAATCGTACTGTTCAGTAATATCATGTAGAGCTTTAGGCATCCACCAAGCATGAAATTAGTGTAATTTCAATGTTGCCTTCCAAACCGAAATAAAAGACATTCTCTCGGGGGCATGTCCATATCCCTGCAGTCTCACTGACGATACTTATCGGAGGTGGTAGAGCCTGGTGCCTGGCCAAAGGAAGAAAATGCACTGCCCCATGCAACCCCGATAAGAGCTCCAAACCCACGAGCGATGCAGCCGTCTCTCCTGCTACAGGCTCCCACATGGCGACACAGACAGAGGAAACAGACGCAGACCCTGCCCTGCTGGAACAGAATTACTTCACTGCGCTTATGCAGGCCATCATGGATTGCAAATCCAACCTGACAGGGAAGATTGACTTACTACAGCTGGAACTCAGGTTAGTTCGTAAGGATGTGGACACTATCTGTTCCAGAGTGACTACAGTTGAACACCGTTTAAGTGACTCAGAAGTCATGCTGCATGACCATGCATAAATAATATAAAGAGTGCTGCGCAAATAAAAAGTCCTTAAATCAACATATGAAAATTGTGGTGATAGGATAAGAAGACAGGGACCACCAGTGACAATATGCAGGCTGAGATCAACTCTGGATAGTGACTAATATCCCTCCACCGGGCATGGATGGCCCCTCACCTCAGATATTCGACCTGAAACAGGTCACACCACATATAAACATGGATGGTTCAATCTGTATAGTTGGTAATTTCCTCCTTCACTTCCTAGCATCGGGATCGGCATAGGGATCGGCAATCCCTGCCTCCAGAATTGTCATTTGTTAGCTCCGCCCAAATCCGCTGACAGTCAGCTGGCGGCCGTGCACGTCACGAGGCTGGCGTGTGCCCCGCCCATGGTGTTCTCGCGAGAGTTGTCTGTCGGGGCGCCCGCGCGCTGCTGTTGGTCGCTGGCTGAGGAGAAAGGCTCGGCGACTCGGTGGAAGCAGAGACCCGAATCGGAGTAAAGAGGCGATTCCCCAATGTTCCAGTAACAACTGTCAAAGAGAGAGTGATGGGGGACGACCGCCCTTTTGTGTGCAGTGCTCTTGGCTGCGGACAGTGCTAGGAAGTGAAGGAGGAAATTACCAACTATACAGATTGAACCATCCATGTTTATATGCGGTGTGACCTGTTTCAGGTCGAATATCTGAGGTGAGGGGCCATCCATGCCCGGTGGAGGGATATTAGTCACTATCCAGAGTTGATCTCAGCCTGCATATTGTCACTGGTGGTCCCTGTCTTCTTATCCTATCACCACAATTTTCATATGTTGATTTAAGGACTTTTTATTTGTGCAGCACTCTTTATATTATTTACGCTTTTGAGGTATTTTTGAATTGACCTTAGTGCCTGCTTGCATTTACCCTGTTGTGTCCTTTTACTAGTCAGCGCTGAATTTCAATACACTTTTTTATGCATGACCATGCAGCCTCACTACACACCTTTAAAGTTAAAGTTAAAGCCCTGGAGTCTAGGGCCGAAGATGCAGAGAATAGAAATTGGAGGAACAATCTCCACATTGTGGGTCTTCCAGAGGGGGCTGAGGGGACTTATCTTACAATCTTTGCAGAGCGGCTGCTCCATTCACTACTACCCCAGGCTCCATTCTTGGCCCACTTTGCGGTGGAGCGGGCGCATAGGATGCCAGCTGCCCGAGCCCCTGTGGGAAGCCCCCCGCGCACATTCATACTGAAACTCCTCAATTTCAGGGACAGGAACCTGGTCCTACAAGAAGCCAGAAAAATTGATCTCCTGAGGTATAAGGCCACTAAGCTCATGATTTTCCCTGACTACTCCATTGACACCCAGAGGCAGAGGAGGTCCTTTGATCATGTCAAACTTAACCTCAGAAACAAGAAAATTAAGTACAGCATGCTCTTTCCGGCAAGACTGTGGGTGCAGGCTGGTGAAACTATACGCTTCTTCACGTCTCCTGAGGATGCCTCCCAGTGGCTGGATAGCCTCTCTAGAGCCTGAGAACCTCTGGATCTGGTCCCCTTACTTCACTGGATTACACTCTTGCATAAGTAAGCATTCAGGCTATTTTATCCTTGTTGCCCTGACTGTATGGTGTATTGATGGGGCTCTACCCTTAGCCCATTGCCTAAACACTCAGCTGCTTGAGCTACTTTGGTTCCTGCTCCTTCTTCTGTGAAACATAGACTCGAAGCAGCTGCCATGTGCCTTGCTAACCTGCAATGCAACAGGTGCAAGGATCTTATCTATCATCACCTGGTGCAAGCTAAATGCTCTCTCTGATATATACTTCTGACGCAGGCGAGAACTATTGTTGGAGCTTTCTATCCAGTTTAAAAATGTTTTATATATATACCTTTGGCCTTTTTTGTTCGTAACATGTACTAAGTTCTGTGCCCCCAGGTCTTCTGGGTGAAAATGCATCTGCAGGGATGTTACATCCTGTTTCTCTTTTTTTTGTCAGACTCTCCTATGAATAGACTGTGGTAGCACACTAACGCTAAATCTCCTCTGGTGCGCCACTGTACATGACCCTAATTGGCAGTCGCCATGTTTGGTTTTGGGATAAGGGCACACCCTGGTTTGGGGGGGGGGGGTAGGGGGAGTTGTGTTGGAGTTACTTTATTTTTTGTTTTGTTTTTTTGGGTTATAGTTTTTATTCTCCTGGTACACAATTTTGCTATATGCATAGTTAAGTGATTAATTGTGCTGATATTATCCTCTTATTACTACACCTTATTGAGTGCTTCAATCGGTGATTGGCTACATAAATACTACTAAACAATAAATTACCATATATAAACACCTAAAATAGATACAAATATCATAATAATAAATCCCCCACCATCATGAACGTAAATAAATAAATAAATAAATTATGAACGTCAACATAAAGTGCTTAAAGTTCATCTGATGTGTTAAATAAATATAATAATATATCTTATCAGGGATATAGATAATGACTCAATACACTCTGATCCAGCTCTGATTAATATCCAGTTTCAGAACTTTTACAAACGACTTTACTCCTCCAGGGTAGACTATGACGGTGACAGCCTATCATCCTTTCTAGACACAGTTGAGTTCCCAGAACTTACCCCAGAGAAATGTAATAGACTAGATGCCCCTTTTACCTTAAAAGAAGTACAGACTGCTGTTGCCTCACTTCAGACTGCAAAGACACCGGGTCCAGATGGACTCCCGGCTGAATTCTACAAAGAACATGCTGATGGTATAATATCCCACTTCCACACTTTTCTCCTCAATGTGTTAGAGGAGGACTGCATTACACAGTCTATGACAGAGGCGGTCATTGTGGTGGTGCCCAAGCCAGGGAAGAACCCTGAATTTTGTTTATCCTATCACCCGATTTCACTGCTAAATGTCGACGCCAGGGTCTTCACCAAGATACTGGCCAATCACCTTAACTTGGTGATACTATCTTTGGTCCACGAGGACCAATCTGGCTTCATGCCCGGCAAGGGCACTGGCATCAATTGTACATAGATTATATACCAACATTTTAGTGACAGTACTCCCTATGGAGTGGTGGCGTCTCTTGATGCAGAGAAGGCCTTCCGTTGAATGGCCCTTTCTGTGGCAGGTCTTGGCTAGGTTTGGTTTCGGGCCTAAATTCATTTCCTGGGTACAGCTGCTTTACAGGTTCCCCATAGCCAGAGTTAGGACTAATGGGATCCTGTCGCCACCCTTCACTGTCAGCCGAGGTACCAGACAGGGATGCCCACTGTCCCCTGGCCTATTTGCACTGGCGATGGAGCCCCTGGCTATCCTGATCGGTCCCTTAAAGGAAACGATTTCCCTGTATGTGGACGATGCCCTGTTATACCTACCTGATGCCTTGGAATCCCTCAATGTGGCTCTAGATATGATAGACCGCTTTGAGGTTTTCTCAGGCATCAAAATTAATTGGTCTCTCCTGTTCTCCCTATCCCGTGTGCCTCCACAACCTTCCCGGGTTGGGTCCCCACTCTCTTGGGTCTCTAAATTTCGCTATTTGGGAATTGAGGTGCAGACTAATCTTCCATTCTATCTAGATGATAATGTATACCCAGTTTTACATCAAGTAACTCTTAGGTGCCATGCTTGGAAGTCACTACCTCTCTTGTAGGCAGAATCAACCTCATAAAGATGACCTTTCTCCCAAAATTTCTATATGTGTTTAGGAATACCCCGGTCCCTATCCCTAATGCCTTTTCTGTCAAACTAGACCAGATTATTAGCAACTTCATATGGACGGGCTGTGCCTACAGATGCCATTGACACTAGGGGGTTTGTTCCTACCCTGCTTTCATCAATATTACTGGGCGGCGGTCTTGGTGACAGTTCGTTGGTGGTTTGCGCAGGTGAATATGAACCCTGTGGTCAATTTGGAGGCAGCGATACTGGGGTCTTATGCGGCACTAAGCAACCTGGTGTTTAGGGGATTGAAGGTGCATGACACCACGACTATGTCAACCACAGTTAAAGTGTGGGATCAGATGACCAAGTTCATATGGTGCCTACGTGCACTCATTGCGAGTGCATGTAGGTCTGCGAGTGGTCTGCGAGTGCACGTAGTTCTGCGAGTGCACGTAGGTCTGCGAGTGGTTTGCGAGTGCACGTAGTTCTGCGAGTGCATGTAGGTCTGCGAGTGGTCTGCGAGTGCACGTAGGTCTGTGAGTGGTCTGTGAGTGCATGCAGGTCTGCGAGTGCACGTAGGTCTGCGAGTGCACATAGGTCTGCAAGTGATCTGCGAGTGCACGTAGGTCTGCAAGTGGTCTGCGAGTGCACGTAGGTCTGCGAGTGGTTTGCGAGTGTATGTGGGTCTGCGAGTGCATGTAGGTCTGCGAGTGCACATAGGTCTGCGAGTGGTCTGCAAGTGTATGTAGGTCTGCGAGTGCACGTAGGTCTGCAAGTGGTCTGCAAGTGCACGTAGGTCTGCGAGTGGTCTGCGAGTGCACTTAGGTCTGCGAGTGGTCTGTGAGTGCACGTAGGTCTGTGAGTGGTCTGCTAGTGCACATAGGTCTGCGAGTGCACGTAGGTCTGGAGTGGTCTGCGAGTGCACGTAGGTCTGCGAGTGCACGTAGGTCTGCGAGTGGTCTGCAAAGGCACGTAGGTCTGCGAGTGCACGTAGTTCTGTGAGTGCATGTAGGTCTGCAAGTGGTCTGCGAGTGCACATAGGTCTGGGAGTGGTCTGTGAGTGCACGTAGTTCTGCGAGTGGTCTGCGAGTGCACGTAGGTCTGCGAGTACCTGTGTATTGTCTTATTGAGTATCTGCGTATTGTCTTGTTGAGTATCTGTGTATTGTCTTGTTGAGTATTAGTGTCAGGAAGCTAGTTGTTAGGTAATTTGGACAGGGTATAATCCCCAATACTCATTAAATTTAATAGGTATGTTGCCCGGCGGGTGTGAAGAGGCGACTCGTTGTACATCTTGCGGCATGTATACATTCCTTGATCATCCGATCGAGGGTGAAACACGCTGTGCAAAATGTAAGCGCATTGTTGCCCTGGAAGCCTAGGTTCTGAATCTGGGAAAGCAACTGTTAGCACTGAGAAGTCCCTTCATACTAAAGGAGAGCCAGGAACGTACATGGCAGGTGCCAGCTGGGGCCAGCACAGAAGCGGGTGGAGACAAATAGGTGCAGGCAGTAGCAAAGAGTAGATGGGGACAGTCAGGAAGGGTAGAGGGGGAAGTGCCAGGGAGGCCAATACAGGGCTGGAGCATCCCATTAGGTACGCTCCATTGAGTGACATTGGTGAAACCAGTCAGGGACCAGCACTGCTGGAGCTGAGGGACTCTCCTAGCTGCCGGGGGAAGAACTCCTCCAGTGAGAGTGGGGAGGAAGCGAAGGGAAAGGAAAGACAGATGGTGGTAGGGGAAGGACAGAGAGGCCAATCTGTACCAAAGACCTAAAGCGCCGAACAGTATATTGTCTACCGGCGCTCGTGTTCGGCACATCACGGATCTGGGGGACATATTACTGGGAGGGGCTGGGGAAGACCCAGCTTTCATGGTGCACGTTGGCACCAATGACAAAGGCAAAGGCAGATGGAGTATCCTAAAGAACGATTTTAGGGACTTAGGAGCTAAATTGAGGAAAAGGACCTCCAAGGTAGTGTTCTCAGGAATACTACCGGCACATCGAGCCACACCAGAAAGGCAGAGGGAGATTAGGGAAGTAAACAAGTGGCTGAAGAGCTGGTGTAGTAAGGAGGGATTTGGGTTCCTGGAGGACTGGGCCGACTTCTCAGTCCATAACCGGTACTATAGAAGGGACAGACTGCACCTAAATGAGGAGGGTGCAGATCAGCTGGGAATGAAGATGGCCAAAAAGTTAGAGGGGTTTTTAGACTAGGCGATGGGGGGGAGGGCCCCGAGGTATTGATAGTCAGCGCGTAACATATTTCAGAGGGTAGTATTGGGGGCAATAGTGGTAGGTTGACCAAAGCACATAAACCCAAGGTAAGTATAGTAGCAAGTCCTAGTTGCAATCTCGAAACACCCAATAAGAGGATAATATGCGACCGGTCTAAACTAAGTGGCATGTTCACCAATGCAAGTAGCCTGGCGGACAAGATGGGTGAACTAGAGATACTGTTGTATGAGGAGGATTTGGATTTTGTGGGAATTTCAGAGGTTCAACAGCTCTCATGATTGGCTGTCAAACATTTAAGGGTATACCCTTTATCGCAAGGATAGAGAGGGGGGAAGGGTATGCCTATGTATAAAGAATAATGTACAAGTGAATGTGAGAGATGACATCCCTAAGGGAGCTGGGGAGGAGGTGGAATCCTTATGGGTGGAGCTTCAAAGGGATGAAGCTAAGGAGAAAACAATACTGTGAGTTTGCTATAGGCCCCCTAACCTGAGGGAGGAAGAGGAGACAGATCTCCTATCACAATTTGGATTAGCAGCAAGGATGGGAAGTGTTATCATAATGGGGGATTTTACCTATCCAGACATAGACTGGGCGGAGGGAACCGCACATTCATCTAAGGCTCGCCAGTTCCTAAATGTCTTGCAGGACAATTTTATGGGTCAGATGGTAGACGCACCAACTAGAAATAAAGCGTTACTGGATCTACTGATTACTAACAATACAGTCCTGATCACGGATGTGGAAATACGGGCAAATTTAGGTCACAGCGATCACACGTCAATTGGCTTCAGTGTAAATCACACATATAGGAAACATAAGGGGAATACAAAGACACTGAATTTCAAAAGAGCCACCTTCCCTAAACTACGAGCCTTGCTAGAAGGCATAAATTGGGATAAAATCTTAGGAACAAATAACACAGAGGAGAGATAGGTTTTCTTTTTAAATCAGGGCATTAGCCAATGCATCCCATTGGGTAATACATTTAAAGGAGTGAACAAAAGTCCTGGATGGCTTAACTTCAATGTAAAAATGCAGATAAAAGCAAAGGAGAAGGCCTTCAAAAAATACAAGGTTGAGGGATCATCATCAGCGTTCAGACTTTATAAAGAATGCAACAAGAAACGTAAGGGTGCAATAAGGATGGCTAAGATAGAACATGAAAGACACATAGCGGAGGAGAGCAAAAAAAATCCCAAGAAATTCTTTAAGTATGTAAACAGTAAAAAAGGGAGGGCAGACCATATTGGCCCCATAAAGAATGAGGAAGGACATCTGGTTACAAAGGATGGGGAGAGATGGCGAAGGTATTGAATTTATTCTTCTCCTCAGTCTTCACAAGGGAATCGGGGGGGCTTCAGTAACCAAAACTGAAGTGTTTATCCTCATGACACATCACAGGAAGCACCTCCATGGTTAACAGAGGACAGAATTAAAATTAGACTTGGGAAACTTAACATTAATAAGTCACCGGGACCAGATGGCTTGCACCCGAGGGTACTTAGGGAACTCAGTCAAGTAATTGCCAGACCATTGTTCCTAATTTTTATGAACAGTCTACTGACTGGAATGGTACCGGCTGATTGGAGAAAAGCCAATGTAGCACCAATATTTAAAAAGGGCCCAAAATACATCCCTGGGAATTACAGACCAGTTAGCCTAACATCAATAGTATGTAAACTCTTGGAGGGGATGATAAGGGACTATATACAAGATTTTAGTAATGAGAACGGTATCATTAGCAGTAATTAGCATGGATTCATGAAGAATCGTTTTTGCCAAACCAATCTATTAACCTTCTATGAGGAGGTGAGTTGCCATCTAGATAAAGGAAGGCCCGTAGACGTGGTGTATCTGGATTTTGCAAAAGAATTTGACACAGTTCCCCATAAACGTTTACTGTACAAAATAAGGTCCGTTGGCATGATACATAGGGTGAGTACATGGATTGAAAACTGGCTACAAGGGCGAGTTCAGAGGGTGGTGATAAATGGGGAGTACTCAGAATGGTCAGGGGTGGGTAGTGGGGTCCCCAGGGTTCTGTGCTGGGACCAATCCTATTTAATTTGTTCATAAATGACCTGGAGGATGGGATAAACAGTTCAATCTCTGTATTTGCAGAAGATACTAAGCTAAGCAGGGCAATAACTTCTCCGCAGGATGTGGAAACCTTGCAAAAAGATCTGAACAAATTAATGGGGTGGGCAACTACATGGCAAATGAGGTTCAATGTAGAAAAATGTAAAATAATGCATTTGGGTGGCAAAAATATGAGTACAAACTATACACTGGGGGGAGAACCTCTGGGGGAATCTAGGATGGAAAAGGACCTGGGGGTCCTAGTAGATGATAGGCTCAGCAATGGCATGCAATGCCAAGCTGCTGCTAACAAAGCAAACAGAATATTGGCATGCATTAAAAAGGGGATCAACTCCAGAGATAAAACGATAATTCTCCCGCTCTAGAAGACTCTGGTCTGGCCGCACCTAGAGTATGCTGTCCAGTTCTGGGCACCAATCCCCAGGAAGGATGTACTGGAAATGGAGCGAGTACAAAGAAAGGCAACAAAGCTAATAAAGGGTCTGGAGGATATTAGTTATGAGGAAAGGTTGCGAGCACTGAACTTATTCTCTCTGGAGAAAAGACGCTTGAGAGGGGATATGATTTCAATATACAAATACCATACTGGTGACCCCACAATAGGGATAAAACTTTTTTGCAGTAGGGAGTTTAACAAGACTCGTGGCCACTCATTAAAATTAGAAGATAAAAGAGGTTTAACCTTAAACTGCATAGAGGGTTCTTTACTGTAAGAGCGGCAAGGATGTGGAATCCTCTTCCACAGGCAGTGGTCTCAACGGGGAGCATTGATAGTTTCAAGAAACTATTAGTAAGCACCTGAACGACCACAACATACAGGGATATACAATGTAATACTGACATATAATCACACAGATGGGTTGGACTTGATGGACGTGTGTCTTTTTTCAACCTCACCTACTATGTAACTATGTATGGTCCTCGCAGGTGGTCTCCCCCCATGCCCCACTCTGGGGCTACCCTAGGTTCTCACACCTCCGCTCAATCCCTGATCCCAGCATGTGGGCTAGATTTGGCATCACTAAGCTATAGCATGTAATGCTGGATGGTAATCTACCATACGATACCCTGAAGGCCACATTCCATCTACCCTCCTGGATGTTCTTCAGACACCTCCAGCTCCGTCATGCAATCCAATCATTATTCCCACAGGCCCCAATGTTTCCTCCCATATTGTAGAGTCCTTTTTGATGTCTCACAATGCAGATAGGATTCTCTCATCCCTATACCTCATAATCTCCTCCAGGGATACCGATAAAAACACACAACTCTTTGACAGCTGGCAGGGCGATATACCTACCCTTGACTTAGAAGATTGGGATGAGGGGGTCCAACAATACATCCCACTGATGATCTCTGCTAGGGACAGATACATTCAATTTAAATTTCTACATAAAGCTTACTATACCCCTCAGAGACTTGCTAGGATCTACCCTACACAATCAGACCACTGCCCCAAATGCCTGAGTGACATAGGGACCTTCATCCATGTGTTCTGGACTTGTCCTCTGATATAGGAATTCTGGAAAGGAGTGGTAGAAGAGATTAATGATATTGGAGACCTACATGTGGCTGTCGATCCTAGGGTTCTCCTATTGGGTATTTGTGATACTACTACTCCTAACACACATAAGCGGCTGTTTATCTTCTATGCAGCCTTTTACGCCAGGAAAACCATTTTGTTTAAGTGGAAATTAGCTGATCCACCAACTGTCTCACAGTGGAGGTCATATATCTCAATATAAATTGATATATATGAGGCGCAAATGTCCTAAAAAATATGACAAGATTTGGGGGGCCTGGGTGAAAGCGAGAAAAAAAAAAGCACCAACCAGTGCTCTCTCGAGATGGGAACCGGGGAGCAAAGCTCACATGCAAAGTCTTCCTCTGACTAGGATGTTTATAACTCCTGCTTCTTTTCTCCCTGCCTCTCTCCCCCCCCTATACCCCCCCCCCATCTACCCTCCCCGAACTAGCTCCTGCTGACATTCTAATTATGTTTAATTATGTCTTCATCTGGATATTCTCCCCCGAGTGCCTTAGAAACTCAGGTTAACTGTCACTGTATGCCCCTTTATAAATTGATATATATGAGCCGCAAATGTCCTAAAAAATTTGACAAGATTTGGGGGGCCTGGGTGAAAGCGAGACCAAGCACCAACTAATGCTCTCTCGAGATGGGAACCGGGGGGCAAAGCTCAGATGCAAAGTCTTCCTCTCACTAGGATGTTTATAACTCTGGCTTCTTCTCTCCCTGCCTCTCTCTCCCCCCTATACCCCCCCCCCTTCTACCCTCCCCTGAACTAGCTCCTGCTGACATTCTAATTATTTCTTTATCTGGATATTCTCCCCCAAGTGCCTTAGAAACTTTGGTTAACTGTCACTGTATGATTCCTAGTCAAAGCCTCATATTTTCATATATTGTTGTTAATCTCTATATGAATACTAATGTACTGTGTATCTTGCTATTTTTCTTGTGATTGTGTCTGATTAATTAAAAACGTTTCTGTTAAAAAAAAAAAAGACATTCTCTTCACTGTATGATATTTTTTTTTTTGCAATGTTACATGTGCCTAATGACAGTGCCCAGCTTCCCATGCCTTTATTGGACAGTAGTTTGCTTACTAGCGCTATAAAAGACCATCATTTAATCAGAAGATTCAATCACTATAGACTTCAGTCTATGTTTGGGTTTGATTCACACAATTTTCTTTGGACCATTGGTTCATAGAACACAGGCAGATACACCTAACCCTAAGACCCCTTTCACACCGAGGGCGTTTTGCAGGCACTATAGCGTTAAAAATAGCGCCTGCAATCCACCCTCAAACAGCTGCAGCATTGTCTCCAGTGTGAAAGCCCGAGGGCTTTCACACCAGAGCGCTGCGCTGGCAGGACAGGAAAAAAAGTCCTGCCAGCAGCTTCTTTGGAGCGGGGAAGGAGCGGTGTGTTTACCGCTCCTGCACCGCTGCTCCCCATTAAAAAAAAAAAACGCCGATATTGCGGGCAGTTTTAACCCTTTCTCGGCCGCTATCGGAGGGTAAAAGTGCCCCGCTAGCGGCCGAAATGCGCCGCTAATCCGACGGTAAAACACCGCTATAAATAGTGGCGTTTTACCGCCGACGCTATGGGCGGCCCTGTGTGAAAGGGCTTTAATGAGGAGCTCATTTGATCCTTGCAATAACTGTCATCTTTACTCAGGACTTCTCATACAGTACAAAACATAAAATCTTTTATTGAAGTTATTTCAAAGTTCAGCAGTGTAAACATAGAAAACTTCACTAAGTCATAGTAATGCATCAGCTTGAAAAAAGAGACAAGAGAGGCTCAAAATATTGCTTTTTTTACAGCTGAAAAAACCAAAAACTTATCTTTTGACTAACTACCGGTAACTTATCCACCTTACCAACCGCTCAGTGTCTGCCAACCCTCTCCTCCAATCGCTACACTGGCTCCCAATTTCCTAGCGAATTAAATTCAAAATACTAACCACAACATACAAAGCCATTCACAACTCTGCCCCGAACTCTCTTCTCAAGACCTTCTACTCTCAAGCTCTCTCATCTCTTCCTCCCATGCTTGTCTCCAGGATTTCTCCAGAGCCTCTCCCATCTTCTGGAACTGGCTACCTCATCTCTTCAGGGAAGCATACCAACATCTCCAACTAATCCTTTTCCATTTCCATCAGCTCATTCCCCACAGTTACAACCTTTTGTACCACCTGCCCCACCCTATTAGATTGTAAGCTCTTCTGAGCAGGGCCCTCTTAATCCTTTTGTATTTTATTGTATTATAACTGTATATTGTAAAGCACTGAGTAAACTTGGTGCTATATAAATCCTGTATAATAATAATACTAATATATAAACACCATGCAAACAATATGCTTGGTGGGAACTCTGTATGGAAGTCCACTGTCCTTGTCATGTATTTTCTCTTGTATCTTTTTTTTCAAATATTTTATTTTCATCAGAGAAGGCATGTTCAAATCAAGCAGACAATAGTACAAGACTAGTACAAAAAATAGCAGTATACCAGTGTACACAGTGTGAATATCCAGTAATTATGTGAGGAAGATTGAGTACAAATGAACACCAACAGGACTTCATAATGTACGTGTCAAACCTGCATTCAACATTTCTTTTCAGTGACCTAAACAGAGAGGAGGATCCCTTATAAATTGGTCACCATAGGATAAATCATAGGTCTCTTGTACAGTATCTTTATGTATATCCTTCTCCAGGCTTATTTGCATTGTGGGCGTTTCATTAGATTTTAGGTATGTAAGGTTTTGGTTTCCTGGGTATATACAGATATCTTTATTTAATCACTTCCCGACCAGCTCCAGTACATATATGGTGGCAGGATGGCTATCCTGTGCGAATCGCCGTATATGTACGGCAGCTCCTTTAAGAGCCATAGGAGGCGGGAGACCCGATGCGGGGTGGCCGGCGGGCGCTATCGCCGCCATCCACCCCGTGATTGCGGGGACGAGAGCCAGGACAGGGAAATGTGTCAAAAGTGTCTGATCTGTGCGCCGCAATGTCACAGTCCCGCTAAAAATCGCAGAACGCTGCCATTACTAGTAAAAAAATAAAAAAATAATAAAAATGCCATAAATCTATTCCCCATTTTGTAGACACTATAACATTTGCGCAAACCAATCAATACACACTTATTGCGATTTAAAAAAAAAAAAATTTGTAGAATACATATTGGCCTCAACTGATAAAGAAATGTGTTTTTTAACCACTTATGGACCGCCCGCCGTCATTATACGTCGATACTTTGAAGAGGGATGTCGTTGTTATGGCAGCAGCTAGCTGCCTTAACCCCAGTATCCTGCTCTTCAGCGGTCGGTTCGCTTTCAGATAAATGTGGTCTCTGCGGTGGATTCGCTTTTATCAGCAGCGGGAGAGGAGCCTCCTCTCCCGCCACGCTCCGGTGCCCTCCACTGCTTACCGGAGCTGTCGGTAGCAGTGGAGGCGATCGGGTCTTGTGTCCTGTTAGATATGGAAACGAGTGAGGGGAAGATGGCCCCCCACCTGTCACCATACCATTGCAGGGCGGAAGCAACGTCAAAACGTCACTTACGCCCATAGCTCTTAAAGAGACATTTTTTTAATGCATTTTAGTGTAAATATGAGATCTGAAGTCTTTTGGACCCCAGATCTCATATTTAAGATGTCCTGTGATGCTTTTTTTCTATTACAAGAGATGTGTACATTAATAAACATTAATAAAAGTGACACCATTTTTTTAAAGGACAGTGTAAAAATAAAAAATAAAAAAATAAAAGGTAAAATAAATAAAAAAGAAAAAATTTTAAACGCGCCCAGTCCCCTTCGAGCTTGCGTGCCGAAGCGAACGCATACGTGAGTAGTGGTGTTCAAACCACACATGTGGTGTATCGCAGCAATCGTTAGAGCAAGAGCAATAATTCTAGCCCTAGACCTCCTCTGTAACTCAAAACATGCAACCTGTAGAATTTTTTAAACGTCGTCTATGGAGATTTTTAAGGGTAAAAGTTTGTTGCCATTCCACTAGCGAGCGCAATTTTGGAATGTGACATGTTGGGTATCAATTTACTCGGCGTAACATTATCTTTCACAATATAAAAAAAAATTGGGATAACTTTACTGTTGTCTTATTTTTAATTTAAAGAAGTGTATTTTTTCCAAAAAAAAGTAGGCTTGTAAGATTGCTGCGGAAATACGGTGTGAGAGCAAGTATTGCAACAACCGCCATTTTATTCTCTAGGGTGTTAGGAAAAAGTATATAATGTTTGGAGGTTCTAAGTAATTTTCTAGCAAAAAAAACTGTTTTTAACTTGTAAACACTAAATCTCAGAAAGAGGCTCGGCCCTTAAGTGGGTAAAAACATTTTTAGGGATATTTATTATAGTAAAAAGTAAAAAAATATTGTTTATTTTTTCAAAATTGTCGCTCTGTTTTTGTTTATAGCACAATTGTAAAACCTTCCGGGGCTTAAGTGGTTAAATACTTTTAGTTACTAAACACATGAGAAAATGGAAAGATTTCCTTAATTTGTGTGAGAATTAAAAAAAGACTGTATGGAACATAAATTATTGCAGGAGAACAGTAATCAATTAACAAACCTCAAAATTATACAGAAAGCACTACATACTATAACACAACCAAATGCTTCCCCTTTGCCAAAAAACCCCCATCTGAGAAACCCTGGCTGCATTCAAGAGTTTATTGGCACTCTTAAAATAGATCAACATATTCAATATACAGTATCTTGCCTACTAAATGGGTCCAATTTTTATATTGAGATTCATCTTGTGCAGCTGAAACTTGCTACATAAACTGTTATCATTGCCAACATTTCACTATTGTCCCTATAAACCTAAAACTCCTAAACATTGCAAGTGTATTATTGCTTTAAACTTCACCTTACCACTAAGCATTAGGCAACATTACCCACTCTGTTGCTTGAGAGGGAAGATGCCCAGCAGAAAATCATATTATTGGAAGCCGCAGTCCCTTTCAGAAGCACATGGCAAAAAACTTGCATTCCTTGGCTGCACTGAATTTTTTTTTACATTCGGAATATCTACGTCACCAATAGACCATATTTTATGTGTACCTTTCTTAAAATTTTCACGTGTGTAAAAAAAACTAGATAACTAGAAAAAATAAATAGTTATTCTGGTCTGTAGCTGCAATTCAAAGAAACCAATACAATGATTTATCATGTTCTTGTGAGGAGAAGAAAATTAAATCAAAGAACTTTAAATTGTATAAAAAAATTAAATTAATTAGCAATGGAAAAACTAATGAATACACACTGAAATATAACAATAATACATATGTTACACTCAAATAAAAAGTAAAAAAAAAGAAAAATCTGGAAGGAACAGCAGATTCTGAGCACTTCTCCTTGATTTATTAATAGCAAAGATAAGTGTGCTGTAAACTGTATGAGAACAGGAAATTCATAAACGCTTAAATTTGATTGGTAGCTAAGGGTTAATCCATGTCTGTGCTCTTTGACTAGTCATTAAACAAACCATCAGCTCCTGCACATAGGGAAAACCTCAATCCAATGTCAATTATTCAGGGAAATTAACACTTTAGAAAAAGTTGCCAATTTGGAAATCGGGCACACCAAAATGGTAATTAAAGAATGTATAAAGCAGGTTAAAAGCAGAAATATTTTAAATTAGTGATTAAAAAATATCCAAATATAAGCTTTTCTCCTATGGGACTCAAAGTTTACATTTAACATTATAACATATGTGACTGATTATTTTGTACAAAAAAAAAAAATTATATTGTACAAAAAAAGTTATAAAACAAATACACACATCTCTCAGCAATAAGAACTCTGCAGAGTGTATTTATATACATTTCCAAAAAGACATCTGTTTTTATATATTTATTTAAGTAACTACAATTAAATGAATAAACTTACCAGATGTGATACCCAATCCTAGGCTAAAATGAGGCCAGGGTTTCAAATTGCCAAATTGTGGCAGAAAACTTCATGTGAAGAACTAGAAAAGAAAAAAACATTCTTTGATAACCTAGAATATATTTTCTGGAACAGCTGAATACTCTGTGTTTTACTATAGCACATCTGCAAAAAAGGAAGTAATAAAGTCCGTGACAAAAGTCCAGTGACAACTTCAGTTGGTAAAAGGGGAACTTTACACATAACTCGTGGTGAGCTATAATTATTAGTATTTGTTGTTGTCAGATTATTTTCATAGTGCCAGCTGCTGTGATTTTTCATGTTTGCAGCTTGCTACATTTTTCTTGTAGAAATACTGTATATATTCTGACAATGTGTAAGTAGTGGGTAAGTACAAACACACAATATATAGTTGTAAGCACCAATACAAAGCTTGGGTCCAAGAAAAAAAAAATACAGTGGCCAGTATAAACTGGTCAAACGTGAGAATATGGATCAGCTAACTTACTATGGACTTAAGAAACACTATCATGATCAAATATAATATTTCTGTGCTGACTACTAGGATATTACATCGGGTCAAAGATTAATACTTATTCTTTCAACATAAGATGGTAGAAATACTAAACAACTCTTTTTTGGAGATGTTTGCTTATAATACATTTTGATACAAGTAATTGAATTTATTAAAAATAGTACTTTTTAAAAGGGGATTTTTATGATATTATTATTATAGAGGATATCGCTAACAGTTTGCGCAGCATTTTACAATATTAAGGGGGACAGTACAATTACAACACAATTCAATACAGAAGGAATAGGAGGGCCCTGCTTATGGAACTTACCATCTAAAGGGAGGGGGAGGTGGTGCAAAAAGTAATAGCTGCAGGGGATGATCTTATGGATTTGACTCAAGTACAGTTTTTAGGTAAAAGTGGGTAGACTTCCTTGAAATTTATTTTCAAGGATTGCCTAAAGGCTGTACATTTCATACACATTTATAAATTCCCTACTGAACCATTTGAAAGCTAATAGATGAAGGTGTAGGAAAATCTGTGTTTAATCATGTTATCAATTGCAGCTATATAAAAAGGCTTTAATCTCTATTAAACAAATGTGTAATGGACCTAGAGCTGGACATGTCTACTGTAATATCTTTAGCTTTAAATAGAGAGTTTTTCAAGGACTCAGTCCACTCAGGGAAGCCTGTTTGAGGGCTTTTGCCCATTTTTTTTATTCTTCCACACTTCCAAATAACAATAACACTGGGGTGGGGGGGTTTACTAAAATGGGAGAGTCTAAAATCTAGTGCAGCGCCGCATAAAACCAATCCGCTTCCAGGTTTTATTGTCAAAGCTTAATTGAAGAAGCTGAAGTTAAAGATGATTGGCTACCATGTACCAGATTCTGAGTGCTCCAGTTTTAGTAAATCTCCCCATAGTGTTCTGCTTACACAGGGGTTGTAAAGCATAACAAGGACCACAAATGTACAGTAGCTTCCTGGCTATTTTATTACACAGCTCTGTTTATTCCTCTTTGGGATGAACCTTTCCGCTTAACTGGTTCTGTCAGTCACTATACTGAACTTCTGGTCTGCTCACATACTGTCTGCTTTAAGACACACCAATGTATTTGGACATGGACTAGATGTCAGGGATAAACTTCCTCTTTTAGCACACAGGAGCAAATATTGACTACTATCTTTTGTTGTCAGCATCCAGTTGATTCCACCCAATTCCATACCCCTTTAGAAATCTGTTCCCTGATGAAAAATACATTATCTGCATCTTTACACAATGACAGACTCTACATCTGTCACACCTTATATAGAAGTCAAAACCTTTCTTTTTTTTTTATAATTGAAAGAACTTTATTAAAGTAACCACATGTCAGTATCAGAAAATAGTTGCATTGCATACATAATTGTACAGGTATACATGTTCACAACACAAAGAGAACTGTACAACCGTTTATATACATCTAACATAATAGACTACCTATTTGGAGCATCTGATAAAGTTCAGGATCGCATCATCACCCAAACTAGTGGGTCCTGAACAGACATTAGAGGGTCTTGTATGAAAAAGAGGGGAGGGGAGGGGCACAAGGGAAAGGAGGGTAGGAGAGGGAAGAGGCAGGGTGGTAGAACGGGGAGGGAAGACCCGAGCATAAAGGAGGAAACTACTACAAAGGGGGGGGAGAGGGAGTAGGCGGGAGGGGAACCATAACCATGCCAGGGGAGCCCAGTCAAGTAGCATGTTCAATTCTATGGGTCCACCTCTGGGCTAGGTGGAGAAATCTCTATTTGCAGGGAACCCCGAGAGTCTATCCAGGAAGACCAGATCTTGTCAAATTTACTTGAACAGTTTCTGTTAATGTACATTATTCTATACAAAGGTAAGACATTATTCAGGGTATTTCTCCAGGAGACAACAGTAGGTGGCAATGCAACCTTCCATTTCAGCAAAATCTCTCTACGAGCATAGTATGTAGCGTATATTATGAATAGTTTAGTATCTTTCTGCACAGTAGGGTCTGCAATTACATTCAACACTGCAACCTCAGGGTTTAGTGCAAGGGTAGTCCCTGCAGCCTGGTTAATATCCGTAGGGCCTTCTCCCAAAACTCCTGTAGAAGGGGACATGAACAAATCATATGTAGAAAGGAAGCCTCCAGGTTCCCACATCGTGGACATGATGAGGACCTATCACGGTAGATAGTAGCTAGTCTCTGGGGCGTATAATAAGCTCTATGCAGAAACTTCAATTGAATAAAGCGATCCCATGCAGAGATCAAATTAGTGACATAGGAAGAGACACAGCTCTTCCAGTCCTCCTCAGTTAAAGAAGGATAATCTTGTTGCCACTTCAAAAAAACCTTGGTCAGTTTAGAGGAGGGAGCTATCGTGAGGTGAAAGTACAGTGAAGACAAGGGAGCATGCAGAGCCTTTGATGACAGCAGGCGTTCTACTGGCTCTGACTCGAGTGTGACTCCACTAGGAAACTGGTGCTGAAAGGCGTGCCTCACCTATAGATACCTGAAGAACATCCAATTGGGAAGGTTATAAGCATTCTTGAGCTCAGGAAAAGTACAGTCAGGTCCATAAATATTGGGACAACGACAATTCTAATCTTTTTGGCTCTATACACCACCACAATGGATTTGAAATTAAACTAACAAGATGTGCTTTAACTGCAGACTTTCAGCTTTAATTTAAGGGACCAAAAGTAATGGCACAGATTAACAAGGATCCATCAAACTTTTACTTTTTAATACTTGGTTGCAAATCCTTTGCAGTCAATTACAGCCTGAAGTCTGGAACGCATTGATATCACCAGATGCTGGGTTTCATCACTGGTGATGCTCTGCCAGGCCTCTACTGCAACTGTCTTCAGTTCCTGCTTGTTCTTGGGGCATTTTTCCTTCAGTTTTGTCTTCAGAAAATGAAATGCATGCTCAATCGGATTCAGGTCAGGTGATTGACTTGGCCATTGCATAACATTCCACTTCTTTCCCTTAAAAAACTCTTTGGTTGCTTTCGCAGTATACTTCGGGTCATTGTCCATCTGTACTGTGAAGCGCCGTCCAATGAGTTCTGAAGCATTTTGCTGAGTATGAGCAGATAATATTGCCCGAAACACTTCATAATTCATCCTGCTGGTTTTGTCAGCAGTCACATCATCAATAAATACAAGAGAACCAGTTCCATTGGCAGCCATACATGCCCACGCCATGACACTACCACCACCATGCTTCACTGATGAGGTGGTATGCTTTGGATTATGAGCAGTTCCTTTCCTTCTCCATACTCTTCACTTCCCATCACTCTGGTACAAGTTGACCTTGGTCTCATCTGTTCATAGGATGCTGTTCCAGAACTGTGAAGGCTTTTTTAAATGTTGTTTGGAAAACTCTAATCTGGCCTTCCTGATTTTGAGGCTCACCAATGGTTTAAATTTAGTGGTGAACCCTCTGTATTCACTCTGGTGAAGTCTTCTCTTGATTGTTGACTTTGACACACATACACCTACCGCCTGGAGAGTGTTCTTGATCTGGCCAACTGTTGTGAAGGGTGTTTTCTTCACCAGGGAAAGAATTCTTCAGTCATCCATCACAGTTGTTTTCCGTGGTCTTCCGGGTCTTTTGGTGTTGCTGAGCTCACCGGTGCGTTCTTTTTTTTTAAGGATGTTCCAAACAGTTGATTTGCCCACACCTAATGTTTTTGCTATCTCTTTGATGGGTTTGTTTTGTTTTTTCAGCCTAATGATGGCTTGCTTCACTGATAGTGACAGCTCTTTGGATCTCATATTGAGCGTTGACAGCAACAGATTCCAAATGCAAATAGCACACTTGAAATGAACTCTGGACCTTTTAACTGCTCCTGATGTTACTGAACCTAACCCTGACAACTTTCTGCCTGCTGTCCAGCCTGAAGTTCCAGTGCCCGTGTTCCAGCCTGAAGTTCCGGTGCCCATGTTCCAGCCTGAAGTTCCGGTGCCCATGTTTAAGCCTGAAGTTCCGGTGCCCGTGTTCCAGCCTGAAGTTCTGGTGCCTGTTTCCCAGCCTGAAGTTCCAGTGCCCATTTCCCAGGCTGAAGTTCCGGTGCTCGTTTCCCAGCCTGAAGTTCTGGTGCCCATCTCTTGGCCTAAAGTTCCATGCCCGTTTCCCGGCCTGATGTTCTAGTGCCGGTATCCCAGCCTGTTGGGCTGGTGCCCATTACCCAGCCCGTGGAGCCTGTGACCATTACTCAGTCTGAGGGACCGGTGCCCATTGTCCAGCCTCTGGGGCCGGTGCCCATTACCCGATATGGTGCTCGCTGCCCGGCAGTGTCAGTGTCTGCCGTCCCTCCAGATGACCTGGAGCCTGTTACCCAGCCAGATGACTCAGAGCCTGCTGCCCTGCCAGATGACTCGGAGCCCGCTGCCCAGGCAGACAACCCAGAGCCTGCTGCCTAGCCAGATGACCTGGAGCCTGCTACCCAGCCAGATGACCCAGAATCTGCTGCCCTGCCAGATGACCCAGAGCCTGCTGCCCAGTCAGACGACCCAGAACCTGTTGCCCAGCCAAATGACCCGAAGCCTGCTGCCCAGCCAGATGACCCGGAGCCTGCTGCCCAGCCAAATGACCCAGGGCCAGCTTCCCAGCCAGATGACCCAGAGCCAGCTGCCCAGCCATATGACCCGGAGCCTGCTGCCCAGTTAGATGACCCAGAGCTTTCTACCCAGCCTGATGTGCCTCTGTCTGCTGCCCAGCCTGATGTGCCTCTGTCCGCTGCCCAGCCTGATGTGCCTCTGTCCGCTGCCCAGCCTGATGTGCCTCTGTCCGCTGCCCAGCCTGATGTGCCTCTGTCCGCTGCTCAGCCTAATGTGCCTCTGTCTGCTGCCCAGCCTAATCTGCCTGCTGCCCAGCCTGATGTGCCCGCTGCCCAGTTTGATGTGCTTACTGCCCAGCTTGATGTGCCTGTTGCCCAGCTTGACCTGCCTGTGCCTGCTGCCCAGCTTGATGTGCTAGTGCCTGCTGCCCAGCTTGATGTGCCTGTTGCCGAGCTTGATATGTCTATGCCTGCTACCCAGCTTGATGTGTCTGTGCCATTGTCCAGCTCGATGTGCCCGCTGCCCAGCTTGATGTGCCCGCCGCCCAGCCTGACGTGCCTGTGCCCGCTACCCGGCTTGATGTGCCACTGCTCGCTGCCCAGCTTGATGTGCCGCTGCCCACTGCCCAGCTTGATGTGCCTGTGCCAGCTGCCCAGCTTGATGTGCCTGTGTCTACTGCCAAGCTTGATGTGCCTGTGTCCGTTGCCAAGCTTGATATGTGTATGCCTGCTGCCCAGCTTGATGTGTCTGTGCCCATTGTCCAGCTCGATGTGCCCGCTGCCTAGCTCGATGGTCCGCTGCCCAGCTTGATGTGCCTGTGCCCACCGCCCAGCCTGATGTGCCTGTGCCATCTGCCCAGCTTGATGTGCCTGCTGCCAAGCTTGATGTGCCTGTGCCTGCTGTCAAGCTTGATATGTCTATGCCTGCTGCCCAGCTTGATGTGTCTGTGCCCATTGTCCAGCTCGAGGTGCCCGCTGCCCAGCTTGATGTGCCTGCCTCCCAGCCTGGCATGCCTGTGCCCGCTGCCCGGCTTGATGTGCCACTGCTTGCTGCCCAGCTTGATGTGCCCCCTGACGTGCCTGTGCCCGCTGCCCGGCTTGATGTGCCACTGCTCGCTGCCCAGCTTGATGTGCCGCTGGCCGCTTCCCAGCTTTATGTGCCTGTGCCCGCTGCCAAGCTTGATGTGCCTGTGCCCGCTGCAAAACTTGATATGTGTATGCCTGCTGCCCAGCTTGATGTGTCTGTGCCCATTGTCCAGCTCGATGTGCCAGCAGCCCAGCTTGATGTGCCTGTGCCCGCCGCCCAGCCTGACATGCCTGTGCCCGCTCCCCGGCTTGATGTGCCACTGCTCGCTGCCCAGCTTGATGTGCCCGCCGCCCAGCCTGACGTGCCTGTGCCCGCTGCCCGGCTTGATGTGCCACTGCTCGCTGCCCAGCTTGATGTGCCGCTGCCTACTTCCCAGCTTTATGTGCCTGTGCTTGTGCCCGCTGCCAAGCTTGATGTGCCTGTGCCCGCTGCCAAACTTGATATGTGTATGCCTGCTGCCCAGCTTGATGTGTCTGTGCCCATTGTCCAGCTCGATGTGCCAGCAGCCCAGCTTGATGTGCCTGTGCCCGCCGCCCAGCCTGACGTGCCTGTGCCCGCCGCCCAGCCTGACGTGCCTGTGCCCGCTGCCCGGCTTGATGTGCCACTGCTCGCTGCCCAGCTTGAGGTGCCTCTGCCCATTGCCCAGTTTAAAGCCATGGACCTTTTACATGCCCAGCTTGGTGTGACTCTGCCCACTGCCCGGCTTGATGCATTGGACTTTTTTCTTGCCCAGTTTGATATGCCTCTGCCCACTGTCTGGCTCAATGCCATGGACTTTTCTCAGCAGCGGCTAGTTGGAGTGTCCGGAGGCCGCTCCTTCGAGGGGGAGTACTGTCAGGAAATGTTCTACCTGCTAGTGGTGCTGTCGGACCTTTGGCTTGCAGTACTGATGTCCACCAGCGCGTGTCTCCTGGCAGTCTGGAACTGTCAGGAAAGGTTTTACCTGCTGGTGGCACTATCTGATCCTTGGGCTGCAGTACTGACGTCCACCAGCGGGTGTTTCCCGGCAGTGTGGAGCCGACATTATCTCCTGCGATCAGGCGTCACCTTGATTGCAGGAGATGTGTATTAATACCCGTCAAGCGCTCTCACACTTGCCTTGCTATTGTTACAAAGAATTTAACAGAATATGTAAAAAGGAAATCAAGGATGTAAAAATTCAAAACGAACAACAGATTGCAAAAGATAGTAGGACAAACCCCAAAAAATTCTTCAAATATATTAATAGTAAAAAGGTCAGGTCTGAGCATGTAGTCCCTTTACAAAATAATCTAGAGTGGGTGACTGGGGACAAAGAGAAGGCTAATTTATTAAATACTTTCTTCAGCTCTGTGTATACAAAAGAGCATGGGGGAGCTCATGTCCATAATGGGGGTGGTATTGACGACTGGATTGGCGTAGGGTGAACGTGGTGCCTATATTTAAAAAGGGATCAAAGTCTTTACCAGGTAACTATAGACCTGTTAGTTTAACTTCTATAGTCGGGAAGATACTGAAGCATTTAATAAAAGACCACATAGACGAGTTCTTGCTGGAAAAAAACATTTTAGGCAACAGACAGCATGGATTCATGAAAGACAGAAGTTGTCAGACTAACCTGATTTCTTTATATGAAGAGGTAAGTAAAACCTTGGACAGAGGGGTGGCTGTGGACATGGTATACTTGGATTTTGCAAAAGCGTTCGATACAGTTCCGCACACACGGCTCATGTGTAAGGTAAAGTCTACAGGCTTGGAAATATCAGTTTGTAAATGGATAGAAAACTGGCTAAAAGACCGAATTCAGAGAGTAGTGGTTAATGATTCTTAAAAAAAACGGAAATGTATCATAACACAGAGTGGTACTGTGGATACATAATCAATATAAAAGTGCCACGTCCTATAACTATATTAGCAAAAGAAGAACAAAAGGAACTTTGGACTTTGTAGGCACAGTAACACCAAATATTTATAACAAAAATAGTTTATTGAAAAAAACATATAAATAGAACACCAATTAAAAACCACAGATCACAAGAATATATAGAGATATTTAGTGAAACGGTTGCTATACAAAACCATCTAGATCAGTGGTTCTCAACTCCAGTCCTCAGGACCCACCAACAGGCCAGGTTTGCAATATAGCTGAAATACATCACAGGTGATATCACTTGCTGCTCAGTAATTGCAGTATTCTAGTCTGCAACTCCCCAAGGTAATACTTAAAATCTGGCCTGTTGGTGGGTCCCGAGGACTGGAGTTGAGAACCACTGATCTAGATACATAGTAACTCGGACATGAGGATAACCATCCAGAGTAGGTCCGAGAAGGTGGCTGGATAGCAGATCAACGGACGATAAATTCATATCACATAAATGCTCAACATGTTGCGTGTGTCTTCACGCTTCTTCGGGAGCAGAAAATGTGTTGTGGTGGGTACATTTGTCTAAAATCATAAAAATGACCCGCAGATGTAAGAGAAAGCAGACGGTGCAATTTAAGCACCACACGTATGATTCACTGAGGGTATATGGAATTGTAGGACTGAGGGGCCAGTTGCCAGGCCTGAATAGTGATATATCATGGAGGAGAAAATGTCACTGACCCTGTGTAAATGTCATATGGAGAGGAAAGAATGTCATTTATCGAGGTCAAAGCTTAAACACTGACCAAAACAGAGCTTAAGTCATGCAATATATGATACATTTTTTCTTCGTTCAACCAATGGGTTCAATGGAAAAAAAATTATCGATTCCCCCATTAACACACTTGGTGTTGATGGGGGAATCCCTGCCACAGAGCAATTTTTTCTGACATCTGGGAGAGTTCAGGCCATTAGAATACACTCATTAGTGCTGTTGACTATAGCCAGCGTCACTGATAGAGTAAAAAAAAACTGACATGCTTGTTTTATAGAAGTGGATCGAGAAATCAATTCTCCTGAACTGGCCAAATTTCAATCCATCTATGGCTGGCTTTTCACTGGTCTAACTCGGCACTCTCATAGGTAATAAGTGTAACAGGGGAGAGCAGGAAAGATAAGTGTCAGTGGGAGGCAATCAAGATAATTAGTCAATTTAACCAGGAAGATGTTAACAAAGAAATTCAGCAGCTGGAATGCCTTCATGTTTCAGCATTAGTTAATATTAACTTTGCATGCAAACACAAAGTGAGATATGGGGTTCTTTTTCTGCTACAGATCTAAAACTTTGTGGTGGAGAACTTTTGCTTCTATACATATCCAAAAACAAAAACACACTCAGGTAAACAGCTTTTCATCATTTTTTAATTACTTTTTATTGTCATTTTCATATAACATACAAAATAACAAAAACAAACACAGAACAATTAAGAGCCAGTCTGATACCAGACCTCCCTCTCCAACTAATTCACAAAGTAAAATTTAGAACTCATCTCAGCATTGGGCCCGCAGCATAACTCTGAGGCTCGAAATAAAAACATAATACCAGCATAAATCATGTGTATTTAAATTCAGCGTCATACAATGTCGTTATATTAGCTCCATACATTTATGGCCTATGACCTGCTATCACCCATTGACACTAGACCCACAGATGGAATGCTCAGGTCCACATCTCGACCCCCGTAGCAATAATATTTGACGATAATCAATAACCACCCATCTGCATACCGAACATAACATGAAACCCCACCGGTAATAGAAAACATTAATTTAGTCAGATAGCTTTTCAAATATTACGGTTTTTCTTAGACGTCATTTAATTACCACCCCCATTAAATCATCAAATCATCAAATCAAATCATCAAATCATTCCCTGCATCTATTACCATCCCCTCCCTTTAGAATGTAAGCTCTACGAGCAGGGCCCTTCTGTCCCTTCTGTATTGAACTGTACTGTAATTGTGCTGTCCCTCCTCTACATTGTAAAGCACTGTGTAAACTGTTGGCGCTATATAAACCACGTATAATAATAATAATAATAATTACAGCTCACTGGTATTAGTTTTCAGCAGTCCTCCAATTCTTGCTAGCTCACTGCATATCCACAATTAATATTAAACTACAATAACATGAAAAAGAGAACACACTAAATTGCACAGAAAATCACCTTTGTTTAAATGGACGATAAACTGATTGCAAAAAGTAAGTGTTTAAATCCCAAGAACAAAAATGTAATATATTGCAGTCTACCAGTCCTTATATAGGACGACTGCCTTATTTTTTTTTTTTATATAAGGCTAAGAACATTTTCTGAAAGATCAGAAAAATATCTATTGATCCTGACCGAAACCCAGTGTAATTTTCTAAGCACAGAATCGAAATCCCAAACATTGTATAACTTTTACAATTATCTTCTAATAATAATAAGAATCTTCTTGAATTACAGAACACCAACCTACTATGTTATGGAGATGAGGAAAGGGGGAACTGTTTGTAGTCCAAATCAATGAAATGGCAATATTGCTCCTTCACAAATACGGTGTGCTGAGTGAGTGTTGTCAACCTAGGACAGGATGTGTTTTACTGGCAGGGTTGCCAGGTAAAAATAAAGAAAAAAGGACTGAATAAAGAAAACAAATGCAGACATCACATCTAAAGACTGGTAACGGTGCAATATATAACATTTTTGTTGTTGGATTTAGACTTTAGACACTTTAAAACGTAATTGATAATGTATCGCAAGTTGAAGTTTCTGGATAACATCGATTCATGGTGCTAGAAGGGTCCCTTTAACATGGCCCCATTACTGGACATGTTAAATGGGGCCTGAACCCTGGGCACCATTTTTTTAATATGTGAAGATATGTTCTGATCTATCTACCTCTTCAGTGTTGTTTTTCTTTTCTCCTTTCTCCACAGTTTACAATGTACTTCTGCCCCTGGTACCAGCACTGTAGCATGACTGACACCAGAGTTGAGGTGTACGCCCCATATGCAGTGCCTTAAAAAACTATTCATACCCCT
Source organism: Lithobates clamitans (assembly GCA_037952925.1). Taxonomy (NCBI): domain Eukaryota; kingdom Metazoa; phylum Chordata; class Amphibia; order Anura; family Ranidae; genus Lithobates; species Lithobates clamitans. The sequence continues at coordinate 1,543,406 of JBBGZY010000755.1, forward strand.
TGACATTTTTCCACATTTTGTTATGTTACAACCAAAAACATAAATGTACTTTATTGGGATTTTATGCGATAGACCAACACAAAGTGGCACATAATTGTGAAGTCAAAGGAAAATGATAGTTTTCAGAATGTTTTACAAATAAATATGTGAAAAGTGTGGCATTCGTTTGTATTTAGCCCCCCTGAGTCAATACTTTGTAGAACCACCTTTCACTGCAATTACAGCTGCAAGTCTTTTTGGGTATGTCTCTACCAGCTTTGCACATCTATAGAGTGGAATTGTTGCCCATTCCTCTTTGCAAAATAGCTCAAGCTCTATCAGATTGGATTGAGAGTGTCTGTGAACAGCAATTTTCAAGTTTTGCCACAGGTTCCTAATTGGATTTAGGTTTGGACTTTGATTGGGCCATTCTAACCCATGAATATGCTTTGATCTAAACCATTCCATTGTAGCTCTGGCTGTATGTTTAAGGTCATTGTCCTGCTGGAAGGTGAACCTCCGCCCCAGTCTCAAGTCTTTTGCAGACTCTAACAGGTTTTCTTCTAAGATTGCCCTGTATTTGGCTCAATCCATTTTCCCATCAACTCTGACCAGCTTACCTGTCCCTGCTGAAGAAAAGCATCCCCACAACATGATGCTGCCACCACCATGTTTCATGGTGGGGATGGTGTGTGCAGAGTGATGTGCAGTGTTAGTTTTCTGCCACACATATCGTTTTGCTTTTAGGCGAAAAAGTTCAATTTTGAACTCATCTGACCACAGCACCTTCTTCCACATGTTTGTTGTGTCCCCCACGTGTTTTCTTGCAAACTACAAACAGGACTTCTAATGGCTGCCTTTCAACAATAGCTTTGTGGAGTGCACAACTGATAGTTGTCCCGTGGACAGATTCTCCCACCTGAGCTGTGGATCTCTGCAGCTTCTCCAGAAATACCATAGGCTTCTTGGCTGCTTCTCTGAGTTTAGGTGGACGGCCTTTCTTGGTAGGTTTGCAGTTGTGCCATACTCTTTTCATTTCCGGGTGATGGATTGAACAGTGCTTTGTGAGATGTTCAAAGCTTGGGATATGTTTTTATAACTTAACCCTGCTTAAAACCTCTCTACAACTTTATCCTTGACCTGTCTGGTGTGTTCCTTGGCCTTCATGATGCTGTTTGTTCACTAAGGTTCTCTAACAAACCTTTGAGGGCTTCACAGAACAGCTGTATTTATACTGAGATTACATTACACACAGGTGGACTCTATGTACTAATCAGATGACTTCTGAAGGCAATTGGTTTCAGTATATTTTAGTAAGGTGTATCAGAGTAAAGGGGGCTGAATACAAATGTATGCCACACTTTTCAAATATTTATTTGTACAAAAAAATGAAAACCATTTATCATTTTCCTTCCACTTCCACAATTATGTGCCAATTTGTGTTGGTCTATCAGATAAATTCCCAATAAAATACATTTTTGTTTTTGGTTGTAACATGACAAAATGTGGAAAATTTCAAGGGGCATGATACTTTTTCAAGGCACTGTACTCTTTGCCTATTCACAAAAGGTGTGGCTGCTGATTCATCACAGGCTACGTTTTGTAAATGGGCAAAGTGTACATAGTGTCTCCAACCCAACTCCAGACCATGTGTCAATCATAGCTGCAGCAATGGTATTGACTGATGGAGCAGAAATACCAACACACAAAACTATCAGATCAATGTTGTTGGAAGAAGAGGAAAAAACGTACACTGTGGCAGTATATAAATCATATCATAGCATCATAGGTGTGCACACGGGGTGTGCTGGGTGTGCCTTCCCCCTCTCTGATCTCCAGTGCCATGTGCAGAGAGAACCCAGAGGCAGAGCACAACTACTTCCGGGTGCTACTGACACTGCAGGGAGGGAGGAGAGCTAAGCTGATGCTGGCAGTTTTATCCCCATGATTAAGCTCCAGGGGGCAGAGCAAAATGCATTGGGGTTGTGGCCTGGTTGGAGACAGACTGAGTTTACCACTCTGACATTCTGATACTACTGCAGAACGGGATGAATGCGTGGCTTTAGGGATTACCCGCTCCCTTTCCCTTTGAGTTTTATGTCAGGACTTGATTTGTTTGCCCGGACAGGAGAGTGGTTAAGCTGACAATGAGGTTCAGAAGAGGGGCGAGTGTGTGTGGGAGAGATGGCTGGGTCTACAATAGGGCTGAGCCGAACACCCCTAGGTTCGGTTTGCAGCAGAACATGCGAATAGGCAAAACATTTTTTCAAATTCGCGAACATTGTTAAACTCTTTGGGGCACGAACGTGAAAAATCAAAAGTGCTACTTTTAAAGGCTTATATGCAAGTTATTGTCATAAAAAGTGTTTGGGACCCAGGTCCTGCCCCAGGGGACATACATAAATGCAAAAAAAAGTTTTAAAAACTGCAGTTTTTCGGGAGCAATGATTTTAATAATGCTTAAAGCGAAACAATAAAAATGAAATATTCCTTTAAATATTGCGCCTGGGGGTGTCCTTAGTATGCCTGTAAAGTAGCCCATCTTTCTCATATAACAGTGCCACAGCAAAATAACATTTCTAAAGGAAAAAATGTCATTTAAAACTGCTCGCGGTTGTAATGTATTGTCGGGTCCCGGCAATATAGATAAAAATACCAAAAATACAAAAAAAATGGTGTGGATGTCACCCCCAAAATCCCTACCAAGCCCTTCAGGTCTGGTATATATATTAAGGGGAACCCCGCACCCATTTAAAAAAAAAAATTAGGGGTCCCCGAGGCCCCCAGGCACTATATACTCTGAACAGCAGTTTATATACTATACGGCCTGCCCTATATACTCTGCAGAAAATTGGGCCTTAGGTGTTGGTGGTACCAGAACACTGTAAGCCCTCACAGTTACTCCTGTTGGGGCGCAGGAATGGGCCCTGCTGTGAAAGATTATATCAAAAATTGTAAATACATGCCCCTGTTAAACAGGGGCAGAAAAATTGGGCCTTGGGTGGTGGTGGTGCCACAACACTGTAACCCCTCAGATACTCTTATTTGGCGCAGGAACGGGCACTGTTGTGAAATATTAGATCATAAATTGTAATTACATGCCCTTGTTAAATAGGGGGAGAAAAATTGGGCCTTAGGTGATGGTGGTGGTGCCACAACACTGTAAATCCTTACAGATACTCTTGTTGGACGCAGGAATGGGCCCCTTTGTGAAATATTAGAACAAAAATTGTAATTACATGCCCCTGTTAACCAGGGGCAGAAAAATTGGGCCTTGGGTGGTGGTGGTGCCACAACACTGTAACCCCTCACAGATACTCTTGTTGGGTGCAGGAACTGGCCCTGCTGTGAAATATTAGATAAAAAATTATAATTACATGCCCCTGTTAAACAGGGGTAGAAAATTGGACCTTGGGTGATGGTGGTGGTCCCACAACACTGTAACCCCTCACAGATACTCTTATAGGGCGCAGAAACGGCCCTGCTGTGAAATAATGGATCAAAAATTGTAATTACATGCCCCTGTTAAACAGGTGCAGAAAAATTGGGCCTTGGGTGGTGGTGGTGCCCTAAACCAAAAATATTGTTGGAAGCTAGCATCATCAAGATTGAGGAGGAATAGGATAGTCCGCATAGGCAGTCTTCAAGGGGTCCCACATCTATAGCAAATTCAATCAGTTACATCAGTATCAGCACCAAGACTGATTCATTTTTATGAATGTGAGCCTATCAATGGAGTCTGTGGACAGGTGCACTCTTTAAACAGTTACAAACCCTCCAGCAGCACTGAATGTGCGCTCAGAAAGCACGCTGGATGCAGGACAGGCCAGTAGCTCAATTGCATATTGAGCAAGTCCTGGCCAGTGGTCCATCCTCAAGACCCAGTAACCCATTGAATGCTCTGTTGGAAAGGTCTCCAAGTCTGCTCTTGCCCCTAGATATTTCTGCACCATGTAATGCAGACGCTGGCGATGGTTGCTTAAACCGATCAGACCTTGGCGCTGAGGACTGAAAATTAGTTTAAAGGCATCGGTCAGCCGGTTACCTTCTCCACCGATTTTGCTCTGACTGAACGAAGCCTCAGCAACACATTGTCCAGCACCAGGAAATTGTAACCTCCCAGGGTCTGGAAATTTATTGCACAAACCTTTCTTCAAGGCTCCAGAAGATGTTTCATCCTCTGCTCCATCTGTGAAGGCAGGATGAGTTGTGCAACCTTACCCTTGTAACGTGGATCAAGAAGGGTTGCCAGCCAGTAATGATCCCTCTCCTTGATACTAGGAATCATAGGGTCCTTTCGCAGGCTTTGCAGAAACAGGGAAGCCATGCAGCATAAGTTTGCAGAGGCATTTGATTCAAAGTCTCTGACTCTGGGTCACTAAGGATCACATGGCACCGATGAGGTGGCACCAATGAGGTGCCACTGATGAGGTGGCACTGATGGGCACTGATGATTGGCACTGATAGGCGGCACTTATGGGCACTGATAGGTGTCACTGATGGGCACTGATAGGTGGCACTGGTATGCGGCACTGATGGGCACTCATAGGTGGCACTGATGGGCACTCATAGACAGCACTGATGGGCACTCATAAGCAGCACTGATGGGTACTTATGGTTGGCACTGATGCTTACTTATGGGTGGCACTGATAGGTGGCATGGATGGGCACTGATGGGCACTGATAGGTGGGCACTGATGGGCACGGATGGGCACTGATAGGTGGCACTGATGGACACTGATGGGTGGCACAGTTTTGGAAAAACATCCTATGGACAGATGAGACCAAGATCAACTTGTACCAGAGTGATGGGAAGAGAAGAGTATGGAGAAGGAAAGGAACTGCTCATGATCCAAAGCATACCACCTCATCAATGAAGCATGGTGGTGGTAGTGTCATGGCGTGGGCATGTATGGCTGCCAATGGAACTGGTTCTCTTGTATTTATTGATGATGTGACTGCTGACAAAAGCAGCAGGATGAATTCTGAAGTGTTTCGGGCAATACTATCTGCTCATATTCAGCAAAATGCTTCAGAACTCATTGGACGGCGCTTTACAGTGCAGATGGACAATGACCCAAAGCATACTGCAAAAGCAACCAAAGAGTTTAAGGGAAAGAAGTGGGATGTTATGTAATGGCCAAGTCAATCACCTGACCTGAATCTGATTGAGCATGCATTTCACTTGCTGAAGACAAAACTGAAGGGAAAATGCCCCAAGAACAAGCAGAAACTGAAGACAGTTGCAGTAGAGGCCTGGCAGAGCATTACCAGGGATGAAACCCAGCATCTGGTGATGCCTATGCGTTCCAGACTTCAGGCTGTAATTGACTGCAAAGGATTTGCAACCAAGTATTAAAAAGTGAAAGTTTGATGGATGATTGTTAATTTGTCCCATTACTTTTGGTCCCATAAAAAGTGGGAGGCACGTATACAAACTGTTGTAATTCCTACACCATTCACCTGATTTTTATGTAAATACCTTCAAATTAAAGCTGAAAGTCTGCAGTTAAAGCACATCTTGTTTGTTTCATTTCAAATCCATTGTGGTGGTGTATAGAGCCAAAAAGATTAGAATTGTGTTGATGTCCCAGTATTTATGGACCTAACTGTAGGACCATGTGATATTTCAACAATTCAACAATTTCAAAAAATGTCAACAATTCTGTGTTTTTCTGTCAATATGGGGTCCTGTGTGTACATTAATGAGGAAAAAAATATACTTAAATGATATTAGCAAATGGCTGCAATATAACAAAGAGTGAAAAATTTAAGGGGGTCTGAATACTTTCTGTCCCCACTGTATATATATATATAGATAGATACAGTCTTGTATATTCAGGCAGTGTATTAATATATGTATATATTCTGCATCCAATGTGGCCTATATCTACAGTACATTCGGTGGTGTACACTTCAGGTGGTGTATTAATATATATATACAGTCTTGTGTGTGTGTATATATATATATATATATATATATACAGTATCTCAGAAAAGTGAGTACACCTCTCACATTTTTGTAATTACACTTTGCTACAATGTAAAGTAGTGAGCGTACAGCTTGTATAACAGTGTAAATTTGCTGTCCCCCTTTAAAATAACTCAACACACAGCCATTAATGTCTAAACCACTGGCAACAAATGTGTGTACACCCCTAAGTGAAAATGTGCAAATTGGGCCCAAACTGTCAATATTTTGTGTGGCCACCATTATTATCCAGCACTGTCTTAACCCTCTTGGGCATGGAGTTCACCAGAGCTTCACAGGTTGCTACTGCTGTCCTCTTCTACTCCTTCATGACGACATCACGGAGGTGATGGATGTTAGATACCTTGTGCTCCTCCACCTACCATTTGAGGATGCCCCACAGATGCTCAATAGGGTGTAGGGCTGGAGACATGCTTGACCAGTCCATCACCTTTACACCTCAGCTTCTTAAGCAAGGCAGTGGTTGTCTTGGAGGTGTGTTTGAGGTCGTTATGTTGGAATACTGCCCTGCGACCCAGTCTCAGAAGGGAGGGGATCATGCTCTGCTTCAGTATGTCACAGTAGGTGTTGACATTCATTATTCCCTCAATGAACTGTAGCTCTTCAGTGCCGGCAGCACTCATGCAGCCCCAGACCACGACACTCCCACCACCATGCTTGACTGTAGGCAAGATACACTTGTCTTTGTACTTCTCACCTGGTTGCCACCACATACGCTTGACACCATCTGAACCAAATAAGCTTATCTTGGTCTTATCAGACCGCATGGTTCCAGTAAGCCACGTCCTTAGTATGCTTGTCTTCAGCAAACAGTTTACGGGCTTTCTTGTGCTTCATCTTTAGAAGAGGCTTCCGTCTGGTACGACAGCCATTTAGACCAATTTGATGCAGTGTGAGCACTGACAGGATGACCCCCCACCCCTTCAACCTCTGCAGCAATTCTGGCAGCACTCATACGTCTATTTCCCAAAAACAACCTCTGGATATGACGCTGAGCATGTGCACTCAACTCTTTTGGTCAACCATGGTGAGGCCTCTTCTGAGTGGAACCTGTCCTGTTAAACCGCTGTATGGTCTTGGACACCATGCTGCAGCTCAGTTTAAGGGTTTTGGCAATCTTCTTATAGACTAGGCCATCTTTATGTAGAGCAACAATTCTTTTTTCCAGATCCTCAGAGAGTTCTTTGCCATGAGGTGCCATGTTGAACTTCCAGTGACCAGTATGAGAGAGTGAGAGCAATAACACCAAATTTAACACACCTGCTCCTCATTCACACCTGAGACAATGTAACACTAACAAGTCACATGACACCAGGGGGAGGAAAATGGCTAATTGGGCCCAATTTGGACATTTTCACTTAGGGGTGTACTCACTTTTTTTGCCAGCTCTTTAGACATGATTGGATGAGCCCGATGTTCAAGTCGAACGTAAGTTCGACTCGAACACCGGGTGGTCGCCGAATAGCGAACAATTTGGAATGTTCACGGCAAATTCGAAAGCCGTGGAACACCCTTGAAAAGTCTATGGGAGAAATCAAAAGTGCAAATTTTAAAGGCTTATATGCATGGTATTGTCATAAAAAGTGTTTGGCGACCTGGGTCTTGCCCCAGGGGACATGTATGAATGCAAAAAAAAGTTTTAAAAACGGTCGTTTTTTCGGGAGCAGTGATTTTAATAATGCTTAAAGTGAAACAAAAGTGAAATATTCCTTTAAATTTCGTACCTGGGGGGTGTTTGTAGTATGCCTGTAAAGTGGCACATTTTTCCTGTGTTTAGAACAGTCCCTGCACAAAATGACATTTCTAAAGGAGAAAAAGTCATTTAAAACTACTCGCGGCTATAATGAATTGTCGGGTCCCGGCAATACAGATAAAAGTCATTGAAAAAAACGGCATGGGATCCCCCCAGTCCATTACCAGGCCCATTGGGTCTGGTATGAATATTAAGGGGAACCCCGAACCAAAATAAAGAAAAAAAAAATTGCATGTGGGTCCCCCCAAATTCCATACCAGGCCCTTCAGGTCTGGTATGGATATTAGGGGAACCCTGTGCCAAATTTAAAAAAAAAATGGCATAGGGGTCCCCCTCAAAAGCCATACCAGACCTGGTATGGCTTTTGGTATTAAGGGGAATCCCCCGCCAAAATTTAAAAATAAATGGTGTGGGGGTCCCCCCAAAAATCCATACCAGACCCTTATCCGAGCACGCAACCTGGCGGGCTGCAGGAAAAGAGGGGGGGCGATAGAGTGCCCCCCTCCTGAACCATACTAGGCCACATGCCCTCATGGTGATGGGGAAAAGGGCCTCATCCCCACAACCCTTGCCCCGTGGTTGTGAGGGTCTGCGGGCGGGGGGCTTATTTGAATCTGGAATCCCCCTTTAACAAGAGGACTCCCAGATCCCGCCCCCCCCTGTTTGAAATGGTAACGGGTACATTGTACCCGTACCATTTGACAAAAAATGTGTCAAAATGTTAAAAAACCTCAAGACACAGCTTGGGACAAGTCCTTTATTAAAAAAATAACAAAATAAAATTGTCCCACAAAGTCCATTCATCTTCTTCTCTCGCTCCGACGATGGACGAAAAAAAAAAAGGGCCGCCTCCATGGCAGGCACCCGCCGTATGACGCTTCAGCGCTGATGACAATTCTTTTATAACTGAGGGCGGGGCCATACAGGGACATACCCGGGTGACCACGCCCCCTTCTGACGCACGGGGATTTCCCAATGGCTTCCCCGTGGCGTCAGAGGGGGCGGGGCCACCCAGGACGTAGACAAATTGTAATTTCTTCACTGTTGTCACATGAAAAGATATAATAAAATATTTACAAAAATGTGAGGGGTGTACTAACTTTTATTAGATACTGCATATATGTATATACATACAAGAACGTGCATGTGCACACCCTAATGCAATTGGGTGCACACACCTATGCATAGCACAATGTTATTAAAATAATGGTGTCAGATGTTCAGCTTTAGCAACAGCTACAGTAAATCATGAGATTATTGTAATATAAAATGTATAACAAACATTTTTTATTTATAGAAATGAATAGAGGAAGAATATATGTGGGAAACAGTACAGAACAAACACAAAAAAAGAAATTGCATAAATACAAGTCTACCGTACAGGAAACATCTGTGCAAGAGAAGTTCTCTCCTGTCTCATAGTAGGACCAGACCAGATTTTTATTAATTCATTTGTTATGATATTTATAGCTTATGAATTGTTTTATGGTAATTGATTTGCATAGATTTATTTGCACAATGTAGACATGTGCACAGCCAAAAAATTTGTTCATTTTCGTTTTCGTTTCATTAGTTTATACATTTTTTCCTTTTTCGGGTCATTCGTTATGATCGCGATTCGTAAATTCGTTCATTTGTAAATTCATAAATGCGTTCATTCGTACATTCGTAAATTCGAACATTCGTTCATTCGTACATTCGTTCATTCATACATTCGTACATTTTTACATTTGTTCATTCGTAAATTTGTACATTCGTAAATTCGTAAAATCGAACATTTGTAAATTAGAAAATTCGGAAATTTGTTAATTCGAAGTTTGAAAATCCAAAAACCCAAAAATTCAAAAATCTGAAATAGTAACTAACTATTAAATTATAGGTATTGTAATTTCCTTTCAAATTTGACTGTCAGTGAACGTAACAAATACGAATTTATCCAAAGTTACGAATTATCCAAAACGAATGCTGCATCTAAACAAATGGAACGGAACAAATTAATAATAAATAATAATAATAATAAAACGTTGTTATTATTATTATTATTGCTATTTATTATTATTATTAATTCATTACGTTCCATTCCATTTTTTCGGATCATTCATAACTTCGGATAAATTTGTATGTGTTACGTTCACTAACAGCCAAATTTGAAAGGAAATTACAATACCTATAATTTAAAAGTTACTAGTAATTACTAGTAGTTAAGTTATTATTAGTTTACTATTATTTCAGATTTGCGAATTTTCGAATTTACAAATTTACGAATTCACTAATTTACTAATGTACGAATGTACGAATGTACGAATGCCCGAATTTACGAATGTCCAATTTTATCGAATTTACGAATATTCGGAAAAAATTCTTTAAACGGGTTTTCGTTAATTCGGACATTCCCGAATTAACGAATTTGTCGAAATTCGTTAAAACACGAATTCGGAATGAAACAAATTGCACATGCCTTCAATGCAACCTGGAACATACAAATTGCAAAAGTATCTGGTGCTTACCTGGTTGATCCTACTGTTTAGATTTTCTTACTTCATTCTTGTGGCAACGCAATAGCAGTCGATCCTCTTGCTATTGCATTGCCAACTTTACTGCGCATGCTTCTTGGGTGTATAAGGGGAAGCCATCCACTTTTTATTTTTTCTGTTATAGACACTAGGTGCTCCACGTGACTATTTTTGTCTCCTTTAGACACGGCTCCAGAATATTGAATGGCAAGCACTTCCTCTATTCCTCCAGGCCTACATCATTATCATCATCTAATTGGGCAGATCTAGCAGTGAGGCTTCTTCTCTCTGCTAGTTGACCCACATTACAAATATTCAATAAGTTGGAGGAGTGTGTCCAGAATGGGAAAGCTCTTTAGACCCCTTGTGAGATATACACTATATTGTCAAAAGTATTGGGACTCCTACCTTTACACGCCCATGAACTTTAATGGCAGCCCAGTCGTAGTCTGTAGGGTTTAATATTGAGTTGGCCCACCCTTTGCAGCTATAACAGCTTCAACTCTTCTGGGAAGGCTGTCCACAAGGTTTAGGAGTGTGTCTATGGGAATGTTTGACTATTCTTCCAGAAGCGCATTTGTGAGGTCAGGCACTGATGTGGATGAGAAGGCCTGGCCTGCAGGCTCCGCTCCAATTCATCCAAAAGGTGTTCTATCGGGTTAAGGTCCAGACTCTGTGCAGGCCAGTCAATTTCCTCCACCCCAAACTCATTCATCCATGTCTTTATGGACCTTGCTTTGTGCACTGGTCTAAATCATTTGGTGGAGGGTGATTATGGTGTGGGGTTGTTTTTCAGGGGTTGGGCTTGGCCCCTTAGTTCCAGTGAAGGGAACTCTTAAGGGGTCAGCATATCAAGACATAGTGGACAATTTTATGCTCCCAACTTTGTGGGAACAGTTTGGGGATGGCCCCTTCCTGGTCCAACATGACTGTGCACAAGTGCACAAAGCAAGGTCCATAGAGTTGAAGCTGTTATAACTGCAAAGAGTGGACCAACTCAATATTAAACCCTATGGACTAAGACTGGGATGCCATTAAAGTTCATGTGTGTGTAAAGGCAGGTGTCTCAATACTTTTGACAATGTAGTGTATCATACATGCGTCATTGGATCGTAGGTTGCTCCTCCCCTTTCAGTGCATCCGAAATAAAGAATAAATTGCCATATGACTGCAATATAACGGATCTGGAAAGATATTTGGTAGTCTTTTTTTAACTTCCTAAGAACTATAACTAATGACTATATGGGCAAGTAGAAGGATATATGTGTATATAAAATGGTTATTGAGAGTTTAATATCACTTTAAGTGATTTTTTGATTCATTTTTCCACATATATTTTATGCTTGAGCGTGGAAGATTTGTGTGTATAGAAAACTCAATGGATGATAAAGGAGATGTATAAAAAGTTCCATGGCCCTGAAATTTGCACATGCGCCGACGGCTGGCGTCACTCGATGGACTCGTGAGCACGTTCCCTGCCGTTGAGACGTTGGAGTTGGGAGCACTTTCCCGGTGGATGAACGCTGGAGTCGAGAGCATGCTCCTTGTTGTTGAGACGCAGTTGGGACTTGGGAGACGGGAACATATAGGGCTGCATTGGAGAGTGAAGAAAAAACAGAGAGAAAATATCTATCAAGAGGACAGAGGACCCTCAGGCACTGTCTGAAAAACCAAGCCAATTTTATTAAACAATTACAAAAAACACCACACGAAAAATATGACAATTCATAGAAAAGAGGGCTATGGTGAGTGACTAACACTGGCCCTACACATAAAATTTTGACAACGTTGTCCATTAAAAACAAGGGGAGCCATGGCCAAACATACCACAAACACACTCCATTCACCACTCATACACTGATGATTGTAGCAAAAGGCAGTAAGGCTAAAGTGACATCGTCAGTGGATCACTTTTCAGAGGCATGGTATAACAGGTGTGCGGGTAGAGATGGATAGAGACCAATTGGAAGTCCAGAGGCCAATGAACCTGGTGGAAGTACACAGGAGCTGGCCTGGGTAAATTCCAAGGGGACACAGCAGGGGTGACTGGCAGTAACTGACAATTCATATATTTGAGCAGGTAAGCATATTATTATGGCAGCATCAAGCACAGCAGATGAGCCCACAGCATCTAGCAGATCATATATACAAAGGTGGATAATAGCAGCAAGCAGGAGAAAGGGGAGGCTGGCTCAAGAACAGTAGGGGAAGCATGTGGTCATACATAGGGGGATATTTATCTCACCACCCAGACAGCGACCAAGATCCATGTCTTGCCATACTTCTCCCCAGCAAATGGCTTGGAATCTGTGTCCATGTGAGGCCGATTTGCTGCTTTAGCTTCTAAGTCCGCCGAGCGCTGCGCTTGCCGTGCGGGATGAGGTGGTCAGGTACAAAAAACGCTGTTCATCAGCTGTTCGGTCTCAGCTTGTTAGTCATCCACAGTGTTGCACATGGCTCCGGAATAGCGTGCTGACGTCACGTGCTAACGCGTTTCACCAGCCAATTGTCGCTGGTTTCCTCAGTCTGAGTTAAAGATTATTAAGTTAGGCTTTTTTTTCTTTTTATAGCTGCCTGGGGTTTAGTTTTAAAATTGATTTTAGTCCCCCCCCCAGATTTCACACCCACTATAGATCATTCTATGCTATTCTTATGCACTACCAGCAAAGGTGGACCATGTCTAGAGTGTGGAAATATTTTAAAGTTTCCGATCAAGACCCCAAATTTGCAATCTGCAGTCTTTGCTCTGCAGAAATTTCAAGAGCAGGTTTAGTGCCAAGGCATTTTTCAACAACAGGTTTGATACACCACCTGAAAACACGTCATCCAGTTCAGCATACAGAATACAAGAAAACAGCAATGCTTCCAAAAAGTGCCTCAAGAGCTCAAGCCACAATCTTCAAAAAGGTTTAAAAAATTTACAATGCGTCTATGGGTTAGCTTGTTCCAGGGACTCAGTTCCCGTTCTTTTCATTCTTACTGCACTGCGCTTCCACTGCTGTGTGGATGTCCCCTCACTTTCACACATCAGGTTGTAACATCAACAGTTAGTCTCTTCTGCCTCTGTTCCTCTGTCAGCCTTTGTACATGCTAGTTGATCTGATGCTTCATCTTACATTAAGCGCCTGCAGGCATTTGTTTAATCAACAAGCAGTCCACACAATACAGACGGGTTGGTTCCCCTCATTGGTTTCAAGGACTATTTTTGATATGTCTAAACCATTGGTCTAGCTAGATTCATAATTGTTTCAGCAATTCTTTGGCCATCAGTGCTTTCAACTAAGTGCCTCATCCCTGCATACGGTTGACTGCTGGGTGGGTAATGCATGTGAGCCCGGGGTTTTTTCTTTTTTTCTTTGTTTTTAACACTATTGACAACGTTGCCTTTAATGGTTTTTACTGTGGTGTGGTGAATGTTGCCTTTTTTGTGGAAATTCTATTAATAAATATTTTCTATTTTTGTGACTATTACACTGCTGTGAGTTTCCCTTTGGAGTTACTCTCTCTTGGTATATTTCTATATCCAAGTCCTCCCCTCCTTTTCAGCCTGTTACTGAACTCCGGGATCCCCCACCCCTCAATAGGGGTGAGTCAGTGTATTGTTACTTCACCTCTAATTTAATCAAGTGTTGATTTTCCCTGTTTTAACCCATTCATTAAAAAAGTTACATGTTATGTGACAGTCCCAAAGCTTGTGCCATTCTGGATTTTATTGTATTAGACAAACAGCCATTCTCTGTTGTGGAGGACATTGGATTCCGTAGGCTCATGCAACATATTGAGCTGTGTTACACACTACCAAGCAGACGTTACTTTGCAGATACCTGTCTACCAGAATTGTTTGGCAGTGTGAGAAAACATGTTCATAAGCTCATGACTTCCGACATCAGAGCAATCAGTTTTGCTACTGACATTCTGAGTTCAAATATCAGTCCAACGAGCATGCTTAGCCTGACAGCGCAATGGATAGATGCCAAATTTCAATTGCAAAACATCCTACTTAACGCACGCGAGTTTGTTGGATCACATACTGCAGCAGCAATATCTGATGCTTTAAAAACCATGCTTGATATGTGGCACATTGAGAAGTCTAAAGTGCATCTGATTGTCCGAGATAATGCGTGGAACATGGCAAAGGCAATGGAGGACAGTGAACTTAAAAGTATACCGTGTATGGCACACACGCTTGAATTGGCCGTGAATGAGGAATTGCTGAGTCAGCGCACCATATCATATATTGTATCAAAAGGAAGAAAAATTGGGTAATTTTAAGCATTCCCCACTTGCTTATTCCACAAGCTTTGCATATACAGTTTGGAATGCCACCGAAACGACTCCAGCAAGATGTAGCCACTCAGTGGAACAACGCCTGCTATATGCTGAAAAGTTTTGTCGAACAAAAGCGTGTTTTAGCGGCATAAATTTCAGATTACGAGATGCCGACAACACCGAGTGCACATCAGTGGATGTTAGTTGAAAATAGCTTGTCTCTTCCATCTTCATTTCAACAGTTAACAAAAGAAATAAGCTCAGCCAAAGCTTCCATTGCTGAAGTTATTCCCTTGATTGCTGTACTGAAGGAAAAGAGGCAGAAACAGACCATGGTGAAAATAGCTAAAAGCATTCTACTGGAGGCCATTAACAACCAGTTTCAAGACACCAAGTCCAACCCTCTGTACTGCATTGCAACAGTTCCAGATCAACTTTTAGAACAACTTTTGTTCTTAAAGTGAAATCTGACACTTTTACTGAAATAGATTAGAAAGCAGTAGCACAGTCCAATTAATTTACTATGTTCAAATTGTCTAGATGTGCCACTTTTGCATTATAACTACCAATTACAGTGGACTGTAAAGTTGAGACTTCAAAACTTGAAATACGTTTAGTAGTTTACTACTTGCATAACAGAATAGATAGGGTAGAGCAGGCCCTTTGCTATTTTGTTGGTTGTTGTTGGGCCAAACTATGTTAAGCTGTCAGCCCACTGCATGTGCGAAACTATATGCATCTGTGGCTGGCTACATACATACAGTATACCACACTGTATTCTGTGTATGGGCAGAGACTTCCCGGGACACAGACTAGTCCACAGTTTGGTCTACAGCAGCGGTGCTCAGCCAATCACACAAGCAATGTATTCTTATAATGAAATCGCTTGCTGTGATTGGCTGAGCGCCGCTGCTGTAGACCAGACTGTAGACTAGTCACCGCCCATACCCGGAACCAGTGCGGTACACTGTATGACTATGTATGTAGCTGCAGCTACATACATACAGTTTTCTCGCACATGTAGTGCGCTGACACCTTAGGGAGAGAACTTAGGGAAATTAGTTCTCATTTAAAGTGGTGTTCTGGCCGAAATTATACATTTAAAATAAAAATACCCCTATAATACACAAGCTTAATTTATTCTAGTAAAGTTAGTCTGTAAACTAAGGTCTGTTTTGTTAGTTTATAGCAGTAGTTTGTTATTTTATAAATTTACAGCAGGCCGTGGCCATCTTAAGTGTGGGCATCTGAAGCCAGACTGTATTTCTTCCTGGATCTCATCCTTGCAGATCTCGCACATGCTCAGTGCAGCACAAGCAGTGTAATAGGTTTCAGGTCAGATTTCCATAGCAACGGCAGTGTCAGAGGAAGTTGCTGCCCCTTCCCAGAAGGCATTGCAAACAGGAACTGATGCAATGGGCCATGACCAGGGAGGAGGACATGAAAAATGAATACAGAAGATATCCAGTAGGTACTGAGAAAAAAAATTTAAAAATATCCAATTTGTTTACAGTGCACAGTTTAGTGAGGGATGCTGAAGAGTTGTAAAAGTGGGTGGAACTCCACTTTAAGTTGAAAATAAAATAATCAAAAAAATATATCATATGTTATGTTTACAGAAAAACTGTGAAACAGAATAACGGCCTTCTGCCATAATTCTGTTATGGTTAGTTGTTCTTTAATTTTATAACAGATTGTTTTGCACAGTAACTTTGCAATTAAAGGGATATGAAACAGAATAGGAGACCAGGCCTGCCAGTGCACAGGCTGTTGCCACTCGTGTTGTTGGTAGTTCAGTTCATTCAAATTTTATTGTACTAGAAAACACACAGGGGTTGATTAATTTACTAAAACTGGAGAGTGCAAAATCTGGTGCAGATCTGCATAGAAGGTTAGGTTAACCAATTGGCTTCCAGTTTTTTTTTTTTGTCAAAGCTTTGAACAAGCAGAAGAACTTCAAAGTTCATTGGCTAATATATACAGCTGCGCTAAATTTTTCAATCTCTCCAATTTTAGTAAATCAACTCCACAATCTTCGGTGCTTGGAAGTGGGCCCCAGACTGTTGCCTACATGATTATGACTAGGGAAGTCAGTGGATGCACTGTTTGAAATAAGACAAAGGGTGCACAGGCCTAGTGCATTATTTTAAGAAAGACCTCTCTTTGTTGATATGGTAAGTAATATAGAACAAACTAATGCCGCGTACACACGAGCGGACTTTACGGCAGACTTTGCCCGGCGGACTGGATTTCGTCAGACAGTTCCATCGTGTGTGGGCTCCAGCGGACTTTGTTTGCCTAAAAGTTGGACGGACTTAGATTTGAAACATGTTTTAAATTAATCCGTCGAAATCGAGTCCGGTCGAAAAGTCCGCCGTCTGTATGCTAGTTCGACGGACAAAAAGCCACGCTAGGGCAGCTATTGGCTACTGGCTATGAACTTCCTTGTTTTAGTCCAGTCGTACGTCATCACGTACGAATTCGACGGACTTTGGTGGATTGTGTGTAGGCAAGTCCGTTCATTCAGAAAGTCTGTCGTAAAGTACATCGAAAAGTCCGCCGGGCAAAGTCCGCCGTAAAGTCCGCTCATGTGTACGCGGCATAACAGGTGTGCTCTATCAACCTTGTGCCCCAAAACAGACAATTGTTCAAAAGCACACCATATAAAATCAATACATTTTATTTATACAAAAACCTTAAAAACAAGGAAGGTATTATGGGCTTTCTAAAAGACATGTTGTGCTCTATACAATGACATACAGTACATTAATCTGCATAGGGATGAATCCCAGAAGGTTTGAGGATCGACGCGTTTCACCCAAGATGAGGGCCTCTTCAGGATCCAATTTTCAATGTTTTTAATGCTAATAGCTAGTATATAATACAAATAGCATATCAGTTCCAAAACAGAGGATGTAATACAAATAACATATCAGTTCCAAAACAGAGGATGTAACTCGCCCTACTGTATCCAAAGTTAAAATTGTATTTTACTTACACTACAGCAGCACCACAGCAGCATCACTGCATTGTTAAGAAGAAGTCCCCAGACTACAGAAGAGTACTTAGGGGAAGTGAATACAGCCCTAACAGCACTTTTCTGATGGTAGTTCCCTTGTACACTACCTGTGCCTAAAAGGCCGTACACATGAGCCGAATATCAGGTGGTATCAGCCGTTCAATAGAAACCAGCCTACATTAGGCCTGTGTTTATGTTAAGCCTGTCCGACAGAAGCTGGAAGTTCAGAAAAGGTCTGCCAATGACTGAGAGTGCTGACCGGTGTGTTCTGGCAGGGGGCAGCCCCCTGTCAGAACACAATAGCTCGGCATGAAGATCGCTGCACTAACATTGGGTTTTTAGTACAGTGGCTCCTCTCAAGCTCTTCGTTTTTTTTCCGTTCAGCCCACTGAGTTGGCTTTAGTCAGGCAAGCATTTGCACCAGTGTCAGTAACATTAACATCAGAAAATTGCAGAAAATTCAGGTAGTTCTTACTATTCAAATTTTAACCAGTATAATACATGGCACTTTTACCCTCTTCCTGCCCAGGACAAACTTTAGTTTTCAGTGCTGTCGCACAATTGCGCAGTCATGCAACACTGTACCCAACACTGTTTTGTTTACACAACTAAAGCTTTCTTTTGGTGGTATTTATTCACCACTGGGTTTTTTTATTTTTTGCTAAACAAAAATTTTTTTTAAATTTTGAAAAAAAAATGTTTTTCTTAGTTTCTGTTGCACATTTTTGCAAATAAATAAATGTTTTTCAAAAATGTAGCCCAAAATGTATTCTGATATTTTTTTGGTGAAAATAAACCAAATCAGTGTATATTATTTAGTCTGTACAAAAGTTAGAGTCCACAAACTATGGAATATATATGTGAAAATTTATCAATCCTGATATCCTGATGGCCTATCTCAATTCTTGAGACCCTAAAATGCCAGGACAGTAGAAATACCTCCCAAATGACCAATTTTTTGAATGTAGACACTCCAAAGTATTTAGCAAGAGGCATGGCGGGTTTTTTATAGTTGTAATTTTTCTTCATAATTTTTTGGAAAATAAGGAAATAAAAAAAAATTCACATTTTTTTTACATACTGTCACCAGTGCAGTACAGCATCATGATATACCTGGTGTGGCGGTGATGGACACTGATTGGTGACAGTACAAAAAAAAAAAAAATTTTATTAAAAAAACTAACTTTTTTTTTCTTTCTTTTACAGTTTTTTTTAACACACTGGGGTCATTTACTATAGAGCTGCTGCACTAATTAGCGCTAATTGCCGGTAATTAGCGATAATTAGCTGTAATTAGCGCTAATTAGCGCTAAAACGGTATTCACTATAGCGCTGGTGAGAAAATACTCCCGAAATCGAATTTACTATAGTTCCCTGAAACCAAATAGCGCCCAAACCCTTACTCTGCTAAAACCTGGAGAATTGCACATGGAAATAATGTTTTGAGCTTGATATAATTGCCTAAATGGTACTGAAGTATGCTGGATATTATTAAAAGATAATCTGCTTTTAAACTGTGTGAAAAAGTGATTTCTACACTGAAATATCTTTGAAAGTCTGAAAAGTGAAAAATTTCCCGTTTTGCACAACTAGGTGCCAACACAACTGAGCATGCTCAGACCTGAAAATAACTCTAATTTTAACTCGTGTCTTTTTTACCCAGCGCTATAGTAAATACCAAAATGAGAGCTAATTAGAGAGCATTTTTTTGAAGTGAAAATCTGCTCTATTCTAGTCCAAATCAAGTTTCAGCCATTGATTCTAATGGAACAATTCTAACTTTCACAAAAAAACCTTTTAATGTTGAGATTAAATGTATCTTTCTCTGAAATAAATTTTCCTTTGCAACATTGTTGCTTCTACTTAAAATATTTTGTTTTTAAGAATACTAGAATGTGGAATGTTTTGATGTTTTGGTAAAATATATTTCCTGTCGCATCATGGCAGCATACACTTTGGGTTGTGACTTCGCCCCTCACAACCTGATAGGACCACATAGCTATAAATTGTAGAGATGGCCCCCGCCCCAGTATTCTCTTATTTTTCCTCACCTGAAGGACCGAAGATGTCAGAAGCACCCCCTTACCGAATTCGCCCCAGCCAGGTTCTAGCCTCTCCTGGGTGGAAGTCCTTGCCTGTACAGCCTCTAAACGAGCTAGATGGAAGGAACCCCACTCTGGTGATCTCAGGGGTATGTGCGGCTCCAGCATAAGCCTTAAATAGGCTTAGTTGTGTGCAGCGGTCTCCATTTGCCTTTTCCATCCTGTGGTGTGGCTTTCTGGGCGTTGTGGCTCCTCTGTGTTTCCCCTGGTACGAACGGGCGTCTTGGCGCTTCCGCGCATGCACAGTGCGCGCTCTCAGGGCGTGGTAGCATCTTTGCCAGGTTCCAAGATGGCGCCGAGCTCGGCTCGGCGCTACTGCGCATGCGCGGTCGGGACGTGACCCCGGCGGCCATGACGGTTCATTTAAAAAGGCTCAGACTGTCATTTTCTGGTGCCTCCTGTTACCTGAAGATATCTGACTATATTATCAGCTCTGCTTCACTCCTGGCGCTCCCCCCTCGGGGTAAGTGTTTCTCCCTCTCCTCTGGTACCCTTGATTGTCTGTTTGCTTGCTTATACCTGCCTGTATCCCTCCAGGTGTATCACAGTTTTCCTTTTCATGGAGACCGCTGTCTCAGCAGATCACCATCGGCCCAATAGGTAAGGGGGGGGATGTTTATGGTAAGTAGTGAAGATTGAAAAAGAGAGCAGGATCGTGCTAATGCTGCCTAATTGGTCAGCCCTACCAGGTCATCAAGGTCGTCAAAATCAAGGCGAAGAGAGACCTCACGCAGGAGAAGCCGCTCCAGTCATAGGCGAAGCCTCTCACGCGGCAGAAGTCGCTCAGCCCACAGGGGAAGCCGTAGGAGGAGCCGTTCCTACTCTAGGCATAGACATTCCCATTACAGAAGATCCCCTGCTCGTAGGCGTCAGTCTCCTGCACATCCTTACCGTCCAGCGGGTAATGCTTGCTGGGTATGCGGGGCCACAGCCCTACCAGACAGATTGGCCTGCCGCAGATGTATGGATGAAGCCACCAGGGAGAAAGAGCTGGTCACTATAGAACCTACCGGAGTCCCTGCTCTGCATGTCTTAACTCCAGATGTGAAGGTTACAGCCCAAAGCGCCTTACAATCTCATCCCAGCACGTCAAGGGAACAAGAATTCCCGTCAGACGATGAAGAGCTGGAGGCATCAGCTGGGTTTGATTTCTCGCTCATAGGACCCTTTGCAAAGTCGGTCAAGGAAGCGATTATCTGGGAGGAACCTGAGGAGGTACAGCAGAAACAGAGAAAGTATTTCCCGAACCTCAAGAAAGTGCCTGAAGCCTTTCCATTTATAGAGGAGCTAGATGAGCTTATTAAAGAGGAATGGCAGAATCCGGATAAGAAAATTAGTCTTTCCAACAGACTTGTTAAGTTGTACCCTCTGAAAGAGCCCAAGGTGTCTCCCTTGGTTTTCCCTCCAGTGGTAGACGCCTCTTTGATGCGCCTAGCCAGGCACGTGTCGCTCCCCATTGAGGACGCAGTGAAGTTCAGGGATGTATTGGACAGGAAGGTGGATACAGACCTTAAGAGGGCTTACATCTTCGCAGGAGGTGCCTGCAGACCAGCAGTGGCACTGGCCGCCGTCGGAAGAGCTATTTCGGGTTGGTCATCAAACACCGAAAAACTCGTTGCCGAAGGCGCAGATCAAGACCAGATTATTAAAGCCCTACAGGAACTCAGCCTTGCAGGGGACTTTGTGGTGGAAGCCTCCGTAGATACCATCCATCAGGTCTGCTTCAAGATCCATGTTAGCCACTGTAATGGCCAGGAGGGCGCTATGGCTTAAGCCCTGGTCGGCTGACCCTGCCTCAAAATCCAACCAGTGCCGGATTCCATATGACAGGGTAAACCTCTTTGGTGCAAAGCTGGATACAGCAATTTCCAAAGTGACAGGCGGGAAGTCATGTCTTATCCCTTCAGACAGGAGACCAAAGCAACAAAGAGCGCCTCCCTTTAAGCGCAATCTCCCGGACAGATACAGGGATGCAAAATCCTATAGGCCTGGGAAGGAGTACAGGAGAACTTGGAAGAACCCTCAGACGTCCTTCCTAAAATTCCAAAAAGCCAAAACCCCTGCCTCCAATAAGCAGAAACCTTTTTGAAGGTACGCCCGCCCAACCAGCGAGAGTGGGTGCCAGGCTCACAAGGTTCAAGTTGGTTTGGGCAGAATTGATAAAAGACCCATGGACAGTATCCACCATCCGGGTCGGGCACAGGTGGTCGTTCAAAAACCGCCCCCCAAGGGGTCACTTCTGCGCAACCAAGCTCCCTCCTTCCAGAGAGAAAAGGCTGTCCCTGGTACAGTATATCCAGGATCTGCTACGGAAGCAAGCAATAGCGGAGGTCTCACCATCTCAAAGAGGGCAGGGTTTCTATTCCCCACTCTTCCTAGTAAAAAAGAAGTCAGGGAATTTTCGTCCTGTCCTGGACCTAAAAAACCTCAACCGGTCAATCCGGGTAGAAACGTTCAGGATGGAAAGCCTACAATCAATCCTCCAAGCGATAAATCGGGGAGATTGGATGCTTTCGATCGATCTTCAGGACGCATACCTGCATATCCCGATCCATGCAGAGTTCCAGAGATTCCTTCGTTTCACTATAGACAACTGGCACTTCCAGTTTTGAAGTCTCCCGTTCGAGATCTCCACCGCACCCAGGACATTCACGAAGGTCCTATTGCCCGTGATAGCCCACCTGAGAGAGAGGATTGAGAGTCCACCATTACCTGGATGACATCCTGCTCCTCTCGGACAACAAGCAGTCGCTCATCCAGCATCGAGAAATCCTGGTCTCCACCTTACAGTCCCTAGGGTGGTTGATAAACTGGAAGAAGAGCAGTATCCATCCCACTCAGAGAATGGTCTTTTTGGGGGCCGAGCTAGACACAAGGGAGAACACGGTAGAGCTTCCAAGGGAAAAGATTCCTCCCCTAATTCAGAAGGTGAAGAAGGCCATCTCAGCCAAGAGGCTACCGGTCAGAGCATGCCTCAGCATCCTGGGCTCCTTAGCATCTACCATTCTGATGGTCCAGTGGGCGCAATGGAACTCGTGGTCTTTCCAAATTTCCTTTCTGCGCCAGTGTAACGGTATCTCAATGTCCCAGTCGATCTACATCTCTCAGGAAGTGAAGCAATCATTGCTGTGGTGGACACGACCTCGCAACTTGAGAAGGTGTAAACACATAATCACTCCTCACCAGGAGACGGTGACCTCAGATGCCAGTCTGCAGGGGTGGGGAGCCCACTATCAGGACTACGCGGCTCAAGGGCGCTGGCCGTTCAGGATACAGGATTCAGTGTCGAATGTGTCGGAGATGAGAGCAGCATTTCAGGCCCTCCTGTCCTTCAGTTCCCTCTTGAGGGGGAAGCATGTCCTTCTGAGGATGCACAACAAAGTTGCAGTTGCCTATATCAACAGGCAGGGGGGCACCAGAAGCAGGTCCATAAAGCAGGAGGTCCATCCTGTCCTAGAATGGGCACAGCTGAACCTGTCAAGTTTAAGGGCAGTTTATGTACCAGGAGTCCAGAACGTGTTGGCCGACTCGCTGAGCAGGAATTTCACCTCCAACCACGAGTGGTCTCTGAGCCCACAGGCCTACGCTCTCATATCCCGGACTTGAGGTTCACCAGAGATAGACCTGGCTGCAACACCAGAGAATGCGAAATGCTGGAGATTCCTATCAAGGATACCATTTCCTTCGGCAGATTGTCTCCTGCACCCCTGGAATTTTCATCTAGGATACATCTTCCCTCCAACTCCACTCATAGCGAGGTTTCTCCTGAGACTCAAGGAGTCATCGGCACTGGTGGTGGCAGTGATTCCCTTCTGGCCGAGGAGACCATGGTTTACCACGCTGATGCAGCTGAATACAGCAGATCCCCTGCCTCTTCCGTTGTCATTGGACCTGCTCTCCCAGGGTCATCTTCTTCACCCGAACCCGGAGAAGCTACATTTGATGGCCTGGAGACTGAAAGGGCTAGGTACCTAGAGCAAGGCTGTTCCCAGAGGGTGGTGGATACCCTACTCCAGGCCAGGAGGCCTACTACGAATAACACGTACAGGCGAGTCTGGGAGAAGTTTATCGCCTTCGCTGAACAGCAGGGTTGGGACTCATCCTCACTGTCGGTGTCACAGGTCCTAGAGTTCCTTCAACTAGGCCTAGAGAAAGGCCTTAGGTCAAGCACGCTAAAGGTTCAAGTCTCGGCCCTGTCCCCCTTGACGGGAATCAGATGGGCACAAGATCCCCTTGTGGTTCAGTTCCAGCGGGCCTGTCTAAAACTGAGACCTCCTAGGAAACCTTCCTTCCCAGTCTGGGACCTCTCAGTCTTACTGGAAGCCCTATCCAAGGAGCCCTTCTTTCCTAATGAGAACATATCCTTATGGGATCTGACGCTGAAAGTCTTATTTCTGATAGCCATAACATCAGCTAAGAGGGTGTCAGAGATGCAAGCTTTAATGGTCAGTGATCCATATCTGGTTGTCTTGCCAGACAGATTAGTCTTAAGACCTTCGGACCGGTTCATCCCCAAGGTATCCTCATCCTTTCACTTCAACCAGGAGATTAACCTTCCAGCACTCAGTACGGAACAGGGCGATCCTCACCCACTGGATGTCAAGGGTAATGTCCTGGAATATCTTTCAACTACTAGATCCATCAGGAAAACGGAAAATCTCCTAATCTTTCCGCATGGATTCAGGAGAGGTCAAGCGGCATCCTCACGCACCATTGCGCCATGGCTGGTGAAGACCATCAAAAAGGCCTATTCACTGAGTAGTTATCAAGTACCTGAGGGCTTAAGGGCACACTCCACCAGGGCAGTGGGAACCTCCTGGGCGGCATATTGTAGAGTCTCGGCGGAGACAATTTGCAGAGCGGCCACCTGCTTTTCCAGGAACACCTTTATGTCCCATTACAAGGTGGATTCCGCCTGCTTATCCACAGTGGATTTCGGAAGATCCGTTATCCAGGCCAATTCTTCTATTCTTTGTTAATAAACTTAGTTTGAATTCCCACCCAGTCTTTGCGAGTTACTCCCCAAAGTGTATGCTGCCATGATGCGACAGGAAAACGGAAAATTGTATACTCACCTTTCCGTAATTTTCCTTTCCTGTCGTATCTTCATGGCAGCATACAATCTCCCACCCTTCTAAGGTGATATATACGGAGAATACTGGGGCGGGGGCCATCTCTACAATTTATAGCTATGTGGTCCTATCAGGTTGTGAGGGGCGGAGTCACAACCCAAAGTGTATGCTGCCATGAAGATACGACAGGAAAGGAAAATTATGGAAAGGTGAGTATACAATTTTAAGTTTTTTCTCTGTCACTTTCACTTGTTACTCTCCATCTCACAACAATCTTTGCCCAAACTCACACAGGTGTCTTTACAATCCACAAACAATACCATTGCTGATGCAAATTTAAAATGAATCACAATTTTTTGTGCTTTTTATTATTTCCAAATATTCATAATTTGAGCCCAAAAAATGTGATATGTGTACCAACATCAGAAATCAAAATGTAATTCCCAAAAATTTGAGGGTAATATTCTACTCTCACCCACAAAAAAACACCAACTATCACAGAATAAATCAAGAAGAATAACTCTTGAGTAATGTAATTCCATCACCTGTATGTCCAAAGAAATGCAGTATTTATGTGTATTCATGTGTAGGAGGCTTTCACATGTGGCAGCTCTGTGGCTTAGAGGTTAGAACTTCTGCTTTGCATCCCTGAGTGTCTAGGTTCAAATCCCAACCATGTTGCTTCATGTAGAGAAGTTGTCTCATCTCTCAGGTCCTACAACTATGTCTAAATGTAGTATTTATATGTAGGAGGGTTCCACCACCATTGTAAGTCTTTTCAAGAAACACTATTTAGCCAAAAGTATTGGGACGCCTGCCTTTACACACACATGAACTTTAATGGCAGCCCAGTCTTAGTCCGTAGGGTAAAAATTTGATTTGGCCCACCCTTTGCAGCTAGAACAGCTTCTGGGAAGGCTGTCCACAAGGTTTATTGTGTCTAAGGGAATGTTTGATCATTCTTCAAGAATGCATTTGTGAGGTCAGGCACTGATGTTGGATGAGAAGACCTGGCTCGCAGTCTCTACGCTAATTCAGCCAAAGGGTGTTCTATCGGGTTGAGGCCAGGACTCTGTGCAGGCCAGTCAAGTTTCTCCATCCCAAACTTGCTCATCCATGTCTTTATGGACCTTGCTTTGTGCACTGGTGTGCAGTCATGTTGGAACAGGAAGGGGCTTTCCCCAAACTGTTCCCACAAAGTTGGGAGCATGAAATTGTCCAAAATGTCTTGGTATGCTGACGCCTTAAGAGTTCCCTTAACTGGAACTAAGAGGCCAAGCCCAACCCCTGAAAAACAACCCCACATCATAATCCCCCCTCCACCAAATCATTTGGACCAGTGCACAAAGCAAGGTCCATAAAGACATGGATGAGTGATTTTGGGGTGGAGGAACTTGATTGGCCTGGACAGAGTCCTGACCTCAACACAACAGAACACGTTGGGGATGAATTAAAGAGGAGACTGTAGGTCAGGCCTTCTCGTCCAACATCAGTGCCTGACCTCACAAATGCACTTGGGAGAATGGTCAAACATTCCCATAGACACACTCCTAAA
This sequence comes from Lithobates clamitans, assembly GCA_037952925.1. Classification (NCBI taxonomy): domain Eukaryota; kingdom Metazoa; phylum Chordata; class Amphibia; order Anura; family Ranidae; genus Lithobates; species Lithobates clamitans. The sequence goes on from JBBGZY010000755.1 coordinate 1,569,660, forward strand.
CCTTGTGGACAGCCTTCCCAGAAGAGTTGAAGCTGTTCTAGCTGCAAAGGGTGGGCCAAATGAGTTTTAAACCCAATACTAATACTGGAATGCCATTACAGTTCATGTGCGTTTAAAGGCAGGCGTCCCAATACTTAGGCCAATATATTGTATATTGCTTGTGACACTGAGCATGGCTATGGACTTAGGGCTGGTTCACACCACAGAGATGCAGAGAACATGTGTGGGGCTGCCTGGTGGCTAAGTGGGTAGTAGTTCTGTCTAGCAGCACTTGGGATGTTGGTTCAATTTCCCAACATGCTAATGCTTGTGTTGAAGTTTATATGTTCTCCCTGTGTGGGTTTCTCACCACAATCCAAAGACATGCTGGCATCTTATTTGTCTCCTGTCGAAATAGGTTCTAATGTAAGAAAGTTAATTTTGGACTTTATATTGGAAGCTCATTGCAGCCAGGGACTGATGTTAATGTTTATTAGCACTAATCATGCCCAGGGACTTGGACATTTAAAATTTTAGGGTTTACACTGCACAGGTATATATGCTTAGAAAACTGTTGCTTTGTTTATGTGGATGCAAATGGACTTTGATCTTTGTCCTGTAGTTGGAGATTTGATGCACATAGCCAAGGCTAACACAGTTGTGAATAGTATTATGTGTTCCTGCTCATCAGGTGCAATCACTTTAGACCAGGGGTCTCAAACTGTCCGCCCTCCAGTTGTTGCGAAACTACAAGTCCCATGAGGCATTGCAAGGCTGATAGTTATAAGCATGACTCCCACAGGCAGAGGCATGATGGGACTTGTAGTTTCGCAACAGCTGGAGGGCCGCCAGTTTGAGACCGCCGCTTTAGACATACATGAAGAGATAGATTGAAAGATACTGGTGGGCGTGTACTTCTATTGGGTGTGTCAGTGTGCTAACAATACAACCTCACTTATATAAAGACCTGCAGTAGGGGGGTTTGTTTGGCCTGAGAAGGCCAGGTTTTTTGCTGTGATTTGTGAGGGAGAAGGAATGATATTGTGCATATTGACAAATGCCCAACTAGGGATATTTGATGAAATTCTTGTGCATTTTTTCAATCAAAAGCGGGTTTATGTGTCCATGCTGTCAATGTTGTGTGTGTATTGTTCCTGTCTGATCATGCAAACATCGTTTGGAAGCATCTGCTGACTTTCTATCGTTTTTGATCTCCTTTAATCGTGTACACTGAAATACAGCTTCCAGCAGAACATGGTCACCAATGTATGTATGTGTGGATTGTTGGCTGGTGGTGGGTGTTTTGAATAAGTGTTTTGTAATAAGTTGGAATGCTTTGTAAGAATGACTTAAGTGTTTCTATAATCTTGCAGATAAAAATGTGATGTGTTGCCCGTTATACACTGAAATTAAAGCTGTGTCCACTCTAATGCCCCGTACACACGGTCGGATTTTCAGACGGAAAATGTGTGATAGGACCTTGTTGTCGGAAATTCCGATCGTGTGCACACAAATCCGACGGACAAAGTGCCACGCATGCTCAGAATAAATAAAGAGATGAAAGCTATTGGCCACTGCCCCGTTTATAGTCCCGACGTACATGTTTTACGTCACAGCGTTCAGAATGATCGGATTTTCCGACAACTTTGTGTGACCGTGTGTATGCAAGACAAGTTTGAGCCAACATCCGTCAGAAAAAATCCTAGGATTTTGTTGTCGGAATGTCCGAACAAAGTCCGACCGTGTGTACGGGGCATAAGGTTTTATCAAATTCTAGATTGTAAGCTCCTATGAGCAGGGCCCTTAAAATTCCACTGCTAAATGTAGCACCATATATCCTGTCCAAATTTTTTTGAAGCTAGTAAATGAATGTAATTTTTTTTTTTTTCTTCTATTTTTCTTTCTCTTTAGTTTTTGTGGGTGGTAGTTTTGGGAAAGTGCAATATCTCTTATATTTTATTTCAATATGTATTTGTGCACCAAAAAACTAATCTCTTTGCCCTGGTTCACATTGATGCTACCTTGAAATCGCACTACTTCACTTGAAGTAGCACGATTTCAAAGTAGCAAGGTCAGCGTGATTTCAGGTGCTACTTGATAGATATCCGTGTGGCTTCATACACAAATGTCTATTGAAGTCGCACCTGCAATCAGCAAAAGTAGTGCAGGAAATACTTTAGCAAATCGGTGTTGCATCGATTGGAACAGTGCCGTTGCTGCCAATAGTCATGCGATTTGATCTCTCAAATCGCATGACAAATCGCTCCAATGTAAACCTAGACTTCTGCACACCTGCAAGTAAATGATAAAGGTGGAATCTTTATATATAACAGCTGTGGAGAATTGCAGGTAATGAATTCAGCTGGTGGATAGGAAGTGTTGTGTCAGCTTTAGTTCACATTGGTGCGAACCAGGGGTCAAACTGGGCCTTTTGTTTTTGTCATTCACCTGCTGCTAACCCAGGGACACCATTTCTTATTGAACGCCTTAAATATCATAAGTAGAAATACAAATTTGCATATCTGCAAACAAACAAAAAAAATAAAATTCTAATTGTGGTTGCGTTTAAATATTCGCAGCAGTGATCAAGAGAGTGTGGTTTTGCCTTCTGACCCAGAAATAAGTCATTGTAATCACCTGGAAGTTCCTGTGCTGGTCAGGATCTCCATCTAGGTGCACATGGCGAGGTCCCTCTTTAGCAAAGAGGAGGTGCTGCTCATTTTCCAGATAAGGGTATGATATGTGCTTGTGCTTAATCAATGTGGGGTGTGGTTCATTGATTTGTTTGGCATCCCCACACATTTGCTTCTGGCCCATATGCACCAGGGATGAGCCGAACACCCCCCGGTTCGGTTCGCACCAGAACATGTGAACAGGCAAAAAATTTGTTCGAACCCTGTTAAAGTCTATGGGACTCGAACATGAATAATCAAAAGTGCTAATTTTAAAGGCTTATATGCAAGTTATTGTCATAAATTCATTTAAAAAGTACTCGTGCCTATATGAATTGTCGGTCCGACAATACACATAAAAGTTCATTGATAAAAATGGCATGGGATTTCCCCACAGGGGAACCCCAAACCAAAATTTTAAAAAAATGATGTGGGGGTCCTCCTAAATTGCATACCAGGCCCTTCAGGACAGGGCCTCATCCCCACAACCCTTGCCTGGTGGTTGTGAGGGTCTGCGGGCGGGGGGCTTATCGGAATCTGGAAGCCCCCTTTAACAAGGGGACCCCCGGATCCCGGCCCCCCCGTGTGAAATAGTAAGGGGGTACAAAAGTGCCCCTACCATTTCACAAAAAAGTGTCAAAAATGTTAAAAATTACAAGAGACAGTTTTTGACAATTCCTTTATTTAAATGCATCTTCTATCTTTCTAATCTTTCTATATCTTTCTAATCTTTCTGATCTTTCTGAAGTAGCACGATTTCAAAGTAGCAAGGTCAGCGTGATTTCAGGTGCTATTTGATAGACACCTGTGTGGCTTCATACACAAATGTCTATTGAAGTCGCACCTGAAATCGGCAAAAGTAGTGCAGGAACTACTTTAGCAAATTGGTGCGGCACCACAAAATCGGTGTCGCATCGATTGCAACAGTCACCGTGTGTCAGAGGGAGCGGGGTCACCAGGTGGTCTCCCCGCCCTCCGTTATTTAGGAACCGTCAGAAGACGAGAAGCGTCACACAGCGGGAGCCTCCCATCATGGATGCGGAGCGGCCCGAGCATGAAGAAGGGAAAAAGATGCCGCGGAGGAAGATGCTGGACGAGAACACCGGAGCAAGAAGCAGAGGATCGGAGGAAGAAGATGGAGGAAGAAAGCGAAGGAAGATAGAAGATAGAAGAAAGAAGAAGCATTTAAATAAAGGAATTGTCAAAAACTGTCTCTTGTCATTTTTAACATTTTTGACACTTTTTTTGTGAAATGGTGGGGGTACTTTTGTACCCCCTTACCATTTCACTCTGGGGGTCCCCTTGTTAAAGGGGGCTTCCAGATTCCGATAAGCCCCCCGCCTGCAGACCCCCACAACCACCGGGAAAGGGTTGTGGGGACGAGGCCCTTGTCCTCATCAACAGGTGCTCAAGGTGCTTTGGGGGGGACCCTCCAGAGCACCCTCCCAATGTTAAGGGCATGTGGCCTGGTACGGTTCAGGAAGGGGGGCGCTCTCTCGTCCCCCCCTCTTTTCCTGCGGCCTGCCGGGTTGCATGCTCGGATAAGGTTCTGGTATGGATTTTTGGGGGGACCCCATGCCATTTTTTTTTAATGTTGGCACGGGGTTCCCCTTAAAATCCATACCAGACCTGAAGGGCCTGGTATGGAATTTAGGGGGACCCCCATGCCTTTTTTTTTTTAATTTTGGTTCGGGGTTCTCCTGTGGGGAAATCCCATGCCATTTTTATCAATTCATTATAGCCACGAGTACTTTTAAATGACTTTTTTTCCTTTGAAATGTCATTTTTTTCAAAGTCCCTGCCAGTGAAAGCTGGTTGTTAAGAAGCGGGCCGGCAAGCTGGCCGCCATGTCCTTGACAACAGATGACTCATCAGCTTTCAATGAGGTTCCCCACTGACAGATGAATGTAAACAAAAGAATACCGCCAATTAAAACTTGAGAAATAAAACAGCATTGAGTTCCCCTCTGCTCCAATCTATACCAGCTTTGGTGTGGTTTTCCTTGTTAGCATATTAATACCTGAGCGCTCTGTGAAGTGGAACCTGGTTGGGAAGGCTCTTGCTTAGAAATATGAAAATCCTGAGGTTAAGACCTTTTTTGACAAAGATACATTTTTGACAAACGCTCGGGCACCATGTATCATCTGGCATGGACTTTATAGCCTGCTTCTATCAAGGCTACATTCAGAATGCCTTTATGAATCTCGGTGCTCCATTTACGCCAGTCTTCCACCTCAGAGGCTATGGACAGATCCCTTTCAAATGCCAGCTGGTAGGATCATTATTGGTGAAGAGCAGTTTATATAATAGCGAGATGCTCCCCAGCAGAGCAGCATCCTGCATGCACCTGTATTCAAACACAATACGGACTGCCACATCAAAGCTGCCCTTCTGTAGGGATTGGAGAAAGTGATACATTTGTTGCAAGTGGAAGCTCAATGGGGGCATCTCCAGGCTTCCCGTGAAATATGAGGAGGGATGTATGCCTCTGTGGTCAAAGTAATCACCTATACGGTATATTACCTTATTCAGCCACCAACCGTACCTGTCAGGTTGCATACCCGATGGAAACAGGGGGTTGCCGAAAAGGGGAGCTACTGGGATATACAATGAACGCAGAGGCCATCTCCTGCAGTTTGTGTCCCACACCTGTAGTGAATAGGAGAGTGTTGGGCTCAGTATAGCTCTGCGATGTGCGAGGACCCAAAGGATGAGTGGGAAACTTGCCTGGGCCTCTATGGCAACCCAATCTGGTTGGTAATGTTTGCTATGGAGTTGGCCTAGTTGAGCAAGCTCTGCTGCCCCGTAGTATTTCCTAAAGTCTGGCACCCCTGGTCCGCCAATATCCTTAGGAGCGTACATCATGGCCCTTGCTATTCTGGATCCTTTGGTACCCCAGATAAATCGGAGTATTTTGGATTGGAACCATTGAGTGGCGGTAACAGGGACCTGGATTGGTAAAGTATGGAAAAAATATAGTAACCTGGACAGGATTGTCATTTTCACCGAGGCAATCCTACCTATCCATGATAAGCTTACGTCTGACCATGTCTGCATGTCTTTTAATAGCTTAGCAAATAGAGTAGGGTAGTTGGCCTTGTAAAGGGAGGACACGCTGGGGGGTCAGTCAGGTTCCTAAATTGAAAAGTGACGTTGGTTGCCACCAAAATGAGTATTAATACTGAATACTCTGTTAGTGTTGGAATTGGCAGATTGACATTCATCGCTTCTGATTTGTCATGGTTGACTATGAGCCCGGAAACTCTCCCAAAGTGGCCCAGAAGGGATAGTAAGTTTAGTAGAGTAATGTGGGGTGAGATGATGAACAACAAGAAGTCATCAGCGAATAGAGCCCACTTATGGCTCTTCCCCCCCACTCTCTATCCCTAAAATGTCTGAGGTCTGCCGTATCGCTATTGCGAGAGTTTCGATGGCTATGACGAACAGTGAGATGGGTATCGGATCCAATCTGTGGCCCCTCAGAACTATCTGAGTTGTGGGTGAGCTATATAATGAGTGCAGCGATGCCAAGAACTTAGGACCAAAGTTCCATCTCGACAGCACCCGGAAAAGAAAAGGCCACGAGAGGGAATCGAAAGCTTTATGGATGTCAAGGGACAGCAGCATCCGGGTCCTATTCTCTCCACCATCCCAAGAGGAATGTAGTATGGAAATAAGGTTGCTTGCTCTACGGACCTGGTCGGCAGCCTGTCTGTGCAGCAGAAATCCTACCTGGTCAGAGTGTATGTAGCTAGCTCAAAATTACGACAGCCTATTCGCCAAAATGTTTGTAAATAGTTTCCAGTCAGTATTAATTAAGGATATTGGGTGATAGTTAGATACCTCACTTTGGTCTTTGTGGGGCTTAAGAATGAGGGTAACTCTATTAGAGTTCATAACTATTGGATCGCCCTTTTGGATGGCTTTAAAGAAATGGCTGTATGTGTAAGCGGGTGCTGCAGCAGCCATCAGCTGTAACCAAAGACAGTCAAATCGAGAGAACGTTACCAGCACATGGATTTCAGGAATGGCTTTGAACCTTTATTCAGCGATCACATTATTGCAGCAGAAGCAACATTTTGGTGCCTCGCAGGACCCTTTCATTAGGCATGTGCCCTCACCCGTAGCAGGTGAGAGCACATCTTGTGGAGCATGAAGGTGGATAGGAGTGGGAAAGTGTTGGTCACAATACATGGCACTGATTTTGTGGTTCATAATTAATACACTATTACTTGTATTTGAACTTTTACATCTGGAAGACTTTAGACTATGTGGATGTTTTATACATGCACTAGATATGTTTATTTTGAATGTAAGTGGTTTTACATTTGAAATATAGGAGCATGGTGTTTGATATATATGAGGAAATAATCTTATATTAAAAACTGTTTTTGTACTATTCTGTTAGTAGGAGCGCTGCACTATCATTTTAAGATTTTATATCTGTGTGTTTTGTGATAACACATTGGTGTTAGCAGCTCTAGGGGGGTATTATATAAATTGTTTTATATATAGGAGCAACACAGGGATATACTTTGGTTTAAAGTGTACATCACTGGAGTAGTGGTGTCTACTCCAGTGATTTCCAGCTTCCAGACAGATTCCACAGGTATGGTATATGCATAGTTACAAGGGTCCAAGCTTGACCAACGTAACAATGAGAAAAATGCCATACCTGGAATCCTTTAAAAACCTGAAAATCCTCCCAGAGAACAATTGTAGTGTAGTTCCTGAGACTGATTGTGTCTAGCCTCATAGCCAGATATCTGAAATGAAAAATCATCAATGATAAATCCCATCCTCTGCTGCCTCTGATGATTGCTATTCTCACAAGGTTTGGAATAACATTTTAGAAGTCACAGCTGTGCTGGTCATGGTTCTTATGAAGGCCTGCTGGAGAGGAAGCTGTACCCAAATACCTGAAGAAAGAGCATGTCCTTGCTTCTGCTACTTAAAGCGGAGTTCCACCCAGAAATGGAACTTCCGTGGATCGGATTCCCCCCTCTGGTGCCACATTTGGCACCTTTCGGGGGGGAGAGGGGAAGTAGATACCTGTGAAATCCAGGTATCTGCTCCCACTTCCGGGGAAAGATCACTGCAATCTTGTGCGGCGATCTATGCAATGTCCAGACCTCCTCTCCTCCTCCTCCACCCCCGCTGCCTTCTGGGAGACACACAGGTCCCAGAAGACAGCAGGGACCATTGAGGGTTCCATGATGCTTTTCTCTTCTACCCTATGGTCTTGGAGATAATGTTTTAAAGGAGCTGGTCGTGGAACTTGGATTCTATGGAGAAACAGCCTTGATACTGCAGTGATCATCTGTCCAGGATATACCCACGGAGGAGGAAAAGAACACATCGGTGGTATACATCTGTTGATGCACCACTAGACCCATCGGGGTCTATTTTTAAGGTGAGAGGCTAGCACACACAGGGTGTGGATTGGAGAAGGATATCTACAAGCTATCATTTTACCTGCAATTGGACTCTGTTTCCTTTCCCTCTTCCTTTTGTTTCACTTTTTTGCACATATTTTTATTTCCAAAGAGACTATTGAATATCATCTTTAGATACTCTGGATACATTTTGGATCTCTTATCCTCGTATTGTTTTGTTGACTTATAATTTTTTTTTTTTTTATGCCAATGTATTGCACTGTTTTGCACATTGGGAAGTGAGAATGGTATTAGCACTTCATTATTAGCACTTTATACCTAAGGATTGGTTTATAGTTATTTAATGAACATTATTAGCACTTTACCATTAGCACTTTATACTTAAGGATTGGTTTAGAGTTATTTAGCGCTGCTTCACTACATTTTACAGTACTTGTAACTGCTGACTTTTAATTTTTTTTTTTCCCAGGCAGAACTCCGATTTAATTATTCCCCACCAGTCCACCAGGGGGCAGCTCTGACATTAAAAAAATAAAACCCTGCTCTTCTAACAAGATGTATGCTTCCACACTGAGACACACTTGAGAACAACTCAGTGTGGAGGGAGGGTCAGGTCAGTTGCAGAGTGCTTTGAAGTAACAATCATGACCAGTTCTTTGTCTTCTGCTTACCTTTTATTAGGCATGATTTGTGCAGTTTTTTTTAGTGCTGCAAGCCATGGTTTGCCCTAATTAACTTACTGCCTAGAAAACGTCTGGCTTGTGGAGGAATAGAAACAGTAAAAATATACACTATATTACCAACAGAACTGGGACATCTTTACACGCACATGAAGTTTAATGGCATCCCAGTCTTAGTCCATAGGGTTTAATATTAAGTTGGCCCTCCCTTTACAGCTACAACAGTTTCAACTCTTCTGGGTCAGCTGTCCACAAGGTTTAGGAGTGTGTCTATGGGAATGTTTGACCTTTCTTCCTGAAGCGCATTTGTGAGGTCAGGCACTGATGTGGATGAGAAGGCCTGGCTCACAGTGTCCGCTCTAATTTATCCCAAAGGTGTTGAGGTCAGGACTCTGTGCAATCCTGTCAAGTTCCTCCATCCCAAACTCGCTCATCCATGTCATTATGGATCTTGTTGTGCACTGATGCGTAGTCATGTTGGAACAGGAAGGGGTCATTCCCAAACTGTTCCCACAAAGTTGGGAGCATGAAATTATCCAAAATGTCTTGGTATGCTGACGCCTTAAGAGTTCCCTTCACTGCAACTAAGGGGCCAAGCCCAACCCCTGAAAAACAATCCCACACCATAATCCCCCTTCCACCAAATGTTTTTGGACCAGTGCACAAAGCAAGGTCCATAAATACATGGATGAGCGAGTTTGGGGTGGCGGAGCTTGACTGACCTCAACCCGATAGAACACCTTTGGGATTAATTAGAGCGGAGACTGCGTGCCACATCAGTGACTAACTTCACAAATGCGCTTCTGGAAAAATGGTCAAACATTCACATTCCCACACTCCTAAACCTTGTAGACAGCGTTCCCAGAAGAGTTGAAGCTTTTATAGCTGCAAAGGGTGGACCAACTCAATATTGACCTCTACGGACTAAGACTGGGATGCCATTAAAGTCCTTGTGCGTGTAAAGGTAGGTGTTCAAATACTTTCTTCTACATATTATTATTATTATATGAGATTTATATAGCGCCAACAGTTTACTCAGCGCTTTACAATGTATAAGGGGGACAACACAATTACAGTACAGTTCAATACAAAAGGTACAGGAGGGCCCTGCTCGTAGAGCTTACATTCTAAAGGGAGGGGGTGGTGGTACAAAAGGTAATAGCTGCAAAGAATGATTTGATGGGGGTGGCTCAGGGACAGTTATGTGGGTGTGGGATAGGCTTCCCTGAATAAATGAGTTTTCAAGGATCTCCTAAAGGTGGACAGGGTAGGGGCTGATATGGTACATATATAATATTTCTCTCTGCAACACGCCCCTGAAGAAGGGACATCGTCCTGAAACATGTTAGGCTCACAGAGAAACATGTGTCTATAGATGGTAGAAGTATATAATAATTATATGAAAGAAAATTTATTGCATAAGCACTTTTGTAGAGATCTATGTTTATCATATCTGGTTTTTATGCTTGTTCTAAAGGTTTTTACTTAAACGCAATAGTCTTGTTCGCCTGTAAGTCCCACTGTACCGGGGGGTACATAAGGACCCTATCTCTAGGGTCCTTTCTTGTGCATTAATTTGGGATGTTGGCAACATATTGAAGGCAACATAGTTGACCTTCGGTGGTTCATCATAGTATATATAGATTCAATAGGGTAGAAAATACCCACCCCCCCCTTTTCTTGAACCACATACATATAAAGAAAAACGTTTCTTCTTTTTTTGTATATTCCTCCTTATGGCTTTGTTTCTATGTCTGTATTTTTCTCTTAACCACTTCAGCCCCGGAAGGATTTACCCCCTTCCTGACCAGAGCACTTTTTACAATTCGGCACTGCGTCGCTTTAACTGCTAATTGCGCGGTCATGCAATGCTCTACCCAAACGAAATTTGCGTCCTTTTCTTCCCACAAATAGAGCTTTCTTTTGATGATATTTGATCACCTCTGCCGTTTTTATTTTTTGCGCTATAAACGGAAAAAGACTGAAAATTTTGAAAAAAAATGATATTTTCTACTTTTTGTTATAAAAAAAATCCAATAAACTAAATTTTAGTCATACATTTAGGCCAAAATGTATTCGGCCACATGTCTTTGGTAAAAAAAATGTCAATAAGCGTATATTTATTGGTTTGCGCAAAAGTTATAGCGTCTACAAACTAGGGTACATTTTCTGGAATTTACACAGCTTTTAGTTTCTGACTGCCTATGTCATTTCTTGAGGTGCTAAAATGGCAGGGCAGTACAAAACCCCCCCAAATGACCCCATTTTGGAAAGTAGACACCCCAAGGAAATTGCTGAGAGGCATGTTGAGCCCATTGAATATTTATTTTTTTTGTCCCAAGTGATTGAATAATGACAAAAAAAAGAAAAAAAAAAAAATTACAAAAAGTTGTCACTAAATGATATATTGCTCACACAGGCCATGGGCATATGTGGAATTGCACCCCAAAATACATTCAGCTGCTTCTCCTGAGTACGGGGATACCACATGTGTGGCACTTTTTGGGAGCCTAGCCGCGTACGGGGCCCCGAAAACCCAGCACCACCTTCAGGATTTCTAAGGGCATACATTTTTGATTTTACTCCTCACTACCTATCACAGTTTTGAAGGCCATAAAATGCCAAGATGGCACAAAACCCCCCCAAATGACCCCATTTTGGAAAGTAGACACCCCAAGCTATTTGCTGAGAGGCATGGTGAGTATTTTGCAGCTGTCATTTGTTTTTGAAAATAAAGAAAGACCAGAAAAAAAAATTTTTTTTTTCTTTTTTCAATTTTCAAAACTTTGTGACAAAAAGTGAGGTCTGCAAAATACTCACTATACCTCTCAGCAAATAGCTTGGGGTGTCTACTTTCCAAAATGGGGTAATTTGGGGGGGGGGGTTTGTGCCACCTGGGCATTCCATGGCCTCCGAAACTGTGATAGGTAGTGAGGAGTGAAATCAAAAATTTACGGCCTTAGAAAGCCTGAAGGCGGTGCTTGGTTTTCGGGGTCCCGTGCGCGGCTAGGCTCCCAAAAAGTCCCACACATGTGGTATCCCCGTACTCAGGAGAAGCAACAGAATTTATTTTGGGGTGTAATTTCACATATTCCCATGGCATGTTTGAGCAATATAACATTTAGTGACAACTTTGTGCAAAAAAAAAAAAAAAAAAAAAAAAAATTGTCTCTTTCCCGCAACTTGTGTCACAATATAAAATATTCCATGGACTCGACATGCCTCTCAGCAAATAGCTTGGGGTGTCTACTTTCCAAAATGGGGTCATTTGGGGGGGGTTTGAACTGTCCTGGCATTTTATGCACAACATTTAGAAGCTTATGTCACACATCACCCACTCTTCTAACCACTTGAAGACTGAGGTGTCCGTTTATGAAGCAGTGATCAGCGGTGATCCCGAGGATCACCGCTGATCACAGTCCATAAACAGTTTATCAAACAGTGATAATCGGGGGAGAACATTTTTGAACTTGTTCTCCCGCCGATTATCTCTACACACGGAGAATCCTCATTGAATGACACAGAAACGGCCAGTTTATGAAGCGGTGATCTCACCGCTTCACTGGCGATCTGAGTCAGAATTCACACTCCCAGGTTCACCAGCTCAGAGGTGGTGAATCGGGGAGTGAAGAGGAAATCTGGGGGGATCTGAGGGGGAAGGAGGAAGTTTTTTAACTTCCTTATGCCTCGTTCAGACCCCCCAACACTGTAAGCATGTCCCCCTGTCATATTTATGTGTATACATATTTATACATATATACATATAATGTGTATATGTATATATATATCATGTGTGTGTATATACATGTATATATAGTGTGTGTGTGTGTATACATATGTGTATAATGTAGGGGGACACATTATTTTATTAACATTAATCCACACGCCGTTGAGCGGTGATAATTTATCACTGCTTGATAAACTGACATTTGGTACTGTAATCTCGTAAAGTCTCACGAGATTCCAGTATCAGGGGCCGTTCTCCACTATTTGAAGCATTTGTAGATCTCTTCACTCCTCCAAAGGTGAAGTGATCTACACCGCTTCATAAACTGCACACAGAGGAGAAAAATCTTCACTGTGAATGCCGGAGAATGAAGCAGTGAATAGATTTCACTGCTTCATAAACGGACACCAAAGCCCTTTCTGACACTTTTTGATTACATGAAAAAATTATTTTTTTTTGCAAGAAAATTACTTTGAACCCCCAAACATTATATATTATTTTAAAGCAATTGCCCTACAGATTAAAATGGTGGGTGTTTCATTTTTTTTTTTCACACAGTATTTGCGCAGCGATTTTCAAACGCCTTTTTTGGGGAAAAAACACACTTTTTTAAATTTTAATGCACTAAAACACACTATATTGCCCAAATGTTTGATGAAATAAAAAAGATGATCTTAGGCCGAGTACATGGATACCAAACATGACATGCTTTAAAATTGCGCACAAACGTGCAGTGGCAACAAAATTACTACATTTTTAAAAGCCTTTAAAAGCCTTTACAGGTTACCACTTTAGATTTACAGAGGAGGTCTACTGCTAAAATTACTGCCCTCGATCTGACCTTCGCGGTGATACCTCACATGCATGGTGCAATTGCTGTTTACGTTTGACGCCAGACCGCCGCTTGCGTTCGCCTTAGCGCGAGAGCAGGGGGCGACAGGGGTGCTTTTTTTTATTTATTTTTTTTCTTTATTTTTTTTTGCTTTTTTATCTTATTTTTAAACTGTTCCTTTCATTTTTTTTTTTTGAAATCATTTTTATTGTTATCTCAGGGAATGTAAATATCCCCTATGATAGCAATAGGTAGTGACAGGTACTCTTTTTTGAAAAAATTGGGGTCTATTAGACCCTAGATCTCTCCTCTGCCCTCAAAGCATCTGACCACACCAAGATCGGTGTGATAAAATGCTTCCCCAATTTCCCAATGGCGCTATTTACATCCGGCGAAATCTAAGTCATAAAATGCTCGTAGCTTCCGGTTTCTTAGGCCATAGAGATGTTTGGAGCCACTCTGGTCTCTGATCAGCTCTATGGTCAGCTGGCTGAATCACCGGCTGCATTCTCAGGTTCCCTGTTGAGACAGGAGAGCCAGAGAAATACACGGAAGACGGTGGGGGGGGGGCATTCCCTCCCACTGCTTGTAAAAGCAGTCTAGAGGCTAATTAGCCGCTAGGATTGCTTTTACATGAAAGCCGACCGCTGGCTAAAAAGAATGATACCAAGATGATACCTAAACCTGCAGGCATCATTCTGGTATAACCACTCAAAGTCGTGAATGGCGTACCTGAAGACAAAAAAATGGTTAACAATAAAGCACAGTAAACCGAAAGTATAAATAATTACATACCTGAAAAACAAACATGATAAAACATAATAACAATAACAATAACAATAAAACATTGCAGAATAGAATACAGTAAAAAAGAGCAGAACAATAGAGAGAGAATAGAGAGAGAGAGAACAATAAAACGACAACTATTTTTTTAAATTTTTGTTTGTGTTTTTTTTTTTTTTTTTACACTTTTTTTTTGTAACTGTAACTTTTATAACTGTAACCGGTTCCAGGTTCGAGTCTCTCAAAATGCGGTGGCATCTTGGGAGACCCTGTGAAAGTGTGCCTAGTCTGTGCAATGCTGTACGCTACGCTAATACTCAACTAGTGCATGGTAGCGTTCAAAACATTCACCAAGTGTTACTGCAGTGCTGTTTTGACTACGACCGGGGTGTACTACGCCGCTGGTGCTTGCCAGTTCACCAAAACGCTACAAAGAAAAGTGACAGTGATCGATCGATACTGCACTTGGGTGGGCTGGACTGGGCTGGGCCGGGCGGAGGGGCAAAACGCAGGTGGTAGCAGGTATCTGGGCTGATCCCGCTAACACTGCGTTTTTGGGAACCCTAAACTGCTGGGGACGCTAGTATAGATCTGATCGGATCAGATATTGATGCGTTCAGATACTATACCACTAAGGGAGGTGTACGGTGCGTGCGTGGGTGTTCGCGGTACTGGCGCTAATCTGACGCTGCCTAGGGCGACGCATATCACCGCCGGGCGATCAGGGGGCTAAACCTTTATTCGGTAATAAACGGCGGGTGCCCTGACACTATAAAAAATAAACGAACTAACCAGCGTCACCTGTAACGGTTATACGGTGATCAGTGGTGAAAGGGTTAACTAGGGGGCCATCAAGGGGTTAAAACATTTATTAGATAGTATATGGGGGTCCCTGTCGCTATAAAACGCTGACGGCGAACCTAAATATTTACGTCCCTAACTAGCATCACCAGCGACACTAATACAGCGATCAGAAAAATGATCGCTTAGCGACACTGGCGACAGGGGGTGATCAAGGGGTTAAAACTTTATTAGGGGGGTAAGGGGGGTACCCTAGACCTACAGGGGGCTAAACCTTTATTCGGTAATAAACGGCGGGTGCCCTGACACTATAAAAAATAAACGAACTAACCAGCGTCACCCGTAACGGTTATACGGTAATCAGTGGTGAAAGGGTTAACTAGGGGGCCATCAAGGGGTTAAAACATTTATTAGGTAGTATATGGGGGTCCCTGTCGCTATAAAACACTGACGGCGAACCTAAATATTTACGTCCCTAACTACCGTCACCAGCGACACTAATACAGCGATCAGAAAAATGATCGCTTAGCGACACTGGTGAGGAGGGGTGATCAAGGGGTTAAAACTTTATTAGGGGGGGTAAGGGGGGTACCCTAGACCTACAGGGGGGTAATACTAACTGTCCCACCACTGCTAACTGTCACAAACTGACACCATGCAGTAATCAGGAAAAAAAAAAAAAAAAAAAAACCTGCTTGGTGTCAGTTTGTGACAGGGGGGGGGGGTGATTGGGGGGGGATCGGGGGGCGATCGGGGGGGGATCGGGGGTGTAATGTATGCCTGGCATGTTCTACTGTGTTGTGTGTGAGTGTTGGTGCACTTACATGTCATCTCTCCTCGGCGCTGGAACGGAAACTGCCAGACCGAGGAGAGATGACATCACATCCTCTGCCTCTGTGTACTATACAGAGGCAGGGGATGTTTCTCATTGGCTGGGAGCGATCGCGAGGGGGGGGCCACGATCGGATGGCCTCCCCCTCGTCTGTCATCGCTCCCAACCAAATGCCGACCGCAGCTGGCACCGGGGGGGGGTCCGATCGGACCCCCCACCCGCGGGAAGGCAATCACGTTTCAGGTACGTGATTTTGCCTGCCCGTGCCGCTCTGCTCACGTATATAGGCGTGAGGCGGTCGGCAAGTGGTTAAAGACTGATTTATTATATTGACATTTACCTTAGAAAACAGTAATGTTTGAAATGTAAAATCTGAAGATCTTCTGTCTAAACAATATATTCCATTGTAACTTCTATAAGAACCATTACAGAATGTTTTCAGGCAAAGAATGGGACAACTTAATGGCAGGCCTCTCCAAAGACCATAACCAAAAAACATCTTCTCAATCGGAAATTTCCTCTCTATTCTTCCAACTAGGAAAAATTGTTGACAAAAAAGTGGCATGTTTTTGGCACGCAGATACATTTGACAAATATATCCAGGAGGGGATCAATCACCTTGGATTACAAATTCAAATTTTTCCTATGTTGGAAGATGTTGATCCCAGTTTTGAAACTAAATGGGAGAACAACTTACAACTATGTACCCAAACTATGATGGCATTATTGAGTGAAGAGTATAAAAAAATAATTTTGTCAACTTGGATAAAGACATTGATGCAATTTATGCTAAATTGCTTCCTTTTAAAGATACCCACATTTTTAAGGAACATGAAGAAAAAAATAAAACCCGATTGAATCAAAAATCCCACAAAGGCTAACAATAAGGGACAAAAAACTTTGGAGAGATAAAAGAGCCTTCCAGGAAGGTACTGCCTATAAATGGCATCAAACTTCCTCAACTCAACGCTCATATAGGGGAAATCTGAATAGAACTTCCAGAAACTCTGAATCTAATTATTATTATTATATCTAATAATTTTGTCAACTTGGATAAAGACATTGATGCAATTTATGCTAAATTGCTTCCTTTTAAAGATACCCACATTTTTAAGGAACATGAAGAAAAAAATAAAACCCGATTGAATCAAAAATCCCAAGAAAGGCTAACAATAGGGGACAAAAAACTTTGGAGAGATAAAAGAGCCTTCCAGGAAGGTACTGCCTATAAATGGCATCAAACTTCCTCAACTCAACGCTCATATAGGGGAAATCTGAATAGAACTTCCAGAAACTCTGAATCTAATTCCTCTTTAAATTCTTCTGTCTCATCTTCTTCCTATAACAGACAAAGAAATCGTAAACCACAAAAGAATAAAAGACCACCATCTGGAGATGATTCTGCGCACAACAAGAAGAGAATCACAGACACGGCTATCACTCTTCCTACTACTAATCCTCTCCCTACTGGTAAAGGTAATACACGTGGTGAGAATCAGCTCCCCTCAACAGGGCCTACTGGTACAGGGTCTACTACGTCCACATCTATGGGTGATATCTCTCTATCTTCTATTACTACCACACTTCTTCGTTCAGATCAAGATTTTTTAGTCCATTAAACGGAGACAATGTCTCCGAACCCCTAAAACTTTCACCAACTTCGTTGTCGTCCAAATCTTTTTAATTACTTACTCTCACAAGCCGAAAGCGATTTACTGCATAAAGGCCTTGGTTTCTGTCCAAATGCAGACCTAGATTCTTTCGAAGTAATAAAAGACCTACATCTTTTTGCTCGAAAACTTTACTATAAAAGCCTTATCCCCAAAGAAAAAGGAAAAAAACACCTCTCAAACAGAGACTAGGAGGTCAGATGAGGCGTTAGACGATCTTTTAACCCTCCTTGAGGAACAAGATCCTAGCGACCTCATCGACACAATTGATATTGAAAATCTCTTAGAGGAACATATCACAAAGGGAGCTCCATCACGGCAAGATAAGCAGGCAAAATTTAAGAAAAAATCAGACAAATTTCCGTCCTTTACAACCAATCGCAACTTAGCAGCATTCATAACATCTACCACGTCAGAGATCAAAAAATGAAAAAACACTAAACCACAAACCTCTCGAAGTAATCTCACCACAGATGAACAACTAGCTTTAGAAGCCCTAAAAAGAGAACATTCTCTTACAATCAAGCCATCAGACAAAGGTGGGAACATCGTTATCATGACTAATGAGCAGTATAGAGACATGTGCCTGAAGGTTGTAACCAATCTATCATGGTATAGACCTATCTCAAAAAGCACCGTAGATAAATTTCATTCTGCCTTTTATGATTTGGTCAATAAAGCGTTTTGTATCGGGGCCATTGATAAAGATGTTTGGAAATATATAAGGACACCATATCCGCGTACCCCCACTCTGTATTGTCTTCCCAAAATCCATAAAAACAAAAAAAAACCTCCCGGTCGTCCCATTATTTCCGGGAACGGGTCCATAACCGAAAACCTAAGCAAATTTGTAGACAGCCATCTTAGACCCTATGTTGCGGGTCTATTCTCATACATTAAGGACACCATCCATTTGTTGCAAAACTTGGAAGAATTACATACATTACCAAATTTGCTTCTAATGGCCATCGACGCAGAGGCACTATACAGCTCTATTCCGCATGATTCAGGTCTCTCTGTCATCAGACATATCCTATCACAATCTCACAAAGATGACCGTAAACTAAATTCTTTTCTTCTGGAAGCATTACATTTCACACAACACTTTTTCGTTTGTTGGCTCCCACTACCTCCAGGTGCAGGGGGTTGCGATGGGGACTTGTTGTGCTCCATCGTATGCCAAACTGTACCTGGGGGAGTGGGAGCAGTCGCTTCTGTCAGAGGAACGGTACATCAGAGGCTTTACACTCCTTCATACAAATTATGAATCAAAACAACTCCAATTTATATTTCACAATGACTTTCAGTGACACTTCTATTATTTTTCTTGATTTAAGTATAACGAAATCCATAGATGGTTCCTTATCCAGCGGCCTCTATCGGAAAGAGACCGCTGGAAACACTATTCTGCATGCGTCAAGTTCACATCCCAAATCATTAGTCTTATCTATCCCATGTGGGCAATATCTAGGACTTAGATGTAACTGCTCAAATGACACTGACTTTGTTTGGGAGGCAAATAAATTAAGAGACAGACTTCGAGAGCGAGGATACTCGCCCACATGTCTTAAAAAAGCTTACAAAAGACCTCGGGGACAATTAAGGCACAACATTCTGTTTTCCAAAAAAACATGCTCTAACTCTCAACCAGCCATTAGATTAATCACCACTTATAACAAACAGCATGGGATTATCAAAAGCATCCTACAGAAACATTGGCATCTATTACAAACAGACCCCAATTTAAAACCATATATATCGGCAACACCCACCATTACCTTTAGAAAAGCTCGCTCATTAGGGGATCATCTTGTAAAAAGCGAATATACGGGCACTTTTCGATCAGATATATGTAAGAGACTTGGAACTTTCACGTGTGGTGGTTGTTCGTGCTGCCGCTATATGAACACACAAGCCAAATTTAAACTACCAAACGGAAGAATGTATAGGCCGAGACATTTTGCTAATTGCAAGACCTCGGGAGTTATCTATCTGCTAACGTGCCAATGCAAATGCTTTTATGTCGGAAAAACTAAATTGGAGTTTCACAAAAGGGCGGCACGACATATCAGCAGCATGAGGAAAGCGGACCCGGACCTCCCTCTGGGGTGACATGTGCGAGACCATCACACGGGAAAATTTCCCCTTATTTTCCCCTTATCCATTTCACCATCCTTGACCGAATTCACCCGGATACGAGGGGTGGTGATTGGAATAAGATCTTGCTCCAGAGGGAGGTCCGTTGGATCGGGAACCTCAATGCAACACAATTTCCAGGCTTAAATACCCAAGTGAGTTTTCATCCATTTTTAGATGGCTTTGTATCAGGAAGATGTGAAAAAGAATAATAATCCAATACTGCATACCCTAAAATATCAAGGATATGCAGAGTTGGAGGAAACTCCTGAGCAATCTAAAGGTAATGGGACAATTGTTTTTGATTTGGTGCTGTACATGTAATATTGTTAAAATACATTTGCGAATGCACAATGCTGCACATACTGTACTTAATACACCATATATCTGTGTATGGTGCTGATTTCATTTTTTCCCTCTTTGAGATAATGTATAAATATTTTGTACGCTGTCCTGTATTTGATCATCATTTGTATTGCCCACTCGCCACGTATCCAACTATGTCCATTGTATTCAGATTATCAATTTATTTTTGAGAATCAATATGTCTAGATACTCAGATGTACGTTCACTAAAGACATTATTTTTGTTTTTGTTTTAGTTTTCGATATACAATTTTTCTTCTTTTTCTGTTTTTTGGTTTCGGATTTATATCCACCCGGCGCACGGGGGCCATGCCGGCCCATCTATGATGACGGCATGGCATCTTTTTACACCGCAGATTTGTCCATCACCCGGGCATGTCATGACAGTGTTTCGTGCGTCGGTGGGACTTGCCTGCATGGCGCTCCCCCAGAGCTTAGGCGCTGGGTGGGCGCCGTGCAGACTCATCCCTGGGGCCTCACTATTGGATGTCCCAAGTCTCAAGTCCCCTGATTCTTCCATCATTTCCCCACTTTACTGGTTTAACATTTATTATAATATGAGCATGTCTATGCACTTTGGCTTCCGTCTCTCGGCTGTATTTCTTGTAACAGCCTATAACATGGCTCGACCGCCTTCTTTCTCTTTGCTGTTTTGTTTTGTTTTCTGGCACCGCCCCTCTTAGTTTCCATAGTTATGACTGACTTCCCCCTCCCCAGTGGCATATTGTACGGCTTTTCGCTGCAGCATGCATCATATCCTTACCACGTCACTGCGCTGTGCGCTGTGCGCCGTGACGCGATTTTCTAGGGACGCCGCAGCCTTGTAGATTCCTCGGGCCATGACTTATTCAGTCTCCTTTGGATTCGTCGCCCTGTATGACGCGTATGCGCCATATACGACGACACCATTTCACCTCTGCTGACACTTAATGTGTGATCCACACTGCGCAGGCGCCGGCGGCTATTTAAAGCCACTTTTGGCGTCCTGTCCAGTGTGTTATCCCACTTACCAAGGCTCATTACGCTTTAGCTGTCCGCTCGATACAGACAAAATCTAAATAAGTAAGTATACCTTTTCAATGTTATAGATATTTTTATGCACTCCGGAAGGCATAAGTGGGGATACCTTGCCATCCCCTTCATTATCCCCTAAATTATGCTTGGATGGTTAAGCTTCAGCTGCATAATTCATCCTTTATTTACATACAAGGATAATTTGTTTCTTTTTGATATAGGGATTAGGGGAATTGGTGGTGCTTTGATGTTTTAAATGTTTTAAATTCTTTCTGATACTTTTTTGAAGTTAAAAAAATATATATTTTTCTTTTTTTGGAATTATCGGTTTTGTAGCTATAGATTAAAAGTCATAGACGCTGCTTAAAATTATAGAGAAAGCAACCTATAGCAAATCAAAATGCTTGTAATAAGCCAATAGGACCTGATAACTCATACAAAAATCCCTCCCCTCTTTTCTCTTTTTCCTCTTTAGGGTCACTCTGGGGACACAGCATGGTCCTCCTTTCATTTGGGGGCCTTTGCGGAGCTATTTCTGAAGCCGGGGGACAACCATCATACCCGCTAGTCAGCTAATTGATGGTCATTGCTATTTTATGAAAACTATTTTTCTTTATTTTTTCACCTAAAAGCTTGCTTATGTGCATATCTTATGCACTGTATTTTCATTCTTAAGGACTACCTCATTGGTACGTATAGTGGACATTGTTGGATGCTATGTTGTGAAATGTTCATTCTGTATAATACTGTAATATGCAAATTGCTCTCATTTGTTTGTTTTTTCAGAATGTATCTTCTACATATATAATATTTCTCTCTGCAACACGCCTCTGAAGAAGTGACATCCTCCTGAAACATGTTAGGCTCACAGAGAAACATGTGTCTATAGATGGAAGTATATAATAATTATATGAAAGAAAAGTCCTTTCTTGTGCATTAATTTGGGATGTTGGCAACATATTGAAGGCAACATAGTTGACCTTCGGTGGTTCATCATAGTATATGTGTTCAAATACTTTTGGTAATAAATATAATGTATATATAGATATCTATATCTATATACAGATATAGATCTATATAGATATGTAGATATCTATCTATCTATCTATCTATCTATCTATCTATCTATCTATCTATCTATCTATCTATCTATCTATCTATAATTAAAAAATGTGCATGTACAGGAAAATATTGATTTAATCCACTAACATGAAAATCACTTTGTTGATATTGTTTTGTGTTTAAACGTATATACAGGACATGTAGAAATATTTATAAGGTAATATCTATAAGGTAATATAGATGTATAAAGTCATATTTTAGGATGAAGGCTGTAGGATCAGTTACAATAATAATCTAGCATATCAAATAATAAATATTTAAAGGGAAACTAGAAGGGTTTGTTTATTTTTATTGCTTTAAACATTAGTTTGCATATATTTTATTATTAAATACAATCTTTATTTTACAAATAAATAGAAATGACAAAGTGCTTCCATGACATTTTTTGAAGAGATCACTAAGCTTTATAAAAAGAAAGCCCAACACAGCTACATATAAAATAGAAACAGGGTTAGAGATGTATCCTTCATTTGTTTCATTCAGTTGTATATGTATTGCAAATAGTGATGATCAACTGTGGACAAACTCCAGGCTGTTAACAGGTTAGCAGTAAAACGACTCAAACAACTCAGAATGTTCCACAACACCTACTGGATGCAAGTGATACATATGAAGCATTTCTACTTTACCTGGCAAAATACAAAATGTTTTCCAATTTTTTTTTTTTATTCTTAAAAATAATAAAAAGCAAATAATACACAAAACATTATCCCTTAAAAACTTAAACTGTTTAATCATAACCAATTATATATACATATATTTGAACACCCCTGGGAGAGACCACTTAGATGATGCTTCCTATTAATCTCTGAGTATTTTCAATCACAGTCTAAACAAAACTTTAAAGTGTTACTAAGCCCTCATTCACATACAAGTGACTTGTCATGTGATTTGACAGGTTAAATCGAATGACAAGGCGCACCCTATTGTTGGCAATGGCCATGTTAAAAGCAATGCAACGCTGACTTTGCGGTGCCGCATTGCTTTGAAAAAGTAGTTCCTGCACTGCATTTGGCGATTTCCAGCACGACTTCCATAGACATCTGTGCATGAAGCCGCACAGATGTCTTCAAAGTCGCACCTTAAGTCACACTGACATGCAGCTTTGAAATCGTGCAATTTCAGATGAAGTCGCACAATTTCAAAGCTGCATTAAATGTGAACGAGGGGTAAAGGTATTTTTTTTTAATTAAAACAATAAACATGTTATACTTACTTGTTATTGCACAGAGCAGCCCTGAACCTCATCTTCTGGGGTTCCCCATCAGTGATCTTGGTTCCTTCTCTATGCTTGCTATGGGGGCACACATGCATGCTTGCTCCTAAGCTGTGTGTGTTTATAGAGCTGCACTCTATAGACACAGAGCGTGGCTTGGCCCCACCCCTCCGCACAGCATTTAATTGACAGCAGAAGGAGCCAATGGCTCCCTCTGCTGTCTGGAGCCCTGTGTGAAGAGGAAAAGAGGAGAGAAGAGATCAAGCCATATACAGTGCTGGATTGATTGAGGACTCAGGTAAGTATTTGGGAAGGAGGGGGAGGACAGCAAGTTCTGAAACATTTTTTTACCTTAATGCAGGGAATGCATTAAAGCGGGGTTTCACCCAAATTTTGAACATTATCTCTATGCATTCTCTTCCTTGCCTAGATGCTGACATGCTGTGTAAAAAAATTTAAATCGCCGTAATTACCTTTTTTTTCTAATCTTCTTAGCACTTCCTGGTTTTCCTCCCATGGGGGTAGGCGTGTTTCTAGCCTCTCCCAGACCTCCCACAGTCCCCTGGGAGCTAGTCTCAGGCTTCCCAGCATGCATTGTGCAACAGCGTCATCACAACATCTCAGTAAATGCTGGGAGCACAGCATTCACCGCATCCAGGAAATACACGCTTGTGGGCTTCAAATGCCCACAATGAAGATGGAAACCGCCTTCAGTGAATTTTATAAGTTCTTTACAACAAAATCGGACACAGGCGGACTTATTACACAGAACATGTGAGTAGATAATCATGAGAAGAAAAGTTTGTGAATGAACTCCAAAAAAAAAAAAACGATAGATAGGTGGACCCCCGCTTTAAGGTAAAAACATTTTGGCTTTAGAACCACTTTAAGGACTGTAATGGTAGTGTTTTGAAGTTGTGGGGCTGATGTGAAATTTTGTCATTGGCAACAACTTGTCAGCACTGCCAGGATTGCTTGGATACTACTTATCTGTCCTATGGAATCATTCCCTCTCTGGCCAGACCAGTAATATATCATTCTCTCACTGCATAATTGCTAGTGAGCAAGCTTCTGTAGCAAAAAATTCCCCTGAAAAGTGGAAAGCCTATTTGACCCCATTATATTTGGGTTATGTTATGTTACTAGTTTAGATTTAAACAATATGTAGAGGACTATTGTCTTGTATTTTTAAGGAGTGTATCCTTTTTTTGTACTTAAGAAATGACTGTATCTAATTACACTGTTTAGTGGAACTATTTTTTTATTAATTTAAGGATAAGTTAACCTTTGTAAAAAAATAAAAATAAATAAATAACAAATGCACATCTTTTTTGCAGGAACAAAAATGTGCATTTATTTTTTTTTTTTACTATGAGCCTGCAAAGCATTGCACCCGCGATCAGCAGATTGCGGGTGCAATGAAGGGTTCTTGCAGACAGTCTGTGTAAGCTCAAGCTATCTGCTTGTACTTCATACGAGCAGGAAATTACACACTGACAGAAAGACGTAATGATCTAGAGCGCTCAACAGCGCCCTGGTAGTTCATTGAGAACTACAGGCTGGCAACTGCAAAGACTGTTGGTACTTGTAGTTTTCACATTCACAGAGCTCCGTTTATCACAGCCGGGGGTGGGTGAACATCTTTTGCCCATTGTCAAAACGATGCATGGGGGGTTGCCGTGGCTTCTACATCTGTAGAATTTTACATGTTACACTCTGAATAACATGTTACGAAAGGTGAACTTGTCCTTTAAAGCAGCATAATTGATTTTACAATGAATAAACTTGAAGTACTACAATTTGTATTGCCATGGACTGGATACTGAATTTGACTCAGTGGGCTTTTGCACTTCATATTTGTTAATACTCAAAAATTATACTTATGACTAGGAGCTAAAATGACATGTACTAGCTAGATATCAAAGCTTAAATAGGCATTGCAAAATAATTTAGAGAACAAACTCCTTTGATAAATCATTATAAATTACTCTTTATTCTGACTCACAGGAAGAAGTTTAAAAGCTGTAAATATTAAAATAAACCTGTTTAAATACACTGAAAGCTAAAGGGCAAAAGTAGTTTCAGTTGAGTTTTACACCTTTATCGCACACTGTAAGGCCCCTATTGCACATGCGGACCGGTCATTTCATCAGTTCACTCACGTTTTTTTCAAAGAAAAAATGAATGAGGTTTACATCAATTTTTCATCAGTATCTCATCAGTTTTTTTTTTACATCCACTACCAATGCAAAAACGGACCATTTGTCCGTTTAGATCCGTTTTTGTCTGATCGTTTTTTTTTAAGGAAGTAAAATATGGCTTTGATCAACGGATGGATAAAAAATGGACAAACAGTCCACATGTGTAAAAGGGGCCTAAAGCTTTCATTCCTCATGCTGGATCCACATCATATATTACTCTTCAAGCACTACTCCTCATTTTATATTCTCAGGTTTGTTTGGATAAAAAATTGTGACTATATTATCTAACAGTCTTATTAGTCAAACTGTCTAGCCACAGATGTAATTCAATACTTATTAGATACATTTAGATGTGGATTCGTAGAGTAACTAGGAGGAATATGATTAGAATAAGCTCCAATACATGTGTTTTTGGGTACCCCAAAAAGTTGTTTTTATGCATCTTTGTTGATGTGTGAAACATACTGTGAATTATATATTATCTTTAAAAAGTTTATCATATGCCATTTTGTTATCTGTTCTTAATGTATTTTTTAAACAGTTCCAAAAATAATTATGGGTGTTAGGATTATTAGGCCAGTATAAAACAGAGTTCCCGCACAACATCTTCCTTAGTCGAAGATACCTAGATTTCTGTAAAGTTTTCTCAAGCAATATAAAACAGATGACATCAACTTTTTCCTCAATAAGACGTTGGTGTGCTATGTAGAAGGCTGTCTTAAAATGTCCACTTGTAATATACTTATCTGTAAGCACAAACACAGTTTTTCGACTGAGCTGGATACTTTCTGAAAGATTATCCAAAAATGGTTTTCCGGGCAACCAGTCTCTTTCTTCTAAACACAGGTTGAACATTTTTTCTTCACGTTTTTCAAGAGTTTTAATTAACTCGTTAAAAATCCAGTCTGAAACTGCATAATCTGTGGTATCATAGACAATATAAGCATCATAAAAAAACGTTGGCAGTTTCCGATATCCCTTTACCTTGGCTTTCAGTAAGTGGTAGGTGTACCAAAAATCCCAGTAGAAAAGGTGACTTGAAGTGCAGACCACCAGTAAGCAGATCACAAGTGAGGATGAACAAGCAAATAAAACCAAATTCCAATGTTCTATTCCACAAGTATATAAATCCAAGAATATTAGACTCTTTCCTCTGTGTGTACCAGGTCCAGCGCATGACACATCAGGTACCAGAAATGGGATAGTGACATTTGTTCTGTTTATCCAGGAGACAAACCAAACAAGTTCACAGTTACACTTAAATGGGTTGCCTTGTATAACCAGTATCTCTAGGTTTGAAAGAATGTTATCAGAAAAGCTGGATTGACCAATAAAACTGATCTTGTTGTAACTTAAGTCCAGATATTTCAGGCTGACTGCATTTCTGAGAAAATTTGTAGTTATAGCTTTTATTTTGTTATTGCTTAAAATAAGTGATTTAATAGAATGAGTGCAGTTAGATAGTTCATAGGGCACAGTAGTCAAATAATTGTTGCTAATATCTAAACTTTGAAGCTTCTCTAAAAAACATAGCATTTCCCAGCTGAAAGTATTCAAATTGTTATTAGCCAGACAAAGTTCACTAAGAGTAGCAGGCAAACCATCAAATACTGTAGGAGGAATAAATGTTAGTGCATTATAGGAAATATCTAATACATGCAGTGCTGTTAAATTTTTAAAGAAATTTGTGTATCTTGTATCTCCATCTCTCCATAAAATATCTAAGCGGTTTCCTTTGAACTCCAGGGTTTGGATTGACTGGCTAACCATTTCATAGTTGGTTGAAGTTGATATTTCATTCCAGTTCATCATTAATTTCTTTAGGTGTCGTAGGTTTGTTGTGAAGTTTAGCATATGTGTTATCCCTTCAGCTAGGAAATAATGTTGGTTGGAGCTAAGATCTAAGACTTCCAATTCTTGAAGTTCCTCAAATGCACTTGAATGGAGAAGATCAATGCGATTGTTAGAAAAATCTAAGTATTTTAAATGTTTTAAACTTGCAAACTCTGTTCCATTCAGGGCCTGACTAATTACATTACCTGACATATTAAGGCATTTTATAAAACTAAGATCTTTAAAATCACTAGCTCTGATGAAAAAAATATTGTTTTGGCTTAAGTCCAACATTTGACCATATATTTGACAGTTCTCAGTAGCAAATTTCTGAGACTTTGATTCCTCATTAACATTAAATCTACAATGATGGGCTTCCTCATCATAGTTAAAATAATGGACATCTCGAAATGGTGCATAATTATATTGTGCAGAAGATGATTTGATGTTTGAACAAGATGAAACAGTCAGCTCATCTGCTGGGGAAATTTTATTATTAGCAAGTGATATTGTTTTTAGTGAACTAAAATTCTGAAACAAGCTAAAGTCCACCTCTTTGATAAAATTTGTACCAAGATCCAAAACAGTAAGATTTTTTAAATCCAGCAAAGGTTCAAGGTTACTTTTCCTTAGTTCTTGAAAAACATATCCACGAAATCGCAAAATTTCCAAAGATTTTAAACTGGAAAATCTTTTAGGTAATTGCAGATCTGGTGGATATTGCTGAAGCTCATAGTTGAATGAAAAATCTAATGTTTTTAGTGTTGGTACATGCTGCAAAAATTTTGCTTCCCTAATTTCATGAGCTAGAAAATTTTGAGAAAGATCAAGTACTTGAAGATTATGAAGGTTTTGAAACCATCTACTGGGGATATTGCGAAGAGAGTTACTTTGCAAACGAAGAGTGTGTAAGCTTTTTAGTGAATCAAAGGCATTTTCGGGTATAAAGATTGGAGCATGGTTTGGGCATGGAATACAAGGGAATGGAGTATTGTGACATCGAGGGCAATTTCCACTTAAGTCAAGAACTTCTAAGTTGGTCAAGTTTTGAAAATCATATTCTTGAACTGACTGTATTCTGTTATTATAGATGTATAGTTCCTTGAGAGTGACTGGAAAACTTCCAGGCACATAAGACAGGTTATTTCCTTTCAGGGATAAAAGTGTTAAATGAGTTAAATCTTTGAATGCTTCTTTTTCAATGAAAAAACTGACATTACATGGATTTCTGTAATAACAATTCTGCCCTAAATATAACATCTCAATACTGCGTACTTCAGATAGATTTTCTTTGTAAATTGAAAATATGCTATTAGCTTCAAGACTCAAAAGTCGTAGGTGTGGTGGCAAGCCTTTTGGGATCTGTAAAAGTTGATTACCATCCAAAAAAAGTGACTGCAAATTATGTAGTGAAGCAAAACTACCATCCTTGATCAATTGTTTCTGCTTACAAATGAGGTCCTTAGGACCTAACTTTATGGGAAGACAGTTACATTTAAATCCAATTTCAACCAGCTGGCTAAAATGGGAAAATGAATCTGGTGTGATCTCTTCAATATGGTTGATATTTAATGTCAAGTTTGTGGTGTTTCTAGGTATTTGTGGTGGGATTGCCTTCAGACTTCGATTAATGCACTCTACAGCAACAAAGATGCCATCTTCAATTACATCACAAGGTAAACTTTTAGGGAACCAACTGGCTGCTAGCAGTCTCAAACCAAAAATTAGGGAGCAGAATAGGAATGGTAATCCTGATGTATGTACTGAAAACATCTGAAAATAAAAAAATATATATTTTTGTGACAACAACTACAAATACCACTGAATCAAACAAAACTATCCACTGTTCAATAGTGAAACATTACATTATCCTTATTATTTAAACATCCACGTTCTATACATTTGTTTGTGTAAGTAGTATGACATCAATGTTTTATTACCTTTCAGTTTATTTTTTATTATTTTAGCTATGTGTAAGCCCAAGTAAATGTCTTGGTCACTTATTAACAATACTAAAACGTTATTAGCTACAGCTTTCTAAATTAATTGAAGTTTAGGCTTTTCTTAATATTGCCACTGAGTGTTCAAACTTATCTTGGTTTTTCACAACACCTGTGCTCAATCCTGTAAACCTCATAGCAGTGATGCTTGGAGGGTGCCCATGACTTGCAGAATGGCAGCAATGTGGCAGGTGCTGGAATGCTCAGTGTATTCCAGTACCCTGCACTGAAACAAACCAGTACTGTCTAGCAGAGTGATCCCTGCTTGACAATAGAAATATAGCACCTGCCTGTAATACAAACGGGTTAAAGTTGACTACTGATTATGTGTCCACAGCAAGTTAGGGGTTAATTAAATCTAAATTGTAAGTTGTTTTTGCAAAAATCAAGTTCTCCCATAGCTCTGTGGAAAACATCTAGTATAGCCAATAATGAAGCACAAAGGTACAGTGAGGAAAATAATTATTTGATCCCCTGCAGATTTTGTAAGTTTGCCCACTTACAAAGAAATGAAGGGTCTATAATTTTTATCATAGGTGTATTTTAAATGATAGACACAGAATATTAACCAAAAATCCAGAAAAAAACACACAATACAAATGTTATAAATGGAGTTGTAGTTCAGTGAGTAAAATAAGTATTTGATTCCCAAGCAAAACATGACTTAGTACTTGGTGAAGAAACCCTTGTTGGCAAGCACAGAGGTAAGACGTTTCTTTTAGTTAGTGACCAGGTTTGCACCCATCTCAGGGAAGATTTTGGTCCACTCTTCTTTACAGATCTTCTCTAAATCCTTAAGCTTTCTTGGCTGTCACTTGACAACTTGAAGTTTCAGCTCCCTCAATAAATTTTCTATAGGATTAAGGTCTGGAGACTGGCTAGGCCACTCTATTACCTTAATGTGCTTCTTCTTGAGTCACTCCTTTGTTGCCATGGTGGTATGTTTTGTATCATTGTCATGCTGAAAGACCCATCCATGACCCATCTTCAGTGTTCTGGCTGAGGGAAGAAGGTTCTCATCCAAGATTTTACAATACATAATACACGGTCCCATCCACTGGCCGCTCAATGCGGCAAGGTCAGCCTGTACCTTTAGCAGAGAAACAGCCCCAACCCATAATGTTTCCACCTCCATTCTTTACTGTAGGGATGGTGTTCTTAGGATCATAGCCAGCATCTTTCTTAATCCAAACATGGCGAGTCCCCCTCCTCAAGATTGCAATCTACAGTCATGCCAATGAACATCTAAATGATTCAGAGAAGGGTGGGAAAAAGTGCTGTGGTCAGATGAGACCAAAATAGAGCTCTTTGGCATTAACTCGGCTCAGCGTGTTTGGAGGAAGAAAAATTATGACTATGACCCTAAGAACACCATCCCTACAGTCAAGCACAGAGGTGGAATCATGATGCTTTGGGGCTGTTTCTCTGCTAAAGGTACAGGCCGACTTTGCCACATTGAGAAGCCAATGGACGAGGCCATGTATTGTAAAATCTTGGATGAGAACCTTCTCCCCTCAGCCAGAACACTGAAGATGGGTCGTGGATAGGTCTTCCAGCATAACAGTAATTCAAAACATATCGCCAAGGCAACAAACGAGTGGCTCAAGAAGAAGCACATTAAGTTTATGGAGTGGCCTAATCAGTCTTCAAACCTTAATCACTTACCCACCCCCGGCTGTCATATGACATCCTTGACTTTGTGGGGATATATCTGAATGATGCCTGCAGCTACAGGCATCATTCAGATGTCGGCTTTTTCAGCCGGCGATTCCCTACACCATAAGAATGGTCATATTGACTGTTCTTCCGCTTGATCGTTCTTACGGGCGGCAAGAGGGGTCATCCCCCCTCCCGCCACCCTCCGGTGCTTCTACCATCGGTGAGTCGGAGACAGGATCCGCCAGACCAGATGGTCGCCGGAGTCTCTATGATCGTTCGGAGGCTGGGCGCGATGTTATGACGTCATGCCTGGCCTCTGCATTCAAACAAACTGCGCCGCCTCAGCTGGGAAGCCAAGATCGTTTTTGTTTTTAATCTATTTCAGGCTTCCCAGCCTAGAGGTGAGATGTGGGGTCTTATTGACCACATCTCTTATCTCACTGTAAAGAGGACTGATCATGCCATATTACAAAGGATGTTTACATTCCTTGTAATAGGAATAAAAGTGATCAAAAAAATGTTTTTCTTTTTTAAAAAGTGTCAAACAAAAAAATAAAGTAAAATTACCAATAAAAAAATGTAAAAAACAATGTTAAAGCGCCCCTGTCCCCGTGTGCTCACACGCAGAAGCGAACGCATACGCATGTCCCGCACACATGTGAGGTATCGTCGCGAACGGTAGAGCGAGAGCAATAATTCTAGCACTAGACCTCCTCTGTAACTCAAAACATATAACCAAAAAAAAATTTAAAGCGTCTCCTATGGGGATTTTTAGGTACCGAAGTTTGGCGCCATTCCACGAGTGTGTGCAATTTTGAAGTGTGACATGTTAGGTATCTATTTACTCAGCGTAACTTCATCTTTCACATTATACAAACAATTTGGGCTAACTTTTAAAAAGTGTTTGAAAAATTGCTGCGCAAATACCGTGTGAGATAAAAAGTTGCAACAACCGTCATTGTATTCTCTAGGGTCTTTGCTAAAAAAACATATATAATGTTTGGGGGTTCTATGTAATTTTCTAGCAAAAAAATGTTGATTTTTACATGTAGGAGAGAAATGTCAGAATTGGCCTGATTGGCAAGTGGTTAATCCTATAAAAAATTTATGGAGGGAGCACAAACTTCGAGTTGCCAAGAGACCGCCAAGAAACTTTAAGAATTTAGATCTGTAAAGAAGAGTGGCCCAAAAACCCTCCTGAGATGTGTGCAAACCTGGTCACCAACTACAAGAAATGTGCTTGCCAACAAGGGTTTCTTCACCAAGTACTAAGTCATGTTTTGCTTGGGGATCAAATACTTATTTCACTCACTTTATAGCACTTTATAATACACCTTTGATAACATTTTTAGACCCTTCATTTCTTTGTAAGTGGGCAAACATACAGAATCTGCAGGGGATCAAATAATTATTTTCCCCACTGTATGTGGAAAACATTTTGCATAGCTAACAGTTCAGAACTTCATGCAAAAGGAGGACTGGCACCGTAAGATATAAGGGAAGTTTTATTCCAAATACATACCGTATAACAAGCTACAGTTATCCATAACAAGTCACAGTCATTTATAACAAGTTATAACAAATTATGATCATCTGTCTTAGTTCAAATGACAGGTTATTGTTATTTGCCTTAAATTGATGGAAAGAGGAAACTCCCTTGAACATGATTGGGCATCTGGCCAGTGTCCAGTTTGTGCAACAGAGTCACCCGACTCCTGGTAACACTGTTAATACACAGAAATCAGGCTGTTTTGTGCAGCAAAGTATAAAAGCTGAATGTTTTCCTTCTGGCAGTTCGACGCCTCAACTGTGAGTGGACTCACTGCGCAGGACCCCTTTTGTTCCTGATTGAGTCCCTGGGCCTGGCTGTAACAGGGTTCCCCAGTCCCTCACTCTTTCAGTCATATATTGTTCTTTACTTTATGTATTGCCTTACTAATCAGATGTAGTATTGCTTTATTAATTATATGTTGCACTGCTTAATTGATTGTGTGTTTTTACGGTTAACTGCTGATCACAGGTAAATAAAATTAATGAAAAAGCACACAAGGTACACACTGCTCCGAGGCAACTCGCACAGAGATCCACAAACGTAGTCTGCAGCACCAATGGATGATGAAGATAAAAGATGAAGGTAATGGCACTCCAAGATGAAAAACAGCTTCTTTATTCAATGATTCCATTAAAAAATTATAGTAGAGTAATGAATAAGCACTGATGTGTGAAACGCATTTACTGGCTTTCCTTTAACTATGTGTGTGTCCTTTGTTTTTTCTATTTTAATGGAATCATTGAATAGGGAAACTGTTTTTTTATCCTGGAGTGCTGCTACCTTCATCTTTTATGTAAAAAAAATGAATCATTCCTGAGTTACCTTATTTTATGCCCTGTTGGTTAGGCAATACACTACCCATAGGCAAAGGCAGCAGCTTGGGAGCGTGTACTCAGGTAAGTAAACATAGTTGGTAAGATTGAATAAAGACACCAGTCCATCCAGTTCAACATGTGGTGTGTGTGTGTGTGTGTGTATGTGTTTATGTCAATAGTAAATCACACATCCCTGTATGTTGTGCTCATTAAGACGCCCATCTAATATTTTTTTTAAACTGTCAACGCTCCCTGCTGATACCACTGCTTGTGAAAGAGAATTCTGCATCCTTACCGCTCTGATAGAAAAGAACTCTTTACGCAGTTTAAGGTTAAACCACTTCTCTTCCAATTTCAATGAATGGTTGTGTGTCTCCCTACCACTGAAAAGTTGTTTTTCCTATGCTAGGGTCACCAGTAAGGTATTTGAATATTGCTATCATATCTCCTCTCAAGCGTCTCTTCTCCAGAGAGAATACGTTTAATGCTTGTGATCTTTCCCCATAATTGACATCCTCCAGTCCCATCCTCCAGTCAGCTTTGTTGCCCTTCTTTGGACTCTCTCCAGTTCCAGCACATCCTTCTTAAGGACTGTTGCCCAGAACTGAATGGCATATTCAAGATGCGGCCGAACCAGAGTCTTGTAGAGTGGAAGAATTATCGTTTTATCTCTGGAGTAAATCCCCTTTTTTATGCATGCTAATAGTCTGTTGACTTTGCTTGCAGCAGCTTGGAATTGTATGCTATTGCATTCGTATTGTATGGAATTGTATTCCATTGCTAAGCCTGTCATCTACTAGGACCTCCAGATCTTCTTCCATCCTGGATTTCCCCAGTGGTACTCCCCCTAGCGAGTAACTTGCATTCGTAATTTTAGCACTCAAACGCATCACTTTACATTTTTCAACATTAAGCTTTGTATCATCAACAAATTATGAGACTGAGCTGTTTATCCTATCCTCTATATCGTTTATAAATACTGTAAATTAAATAGAATTCATCCCAGGACAGAGCTTTGGGGAACCGCCGCTTACCACACCGGGCCATCCTGAGTACTCGCTGTTTATCACCACCCTTTGGACCCACCCCTGTAGCCAGTTCTCTATCCAGGTACATACCCTATGGTCCATGCCGACAGACCTGTTTTGTAAATTAAACGTTTGTGGGGAGCTGTATCAAATGCATTTACAAAATCCAGATATACCACAGGCCTTCCCTTATCTAGATGGCAGCTCACTTCCTCAAAGAATGATAATAGATTGGCCCGGGAAGAACAGCCCTTCATGAATCCATGCTGATTACTAGCCGAACATGTGAACAGTAACATAAATGGGTGACTCCACCCCCTCTGATGCCACAGAAAAGCCATAGGGAAGTCCCCGTGGCGTCAGAGGGGGCGGGGTCACCCGGGTTATATAAGAACTGTTACAAGCCAAGGAGCGTCACACGGCAGGAGCCTCCCATTAAAGCGTATCGGTCTCGGCTTTTTTTTTCTTTTTCTTTTTCGGTCCATCGCGGGGAGATAGAAGAAAATGAATTGACATCGTGGGACATTTTTTTTTTAATAAAGAACTTGTCCCCAAGCTGTGTCTTGTCATTTTTAGTATTTTGACACTTTTTTGTGAAATGGTAGGGGTACATTTGTACACGTTACCATTTCACACGGGGGGGAGGCCGGGATCTGGGGGTCCCCTTGTTAAAGGGGGCTTCCAGATTCCGATAAGCCCCCCGCCAGATAAGCCCCCGCCCACAGTGCAAGGGTTGTGGGGATGAGGCCCTTGTCCTCATCAACATGGGGACAAGGTGCTTTGGGGAGCTACCCCAAAGCACCCTCCCCATGTTGAGGGCATGTGGCCTGGTATGGTTCAGGAGGGGGGGCGCTCTCTCATCCCCCCTCTTTTCCTGTGGCCTGCCAGGTTGCATGCTCAGATAAGGGTCTGGCATGGATTTTGAGGGGGACCCCTACGCCATTTTTTTTTAAATTTTGGCGCAGGGTTCCTCTTAAAATTCATACCAGACCCTTCTTTTGGGGGGACCCCTACGCCATTTAAAAAAAAAAATGGCGCAGGGTTCCCCTTAATTTCCATATCAGACTCACAGGGCCTGGTATGGATTTTAAGGGGACCCCCACGCAATTTTTTTTTTCAATTTTGGTTTGGGGTTCCCCTTAATATTCATACCAGACCCAAAGGGCCTGGTAATGGACTGGGGGGACCCCGTGCTCTTTTTTTCAATGAGTTTTATCTATATTGCCGAGACCCGACAATTCATTACAGCCACGATCATTTTTAAATGATAATTTTTCCCTTTAGAAATGTAATTTTGCTGTGGTACTGTTCTAAACACGGGAAAAATATGTGCCACTTTACAGGCATACTATAGACACCCCCCAGGCACAATATTTAAAGCAATATTTCATTTGTATTGTTTCACTTTGAGCATTAATAAAATCACTGCTCCTGAAAAACGGACGTTTTTAAAAAACAATTTTTCATTGACACGTCCCCTGGGGCAGGACCCAGGTCCCCAAACACTTTTTATGACAATAACTTGCATATAAGCCTTTAAAATTAACACTTTTGATTTTTCATGTTAATGTCCCATAGACTTTAACGGTGTTCCGGTGGCTTTCGAATTTGCCCCGAACACCACATATTGTTCGGTGTTCGCAGAACATCCGAACAACCAAAGTGCGGCCCGAACTTATGCTCGGGCTGAACAGTTCGTCCATCCCTACTGATTACTACTAATGATACTGTTTTCATCAGCAAATTCTTGGATATAATCCCTTATCTTCCCATCCATTAGCTTACATTCTATTGATGTTAGACTGACTGGCCTGTAGTTTCCAGGGGTATATCTCGCCCCTTTTGTAAATATTGGTACCACGTTGGCTTTCCCCCAATCAGCTGGTACCATTCAAGTCAGTAAACTGTCCATAACAATTAGGAACAATGGTCTAGCTATCACCTGACTCAGTTCCTTAAGGACCTTCAGGTGTAAGCCATCTGGTCCTGGTGATTTATTTGGGTTACGTTTTTCAAGTCTATTTCTGATACTGGCCTCTGTTAGCCCCAAGGGTACATTCTGTGGCGTGTTGTTAACATTACAGTCTTGGTTACTATATCTCCTTTTTCCTTCGTGAAAACTGAGGAGAAGAAATAATTTAAAACTGTTGCCTTCTCTTTTTCTTTTGTAACCAAATTCCCTTTATCATCCTCTATGGGGCCAATATGCTCTGGCCTCACTTTCTTACTGTTAATGTATTTAAAAAATATCTTTCTTTCTCCCTTTGCATTTTTATACTTCTTTCCTTGTATTGTTGGAATGCTAACAATGCCTTATATTTTTTGAAGGTCTATTTTTTCTGTTTTACAGTGCCTTGAAAAAGTATTCATACCCCTTGAAATTTTCCACATTTTGTCATGTTTCAACCAAAAACGTAAATGTATTTTATTGGAATTGTATGTGATAGACCAACACAAAGTGGCACATAATTGTAAAGTGAAAGGAAAATGATAAATGGTTTTTGAATCTTTAAAAAAATAAATATCCGAAAAGTGTGGCGTGTATTTGTATTCAGCCCCCTTTACTCTGATACCCCTAACTAAAATCTAGTGGAACCAATTGCCTTCAGAAGTCACCTATTTAGTAAAAAGAGTCCACCTGTGTGTAATTTAATGTCAGTATAAATACAGCTGTTCTGTGAAGCCCTGAGAGGTTTGTTGGAGAACCTCAGTGAACAAACACCATCATGAAGGCCAAGGAACAAACCAAACAGGTCACGGATAAAGTTGTCGAGAAGTTTAAAGCAGGGTTTGGTTATAAAAAAATATCCCAAGCTTTGAACATCTCACCAAGCACTGTTCAATCCAGCATCCAAAAATGGAAAGAGTATGGCACAACTGCAAACCTACCAAGACATGGCTGTCCTCCTAAACTGACAGGCCAGACAAGGAGAGCATTAATCAGAGAAGCAGCCAGGAGGCCCATGGTAACTCTGGAGAAGCTGCAGAGATCCACAGCTCAGGTGGTAGTATCTGTCCACAGGACAACGTTTAGTCATGCACTTCACAAATCTGGCCTTTATGGAAGAGTGGCAAGAAGAAAGCCATAAGAAGTCCCGTTTGCAATTTGCGAGAAGCCATGTGGGGGACACAGCAAACATGTGGAAGAAGGTGCTCTGGTCAGATAAGACCAAAATTGAACTTTTTGGCCTAAAAGCAAAACGCCTAAGCAACTCAACTATGCATGAAAACATAGGAACGGGATAAAGTTGGGCCAAACACCCCTCGGTTCGGTTTGCGCCAGAGCTCTCGAACATCGCAAAACTTTGTACCTGAACTGTGAACTCTAAAAAAGGCTAAGGGACCGAACTTAAAAAAATCAAAAGTGCCTATTTTGAAGGCTTGGATGCAAGTTATTGGCCATAAAAAGGGTATGGGGACCCAGGTACTGTATCAATGCAAAACATTTTTTTTTTTAAAAAGATTGTTTTTAAAGGAGAAGTGATTTTAGAGATGTTTAACCACTTGCCGACCGCCTCACGATGATATACTTCGGCAGAATGGCACGGGCAGGCAAAGTAACGTATGGGTACGTTACTTGTCTCCCGCGGGCGGGGGGTCCTATCGGACCCTCCCGGTGCCCGAGGCGGTTGGCATCGTTCCCTGAGCGATCCGTGCTGAGGGGGAGGCCATCCATTCGCGACCCCCCTCTCGCGATCGCTCCCAGCCGATGACAATCTTCCTCTGCCTCTGAAATGTAAACAGCGGCAGAGGAAGTGATGTCATCTCTCCTTGTGTCAGTCTTTTTCGTTCCAGCGCCGAGGAGAGAAGACATCCCAGTGCACCAACACTACACGTACAGTAGAACATTCTAGGCACACTTTTCACCCCCATCACCCCCTGTCACAGTGATACCAATAGCAGGTTTTTTTATTTCTGATTATTGCATCGGTGTCAGTTTGTGACAGTTATAAGTGGTAGGGCAGTTAGTGTTAGCCCCCTTCAGGTCTAGGATACCCCCCTAACCCCCCCTAATAAAGGTTAACCCCTTGTTCACCCCCCGCCGCCAGTGTCACTAAGCGATTGTTTTTCTGATCGCTGTATTAGTGTCACTGGTGATGCTAGTTAGGGAGGTAAGTATTTAGGTTCGCCATCAGCGTTTTATAGCGTCAGGGACCCCCATATACTACCTAATAAAGGTTTTAACCCCCTGATTGCCCCCTAGTTAACCCTTTCACCAGTGATCACTGTATAACTGTTACGGGTGACTCTGGTTTATTACCTAATAAAGGTTTAACCCCCTGATCGCCCGGCGGGTGATATAAGTTAAGTTTTAGGGTCAGATAGGGTCTGCATCACCCCAGGCAGCATCAGGTTAGTGCCAGTACCGCTAACACCCACCCACGCAGCATACACCTCCCTTAGAGGTATAGTATCTGAACGGATCGATATCTGATCTGATCAGAGCTATACTAGCATACCCAGCAGTTTAGGGTTCCCAAAAACGCAGTGTTAGCGGGATCAGTCCAGATACCTGTTAGCACCTGCGTTTTGCCCCTCGGCCCAGCCCAGCCCAGCCCACCCAAGTGCAGTATCAATCGATCACTGTCACTTACAAAACACTAAACACACATAACTGCAGCTTTCACAGAGTCAGGCCTGATCCCTGCGATCGCTAACAGTTTTTTTGGTAGCGTTTTCATACAGTCGCCAACAGTCAGGAGCTTTTTTACCTGTGAGTCTCACTAGTGTACCACTAAATTTAGAGCCCAAAATGGCAAATCAAAGGTACACTAGTGAAGAGGCCTACACGTTTCTAAGCATGACAGATAGTGAAGAGGAAGTCACTCATCTGTCAGATTCAGGCTCAGAATATGATCCTGTAGAGGACAGCGGCTCCATGACAGATAGCTCTGACGACGGAGTTGTGATCCCTGCCAAGGTCAGGCGTACCAGACCCCGATCTTCTTCTGCTGTTGTTGAGGTGCAAGAATCGCAGGTCCCTCATATGGAGCAGAGCAGTACTAGGCACCATAGCAAGCCTATAGATGACGTCACTGCCCAGGCATTGCAGCCATTGTCAATGATCACACATTCCTTGAAGCTGCTGCGGAGATCACATGACCAGACCAGAGCACCCTCAGAATAGGGCTTTTGCTGGCGATTCCCTTCCTGGACATGGTATGAGGTGGTAATCCGGAACTCCTGGGAGAGAGGCCATTCCATCTCAGCAACCACGGTATAACGGAGAAGAGGATGGCTTTGGGATCCTAGAGTGTCTGTCACCCCTGCAGGGGTAGTGGAAGCTGGTGAGTGGGGAGCCAAAAGGGGAGCACAGAAGTCACGGATTTACCTCTGTGGGCACCAAAGTCACTAAGCTGTTGGAACTTTTCTGCTGCCATTTAAAACTGGGACGCACCACTTGAGAATAGACTCTCCTTTTTGCTAATTTGATGTCATTTACAGTTTTTTTGGCTTTTTTTTGGACTTGATTGCACCATATTGCACTTTATTGCACACTTATATGCTGGACTGCACGGTCATATATATACGTATGTGTTGGGTGCACTGTCATATATATATACATACTGCACTGTCATATATGTGTTTCTGCACTGTTATATGTATATGTTTATATATTTGCATACATATCATTTGGATTTATCACATAGCTGCTCAGCAGCAGCACCTAGTGGCACTTTCTGACACTACTTGTGTTACAGAGGTATATGTAATGTAATAGGGGGTGCATATACATATACATATACATATATTTATATATAAGGTTTTTGATTTACATAATATGGGTTCACCCAGTAAGAATTTCACAGTCTTCACCTTTTGTGTTTGGAATACTATTTAACCTATTTGGTACAGTCACTGTTTACGCACAGTAAATTAATATTCCACATCTCACAAGGGAGCGCCATACCCCCACCTACAATCCAGAGCAGTACTAGCGCTGCTATTCCTTCTGGTGAACTGGCAAGCACCAGCGGCCTAGTACAGCCTGGTCGTACATCCAGCACTGCAGTAACACTTGGTGACGTGGCGAGTCCCATAAGTGCAGTTCAAGCTGGCGAGGTGGCAAACACAAGTATTGTCCCGCTGCCACCAAGAAGAAGACGAACATAGGCCCGTCGTGCCCATAGTGCCCTTCCTGCTGCATTCGCCAATCCTAATTGGGAACCCACCACTTCTGCAGCACCTGTACCTCCCCCATTCACTGGCCAACCTGGCATTCAGGTGGAAACAGTTGATTTTACGTCACTTAATTTTTATTCGCTGTTTTTCCCCGAAGATCTCTATAGATCTATTGTGGATCTATTGTGGACCAAAGCAATTTGTACGCTGGTCAACACATCGCCACTATTCCCCAGTCCCCCCCTTCGGTTTCTGAATTTAAGATCTTTCTGGGTCTTTCCTTCAACATGGGCATAACTAAAAAGAGTGAGTTGCGGTCATATTGGTCCAC
The DNA here is from genome assembly GCA_037952925.1 of Lithobates clamitans. Lineage (NCBI taxonomy): Eukaryota > Metazoa > Chordata > Amphibia > Anura > Ranidae > Lithobates > Lithobates clamitans. Next base: position 1,610,427 of record JBBGZY010000755.1, read on the forward strand.
TGACCCAATTCACCATATGCCCTTGTTCTCTGCCTCTATGACCAGGGCACGATATGAGCAAATTTTGCGGTTCATGCACTTCAACAACAATGAACTCTGTCGTCCTCGTGGAGACCCTGGATACGATCGGCTCTACAAAATTCGACCCCTCGTAAACCACTTCAACCAACATTTTGCAGACTTGTTTACGCCCCATCAAGTTGTCTGCGTTGATAAGTCCCTGATTAAGTTTTCTGTCCGCTTGTCATTCAAACAGTACCTTCCCAGCAAGCATGCCAGATACGGGGTCAAGATGTATAAGCTCTGTGACAGGGTCACATGTAGTTTTATGGTTTACGAGGGAAAAGATAGTCACGTAGAGCCGACAAACTGCCCTGACTACATAGGAAGTGCTGGCAAGATTGTGTGGGACTTGGTGTCACCCTTATTCGGAAAGGGGTACCACTTGTACGTTGACAATTATTACACGAGCGTGCCACTTTTTAGTCACCTGTTTGATTATCAGATTGGAGCATGTGGCACCGTGCGACCTAATCGCCGGGGCTTTCCCCAGCGGCTTGTAGATTTCCGTCTTAGGCTGGGGGAGAGAACCTGCTTGAAGTGTAATAACTCGCTCGCTGTGAAGTAGAGGGATAATAAGAATGTTTTCGTTCTTACCTCTCTACATGCAGACACGACGGTCCAAATTCCTATGGCGACTGGTGTTGTGGAGAAACGCCTCTGTGTCCACGAATATAACCTTAACATGGGAGGGGTGGGCCTCAATGACCAGTTGTTGGCGCCGTACCTAGTTGCCCGTAAGGCCAGACGCTGGTACAAGAAAGTGTCTGTTTAATTATTTCAATTGGCTTTGCTGAACGCTCATGTGCTATACAGAGCTTCAGGACGGACTGGATCCTTCCTTAAATTCCAGGAAGAGACCATCAGTGCCCTTCTGTATCCAGACGGTGCACCACCTCACCTTCCCAATCCAAATGCAGTAAGCCGGCCTGCATGAGGGGCATTTTCCTTATGTCCTCCCGAGTACCCCTACCCAACGAGACCCCCAAAGAAGATGTCGTGTCTACACTGCAGCAAGCGCGGATATAGGCATGACACCCACTATTATTGTCCCTCCTGTCCTGACAATCCTGGTCTTTGCATTGGTGAATGTTTTGAAACGCTACCATACACTAGTTGAGTTTTAGCATAGGGTACAGCAATGCACAGACTAGGCACACTTTCACAGGGTCTCCCAAGATGCCATCGCATTTTGAGAGACCCGAACCTGGTACCAGTTACAAAAGTTACAGTTATAAAAAAAAAATATATATATATAAAATAAAAAAAACAAAAATAGTTGTCGTTTTATTGTTCTCTCTCTCTCTAGTGTTCTGCTCTTTTTTACTGTATTCTATTCTGCAATGTTTTATTGTTATTATGTTTTATCATGTTTGCTTTTCAGATATGCAATTTTTTTATACTTTACTGTTTACTGTGTTTTATTGTTAACCATTTTTTTGTTTTCAGGTACGCAATTCAGGATTTATTTATCTTGACAGCAACAGCGTTTGCTCCCACGATACATAAAGCCGTGACTCCAGCGCTGTCGGAGGTTATTTCACCACCACAGTTACATACTTCAGCGTATATACCGAAGCATGGGGGCAGCAGGGGCGGAGGAATGATTTGCTCCTACCTTTTGCGGGAGGATGCCCCCATGCTTCAGCATATATATATTTTAGGCACAGGTTGCGTTAAAAAATGTTTTATTTTTTTCTATGTTTTTTTTGTATTTGCTTTGCAGGTATGGTAAGTCTTACTGTTACTTTGTAATTTTATTTAGTTTTTTTGTTAACCATCATTTGCTTAGCAGGTATGCCATTCAGTTGCAGCTCGGATTTACTTATCTTGACAGCAACAGCGTTTGCTCCCACGATACATAAAGCCGTGACTGCAGCGCTGTCGGAGCTGATTTCACCACCACAGTTGCATACTTCAGCATATATGCCAAAGCATGGGGGCAGCAGGGGCGGAGGAGCGATTTGCTCCTACCTTTTGCGGGAGGATGCCCCCATGCTTCGGCATATATAATGCCCATCATTAGAAGTGGGTGGATGAAGGGAGGTATTCTAATGGTGGGCATAGCCAACGATCAATCTCTTTTTTTTGTTCAGCCCACAGGCTGCATGAAAAAAAAGTTTACAATATATGCCCAACAAGGACCAGCAATGTACTGGTATGTTGCTGGACTTTGAGTGGTTATACCAGAATGATGCCTGCAGGTTTAGGTATCATCTTGGTATCATTCTTTTCAGCCAGCGGTCGGCTTTCATGTAAAAGCAATCCTAGCAGCTAATTAGCCTCTAGACTGCCTTTACAAGCAGTGGGAGGGAATGCCCCCCCTTCCCACCATCTTCCATGTTTTGTCTCTGGCTCTCCTGTCCCAACAGGGAACCTGAGAATGCAGCCGTTGATTCGGCCAGCTGACCATAGAGCTGATCAGAGACCAGAATGGCTCCAATCATCTCTATGGCCTAAGAAACCTGAAGCTACGAGCATTTTATGACTTAGATTTCGCCGGATGTAAATAGCGCCATTGGGAAATTGGGAAAGCATTTTATCACACTGATCTTGGTGTGGTCAGATGCTAGGAGGGCAGAGGAGAGATCTAGGGTCTAATCGACCCAAATTTTTTCAAAAAAAGAGTACCTGTCACTACCTATTGCTATCATAGGGGATATTTACATTCCCTGAAATAACAATAAAAATGCTAATCCCCGCTCTTGCACAAAGGCGAACGCAAGCGTCAGTTTGGCGTCAAATGTAAACACCAATTGCACCATGCATGTGAGGTATCCCTGCGAAGGTCAGATCGAGGGCACTAATTTTAGCAGTAGACCTCCTCTGTAAATCTAAAGTGGTAACCTGTAAAAGCTTTTAAAGGCTTTTAAAAATGTATTTAGTTTGTCGCCACTGCACGTTTGTGCGCAATTTTAAAGCACGTAGTGTTTGGTATCCATGTGCTCGGCCTAAGATCCTTTTTTTAATTTCATCAAACATTTGGGAAATATAGTGTGTTTTATTGCATTAAAATTTAAAAAAGTGTATTTTTTCCAAAAAAAATGTGTTTGAAAAATCGCTGCGCAAATACTGTGTGAAAAAAAAATGAAACACCCACCATTTTAATCTGTAGGGCCTTTGCTTTAAAAATATATAATGTTTGGGGGGTTCAAAGTAATTTTCTTGCAAAAAAAAATAATTTTTTCATGTAAACAAAAAGTGTCAGAAAGGGCTTTGTCTTCAAGTGGTTAGAAGAGTGGGTGATGTGTGACATAAGCTTCTAAATGTTGTGCATAAAATGCCAGGACAGTTCAAAATCCCCCAAATGACCTCATTTTGGAAAGTAGACACCCCAAGCTATTTGCTGAGAGGCATGTCGAGTCCATGGAATATTATATATTGTAAAAACAAGTTGCGGGGAAAAGACAATTTTTTTTTTTGCACAAAGTTGTCACTAAATGATATATTGCTCAAACATGCCATGGGAATATGTGAAATTACACCCCAAAATACATTCTGTTGCTTCTCCTGAGTTCGGCGATACCACATGTGTGAGACTTTTTGGGAGCCTAGCCGCATACGGGACCCCGAAAACCAAGCACCGCCTTCAGGCTTTCTAAGGGTGTACATTTTTTATTTCACTCTTCACTGCCTATGACAGTTTCAGAGGCCATGGAATGCCCAGATGGCACAACCCCCCCCCCCCCCAAATGACCCCATTTTGGAATGTAGACACCCCAAGCTATTTGCTGAAAGGTATGGTGAGTATTTTGCAGACCTCGCTTTTTGTCACAAAGTTTTGAAAATTGAAAAAAGAAAAAAAATTTCTTGTCTTTCTTCATTTTCAAAAACAATAGCTGCAAAATATTCACCATGCCTCTCAGCAAATAGCTTGGGGTGTCTACTTTCCAAAATGGGGTCATTTGGGGGGGGGGTTGTGCTATCTTGGGATTTTATGGCCTACGAAACTATGATAGGTAGTGAGAAGTGAAATCAAAAACGTACGCCCTTAGAAATCCTGAAGGCAGTCATTGGTTTTCGGGGCCCCGTATGCAGCTAGGCTCCAAAAAAGTCCCACACATGTGGTATCCCTGTACTCAGGAGAAGAAGCAGAATGTATTTTGGGGTGTAATTTCACATATTCCCATGACATGTTTGAGCAGTATATCATTTAGTGACAACTTTGTGCAAAAAAAAAAAAAAAGTTTGTCATCTTCCCACAACTCTTGTCAAAATATAAAATATTAAATATTCCATAGACTCAACATGCCTCTCAGTAAAAAGCTTGGGGTGTCTACTTTCCAAAATGGGGTCATTTGGGGGGGGGGTTGTGCCATCTTGGCATTTTATGGCCTTCAAAACTATGATAGGTAGTGAGGAGTGAAATCAAAAATGAACGCCCTTAGAAATCCTGAAGGCGGTGCTTGGTTTTCGGGGCCCCGTACGTGGCTAGGCTCCCAAAAAGTCCAACACATGTGGTATCCCCATACTCAGGAGAAGCAGCTAAATGTATTTTGGGGTGCAATTCCACATATAACCATGGCATGTGTGAGCAATATATCGTTTTTTTTTTTTTATCATTATTCAATCACTTGGGTCAAAACAATTTAATATTCAGTGGGCTTAACATGCCTCTCAGAAATTTCCTTGGGGTGTCTACTTTCCAAAATGGGGTCATTTGGGGAGGTTTTGTACTGCCCTGCCATTTTAGCACCTCAAGAAATGAGATAGGCAGTCATAAACTAAAAACTGTGTAATTTCCAGAAAATGTACTCTAGTTTGTAGACGCTATAACTTTTGCGCAAACCAATAAATATACGTTTATTGACATTTTTTTTACCAAAGACATGTGGCCGAATACATTTTGGCCTAAATGTATGGCTAAAATTGAGTTTATTGGATTTTTTTTTTATAACAAAAATGAGAAAATATCTCTAAAAAGCTCTATTTGTGGAAAAAAAAAGGACGCAAATTTTGTTTGAGTACAGCATTGCATGACCGCGCAATTAGCAGTTAAAGAGACGCACTGCCAAATTGTAAAAAGTGCTCTGGTCAGGAAAGGGGTAAATCCTTCCGGGGCTGAAGTGGTTAAAGTGAAACAATAAAAGTTTAAAAATTCCTTTAAATAAAGTGCATGGGAGGGGTCCCTTAGTATGCTTATAAAGTGGCCTATCTGTACCGTGTATAGAACTTGCTGCAGCATAATTGACATATATGACATATATGAATTGATTTTCCCTGCAAGCTTTCTTTGTTTTTTTAACGGCTTGGGGAGCCAGTCTGTATGATGAGGCCACAATTTAATGCACTTGGAAAAAGATAAGTGATTTTTTGGATAAATCCTGGTGTCTATTTGGCAGACTTTGGATGGAAATAACACATTTTTGCACCACAGTGAACAAGCCTTATGTGAAGAAGCCAAATTATAGTACACTCAGGCCAAGATTAACAATTATTTTTTAGATAAACTCTGGTGTCTCTTTCGCAGACTTTGGATAGAAGTAGGCGAAGAAAAATTGGGCTTTTGGTGTTGGTGGTGCAAAAAACATACAAAAATAATGTCCAACAATAACCTCAAAAGATAAGTTTCAAAATAATTTCAAAATCATTTTACAAAACAAATATGGAAATTGCTTTTTTCTCTCATCTCCCCATCTTCTTCCTCCTCTTCTACTCTTCATATATTCATATATACAATACATTTTTACACCTTATTAGAACTTCTCCAAGATGTCCAAACAATGCCCCATCATTATACTCTTCTGTATTGGCGAGCTGCATGTTCATGTAGCCATCCACAGAGACCAGGTATCCCTTGTATTCCATACCCCACTTCAGTTTCAACATTTCTGGCTTACCAGTAAGGCCATTAAGGAATGGTTTTGGGTTTAGTGGCAAACTCATTCTGCCACTGAAGCCACTGCCGATCTACAGACCAGTGAAAGGAAGAGCATTTCCCCGCGGAATGCTCCAAGAACACACCGCCAGAGAGAGCAGGAAATGGCTTGAGGTACTCGTAAAGAAAGCAAGAATTGGCCTTTCTGTAAAAAATGTAAGTTATATGCACCTGTCAAACAGGTGCAGAAAAATTGGGCTTTGGGTGTTGGTGGTGCCATCACACCATACCCTATAGAGATACTCTTGATGAAAGCAAAAATTGGCTTTGCTGCGAAAAATTTAATTATATGCACCTGTCTAACAGGTGTGGAAAAATTGGTCCTTGGGTGTTAATTGTGCCCATGAAACCTATACCAAAGAATTAAAATCAACACCCACAAAGCTAGGCAGCCTTGACAGTCTTGCAGAGATTCCAGATTCAAAAAAACATTTAAACAGTGACATTGGCATCAGGGGCTTAATACCTGCTACTAATCCAGGACTGATTAATTTTGACAAATGTCAGCCAGTCAACGGAGTCTATGGACAGACACGCTCTTTTATATGTCACAACACTTCCCGCAGCACTCAATGCCCATTCAAAAGGCACGCTGGATGCAGGGCAGCCCAGCAGCTCAATTGCATACTGGGAAAGTTCTGGCCAGTGGTCTATTCTCATGACCCAGTAACCCAGTGGATTGTCTACTGGAAAGCTCTCCATGTCTTTTCACCCCCAATGAATCTTCCACCATATGATGCAGATGCTGCCGATGGAATGTGGAGGCTGACAGCCCTGAGCAGCAAGGACTAAAAAATGTTTTAAATGCATCACTTAGGCGGCCCCCTTCTCCACCGCTCTTCCTTTGACCAACAGAAGCCTCAAAACTTCCTTTTCCATGAGACTGTAACATAAACTCCTCTTTAAGATGTCCTCAAGATAATTGATTCTGTGTCCCCTCTGCAAGGGCAGGATGAGTTCCAAGACTTTCCCCTTGTAACGGTGGTCAGGGAGGGTTGTCAACCAATAATGATCCTTCTCCTTGATGCCACAAATTATTGGGTCTTTTCGCAGGCTTTGAGGAATAAGGGAGCCCATGCACTGCAAGTTTGCGGAGGCATGAGAAGCAGAGTCCTCCGGGTCACTGAGGATTACACTATCTGGAACCGCCTCCTCCCAGCCACGTACTACTCCCAGGGTTTCTGGCAACAGAAAACCATCTCTTAAGGCTGGACATATGTCTTCCTCTGCTTTAAAGCCTCCAAAACTGCCAGAAAGCTCCTCCATCTCCTCTTGTATGTTCTGTGGCATCGCAAGAATGATGTCTGCATAAAGTGGGCCTTGAGAGGAAAAGAAGTCCTCCTCTTCCTCCTACTGCTCTGCCTTGAGTGCCCTATCCATAATGTCATGCAGAGTATGCTCAAGCAAGAACACAACAGTGATTGTCACAGGCATGCATTGTCATGGCTCACCATCCTTGTGGCCTCCTCAAATATTGACAGTACAAATGGTGATAGTACAAATGGTGACTAGCTAACCTGTTTATGGCTCTTTGGGAGGAGGATGTCATCCATGTTTTCCAGAGACTCCAACTTGTGTTGTGGGCAAGGTACATTGACGACATCCTCCTCCTTTGGGATGGTGGTCGTGAGGACCTTGAGCTCTTTATGAGTCATCTCAATACTAACACTAGGGGCATCCATCTCAACTTCGAGGCCAGCCAATCATCCATTAACTTTTTGGATCTTAGTATTACAAGAAATGGTAATCAATTCAATACTTCCACCTATTTCAAAAATATGGACAGGAATTCTTATATCCCTATAGACAGCTGCCACCACGAGCCATGGCTAATCTGTCCCAAAAAGCCAATACATGCGCTTGAAGCGCAATTGTACGAACAATGACGACTTCTTGGCACAGGCTGCTGTTCTAACAGAAAGGTTTAGAGAGAAGGGATATGCTAATGACTCCTTGATGAATATCCTGGGTGAAATCAATCTTATGAGCAGAGATGACCTTCCAAGGGTTAAACCACCACGTGAGGATACAATCTCCCAGGTCCCATTTGTCACCACGTACTCTGTTCAGCATAAAAACATCAGGAACTTGATCAGAAAACATTGGCATATCATTAATAATGACCCAGTACTACGTACAGCCCTTCCTGAGAGACCACAAATTATATATAAGGGAGCCCCCTCTCTCCATGATAGGGTGGCGCCTAATGTTCTAAACCCTCCAGCTAAGAAAGAAGTCTTTTTGGGGATCTTACAGGGTTTTACAAATGTGAAAGGTGTCGTGTGTGCTCCCTTAATGAATGCACACAGAGACGCACACATAGGTTCTGTTCAACCAGCACTTCTAAGGAATATGAAGTACAGCCCTTTATCACCTGTGCAATGGAGGGAGTAGTATATTTGATCCAGTGCCCCTGTGGGCTCCAATATGTGGGCCGGATAAAGCGCCCCCTCATGGTAAGACTCAATGAGCACATTACTAATATGAAAAGTGGATTTCCTAAGCATTCACTGTGCAAGCATTATCTCTTGGCTCATAATAAGGACCCCTTTAAAATCATCTTCATGGGAATTGATAAATACCACCCACAGTGGAGAGGCAGATCCTTAGTCAGAAGCATATCCAGACTCAAAATGTCTTGGATACACAGGTTAAGATGCTATGTCCCATTTGGGTTAAATGTGGACGTGGACGTGGACGTTAATGCGCTCATAGACAACTCATGAGGATTAAACTTAATCCTGCTATATGTTTTTTATGTTTATCCCTAATAGTTCTTTAATATGTATGTACTGGTGTGAACTCGTTTGAGTCAGTGGTGGGGACACCTGTAATATGGGGAAACCTTTTTTGGGTTCCCCATGTTATGGCCGGATGGTTTGTCTTTGGCCCTACTGGTCTACCTATGGGCAGATCATTGTTAACCAACTAATTAATGTTGTTTACATATTGCTTGTTCAATTGACTTCTTATTAACCCTCATGGCACGAGTTTTCTCTGTCATCAGATGTGTTGGGTCCTAGCCAATTGGGGTACATTTAATGTTGGGACCCGTCTCCTATATCCCAGATTGGACTGGTAACATCATCTAATTTACAGTCATCTTTCTATATTTGATGCCTGGCCCATATCTCATTTGACAACATTCACATAGTGCTGTTGTATTGATATACAATTCTACATACACTGCTATGTTTATTTATCTATTGGGGTGCTTCCCTTTAATTACTGTATTTATCGGCGTATAACACGCACTTTTTTCCCCTTAAAATCAGGGGAAAATCGCGGGTGCGTGTTATACGCCGATCCCCGCTATTTTGTGATCTATCGGAGCGATCGCCACCGACATTCGCATAGCGTGTAGTTTTAAATATGGCGCCGCGGAGTTCGGAGGGACTCGCTGAACGAGCGCCGCCGGGAACACAGAGACTGGGCGGAGCCGGGATACACATAGCCGAGGGTTCTCGGCGCCGTTCACAGTCACGCCCAGTCACGCCATTGGACCTGTGTTATGTCCATCATAGGGACTGGGCGTGACTGTGAACGGCGCTGAGAAGAGCCGAGAACCCTCGGCTATGTGTATCTCGGCTCCGCCCAGTCACTGTGTTCTCGGCGGCGCTCGTTCAGCTCCGCCGAGTCCCGCCGAACTCCGCGGCGCCATATTTAAAACTACACACTAAACTTGTGTATGTCGGCGGCGATCATGTAATGTACACTGGGGACAAGGCTGCACTGACCACTGGGGAAAGGCTGCACTGGGGCAAAGCTGCACTGACAATTCTGCACTGGGGCAAAGCTGCACTGACAATTCTGCACTGGGGCAAAGCTGCACTGACAAGGCTGCACTGGGGCAAAGCTGCACTGACAAGCCTGCACTGGGGCAAGGCTGCACTGACAAGGCTGCACTGGACACTGGGGCAAGGCTGCACTGACAAGGCTGCAGATGGACACGATAATGCTGCATTGATGGGCATTTAAATGTAAGTTTTTTTTCCTTAAACTACCCTCCTAAAAGTTTTTTTCCTTAAAATTCCCTCCTAAACTTGGGGTGCGTGTTATACGCCGGCACGTGTTATACGCCGATAAATATGGTAGATAACTGATCATTTTTTATCCTGTTCTCTTAGATAAATTTACCATTTTTAGTATAATTTTCTCTGAATAGCTTCAGGGGTTTTAACTCTTCTGCCAGTTTTCAAAATGGTGGATCCGGAGGTTCCGGATCTCCATGCGAAAGTTCAGGGGTTCCGGTTCCAAGACTCAAACCGAGGCTTGGTTCTCCTGCTTCCCATATACAGCGTGATGCGTCAGTGCGTCGCTCGTTCCCCAAGACGACGTCATTGTGTGACGAAACACGCGTCGGGAGGTTGGATGTACTGACACCATCGCGCTGCCCTCGTTTGTGGGTGAGTGTTCGCTTGTTTGGCGGCCGGCTTTCTCTTTTGCCTTATGATGTTTTATACCATGTAAGTGCAACTATTGTTTTAATAAACTGGAATGTGTTATGGTTTTACACTATGTGAGCTCCTTTTCTCACTTTTTGTTAACTCACTGACCAATCCGGACTTTGAGCATCCATGAGCATCTACCTGTCAGTTTGTTGTGGCTTACCCTCCTGGACCATTTGATGTGTTGCTGTCACTTCCTTGGACCAAGGACCTTGGCTAGGTTATAGCCGCAGGCCTGCTATAGCTTGCCTCTGGTAAGCCTTCAAATCTTTCAAACCCGTCTTTTTACTTGTGGATTTTTTCCTCTATGTACTTTTTACCCACATCTATATGTTACTCAGCTAACCAGTTGTGGAGTGACAATTATTGAATTATTTACCCATTCATTAACACATATAGGTTTCACTATCACATGTGTGTCACATTTTATATGTAATATATTTTTTAGGGTTTCACAGCGCAGCTTTATTTTTGAATGATTCTATTTGGTGTATATGTCACTTTCTAGTTCCAGCTTTTTTAGGGTTGATTTATTAGCGCGGTATCTTTTTTTTGTTTAGGTGACAGTACAGTGCATGCATCCTTTATCAACAGCCATTGGCATGGGGGAAAAAAAGCAGAGCCGGCCTGAGCCTGTCATTATGCCATACTCACACAGGTACTCATTGATGGCCCTCTGCTGCATGTACAGCTGCTCCAGCATTGCCAAAGTTGAGTTCCACCTGGCGGGCATGTCACAAATCAGGCGGTTTATGGGCAGGTGGAATTCTTGATGAATTTCAGCCAACCTGGCTGTGCATGACCACCTGAAATGGCTACAGACTCTTCTGGATTGCCTTAGAAGATCTTACAAACCTGGATACCTGTTTAAGAAATGCTGCACCACCAAACTGAGGACATGTGCCAGGCATGGCACATGTGTCATCTTTCCCTTTTGAAGGGCGGACAGAAGGTTAGTGCCATTATCCCACAGCACCATTCCTGGCTCAAGCTACCATGACATGAACCACCTCTGGGCCTGCCCCTGCAGAGCTGAAAAAATCTCTGCTCCAGTGTGGCTCCTGTCCCCTAGACAGACCAGCTGAAGCACTGCAAGGCATCTTTTAGCCCCTGGAACTGGTGGTTCATAGGACAATTCAGCAGAGGAGGATTAGGGTGTGGAGCTGACAGGTCTCGCATCATCACCACCAGCTGTATGGAGATGTGTATACTTCCTAGTTGCAAGCAGAGTTACCCAGTGTGCTTTGAACGAAATATATCTTTCCTGACCATGTTTGCTGTACCACGTGTCAGCAGTAAGGTGGACCTTGCCTCTGACTGCCTTGCCCAATGATGCCAAAACATTGCCTTCCACGTGATGGTACAGAGCTGAAATGGCCTTACGTGAAAGAAATAGGGGCTGGGAACATTCCATTGTAGTACAGCACATTCTGCAAATTCACGGAAGGGGGCAGAAGCCACCAGATGGAAAAGCAGGAATTGTAAGTCCAGCAATTTGGACAAGCTGGAATTTAGACGCTGGGCATGTGGGTAGCAAGGCATGTATTTTGCAGTGGACTGCGCACTAGTCTCAGTTTGGGTGATAGAGGATGCCAGTCCACCACCTCCTCTGCATGCTGTGTCTGGATAGCACGGGCAACATCAGTAAACAGAAAAAAGCTTGCCCTGCCTGAGGATGGACCATGTCCACCTTTCCCTGTGGACACAAACGCTCCTGGCTTCTTCCTAGTGGCATGGGCACATCTGCCTCTACTTGTTGGCCTCCCAGACATGATGGGGGGCTTGTTACCCAAATTTAATAGATACTGGGAAATGTGTAATTGGATGCACTTTATTCAATGAAAAGTGGTGTCTGGTACACATTAAATTGAGGACTGCTGCTTACAGAAATGTAAAAACTATAAAAAAATAAAAAAGGGGGAGCAACAGCATCACAGTCAGAAAAACAGCAGCTGACCATTTAAATTACTAAATGTTATGTAATGCTATGTTAAACACTGCCCTACACTATACTCACACTATATTCAGACTACACGGACAATCTCTAGAGTAACACACTAACTCAATAGTAGCAAATAGAGCCTTGCTTTTTCTATCTCCGCTCCAACAACACATTGCAAAAGGTTCCTGTGGGAAGGAACCTTTTATAGTGTGTGGGGTAGGACTATGAGCACTGAGCCATGATTGGGCAAAGTCATCATGACTTTGTCCAGTCATGGCTCTGATTTGGCAAAGCTGGTCAGGTGCATTGCTTCATACAAATAGGTCCCTAGAATGCACGGTGCAGCGTGCAGTACATTGTGGGACTTTCGCCGAGCGCCCCGCAAATTCAGGTGTTCGCCGAACAGGCGATGTTTGGGACGAACTTTTGCATGGCTCGAATTGAAGAGACAGAAGGAATTGAGAAGTTCTGTGGTTAGTTCTCCACAAAGATGTTTGGAACAACCTACCTGCTCAGTTCCTTCAAAAGCTGGGTGCAATTGTTCCTATAGAATCGATGTTGTTCTGAAGGCAAAGGGTGGCCACATTAACTATTAATTTGATCTGGATTTCCCTTCTGTTCATTTACTTTCCATTTTCATTGATAAAAAATAAACTATTAACACTTCTATTTCTGAAAGAATTCTTAATTTACAGCATTTTTTACACCTGCATAAAACTTTTGCACAGTAGTGTATATTCCATTTTTTTTCCAGCATTCAAAGATAACACCTTTAGCATACACAAGCTCACTTATTACAGTCAAGCAAATGTAGGAACTTGTATTGTTTTACCTTTTCCCATGCTATAGCTCTGTCAATCCAAACTGCTTACAGTCACCTTTCTTGCACATGCAAGGTTCCTTTGGCTGTGAGCTCACAACTGGTTTCCTCCACCTCCTGTTGTGCTCTGGTTATACATGTTGATGAGGAAGCAGAAACAAGAGATAACTTATAGTGGTTATAGTGATTCCTTTAAAAATCAGCTATGTTTTTCAAATTTTTAAAGAATATAAAACAAAAATGTAAAAATATTTTTAACATACAACTGAAATGGACAGTACCCTATATGCAGAATACCTCTGGTAGCAATGCAGGGTTTTGGCAATGTCTTTTTTATTCTTTCTGTGGGTACAGTGATTGCCATGGATCTGCATCCCTGGATGATGTGATTGACTATGGATTTACAAGGGACATTTTTTGGGGGATAGGTATGAACCCCTCCTCATTCCCATGTGGTGGTGGGGGGGTGGTATTTGGGTGCCCCCTTTTTGGTAGGAGGGGGCTTTCAGATCCTGATAGGCTCCCCACCTTCAGATCCCCACAGCCACCAGGCCAGGGTTATGGTGAAGAGTCCCTTGCCCTCATCAATATGAGGACGAGGTGCTTTGCCAGGGGGATCCCTTCTGGCAAGATTCCCTCTCCCCCTTAAATGTTGAGAGCATGTGGCCAGGTATGGTCACCCCCCTCCTTCCCTGGCCAGCCAGGCTGTATGCTTGGTTCTGATAAGAATTTTTTTGAGGGGGGGGCACGCTTTTTGTTTGTGTCGGTTCTCCCTTCAATAAAAAAAATCTGTATCAGACACGAAGGCTTGAATCCCTAAACAGCTATTTGTTTTTGTTAGGGCTGAACCTTGAGGTCATCCCTGTCTATCATTCCTGCTCCCACTGCTTCTGAGCTTGATTTAGCAGAAGTAAGGCAGGCACAGCTGGCATGTTTTTTTTTTTTGCATGAGCAGTCTATAGCAGTGAACCATAGAAAATATAGTGGGAAAAGAACAGTGCACATGTCTGGAAAGGATGGACAATGCCCCACCTACACTGACAGTGGAGAGGTCGATCAGCAGTGCATTGGGAGTGCATTCAGGGCATTAATGCAACGCTATAACAGAAAATGACTTAAAAAAAAAAATAACACACAGAGCCATTATAAACTTCTTATTTACTATTGATTAATGTTAAAAGCTGAGAGTTTGATGCAATTTTAAACATAATTAAAGAAAACATATGCAAGCTACAGAACTCACCTAGTATGAAGTTATAGTACAAAAACCACCACTAGATGTCACTCTCATATAATATCCTGCTCTACATATTCCACTGGATGTGAGTCCGGAGATCTACCAAATAATGCAAATTATTTAAAAGTTAGTACTCTTCCAAATCCAAGAGCCCATTGCATTAGGGTGTAGCTCTAAGGGCACTTTCACACTCTCAGCGCCCGGGCGTTGGCGGTAAAGCACCGCCATTTTTAGCGGCCTTTTACTGTCGTTCTTGCAGTGCTTTTCGGCTGCTAGCGGGGCGCTTTTCACCCCCGCTAACAGACAAAAAAGGGTTAAAAGATTTCAATGGGCAGGGGCGCTGTAGGAGCGGTGTATACACTGCTCCTACAGCACCTCAAAGATGCTGCTTGCAGGACTTTTTTGAGCATCCTGCCAGCGCACCGCTCCAGTGTGAAAGCACTCGGGCTTTCACATTGGAGTGAAAGGAGAGGCGCTTTGCAGATGCTATTTTTAGCGCTGTAGTGCCTGTAAAGCGCCTCAGTGTGAAAGGGGTCTAAAGGTTATTACATATCCACCCACCAATTCAAGGGTCCTTTCAGTGAGGGGAAACACCAAACGTCAGTCCTGGAATGTTCAAATAATTGTCACTGTTTCCTTGGAACACCATGAGCTGCAGTGGAACAATAATTTATAGTACTTACAGGGTAAATGTCTATATGTATTTACTGGCCAGGTGACATTAAAGATGAACTGCAGTCTGCTCACATAATTTGTAATAAAAACATCTTTGCCATTGTTGTATGTTTGCATTCTACATTATTCTACTGTGAAGCACAGAAAGCGCTGATGAGATGAGTAACTGACCCTGGGGAATGCACTTTATAACTAGGAGGTATTTGTTTAGGGATTTTAGGTCCAGGATAGGATGAATACCCTAAAATAAATGGAAATACCACCAATCCGCCCAATTGGAATAAATAAATTAGTATACCTTGAAATATCGTGAAAATGTGAGAACAGCACGTTGTATAAATTAGATAGACATGGAGAAACTAACAGATTGGTCAGAACCGCGCTCTCTTCAAAGTGCAAGTGCAAAAACAACCAAATGGTTAACACAAAAAACTATAAAAATGCCTACAATTTCTGACACCATAAGTGCTTTTTAAACTAAAGTCCAAAATGTAAATATTATTGTGTTCATATAAAGTGTTATTCAAGCTTGACAGACAAAATCTAAATGGTTTCTGGATGAGCTCTTCCTAATATTCGGCGATCATAACAAGGGTTAATCTTCCACCACCAACACCGGTCACACAGTCTACTCACCAGAAAGTAGTACTCTTGTTACAGGAGTCAAGCACGCTTGTATGGAAAATGCTGATTTGGACTCTCACCGTCGTGGCTTGATCCAAGTGTTGTGAGGATGAAGATGCTGTGACCTACCTGGACACTGTGTGGACTTGTTTAAACCCTCAGTGTGGGATTGATCATTAGACCATCAATGCCATAGGTTGGGAGAAAAAGGAATGTTCCCATAGTGAAGTATGTCAAAATATCAAAAATGTATTAAAAAAATCATGATACAAATGATCGTAATGGAACAGATTGAAATAAAAACCAGGTTGAAAAAAACTCATACGTTCGTGCAGACAGTCTTTACACAAACACGAATGCCGCTGGTGTTCAGCCACGTGGCTATGGCAGAAGTAAACGTATTATGTTCGGTGTACCCTACCGGTTTCATCAGTACGTTCTGACATCATCAGGGGTCATACGAACGGATATGTCACCTCCATATAGATACAACCACCAATTAAGAATGTCCAATCCAGTGCCATCCTTAACAATTACGAAGAAAGATATAATTATAAAGAACTGGATGGATATAAACTTCAAAAAACTAATATATTAAAATGTTATTATTAAAAAAAATTTTTAAATTAAAATTAATTTCATTTACATAACGAATGTGTCAAACACATCCAAACTGCCATGCCATCTCCATGTCCCCTCTTCTGAAAAACCCTATAGGGTGAGCGATCTCTTTGTGGGTCATCTCCCTGATAGAGGGGCTGAAACCTGTTATATGTGGTGATTTCATATCCCCTATAAAAGTCGTATTGGTTGGAATTGTAATTGGGAACGGGGTGGGATACGTGACCAGAAATTGCGCTGGTTCCTCTATTACTACCTCCTCAATTACCCTTATTACCCCGGGTGGAGGGACCAGACACATAACCCCGGTGGCCACCCCCGGTGTGGAACATAGAGGGGCATTTTTTTTATTGTAAGAAGTGTAAGGCCTGCAAGTTGACTAGATATAATGTGAGAAAAGCGGAAAACTTTACGTTTTTCAGCACAGGCAAAGAGTATAGGATTGTTAAATGAATTTCATGCAAATCCACCCATGTAACATATCATATTATTTGCCCTTGTGGGTTACAGTATGTGGGACATACAAAAAGAAATCTCTGTACACGTATCAATGAACACCTCACCAACATAAAAAATGGGTTTCAAAAGCACAGCCTCTCTAACCACTTCAGAATCCATCACAATAGGGACCCCAGTTTAGCCAGATTTTTTGGTATAGACAGATTAGATGCTGACTGGAGGGGAGGGAATATGGTTTAGAGAATCTCAAAAAATGAGACGGAATGCATATATAAATTAAATACACTCACTCCGGCATCAATGTTGATATTGTTCTGAACTGTTATCTGTCTAATTTTTGAACTATATTTTGTAAAAGGATTAATCCATTCCAGTATCATCTTTGTTTTATGAATTACCCTTAAATAATAATATCCTTTTTCAATTCACTTTATTCAATTTTCTCAATTTACAATTAGCCACAAGATGGCAGTTTAGATATTCAATTTTCTCAATTTATATTTTTTCATTGTAGTTGACTATTTCAGCCACAAGATGGCAGTTTAGGTATTTTTGCCATATAATTGTAGTTTGGCTTTTAGCCACATGGTGGCAGTCTATGTTAATATGAATTTGTCATTTGGTTGCAGTTCGACTTTTCGGCCATAAGATGGCAGTTTGGATGTGTTTGACACATTCGTTATGTAAATTAAATTAATTTTAATTTTAATTTTTTTTTTAATAATAACAATTTAATTTATTAGTTTTTGATGTTTATGCAAAGCGCTACGTAAACTGTTGGCGCTATATAAATACTGTATAATAATAATAATGTTTATATCCATCCAGTTCTTTATAATTATACATTTCTTATTAGTTTGTGTTTGTGCAAAGACTGTCTGCACGAACGTATGCAGTTTTTTCACCTCGTTTTTATTTTGATCTGTTCCATTACAATTGTTTGTATCATGATTTTTTTAATACATTTTTGATATTTTTACATACTTCACAACATTCCTTTTTTCTCCCAACCTATGACATTGATGGTCTAATGATCAATCCCGCACCGAGGGTTTAAACAAGTCCACCCAGCGTGCTTGACTCCTGTAATGAGAGTCACTACTTTCTGGTGAGTAGACTGTGTGACCGGTGTTGGTGGTGGAAGATTAACCCTTGTTATGATCGCCGAATATTAGAAAGACCTCATCCAGAAACCATTCAGATTTTGTCTGTCAAGCTTGAATAACACTTTATTTGAACACAGTAATATTTACTTTTTGTGCTTTAGTTTAACCTCTTCAGATCCGCGCTATTGCCAAATGACGGCAACAGCGCAGATCTACGTTGCCGGGGCTATGTCTATTGACGTCGTCCCGTGCACGAGCGACCTGTGCGCCCCCTGCAGGGCGCACGCGGCGCGCTCAGTAATCAACGAGTCTATGAGACTCACCTGATCACAGATCAGAGTAATGACAGCTGATCATGTGATGTAAACAGAGCCGGTAATCGGCTATTTTTCCTCCTCGCGCTGTTAGCGCGAGGAGGAAAAAAAAACCCGATCACTGGCGGCTGCGACAGGGACATCAGTCCCGATCACGGCGATCATCTGCCCCCACAGCAATGCCGCCTACCAGTGCCCACCAGCGTCACCCATCAGTGCCCACATTGCCACCCATCAGTGCCACCCATCAGCACCCACATTGCCACCCATCAGCGCCCACATCAGTGCAACAACAGTGCTGCACATCAGTGCCACCTATCAGTGCCCATCAGTGTCACCTACCAGTGCTCATAAGTGCCCATCAGTGCCCCCCATCAGTGCCGTCCATCAGTGGCACCTATCCGTGCCACCCATCAGTGCCACCTATCCGTGCCACCCATCAGTGCCACCCATCAGCGCCCATCAGTGGCCATCAGTGCGGCCTTATCTGTGCCCATCAGTGCTGCCTTAACTGTGCCTATCAGTGCCGCCTTAACTGTGCCTATCAGTGCCGCCTTAACTGTGCCTATCCGTGCCCATCAGTGCAGCCTATCAGTGCCGCCTCATCAGCGCATATCAATGAAGGAGAAAAATTACCTGTTTGCAAAATTTTATAACAAACTGTGAAACATGATTTTTTTTTTTTCAAAATTTTCCATCTTTTTTTGTTTGTTTAGCAAAAATAAAAATCCCAGCTGTGATTAAATACCACCAAAAGAAAGCTCTATTTGTGGGAAAAAAATGATAAAAATTTCATTTGGGTACAGTGTTGTATGACCGCGCAATTGTCATTCAAAGTGTGTCAGCGCTGAAAGCTGAGAATTGGTCTGGGCAGGAGGGGGGGGTTTAAGTGCCCAGTAAGCAAGTGGTTAAAAAGCACTTATGGTGTCAGAAATTGTTGGCATTTTTACAGTTTTTTGTGTTAACTATTTGGTTGTTCTTGCACTTGCACTTTGCAGAGAGCGCGGTTCTAACTAATCTGTTAGTTTCTCCAGGATGAATACCCTGACTGGGTTTTGGTACCGTAAATAAGTTTAAACAGAATCTGGTGAGGGGGTAGAGTTTGGAACTTTATTTTGTATTCCTTTGAAACCACCAATTGAACCCAAAAGGTCTGCGTTTTCTGGGACCCAGAGAAAGGCAAACTGTAACATGTCCCTATACTCTTAATGCGCGTACACACGATCAGAAATGCCACCAGCAAAACTCCGATGAGAGCTTTGCATGGAGTACATCTGTCTCAGCATCATATATTGGAATTTGGCACATGGAGGAATAACTTTCCACCTAATCTCATTTCTGAAATCTCAGCATTGCATACTTGACATGGAGTATTTGCTTTAGCCATCATGGTCTGTGGACAGTCTGCACTAAGTTACTAAGCATGGTGGTTGGTGTATACGTAGGTTGAAGTTCAGACTGCCAATTTTCACTGCCCAGTCAGGAAGATACAAGTTAAGTGTGTTCCTGGGTTTTCTGTTTGGTGGGATCTGGCTCACTGATTCTGTGTGATATAAAAGGAAACGGAGAGGGGGGGGGGGGGGAGCAGAAGCCCAAAAACAGAAAGAGAATTATGCCGCATACACACGATTGGAAATGCCGCCAGCAAAACTCCAATGAGAACTTTTTGGCAGAAAATGAGACCGTGTGTATGCTCCATCGGTCTTTTGCTGGCGGAATTCCAAAAGATTGAGAGAGCATGTTCTCGGGAAAAGTTCCTATCTGAAAATGCATTAGTCTGTATGCAATTCGGACGCGCAAAAAAATCGGAAACAATTTGAAGCATGCTCGGAAGCATTGAACTTCATTTTCTTGGCTCAACGTAGTGTTGTACGTCACCGCGTTCTTGATGGTCCAAAGTTCAGAGGACTTTTGTGTGACCGTGTGTATGCAAGGCAAGCTTGAGCGGAATTCCGTCAGAAAAACCATCCACGTTTTTTGTGACGGAAATTCCGATCGTGTGTACGCGGCATAAGGATGCTCTTTCATTGGAAAGAAGGTTTTGTAATAAACTTGGTGGATTTTGTGTTCCAAATTTTGCACTGAAAGAAGGGCTAAATTTTTTCTTAGCAGTTGAAGCCTGGGCAGAGCATTAAGATGCTCTGCATTTTGAAGAGGTAAAAGCCCCTGAGAAGGAGAGTTTTGAAACCTTCTGCTGTGGAAGAAGTACTTTCTAAAACATTAAAGGGGAACGGCAGTCTGCTCACATAATTTGTAATGAAAACATCTTTGCCATTCTGAAGCTTCCCTCCAACCACTTTGCATATTATTTTTTTATATACTGTGATTCTGTACTTGCCAAATATGCTGCAGAAATCTCCCTCCACTGAGTCTGGCTGCAACCATTTTAACTGTGGGCATCTGAAGCTGCTGCCTGTTCACTTCCAGAATTTACACAGACACACACCTGCCGCTCTCATTGGCCCTCTTATGACTCATGCCCCCCTCCCTTCCTGGCAAATTCTCATCAGAGTGAGAGAGAGAGCTGTGCATGATGTCATAAGCCTAGCCTAATGACCAGACAAGAAATGGGAAGTTGGCTGTATAAGGTACGGTATTTACTGGCAGAAAAAAAATGTTTTACTATCCAAAGTTAAAACAATAAGGGCATAAGGTTTAATAGATGGAAAGTTGAAAAAATGACTGAAGTTCGGTTTTTAAGACTAAAAAAGATCCTGGCTTTGACTTGTTAATTCAAAAATATTTTCTATATATGAACACACAACTGATTCAGAAAAATAATGTCCAAAAAATCCAAAGGAATATATTTCAATAATAGTATATATTAATATCTGAAAGTGGGCTCTTCAGTCATATCACTTATGGGTAGGTCAGAATCACATCCTCCATGTTCCCTCCTCATTGGCCGCCAAGCAATGGTTACATGAGAGGCGGCTGGGTCCTTCTGGGCTACGCTAGGCACTTTGCACAAGGTCACTGACATACACATGGGGTACCTTTACTTGAGTCACGCCCAGGAACCGGTAGATGACAAACATGAACAAACTCTAGTAAACTCTTTTGATGTATTAAGCATCACCACGGTTACTTGTGCATTAAGGAGGGACACGTAGAGCCTTTGTCCTCTCCGCCTGTCCAGCACATCACTGCTACCTCCCACCCAGTAATGGTATGGGGTCCCGCTGTGCACCTAGCACGGACTCCATGCATATACTTTACCCAGAGGTGCAGATCTGCTCCCATTGCTATGGGGATTTGGATTGCAGCCGAAGGAATGCCAACAACATCTCCCTCGCTGCAAGAGGCTTTCTCATATGCCACATGTACACACTTAACGACAGGCTGCTAGAGAAACCTTTGTTACCCTTGGTAACCACTATATCTTCACACTGTATTAACTTCTTGTACTGATGTCTTCATACCCCAATGTGTTAGTGACCCGGCTGTAGACTATATGTGCCGGTTACTTACATTGCACCCCTTTAGTAACTTCATACAAGGCAAAGACAAAGTTTCAAAAAGCTTTACTGAAAAAAAAATTAACACTCATGACAATCATAGGTAACAGTTCGGAATCCCTAACTAAAGCCTGAAGTCCATAATTGGATGAGTCCATGGTGGATTAAACTCAGATTTTGGCAATTCTCTGGTCCTCCAGACTCTGATGACAGGATTCCATCCCCCGCATTTCCAGGCCCCATCCAACTTCAGACACTCCTTATGCCGCGTACACACGATCAGAAATTCTGTCAGAAAAAACTTGGATGGTTTTTCCGATGGAATTCCGCTCAAGCTTGCCTTGCATACACACGATCACACAAAAGTTCTCTGAACTTTCGACCATCAAGAACGCTGTGACGTACAACACTACAACGAGCCGAGAAAATGGAGTTCAATGCTTCCGAGCATGCGTCAAATTGTTTCCGAGCATGTGTGATTTTTTTGCGCATCGGAATTGCATACAGACGAATGCATTTCAGATAGGAACTTTCCCAGACCGAAAAATAGAGAGCATGCTCTCAATCTTTTGCTGGCTGGAATTCCACCAGCAAAAGACTGATGGAGCATACACACGGTCGCATTTTCTGACAAAAAGCTCTCATTGGAGTTTTGCTGGCGGCATTTCCAATCGTGTGTATGCAGCATCATTCTCTTTCTGTTTTTGGGCTTCTGCTCCCCCCCCTCTCCGTTTCCTTTTATATCACACAGAATCAGTGAGCCAGATCCCACCAAACAGAAAACCCAGGAACACGCTTAACTTGTATCTTCCTGACTGGGCAGTGAAAATTGGCAGTCGGAACTTCAACCTACGTATACACCAACCACCATGCTTAGTAACTTAGTGCAGACTGTCCACAGACCATGATGGCTAAAGCAAATACTCCATGTCAAGTATGCAATGCTGAGATTTCAGAAATGAGATTAGGTGGAAAGTTATTCCTCCATGTGCCAAATTCCAATATATGATGCTGAGACAGATGTACTCCATGCATCTAGTGAACTTGCTAGAACACCTCCAAAAATAAGGAGACTGACTGCACTAGAGCAGCTTGATCACTGCAAGGTAGATGTCGGCCTGCAAAAGTAAAAAGAACTTTTAAGAGTGCCTAAAATTCCTGTCAGCAGAATCTTTGAAAGAAGGAACACCTTCTATAGTTATAGTAAGATGTTTAGGATGAAAGTGCAGGGTCTACTACCAGACAAAAACTTTGTTAAAGTGATTGTAAATGATCACCTTGTAAAACAACCCATCCAGTTTAAAATTTAAATGAAAGGCAAACATTTGTGTATATATATAAAACCACATTATAAATACCTCTCCCCCCCTTTTTATAAGTGATCACATTCCCTGTGTTCTCAGCTACATAAGAGCTGGGGGGGGAAGCAACAGTACACTGATCTTCCCAGTAAAAGGCTGGGTGGGTGGGTGGGGCGTGTCAGGACAGGTCTGATCATTAGAGAGCAGGCTGAGTTCCCAGCATAGCTAGGGAACTGACCATGGTTAGCTCTCCTGCTTAGTGTGGTCAGTTTTTAACAGGAAAGCAGAGGGACTGGCAGGAGCAGCAGGGATTTCACACAAAGGAAGCAATACAAAGAGAATAGGATACTTTTCTATACAAGTACATGGTGCTGCGGCACATACTGTATCAGGAATTTGAAATGCTGGGGTAACAAACACTTTAACTCTTTTTTTTTTTTTTTTTTTCACTGGATAGAGCTGATGATTTTCAGAGGGATGGAAATCTTTTCTGGATTAAGCCAATTGTAATTGATTGTCCATTCTATTTGTTCATGAATGGGGAATGTTTTTTAGACTTAGCAAATCTCTTAGTGCCAAAGGGCTTGGCGAGACAGAGATGAATCAAGTTTGATAATGCTTAGGGTTTTTTCATGAAGCAAAAACATCAGGTAATAGGAGACGGGAGGTGAGAAATCTTCCACGGACTCCTCTAAGACCACTTCCATGACTTCTTCATTCCCCTCTGTTTATCTAAAGCAGGAATATCCAGATCCAACTCAGGTAGAAACAGAGGTGGAGGAGCCTGGCGCTCTGAATCCTGCACAGTAATGGCTGTATTGAATTGTGACATCATTTCAGAAAAATCTACCTTAAGCCAGCCATAGATGGAGAGATTTTCTTTCCTGCAACCAGTCAGTGTTGATAGGGGAATCCCTCCCACTGAGCCATTCTGTTCTTCCAGGTGGGGGCTAAAACACAGTGATTACTGCTAGTAATACCCGCTAGCAAAAATCACATGTAGAATTCACAGATTGGTTGCACCCATGTGGATCAATCGATCAACTTGAGTACATTCAGCCTGCCCATACATGGTTGAAATCTCGGCCAGTCCCTGCTAAACCGGCTGAGATTCGAACTGTCTATATGTGTCTTTGGGTAGGCTGCATGAGCTAGAATTGAATGCAAAGACTGGTGTTAAAACCAGGCTCCTTGTCCAATGCAAGGGAATCATTGTCATTCATCAGTCCGAGCAGTTTGCATGTTTTGCAGGTCTTCGGCAGAGCAAATCTTTGCCTAAGCTTTTGCCTCAGTTTGACCTTGGGTCTGGTTTCTGCCATTGCTATTAGTGAGGGTATTCCCCTTGTGGGATACTCTCAAAGTAAAGTGCGGAAATGGGGTGAGCTTGTCTGAGAAGGAGAACGCAGCAACCCACGAGGTGACTGTCTTGTGGAGTCCTCATGGCAAAAAGGAGGGAGGAAGTGCCCGAGTATCTTATGAAGGGTCTAGGCAGAAGTGGCAGTATATTGTGCGACCTGTGGTGTAACACCTGGTCATCCACCTCAGACTAGTCTCTAAGAGATTCAATTTTAACTCCAAGTTTGAAATGCTAAAAGCTGCACTCCAGCATAAGATTATATTGACAAAACACCAGAGTCATGTGTATTGTTATTGAATCCTGGTGTGCTTTGTGTATTTTTTCCAGATCTGTGCAGTTATTCATTGTGACACTTTGGGGGAGATTTACTAAAACTGAGGTACCCAGAATCTGCTGCAGCTGTGCATTGTAGCCAATCAGCTTCTAACTTCAGCTTGTTCAATTAAGCTTTGACAATAAAACCTGAAAGCTGATTGGTTTCTGTGCAGAACTGCACCAGATTTTGCACTCTCCAGTTTTAGTAAATCACCCCGTTTGCCTCATTGCAAGAGCTTCCTGTAATTAAAAAAAACTATTGGTTTGATTCCTGAGACCAGCTTTTTTGATGAGAGCTTGCCACATTTTATCCTTTTTGAGTACCTAATGATTTATTTTAATATATTTTTTTTTTAATGTGGCTTCACACTGTTTTTGGTTGAACTAGATGGACTTGTGACTAACTATGTGGCTTTCCTGACCTTTTTCTTTCTCATGATTCCAAAATGTCGGTCCATGGATGTCACATACATGAGGTTATAGCGGAATCCAGTGGAGCCTTCTAATCCTGAGCAGGAGAGCAGTCTGACACAAACGCATTTTGACTCTTTTTAACCTAAAGAGTACATTTGCTTTGGTAAGAGTTTTACTGTACCACAGGTGACAGAGCACATGAGGTGTTGGTGTCTTCAACTGTTACCAATAATATGGCATCCATCGTTTTGAATTAATCATATTTGCAACATTTGGGACTGTTAGTCACTTGCACATTTATACCCAATTTTTACTTCATCTATTCATATGAATATTCATTGTTATCTTATGTATTTTAAATTTTTAGTGCAGCGCTTTTTGAGAATTTTTGATAAAAACCGGTCACTGATGCGCTCTCTTTCCTTATGCAGCGTGACTGGCCCTGTCGTCATTCCCTTCTATAGTTTTTTGTAGGCAGCCTGTAATAAGTGGAGCCTGTTGGGTCCCTCCTATATCTCTCCTCTATGCACAGGCAATGTACAGCACAGTGATGATGTCACTAACATTTACATGGTAAAATCTGGGTTTGCAAAGGTTTTGGTACACATAGTGGATAAATAAAATAAAATGTTATTTATAAAATAAAATAAAACATTTTGCTTCAGTGGAAGTATTCAGCACACTACTCCCAAGACATACAGAAATATTTGGCGCAGGATCTTCTTAGTAGCAGTAAAAAAAAAAAAAAAAAGAAGTATGTTTGTATATAATAAACAGTCACAGAAAGCCTAATAACCCATATTTAGATCAGTCCACGCATTTTGTGATGGTTACCACTTCTTCAGGACTAAAATGACAGCTTCCCTATGTAAGTTAGCAACAGACAAAGATCCACCTCACATAAAAGTCACCTATCCAGTGGTTGATCTAAAGGTTGACCCTCCACCCCCCCCCCCCCCCCCAGCCTGTGGGGGCATACATAAATTAGGCACTGGACCCCATGCACATGGATAGGGATAAGGCAGGGGTGGTCAAGAGCCACAGTGTGGTCACGGTCTACCTGTCAGACGGTTGCGATTTAGATCTAGATATTTCCTGAGGAAGTGGATGCCAGTCTACAAAACATGTAAAAATATTAAGCTTCTCACACTAATCATGAAACCATAAACAAAGCTTGTTAATGATGGAATATAATACTATCATGTAATTGGTGGATATATTTGTTGTGAAAATTGTACATAATAAGGGTCATTTTTTGGTGGGGTAAGAAACAAGTTAACACATTAGTGGTGGCGGTATATAAAATACCATGTTTTACCAATTTTAAGCAGCTATCAATTATACCATTAAAGCGTAACTCCACTTTTTTTGAGAAAAAACATTTCCCTCTGGGTGATCTATGTACATTGCAAGGATTACAACAACCTTTGTTGCAGACTCCTACCTTTTGTTATTCTAAAGAAATCCCTGTGTGTTTGTCTGTGCCTCTGGGCTGAGTGAGTCGAGTGGGAGTGGTGTCATGTGGCAGCTGTAGGGCACTAATGAGGAAAGCTGCTGGGCCTGCATCTCTTGGGACGTGTTCCTATCGGAAATATCTAACCATAAATGACATTTTTGTTGCAGGGGATGCCTGAAATCTGATTTGTATGTTAGGTAGACTTCTGGGAAAATCGGTGAGCCAATCACACAAACAGGAAATTATGTTTCTGGGGAGTGGTCAGTACACACTCTGTGTACAGAACAACTCCATGTAGCCATATTGGTTTGCATTTATGGAAAATTACAGCGGCTGCAGATTGAAAAGGAAAGGTAATTTTTAATAACATTCAATTACAATAGGACTTGTATCGCAATTGTACATGCTATATTATTTTTTCTTTATTTGCCATTTTTTTCCCCCACGAAAATGGAGTTACCCTTTAAAATTAAAATGCGACACTGCTGCAACTACCTAATACCTTTAAAGGTATATTCAAGCCAATTAGCACAGGGTACACTCCAAACTGTGTTAAATTATTAGATAGATAGATAGATAGATAGATAGATAGATAGATAGATAGATAGATAGATAGATAGATAGATAGATAGATAGATAGATAGATAGATAGATAGATAGATAGATAGATAGATAGATAGATCTATCAATAAACATCAGCTGACTTATGATACAATACTACTACAATAGTCATTAAACATTTGAAATGTAAATTAAAGTTCTCAGTGTCCAAATAAATGAATTCTTCTGATCTTCCACCTCTGGCAATCCAAGAAAATTATATGCGCTGTGAATCCCAACACCGTTCACCTATGTGCTCACCTTTTGTAGTGGACCTGCACAGTGGCACCTACCCCACTCAGGGCTTGTTGTAAATCCTGCTTGGTTATGTTCACAATTAAATTTTCTCCTTCAATTTCCACTTTAGAGACTATACACCAAATCCAGTTTAAGTAGGTGTATGGCCCTTTAAAAGATAGCGATTCCTTCCTGCAGTAGACTCAAAGCAAAAGAGATCCCCATAGTGCAGGAAGATTCCTAAAACCAATTTTATTAAAAATAGAATGAACTTACACTAAATAAAGGCATGAATAGCATATAAGAAACAGCAGGGCCGCAAGTCCCGCGTCACTTCTGGTTTCGGCTGTCAGCCACCTGGCTCCGCCCAATGCAGGTCATTACCATCACGTGACTTACTCAGGGGTACCGATCCTTTAAAGGGCCATGCACCTATTTAAACTGGATGTAACCACGTGACGTCAGCACACCTGGAAGTCAGCGAGCTTGCATCTTAACATATCTGTCCTATGGATGTCCAAGCTTAACCACTTGCCGACCAGCCGCTGTCATTATACTGCGGCAGGTCAGCACGATCCCGCGAACCGTCGTAGCTATACTTCGGTCCCTTCAAGTGGGACAGCAGGTGCGCGCCCGCTGCACAGCGGGGGGGTGCTGATGCTTGTGATTGCAGTCGTGATGGCCACCGGCCACGAGCAATCACGGGCACGAGAGGCAGAACAGGGACATGTGTGTTAACACACACACATCCCAGTTCTGTGAGGAGAGGAGAGAGAGATTGTGAGTTTCTACGAGCTGGGAACCACGATCTCTCATCTCCTATAGTCAGTTCCATCCCCCACAGAATACACACATAGGGAACACAGTTAACCCCTTGATCACCCCCTAGTGTTAACCCCTTCCCTGCCAGTGACATTTATACAGTAATCAGTGCTTTTTTATATTTATATATAATTGTCATTCGACCCAAAAATGTGTCAAGTGTCCAATGTTTCCGCTATTACTAGTAAAAAAAAATAATAAATAATAATAATAAAAATGCCATAAATCTATTCCCTATTTTGTAGACGCTAAAACTTTTCACAAACCAATCAATATATGATCATTGTGATTTTTATTACCAAAAATATGTAGAAAAATACATATAAACCTAAACTGAGGAAAAAAATGTGTTTTTTAAAAAATTAGTGGGGCTATTTATTACAGCAAAAAGTACAAAATATTGTCTTTTTAAAAAAAAAATGTCGCTCTTTTTTTGTTTATAGCGCAAAAGAAAAAAAAAACACAGAGATGATCAAATACCACAAAAGAAAACTATTTGTGGGAAAAAAAGGACATTGTCGCATGACCGCGATTGTCAGTTAAAGCAACGCAGTGCCGTATCGTAAAAAAAAATCGCCTGGTCATTGAGCAGCCAATTCTTCCGGGGCTGAAGTGGTTAAAGCGGAGTTCCGCCGAAAAAAAATAAAATAAAAGTCAGCAGCTACAAATACTGCAGCTGCTGACTTTTAAAATAAGGACACTTACCTGTCTAGGGCACCTGTGATGTCCTCACTCAAAGCCAACCCTTCCTCGGCTCCCGGGTGGAGGCTCCGCCATCTTCAGTAAGGGAATCAGGAAGTGAAGCCTTGCGGCTTCACAGCCTGGTTCCCTACTGCTCACGCTGCGTGTCCTGACTGGTCTCTGCTGTATTCTGGGACCTGTGTGTCTCCCAGAAGACAATGGGGGGGACCAGACATGGAATAAATCGCCGCAGATTCTGCGGTGATCTATCAGCGGAAGTGGGAACAAATACCTGTATTAGACAGGTATCTGCTCCCCCCTGCCCCCTGAAAGATGCCAAATGTGACACCGGAGGGGAGGAGGAACACGATAAGTGGAAGTTCCATTTTTGGGTGGAACTCCACTTTAAGGGGGGCAATAACACTGAATTTTAAACGGGCAATATTTATCTAGTGCACCTTCTTTGTGAGAATTATATTTCTTGGATAATAAATTATTAGAGTGGTTGGCATACTACACTATAAGAATTTCTATTATTATATCCCCTGCTGAGTGGGAAGGCTCAATTACTGTGGAGTGGAGTGAAACCTGTTTCATATTTCCTGATGGCGTGTACACACGACCGGATTTTCCAGCAGAAAAGGTCAGATGAATCATTCCGTCCGACATTCTGATCGCGTGTGGGCCTCATCGGACTTTTTCTTTCTAAAATTCTGACGGACCTAGAAATTGAACATTTTTCAAATCTTTCCGACGGACTCAGTTCCTATCGGGAAAACCGCTTGTCTGTATGCTATTCCGACGCACCAAAAATGACGCAAGGGCAGCTATTGGCTACTGGCTATCGAACTTCCTTTTTCTAGTCCCACGTCATTACGTTCTAAACGATCGGACTTTGGTGTGATCGTATGTAGGCAAGTCCGTTTCAGCGGAACTTCATCAGAAAGACCGTCGGAGTCTATTCTGATGGGGAGTCCGGTCGTGTGTATGTGGCATTAGAGTATTGCTGCAGTGTTAATACCCAGGGATTAGGGAAGGCTATGTGTGAGTCTGTCAGGTAATAGGCAGCACTAACAGGTGGTGGCGCACGTTCTTTTGCACGTGCATCTTGATTGAAGCATGCATGTTATATGCACTATTATCATTGTAGACAATATACAACATTGATTAACTTTTATATAAATTTTTATTAACTATTCAGTGAAATTATACATTTGTGGTGGTTATTTATGCATATACATATGTATTCCTTTTATTTACTTTATGAATAAGAATTGTGGGACTGTTCTTTAACCACTTTAATACCAGGCACTTAGACACCTTCCCGCCCAGGCCAATTTTAAGCTTTCAGCGCTGTCGCTATTTAAATGACAATTGCACGGTCAAGCTACACTGTACCCAAACAATTTTTTATCATTTTGTTCCCACAAATAGAGCTTTCTTTTGGTGGTATTTGATCACCTCTGTGGTTTTTATTTTTTGCGCAACAAATAAAAAAAGACCGAAAATTTTGAAAAGAAACAAGTTAGTTTTTCTTTGTTTCTGTTAAAAAATTTTTGTAAATAAGTACGTTTTCTTCTTCAATGACGGGCACTGATATGGCTGCACTGATGGGCACCGATGAGGTGCCGCTGATGAGGTGGCACTGGTATGCGGCACCGATGGGCACTCATAGGCGGCACTGATGGGCCCTCATAGGTGGCATTGATGGGTACTTATGGGTGGTACTTATGGGTGGCACTGATAGATGGCACGGATGGGCACTGATAGGTGGCACCAATGGACACTGATGGGTGGCACTGATGCTCCTAAGGGTGGCCTTGCTGGGCATCTAGGCAATATTATGGTGCCAATCAGTGCCCATTTGTGGGCACTGATTGGCACATGTGGATGGCCATGGAGTACATACCTGGCCATCCACATGTTGCTCCTTCCCTGGTGGTCCTAGTGGCGATCCCTGGTGGTCCAGTGTGGTCATCTGAGGGGGGTCTGCGCTGATTGTTTAGGAGAGCTGCCGATCGGTTCTCCTGTACTTACGTCTGTTAGTCTGTCTGTCAGACGTGAGTGAGTAAAAGCCGATCAACTGCTCTTCCTAATGACATCGTGATCAGCCGTGATTGGACATGGCTGATCACGTGGTAAAGAGCCTCCGCCGGAGGCTCTTTACCAAGATCAATGGAGCGGTGTGTCAGGCTGACACACCGCTCCACTTATCGCCGCGATGCGTGCCCCCGCGGGCGCGCGGTGGCATGTTATCCTGCGACTTCCCATGGGGGCACTGAACAGAGGGGAGGGGCCAGGTGCGCCAGCGTGGGACTCGAATAGTCGGTTAGCGGCCGTTCTGCGCAATTCCATTGGACAGAGCAGGCAAGTATAGACACATTATTTTTTTTTTAATTTTACCTTTACAATCACTTTAACCACTTGCCGCCAGCCATATAGTAAAATGACTGCGGCGGGGTGGCACTCTCGTTCTGGGACGATTGCCGTGATGTGTGCCCCCGCGGTCCTGGGGTGCCGTATATGACCCACAACGAGAGCACCGTCATTTTTCTATACATCATTAACCCTGATCTCAGTAAAGAGCCGATGACGTGACGTGGCTCTTTATCCATGTGATCGGCTGTGTCCGATCACAGCCGATCACATGTAAACAAGGAAGTGCCATTTATCGGCTCTCCATGGCTCACACTGACAGAGTGTGTGCTGAGAATAGCCGATCAGTGGCATCTCCTTGCAGGGGAGACATCTACAGGTAATCAGGGCACTGATCATCAGTGCCCTGATTATAGTACAGCCCCAGCAGTGCCCATCAATGACACCAATCAGTGCCCATTAGTGATGCTTTTCAGTGCCTGCTCATCAGCGCCGCCCATCAATACTTTCCATCAGTGCGGCCCTCATTAGCGCACATCAGTGATGGAGAAAAATTACTTACTTACAAAATTTACTGACAAACTAAGAAAAAACTTTTTTTTTTATGCAAAAAATAAAAAACCCAGCAGTGATTAAATACCAGCAAAAGAAAGCTCTATTTTGTGTAAAAAAAAAAAATAAAAAGATAAAAATGTAATTTGGCCACAGTGCTGCATGACCGTACAATTGTCAGTCAAAGTATAGCAGAGCTGAAAGCTGAAAATTGGCCTGGGGAGGAAGGGGGTGCAAGTGCCCAGTAGGCAAGTGGATAATGCATTCTGTGCTCCCGGCTTATGGTTGTGTCTAATGCCCCGTACACACGGTCGGATTTTCCGATGGAAAATGTGTGATAGGACCTTGTTGTCGGAAATTCCGACCGTGTGTAGGCCCCATCACACATTTTCCATCGGATTTTCCGACACACAAAGTTTGAGAGCAGGCTATAACATTTTCCGACAACAAAATTCGTTGTCGGAAATTCCGATCGTGTGTACACAAATCCGACGCACAAAGTGCCACGCATGCTCAGAATAAATAAAGAGATGAAAGCTATTGGCCACTGCCCCGTTTATAGTCCCGACGTACGTGTTTTACATCACCGCGTTCAGAATGATCCGATTTTCCGACAACTTTGTGTGACCGTGTGTATGCAAGACAAGTTTGAGCCAACATCCCTCGGAAAAAATCCTAGGATTTTGTCGGAATGTCCGAACAAAGTCCGACCGTGTGTACGGGGCTCTACTGTTTCTATATCATAAAAAAGATGTCAGGATACTAAAAACAACAGACTTCCAGAGATTTTGATATTGAGAGATTGCCATCAGTGGATGACATAGAAAGCGAGAATTAAATGTTCAATGTTCCACTTAGTCATGTTGTGGTAAGCCTTACACCCAGGTTCTGATTGCCACACAGGAACATGTGCACAACTGTTTGGAGAAATGTTGCGGTTTGGTAATCAACAATGCAACAACTTTAGATTGCTACTAAATAACGAAATTTGTTACCATGACCTGCCAACACTGTACTTTATATAAGCAACATGCAGTTGATAGTATGATACACATGATAGTTGAGATAATATTTTTATGACATGCCAGTACACAAGTAATAGGAGCACTGACAATAAAATTTTGATGTGAACATATTGTAAAATTAACTTCCCCAAAAAAAATTGATTTGAAGGGGAATTACAGGCAATAAATAAAACCAGTATGCTATTAAAGCAGAACTTAACTGTATCAGATGCACCACAAATAAAAAACGCTATGCAATTCATTTTTTATGAAACTAAACTCACCCATCATCCAGCGATGTCTCTATGCTTTTTGTTCAGAAATCACTTTGAAATACACCCTCTAGCAATTCTAACTATGGTAATCTTAAGTGAGGGCAGATGATTCAAGTAACACTTTCTAGAATCCATCTGCCCTTAGCTCAGACATGCAGGCCGTGCTTAGCTGAGAAAACCCCATCTCCTGATGAAAGGGAAAAAATGTGCATAAAAGACTCCTGGAATGTATGAGATCATTTTGGCTTAGGCCAGCAACCAGGAAGAAACTGAAGAAATGTTAAAAAAAAAAAAAAAAAAGTTTGAAACAAAGAAATAGAATATACCTTATCTGCTTACTAATGCTAGCAGCATAACAGTTAACCACCATTTATATATTGTGGCCTGGCGGAATAAGCGCCATCTGGAAGGAGATACCCATACATCCTCCATATTAGCCGCTCATGTGAGCCCTCAGGGGCATGTAGCAGTGTGATCTGAGGGACTCAGCAGATCCCAGATCATTGTGTCAATGTCATTGGCCCTGTACCATGTGATTTCTGTGACCAATTACAGCGATCACAGTAGTAATAGTAAACAAAGGCTGTCCTTCATGCTTAATACTGTAATTGCTGTGACTGGTCACAGAGATCACATGGCACAGGGCCAATGAATGGTGTTAGGAAACCAATTACTTATTCAGTCAGCACAACTGTAAAAAAAAAAAAAAAAAACACAATCACCCCTAGAGCAGTACAGTGTGACTGTGGTGACACTGCACTGCTTTCGTGACAGTAAAATAATTTTTTATTTATTTATTTTTTACATACTGTCACCTGAGCAAGTGCACTGTCACTCTGTTGACATTGTGCTGCTGTGGCGGTGACCATGTACAAAGGCTGGCTGTTTTGATATCACAGTATGTCCATAGCAGTAGAATGTCACTAGACCAGTGCTGCCAGTCACCACAATTTCCCCAATAACAGCCGCACCAGTCACAGTGGGGGGGATTTACTACAGCTGGTGCAGCTGTGCATGGTAGCCAATCAGCTTCTAACGTCAGCTTGTTCAATTAAACTTTTACAATAAAACCTGGAAGCTGATTGGTTCTATGCAGAGCTTCACCAGATTTTGAACTCTCAAGTTTTAGTAAATCTCCCCCAGTGTCCCTAATCACCACCACACTGGTCACAGTGTCCCTGATCACTGCCACACCAGCTATAGGTGTCACCATAAGGACTTGGTCACATGTGTGATGCTCTCAGAGAGCCATCCATTGTATAGCTTCCTTACTAACTGATTTAACACCGCACAAGCACCCAGTTCATTTGAATTAAGGGGGTATAATTCTTGCCATAGCTGTGAAGCAAAGCATCACAGCATGTGTACACCCCTGGCCACTGTAGCTAAAAGGGGAAGCAGCTGAGGAATTTTTTTTGTACTCCAACATAATGTGTGAACAAGCCCTAATAGTGCAGTCACAGTGTCTCCGATGACCACCGCACCAGCTAGAATTAGTGTTCCTTATTGTCACCACACCAGACCAGTGAACCCAGCAACAATTTTCCTGATCACTGGCACACCAGTCCCAGTGTTATTAGACCAGTAGTATATAACAGCAACAGTGTTCCTTATCACACCAGTTTCAGTGTCACCAAATCAATGTAACCCAGCAACGGTGTCCCAGATTGTTTCTACACCAGTCCCAGGGTCACCAGACCAGTGTAAGTTAGCAACAGTTTTCCTGATAGCTGCCACACCAGTGCAGTGTTGCCTCTGCCTGCCACCTGTACTGACCCTGGCCTGTTTATGGATCACATCTCTGCATGCTGCCTGGACGGATCCTTTGCCTGTTTGCAGAACATGTCTTTGCCTACTGCCAGAACTGACCCTTCTGCACATCTGACTGACTACATTGCTGCAAGACCCCAAAACCAACCATTCCCTGTGGACAACTGCACTCCTGGAACCAAAGGAACTCTTGTTCTTCCCTTCTTTAGCCTCATGTACTTTCTAGCCAATATAAATGGCATTCCTGGGGGCAGCCACGTACTAGTAGACTAGGCTAATTTGACTTATAGAACGGTGACTGCTATAGACGAGGCTACGCTAAAGCAAGGCATAGAGGATGCAATTTTCTTTCCTGCAACCAAATCCCTCCCGTGGAGCTATTGTGTTCTCCTAGCAGAAAGGGGAAGATGGGGGTTGGGTGCAGGGAGCTGTCCCTGGCATCTGCTGGCAATAATCGCATCCTAAAAAGTTGATGTGCTGGTGGTACCCAAGCCGATGGATCGATCGACTTGGGTACAAATCAGCCTGCCCGCACACGGTTCAAATCTCAGTCACTCCCTGCTTAATCGGATGAGATTCAAAGCCATCTATTGCCAGCTTAAGCAAAATCCCCCGACCACTTGTATAGGGAGGTGACCATCACAGTATATTGGTTTTGATACAATTGGTTGATTTATGCGATACACAACATACAATGTCCAGTACATAATTAGTCCAAACAGTAAAAAAAAATTCTCACATGTGGCATTACCATATTTGGGAGGAGTAGTAGAATGTGTTTTGGGGTGTAATTCCAACTATGTCTAGGTGTGTTAGAAATATCTCAAAAATTGTCTGAGGTGAAAAAATATATTTTCATTCTTGCTTGTTTTCCCCAAGAACTTATGGTAAAAAATTACATTTTCAAAAGACTTACTATGCCTTTCAGAAAACACCTTGGGGTGTTTGCTTTCCAAAATAGGGTCATTTTGTGGGTGTTCTACTGTCATGGCACTTCAGAAATATGATGATAGGTAGTCAGGAAATTAGACAAATATTATGCTTCTTGAAAGCCCAAAAGGTGCCCCTTGGATTTTGGGCCCCTCTGGAAAAGTCTCACGCAAGTGGTATTTCAAACTTGTTAAAATGACAACTTTCTAAAAAAATTAAAATAAATAAAATATTACAACTTTAAAAAAGTAACCATGCCTTTTATTAAATACCTTGGACTTGGACTGTCTACTTTCTAAAAAAAGGGTCATTTAGGGTATATTTGTACTTTCCTGGCATTTTAGGGCCTCGAGAATTGAAACAGGCAGTCAGTATATCAGGTCGGACTCAATTTTCAAATATATAAATTAAACCATTGGTTTTAGACTTGAATTTTCACACAGACTAAAAAATATACACTGATTTAGGTCATTTTTACCAATGACATGTTGCAGAACACATTTCAGCCTAAATTTAACAAAAAATGATTTGCAAAAACCAATACATACTTTTTTTTTTTTTTTTGCAAAAAATTTAGTTTTTTTCCTTTATATAGAAAAAAAAAAATAACCCAGCAGCGATTACATACCACCAAAATTACCAAACTCCTTGAGATAATTTGGATCAAATTTAGTTTGAGAATCTACTTGGTACACTATTCTTTTTGTGTGTGACAGCACAGCGTGATTGGTAGCTGCACAGCTTTGACTGTTTTTAGTTCCCGTTTCATTGCAAGAGCATGAACTTCAAAGCTTGATTGCCAAAAGTGGAAATACACTTTAAGTGTGTGTCTCAAAGTTATATTTTCAATTTAGCCTGCGGTGTCAATTTAAAAGAAAATTGTCAGTAAATATGGGAAATAATATTGCTGACTTGTTTTGCAAGGCGCAGCCTATAAGGCTGTCATCCTAGACGTCCTTTACTGCTTAGCGAATCAGTTACTGACTGCAATTGAATGTATATTAGGTGTCAGGGGTTAGTGATTCTCCAAAGAAGCAAAGATTCCCCACAGCCCCCACCTTCAAAAAAAATAAAAAATAAAAGTCAGAATGTTAGCGCTCATTTTTTTATCCCATCAGTTTCCTTCTAAAACTATTCCAAACAATGTAAATTCTACTAATACTATAGATATTGCATGATATTCCATGGGCTTCCATGATTTAGAAATATATGTCAATTTTTTTTTTTTCATTTTCAAACTATCTCTAACATAAAAAAAATTGAATATATATATATATATATATATATATATATATATATATATATATATAAAATAGAGGGAAAAAATATAACTGTAAATTCACAGTAACATGGTAGTGAATAAAAGCATCATTATACTGTATGTTGAAGTTATCCAGTTGAAATTAACTTTTTTCAATATCTAAAGTACATACACTGACTATATATTATGTTACGATTCT
Source organism: Lithobates clamitans (assembly GCA_037952925.1). Taxonomy (NCBI): domain Eukaryota; kingdom Metazoa; phylum Chordata; class Amphibia; order Anura; family Ranidae; genus Lithobates; species Lithobates clamitans. Next base: position 1,647,619 of record JBBGZY010000755.1, read on the forward strand.
ACATTTCAAGAAATGTAACTCATTACCTTTGGATCTACTCAGATGCTAAATATACTTCTTGAAAATCCTTAGATGCCATCTGTGTCAGAACTTCTCCCACCTCTGTCCTCCTCGACTGTTTAATAATGAGCAGAGGTGTTGCTCATACTCGAAAAGTGTTTTCAAGTGGCTTTCCGGCTTACTGCGAGTATGTATAAAAATAGATATGCATGAGAACAGACGTCAAATAGCTAGGATTACTTCCCATTTTTTACAGCCCGAAGCAGTTAACATTTTTTCACTTTTTGAGATGCTACCAAACTCACTACAATCAATCATTGTTTATCTGACCATGAACAAAACCACATGCAATCATTCCGGGAGATGCAACAGGATAAAAATTGATATCTGACTGAAGCTATTCAACTCTGGAGTCTAACAGACTCACCTGCTCTCTACTTCGGAGGTGTTACAACAAAGCGTAATCCTTAGCAATAGGTGGCGAGGGCAGTTGGTCGTGGTCCCACCCCTTCTCCATCTCTTATCCTTTATCTGCTTCCTCCCTTATCTTTTTCTAGTCCATCTCCCCTTCCCCCTCCCTATTAAGATTTTTTTTCCCCCTTTCTCTCCCTCCTCTTTTTCTGCCCTGTGGTTTGACTATGGTGGTTGTGGATGGATGATAGTAGATAGCCATCACCTATATTTTCATAACCCTTATTACTCGCAGACCAAGTTTTCCACAAATGTCCTATATATCTTCTCTTCTACATAGGATAATCATTGACAGAGTATCTTAGTATAGACACTAATTTTTATGAGTCAAGAATAGTACCAATCGTACAATGTGTTATATAATAGCGTTTTCTACATTATGGTAGGCTCTCTCATTTGCTGATGTACCTTATGGTTTGTCATCCTCCATTTACATGACGATGTAATGTATTTGGTAATTATTTGCTATATCGGCTCTAAACTTTAATAAAATGTTTATGATAAAAAAACAAAACAAAAAAAACAAAAACAAAAAAAAAAAAAAAAACACATGCAGCGACACCTATTCTCTTTAATAGCTGTAGTAAATTCCAACCCTCCCAAGCTAAATTTCAAAGATGGAAGTATAGTAAAGCATATTAAATCTATCAATGGGTCCGCGCTTCAGACTTTTAAACACTGCTGCCCCCCTATGTAGGTAGGGAACACCTCAGTGTTACCCCAAAGAGGTTAAAATCAAGATATAGGGGATGGCGCTGTGTAAACAGTGTAAAAGTGAGTGTTTTTAAAGTGACAAGTGCTTTGGTGCTTGATACAATCCTGCATAAATTATAAAATATAAAAAATAAATGATGATGAAAAAAATTAAATTATAATAAATTAGGAATATAATTACCTGCAATTTCAATAAGGATTTATCACTTTACAATATGTATTAGTTTTTTGGTCCATTCACATCTTTTATTATAATTTAATTTTTTTCATCATAATTTATTTTTTATATTTTATAATTTATGCAGGATTGTATCACGCACCAAAGCACTTGTCACTTTAAAAACACTCACTTTTACACTCTCTGTTTACACAGCGCCATCCCCTATATCTTGTTAGTAAAGCATATTAACCAGTTCCCACCCAGGCAAATTCTGACTTCTCTCCTACATGTAAAAATGCATACATGTCATACTTTAAAATTGCACATGCTCGTAGAATGGCACCAATCTATGGTACTTAATCTTCATAGGCGATGCTTTAATTTTTTTTTACAGGCTACCAGTTTAAAGTTACGGAGGATGTCCAGGGCTAGAATTATTGCTCTCAATAGAACGTTGCAGCGATACCTCACATGTGTGGTGCAAACACCATTTAACATATGAGATCTACAGTACCTCCTCTAGGGAGAGTTTGTACCTCAAGGGCTTAGTGGACCCCCCATCCAGCCCTTCTCCCTCAGGCTCTTCTTGAGAGCCTGAAGCTGCACTGTCCGGCTGCTCCCCTGTCTCATCCCTGAAGGCACCCGGGGTCCCTTCCTCTCTGGAAGGGATGACCGGTAGTTTTGGCGCTGAACCCTGCTGTGCTGGCAGAGGAGCTGGGAAAGATGAAGGGCCCATTGAGGGCTGTGGCACCTGGAAACCTCTAAAAAGTGTTTTAAAAAGGACTGAAATGTGGAGGAAAGCTCCTTCACTGAGGCTGCTAAATCGCTCTTCTGCTCTGAAGCCCACTCCCTGACCAGCGCATCTATTGCACAGCAATTTAGGCCAGCTGTCCCTAATGTGGCTCTGTAGGAGGCACATTTCCCCTTAGAGCTATGGTAAGATTTGGACCTCTCTGTAGCTTTAGCCTGAAAAACATAAAAAAATGTTGGCTTGTTAACAGCAGCTGTGTCACCTGAACCCTCCACCAGCTATTGTGGGGAACACACCCAGGGATTCCTCAGACCTCCGTCCTCTCACCACCCAGAGGGAGACCCTTACCATAGGAGCTATCCAGTGGGGAGAAGCAAAGGTAAGGGGAAATCCCTCCTCAGGGTTCCCTTACCGTTTGAAGGCTGGAGCCGGCGTTGCTGTGACCAGTCTGGGCTGGCTCTGCCTCAGACATGGTGCAATGTGGTGCAATGTGGTGCACTGGAGCCTATCGCTGTCTGTATGGAGTCTTGGCTCACTCCAGCATGCTTCCAGAACCGGAAGCTGCAGACCGAGAAGAAGTGTCCACCCCCCCCTGGAATTAACGTCACTCGGCCTGCTCGAGCTCCATTGCAGCCACACTATGTGCAAGAGGAGAGGAGACACTTCCCTCTGCACCACCCCTGTGGATCTGTTAGAGGGCCCTCGGATCCTCAGTCCTCTCTCGGGAGATGAGGTGGCTTGTAAGTAGATTGCAGTTGGTATACTACCCACCGCTGGTCCCATACAGGACCCACACTGCCTCAGCCTCCCGGCTATAGGGCCTCAGTTTCTTGCAGTGTCTCCCACCAGAGGCAACACCAATACAGAAGGGCCAGCAGGGAAATAGGGAATTTTAAAGTTGGCTGACGCAACAGGATGTTTCCTGTGGAAAGGAGGAGCCAGTCTCTCATGGTGGCTGTCCTGAAAGATGCTAGGGTAAAAATGGCAGTGTTTACATCTGCCAGAGCCGAAAGTGACATCATGGCCTTCCAGGATCATATAGATGGTCAGAGACCATCTGGTCTTTGTCCAGCTCTGTGGTAACTCAACGCCACTGCCAGATCAGATCTTCAGCTCTCCGATCACACGGGAGAGTGCAGAGATGCGTGGATGGAGTGCTTTTACCGGCAGCAAGAGGGGACCCCCCATTTCCACTGCTTATAAAAGTAATCCAGTGGTTAATTAGCCACTAGGATGACTTTTACGTTAGAGGAAATAACGGCTAAAAAGAAAGATATCTGGATATTTGTAGCTGCAGGCATCATCCAGATATCCCCACTTCCAAGTCCAGGATGTCATATGATGTCCTAGTAGAGGGAAGTGGTTAAACAACTGCGCAGTGACTTGAAGCCCCATTGCATGTTTCTTACTTTTTTGCTTTTTAATTTCTTCCTTTCAGGGTGCAGCTCCCGCCATCCTAACTATTGTCGTCCACGTCCAATGTGCTCTGGACTTCCACCCCTTCTTCACCCAGTAATCTCATACATGCGCAGTAATTATTCCAGAGGATAAGTGGTTTAGCATAGTAGAGTACAGGGGTTAACAAAATCCTATGCAGAAACAAAAAATAAATAAATAATGAAACCCTTCCCCACACTCCATTTATGGATTAAATATTTTGAAATGCTTGTAAAGCTGTATTTTACTCACTTGAGTTGACCATTTGTGCCTCTAACTGGCATGACTTCTGGGAGATGAGACCATTGATTCGGTGCTGCAGTCTTTGCCTTTGGTATGCCTTTTGTAGTCTTCAGAATCCTGGGAGAACCTCACCACTGGACATACAATATGGTTTCATCCAAATGACTAATTTGGTTACTCTTTTTAAATTTCATGCTTTTAAATTCCTGTTGGCAAGACTTCCCTTGACTTCCTAACATTGGGACAGAAACCAAAAAGGAAATCTCCAATGGAGGCAGCAATAAAGGCACTTTTCTTAAAAGACCAAATAAGAGCTAGAATCTATCAACTTTGTATTGCTGTTTGTGGTCTTATTTGTGAGCTCTCTCTACAGCCTGTCCCAGCATCACAGTAAGCCAAAGTATCATCTCCAAAGTGGCAATCTTCCTAGAGGGGAAAATCTAGCTTCTAACCCTGCCCACTCTTTCCATAAGAAATGCTTTGGTTGAAGTGAAGAAAGTTATTTAAAGCCCAGGTGCAGAACTAGGAGGCTGGATATTAGATTAAAATAAATTTTGGGGAGTTAAAGGTTTCTTGTTCATTCACCTTAGAATTTTCTCCTGTTATCCTGAAAAAGGTTACCTGTGCAGTAGAGAATTAGAGCTTTGTTCACCCCAAGTGTAGGGCAGGAATGTGTGAAAGATCATGCTCCCCCCCCCCTCCCCACTGCACGAAAACATGCTGCCTTCTGCAGACACACAAGTGCCATTAATTCTTAATGACACCCCTACGCATCAAATTGCATGGTACCGCAGGTCCACGTGGTTTGGTATGGTGCGTTTTAAAAAAAATGTGTTTGCACTATTTACACACACAAGGCGGACCAATGACATGAAATGACTGCACAAAAAAAATTAGTGCACTCAGATGCATGTTATGGTGTGAAGAGGCGCAAAGACCAGTAGCCTGGAAATTGTTTTCTTGTCAATTGAAGCATTTTGTAAAAGCTTTTTTTTTTTTTTTTTTCCCCAAGAACAAACATGTTATACTTATCTGCTCTGTGCAGTGGTGTTGCACAGAGCAGCCTCAAACCTCCTCTTTTGGGGTCCCCCAATGGCACCCCCATGGATCTGACATCACTCTTCTTAGTGCGTCACCATAGGAAGCAATGGGTATGATCCCGAGCTGGGCTGTGCGCATCTACTGGCACACTCAGTTCGGCTCTGTCGCTCACCTCTTACGGGATTTGATTGACAGCAGCAGGAGCCAATAGCTCCCACTGCTGTTTCTGAGAGAGAGGAGAGAGCCGCCGCAGACAGACAAAACTCTGGATGGAGATAGGACTAGGGTAAGTATAGGGGGGGGGCGCTATTCAATTATTGGGACATTTTTTACCTTAATGCAGAGAATGCATTAAGGAAAAAAAGGCTGAAAAATTTAAGCTTAGAACTTTCTGCAATTAAATCTTAGGCATTGTTGTCAGCACTGCTAAAGGGGGGGGGGGAGGGAGGGGGAGGGGTTGTGAGCGTACAGAACATATTATGAATATAATTTAATATATGAACATTAAAACTACCCCTACAATGATGTGAGGCTAACATGTATATATAATATGCAAATGTATACAACTTTGGCACTGGCTTTTTACCATTGACTACAGCAACCGAGTAAAGCATGTGGCTATGAGCTAAAAAGCAAAGAACACATTTTTATTTCCGCTTTATAAAAAGAGGAAGTGTCTGTAGCATTAGCCACAACATTCATATTTCCAAGGCATACAAATCTAAGTTTGACTTCTTGTACCTCCACAAGTACAGATTTGATAACTAGTAGTTTGATAAATGTGCCCTACCTGCACATTTTACAGAAAGCATGAATGTAGCCTAGCTGCTGCAGCTTAGGGTTCATCACCAGTGGACTGAGTACACAAGCAGTTCTGTTTGGCTTTGTCTTCTGTTAAACATATATGAGTGCGTTTGCCCTTCTTCTGGAGCTGATGGGGCTCCAGACTGGAGGAGGAAGAGAGGTTTGGGACTTGCTCAGAATAGTTTGTACACCCCTGCCTATGGTGTGACCCAAACTGAAAAGACAGGTGCCGCTCAAGGCTCCCCCTGGGTCCTCTTGTATAGCAACCACTTGGAGTGCAGACAAGCACAGAGCTCACCCCAGCTAGACTAAGCCCCGAGGGTGGAGCAAAATGTGCTGAAGGTGTGGGCTGGTTGGAGCACAAGTTGTCACACACTTTCCCACAGGATTTTGCAGAGATCTGAGACTTCCTGTCTTTGGTGTGTTGCAGATAGCCCTGGCTTTAACAGTCTAGAGAGATTTTTTTGCAGCTACAGTTCTACTTTACTATGTATCGTAAGGGAGATCTGGTTCCCTAAATTTTGCCAAAGCAGCATTCCAGTTCATGCTGACTCCCTCCATGCTGGTGACTGGTTTGTCGTCATCCTTCCTCCCCAGGTTGCTGCATTTTAGCTGTGGGAAGGCCCCACCTCTATACTTTTAGCACTGGGGGACAGTGAGGTATGGCTGTGAGTATGCCACATTCACCATCCCCTCCAGTAAGAGAAAACTATATGCTGTAAAATCCAATTTACACAATCTGAGAAACATTGTTACTTTAATCTGTTTTAATGAATGAAAACATACACAAAACAGCAGGTTCTAAAATGCAGGGCATAAAAGCTCTGAGGTATAACTTGGTCTAAAAGGTGCACAGACAACATCCATACAGCAGCAGTATGACTTCTTTCACTCACTAGACAAACAGGCAGGGACCAATACTGCCCTTCACTCATAGTGTCCCTCTTTTTCCATTCTTTGTCCTGGTCTGTGCACACCATGCTTAGCACACTCTACATTCAGATGACACCAGCCAACCCTTGAAGTAGTGCAGCTGCACACAACTTCCAGATCTCTGTAAACACTAATTGTATTGGCTACTCCCTCCAGAACTACTGGGCTGTCAGCAAGGTCCTAGGAATGTCTTGATCAGCTTAAGGCCCCTTTCACACTTGTGCAACTTGGGACTGCAAAGTCGCAATACAAGTCGTACCCCCCGATTTACAATTAGTACCATTCCTATCTGTGCGACGTCATAGTCCCTGTACTACTTTGGTCCGACTTCGAGGTGAGTTGAGGTCCTTAGACCTCAAGTTTACACAGACACTCCCTAAAATCGCAGCAAAATTTCAAGTTGCGGCAGTGTGAAAGGGGCCTTAAAGTGATTGTAAATGTTAATTTTTAAATTAAAACAAGCAAATAAAATTCATCAAGGAACAAAAATAAATAACTAAATAAAAAACCTTCTGCCTTTACAACCGCTTTAATGTGCATGGCCACTGGAAGAGAGGAGGAAGGGATCAGAGACATTGGGCTGGTGGCTGAATAGGCAATGTGCATAATGATGTGGACACTTGTGAAAAGATTATGCGTGATGTGGACACGAATATGCGAGTACCATGTGTGGTATTAGCATGAACACTGCTTAGTTAATACATGCCTGTGATGCAGGGGAGGACAGTGTAATTGGATAAAACATTTAACACAAACCTGTCATAGATGAGTACAAAGCTCAAGTGATGCGTGCAACTTGGCAGGATTCACCAAATATAACTGGAGGCCTCAATCTCTACTAAAAAGTTTAAAAGCAAGTTTTAAATGACAATCAGATTGATCGCGTTAGAAGCACACTAAAGAAACAGCTGAATTTATAGAAGGAAGGCACAGCTGACAGTTTCAGTTTACCAAAAAACGAGAGTTCAGTGGAGCAAAGTCTGTTCTCTTAATATATGTCAAGGGAATTCATCTTTTTACACACAATGCTCAATTCTCTAGGGGAAAATAAGAGCAGCTCACAAATAATGTAGAAAATATTATACACTAAATGATTCAATATCTAAAGTTCCAGGACTTTTGCAATCATAAAACGTACAAAGTATCATATAGAAACTCCCATAGATCTACCACTGAGAAATTTTCCTTTAACAATGCTGACATGAAGATAAGAAAAAAAAAAAAAATCAACAGATAAACTCAGGAAGTGTCACTATTATATGGAAAGCTATTGTTCCAAAAAAAAAACACTGAACAACAAGGTAAATTGGTCCACGGAGAACTCTTAAATTTATTGTTTAAGCAAAAAAAGTCATTTTTTGTCAAATGAATTGCAAGAGACCAATCTGGAAGAAACAAAACATATAAAAACAAGAGATGATGCATTGTGCAGCTCGGTCTTGTGTCAGCTTTGGTACGAACTTGTGTTAGTTTATTCATGTTCCAACAGTTCAGTTAGCATTTGTGACAATGCATCTTTGTATTCATAGATTGCCATCTTAACACATACAGTAGATTTGCATCTTTTGCATCATAAACAAGCAATATACTGAACTGAGCACATTACATTATAAGTGAGGAGCAATGGGTAACAGATTTCCTGATGTATGCATAGTCTATGTGTTCCATGGAAATTCAGCGCTCCTCTGAATACTTTTATTGTACCCAAACAACTTAGATGTCCAGCGCTTTTACGTGGATTGTTATTCAGAAATGGAGGTTACTAGAAAATAATTCTCGTGAGGAGCTCACTAATCTCTATGGAACAACTTCCCAACTATTGCCATAGTCCCTAGTCAACAAAAGATGTCAACTGGGTGACAAAATATAGAACATGCATAGCATGTCTCTGTCCTGGTATCTTTCTCACCAGAGGCCCTTGCTCAATACTCAGTGGGGCTTGTGTGCTGAAGTCTATGGTGACCTGCTAATAATAAAAATCTGCATCATGTATACTTTTATCTATAAAGCTCAATGATCTCTAAGAGAACCACTCTAGCCTTTCCAAGGGCATGTAGCAAAGACCTCTTTTGTTTTAGGTAGATTTGAAGTTCTGCCAATTCTTACTTTCACCTGCACTTTTGATGTTTATTAAATGTCATGGGTAGAGAAGACAGAAACACGAAAAATATAGAACATAAAAACGGACCTTAACACAACTTGTAACAGCATTGGGAAAGAAACTAGACAGTGCAACATAAAAGTAGTACACCGATATGCCAGCTTTACTAATGTTGAGTTGTCCACTACAAAATAGCCTACAGTCTAGAAAGAACATACGAAATATGAAACATCTGCTAAGATTAATATTTCAACTGCATACAGTACAAAATAGGATTGCTTTATATCATTCCCTACCCTTCCCAAACAACCCAAGCCTCCCAAAGCCTTTCACTGTAAAAGGTAACATTCAAAGTGTCAGAACAAACTGGTGGCATTCACCAATAAATCTTGTGCAAGTATACAGCTGTAATGTATCCAAAACATACACAGAGGTTTTATTAAATACAAAGGTAAGATTAGCTAGAACCCAAGGTTGCTTTCAGCATGGCCATCAACAGAAAGCATTCAAAAAATCTTCTCTAAGCTGCACTCTTCCAAGGATAGGAGAGAAGGGTACAGTATCTGAAACTGCTAACAGGCATTTTTATTATCTGGCTTTTGGTTAACGTTGCTTTAAAAAAAAAAGAAAAATCAAGAGGGCTGCTGCATGCGGGGAGAAAACAGTCTATAATGGGACATGGCTGAAGAGATATGACACAGATTCGCCATTATGAGTCCTCCTAATTGCTTCTGCCAAGATCATAGATATGTCGATTACCTTATGTAGAGAAAAAAAAAAAAAGATATAATTAGTTTTCTTGATTTCAGTAATGTTTTTCATATGACACAAATATTAAAAGTGTAACACGAAAACTTCTTGTGGCCTTTAGTACCCAACCAGAATAAATTTTCAAAACAAGCAAGGGCTGTTGCAAACTTACTGGTTTGCTGTGGGTAATCAGTACCTATCCTTGCTACACACTGTACATATCTGGCCTTAATGTTGATCATACAAGTAACAATAAATGACTAATAATAGATTAAAGTACTTAAAGCAAAAATGTAGGCAAAACATTAAAAATAAGAGGAATTTTGACTTGCCTGTAAATTCCACATCTTGGAGTACAGTACAGGACACAGGCTTGGTATTCATAGAGCCTGGGTTCTATGATTTTTACCTTTAGGCAATTGGACACTGGCAAAACTAATAAAGGACACATCCCCCTTGGGGTGCCCCTTCTATTATTATTATTATACAGGATTTATATAGCGCCAACAGTTTGCGCAGCGCTTTACAAAATGAGGGCAGACAGTACACTTACAATACAAATCAATACAGGCGGGATCAGAGGGCCCTGCTCGTTAGAGCTTACATAACCCTTCCCCACTATTTGAGTCCTCAGTTTTGTAGCAAGCAATGCAGAGTAACCAAGGCACAGAAAAAAGGGAGGGCCTGTGTTCTGTACGCCAATATATGGCATTTACAGGTAAGGCAAAATTCCTCTGGTCTTAATCATTTATACATCTTTGGATGTTCCCAAGGACTGAATGAGAATGGGGCAAAAACAAGCAACAGGACTGTACCAACAGGCCCCCAAATGGGTTAACCAACCTAGCTTCACAGTGCTGCTGCAAGCAACATAGCTGGAGCTACAAGTGGCAAGAATTGAATACCTGGTAAGATTCAGACATAATTAGTAGACTAGGTGATGGATAGGGATGAGCCCGATGTTAGAGTCGAACATAAGTTCAAGTCGAACATTGGGTGTTCGCCTTTTCACCGAATAGCGAAAAATTTGGGGTGTTCGCGGCAAACTCGAAAGCCGTGGAACACCCTTTAAAAGTCTATGGGAGAAATCAAAAGTGTTCATTTTTAAAAGGCTTATATGCTTGGATAAATTTTTTGATGTTGTGCTCTATTTAATTGAAATAATGGTAGTATTGTTATGCATTTGACCCACAAAGATGAATAGCATTGAATGGTTACGAAGATTTAAGCAAGAACAGTCTAGATACTCAAGTATTTAAAGGAAATCTTTATAGACTGATCCCAGCGCCTGAACCTGTCAGGAAAAAAAACATACAGGATCTGTTGGGACAAATCAGAGGTCACCTAAAGTCTGGAAGCAGGACCCTGAATGGGGCGGTACGGTTCAGTTGTATGGGCCGCTTTCATAATGGAAACACCCAAAATAGTGTAGCGTACCCAACCGAACCGATCCGCTCAGTGGAAACGAGGCATTACATTTCCTGTTTGCCTAAAATGCAGTGCTGGGTGCCTGATTGTTTGATAGCTAAACGATGGCACAGTCATGTTGGGGGAAGTGTGTCCTTAGTAAGCTCTGACTAAAGTAAAGTGGAGCTCACTCAGATGCAAGTAATCCTTTTGCTTTGCCCTGTATAGGAAAAGCACAAGTTCACATAAAAAGACTATCTCTTTATGGTCTGATTGTACAGGCTTGCTGCAAAAAAGCACTCTAAATTGCAAGTATCTGGCTGTAAACTGAATAGCAAAAACTTAATTTTGGTTCAGTTTTAGATAAAATAAGAAAGGAATAAAATCCAACAGTTTATTTTTGATGTCTGTATCTGGGACAAGTGCAGTGAAATCTCTCCATTGGAATACAAACAGAAAAGTAGTGAAACCTCCAAAGAATAAGAATTCTCTTAAGCCGGTCACAAACAGTTCCGATCTTGGCCAGTTCAGCAGGAACCAGCCGAGATTAAAAACATGTATGGGCAGGCTAAATGCACCCAAGGTAATTGATAAACAGTTGCCACCAAGACAGGCGTCCCTGTCTAAAAACATTTTTCATGTAACGATGCATCTTACTGCAATAACCCAAGAAGAAAGCAGTTGCAGAAATATCATTCCAGTGAACACAAAGGGAAATAAAACTCATCTATATTGAACAAGTTAGTACCTGGATCTTTGAGCAATGCTTCATTTTATCTTCCTGGGGTATCGTGTTGGTAACCACAACAGCCTCAAACGCTGCATTATTGATCCGAGAAATGGCAGGTCCAGAGAAAATGCCGTGTGTTAAAATTGCATAAACTTTTGTCGCTCCAGCAGAAAGCAACCTAGAACCAAAAATGGTGGGGCGTTAAAAGAAATATACTATACAGGCTTTGATTATACTTTTAAAAGGGAAAACAGCAAGGAGAGAAAAAAAAAAACACATTTGCTGACTTGGTTCTGAAGATGCTGGTTCTACAGCTGTCATTCTGATCTTGGCTCACTGGACCAGAACAAGTATGTAGTCAGTGAAGTCTGAACTGCTCTCCTGCATACTTGTTCTTTGGTTAGTAAAGTCAGGAGCATGAAAAAGCCAAGGAGCTTGCACTTACAAGTCAGGAAAGGCAGCTCACATATTTCTATTCTCAAAAAAATTCTTTAACAGGTTGGTTCTCCTTTACCAAAAAACTGCCTAAGCAGATAAAAGGTCATCTGTAGTTTAAAAAAAAAATGCCCTCATAGGTGTGGGCCATTTACGTGCCTCATGAAGCCCGACTGGATAATTTACAGGACATTTCCATGACACTCACAGCTGGTACGGTTCATCCCCACCATCACAGGAGCGAACTCTCAAACGTGAACGACAGGAGGGCCCTGCTCGTAGAGCTTACATTCTAAACGGAGGGGGTGGTGGTACAAAAGGTAATAGATGCGGGGAATGATTTGATGGGGTTGTTAGGTGGGTGTGGGATAGGCTTGAAAAATACATGATAGTTCACGTTTCATAGAAGGCAAAAAACTGGTGTGTATTAAAATGACAGCATGTAGGCTACTGCTTAGCTCTCACCTGTAAATGGCAGTTTTCATGGCCAATCTTCCTGTTTTATTACCCTACTTGCTTCAGGGTGGAAGCAGAGCAGCATTTATACTTTAAGTTTGAGGATTACAAGTGGTGGTCCACAAAGTACAGAAAGATCCGGTCTTTCATGTGTCTCTTCCCAACTACCTAACTTTTTTTTTTTTTTTTCAATTTGTAAAATGAGTAAAAGTACTGCCACTTTTGTTTAAAAATTACATTTGTTACTTTTCCCAGCATCCTCTGGAAAATGTGAATTTTATGGGTTACTTTCTCTGAAGTTTCAAGCCAAGTGGCCTGAAGCATCCTGGCTCTGAAACAAAAAACAAAAACAAAAAAAAGTGCTTCTGGAAGATGGACTGTTCATTTAGCTCAAAGTAGAGCAGATATCCCAATAGCACACAGCACCCTCTAGTGGTGGCCAGGAATAGCTTGGTTACAGCAAAGCTAGATGCAAACAGAGCCAAGCCATGCTGCTGGAATCATGATCTTTAGAAAAGGACACCCATCATATTGGCATTTTTCCTAGATCGCAGGAAGAAGTGCAAATGAGCAATGTTAATGAAAGTGACCATACACTTTAAATGATAAAGCATTAACATTTTTCTTTTACATGCAGATTTAACACTATTACTTCAAGAGAAATAACACTGAAAATTAAAAAAATAAAAAGACCTTTGCTAAAACAATGCAAAGTGCAGAGTTAGAAATTAGGAACCACAACACTGCTAAACATATTTAGTCTATCAAATCATAGGGGATTATTTACTAAAGTCAAATAGACTGTGCACTCTGCAAGTGCAGTTGCACCAGAGCTTCGTAAATGAGGTAGCGCTTCACTTTGCAAAGCATACCCAATCACGTGCAAGGGGGGGGGGAATCAAGTTAGACTTACCAGTCAACTTGTTTTCCAGGAGTCTTTCAGGACAGCACCTTGAGAGCGTGGCTTTACCCACTTGACAGGAAACACACCTTCACCAAACTTTAAAAGGAGGCTCCTTCCCACTTATCAGTAGTAGTAGAGAACCTCCGGCCCAAGCTGGAACACATAATCAGAATATGGTTAGTCACAGCATAGTAATTTAATACAATAAGGGCGGGCTGCTGCTGTCCTGAAAGACTCCTGGAAAACAAGTTAACGGTAAGTCTAACTTGATTTTTCCCTTAACGTCTTTCAGGACAGCACCTTGAGAGGATAACAGAGACTTACCCACTTAGGGAGGGACCACAGCCTGCAAGACCTTTCTGCCAAAAGTTTGTTCACTTGCTGACAGAAGATCCAGCCTGTAATGACGGACAAACCTAAGGTAACTTGACCACGTAGCCGCCCTACAAATCTGATCTGGGGTGGCACCAGCTATTTCTGCCCATGTAGTGGCCTGAGCCCTGGTAGAATGTGCTTTAATTCCCAGCGGGGGAGATAGCCCCGATTGAGAGTAGGCTGCTAGAATAGCTGATCTAAGCCATCTAGCTATAGACCCCTTAGAAGCTTGTTGGCCCTTCTTTTTACCAGAAAAAAAGTATAGAGAGTCCGAGGACCGAAAGTTACTTGTTACCTCCAGATAATGTAATAAAGTCCTTCTTACATCCAACTTGTGGAATTTGCCTTCTTTTTCCCCCGAAGGGTTAGAGCAAAAGATTGGCAGGATGATCTCCTGCGACCTATTGTGTGCCAGCACCACCTTTGGCAAAAAACCCGGATCGCTTCTAAGTATAATCCTATCTGTGCAGATAGTTAAAAAGGGTCTCTTAATAGATAGGGCGTGCAGCTCACCAATTCTCCTTGCTGACGTTATTGCAACTAAGAACAAGGTCTTAAGAGTAAGATTCCTTAGAGAGAGATTTCTTGTAGTGGTTCAAAAAGGTTCCTTTGTGAGGGCTTGCAGGACTACCGATGGATCACAATTGGGAAAGTGCTTAGCCGGAGCTTGTCTAGATCTGGTAAGCGCCTTGAAAAATCTTATAACCAAGGGCTCAGAAGAGATCGGTCTTTCTAGAAATACTCCCAAAGCAGCTACTTGTACCTTAAGGGTGCTGACAGACAAGCCTTTGTCTGCCCCCTCTTGAAGGAATTTCAAAACACTAACATTTCTTACTTTTCTTTTAGTTGAAAGACAGAGTTGAAAACTATCCAATATTTAGCATAGATTTTTCTGGTCACCATTTTCCTACTGGAAAGTAAGGTAGTTACCAAGGGTTGTGACAGACCCTTGTTTCTTAACAACTGCTCCTCAGAAACCAGGCCGTGAGGCTTAGACTGGCCACTCCTGGATGCTGTATTGGACCCTGTAGGAGCAGGTCTTGCCGGAGAGGCAGCTGCCAAAATGGTTTGACTGCCATCTGTAGAATGGTGGAAAACCATGCCCTTTTTGGCCAAAATGGAGTAATTAGGATTACTGCCACCTTCTCTCTCTGTATCTTCCTTAACACCAACGGGATAAGTTGGAAAGGAGGAAATGCGTAACCCAGAAGGAAATTCCAGGGCTGAATTAACGCATCCGTCCCCTGGGCCTTGTCGTTTCTGTGAATAGAGAAATACTGGGAGTTGTGCATTTTCTTCTGATGCAAATAGGTCTATTTGTGGTTGACCCCAGGCCCTGGTAATCATTGCAAAGATTTCCGGATTCAAGCTCCATTCTGACTCCTGAATCCATCTTCTGCTTAGATAATCTTCCACTACATTTAAGGTGCCTTTGAGGTGGACCGCTGATAAGGACCGAACATGCTTTTCTGCCCAAACCAGGATCTTTGAAGCTAGCAACTGAAGTGTTTTGCTTCTTGCACCCCCCTGTTTGTTTAGGTAGGCTATGGTAGTGACGTTGTCTGAGAGGACCCGGACATGGGAACCTTGAAGGATAGGAGAGAAAGCATCTAATGCTAAGGCGACTGCCTTTAACTCCCTCCAATTTGAGGACCTCTTTGCTTCTGTCCGAGACCACATTCCTTGCGTGAAGTTTTGGTCTAAGTGAGCTCCCCAACCCCATACACTGGCATCTGTCGTTACCACCTTTTCTATTGGAAATGACCAGAGCAGGCCTTCTGACAGATTCTCCTGTCTCCACCACCAAAGTGATCTTTTGACCTTGGTGGGTATTTTCACCTTTGCTTCCAGAGATTCTGTCCCGGGATTCCATATTCTCAGGAGAAAGGTCTGGAGAGGCCTGAAATGTAACCTTGCCCATTGAATGGCTGGTATGGTTGCGGTTAGGGTTCCTAGGGATGACATCACTTGTCGGACTGATAATTCCTGACTTGCCTGTAAGGACGCTACCACCTTCTGGACCTTCACGCTTTTCTCTTCTGGGAGAAAAATCTTTTGTTCCTTTGAACAGATCTGATACCCCAGGAATAGTATTTTCTGGGCTGGATTGAAATTTGACTTCTGCATATTTATGATCCAACCCAGGGTTTCTAGATGACCTTGGGTTTTTCAGAGGTCGTCTAGTAGTCTTACCCCGGAAGGGGCAAAAAGGAGTAGGTCGTCCAAGTACGGAATTACCGCAATCCCCTGCATTCGAAGAGGTGCAAGTGCTTCTGCCATTATTTTTGTAAACATTCGTGGGGCAGAAGACAGGCCAAAAGGGGAGGGCCCTGAATTGCAAGTGCAGAACCTCTTTCTCCAAATTTATCGCCAATCTTAGGAATCTTTGGGACTGCGGGGGCTATAGGGATATGCAGATAGGCATCTCGAAGGTCTATTGATGCCATAAACCATTCCTTTGTCAATAGATTCTTGACCGTGAAGATGGAGTCCATACGAAACCTTTTGTATTGGACTGATCTGTTTAGTGGTTTCAGGTTTAGGATTAAACAAAAATTTCCGGATGGTTTCTTTATCAGGAATATACGGGAATAAAATCCCTGATAAAGCTCCCCCTGTGGGACGTAAGACATAACCCCCTGATCTATCAGATCCTTTAATAGGCTCTTCATTGCTAGGGATTTTGTTACATCTCTTGGAAGATCTGTCACCAAGTACCCTTCTAGGGGGAGATCTGAAAATTCTATATTGTAACCCTGGGCTAGCATATTCAGAATGAACTGGTTTTCCGTTATGCTTGCCCAATAGGGGAGAAAGCCTTGCAGTCTTCCCCCCACCTGTAACCGGCTGTCAATGCGTCTTGCTGGTTGACGCAGGAGGATGGAAAAGGACATTTCCTTTGCCTTTTCCCCTCTGCCCTGACCAGTTTCTCTTTTTCTCTTGAGGCTTGTTTCGTTCCTGAGCCCTTTGAGGATGAAAAAACCATTTGACTGGTTGTTTCTTCTTTTTGACAGGAAAAGATTTTTTTATCTGCAGTCCTGTCCAGAACTGAATCCAAATCAGGGCCGAACAATAAGTCTCCTAGAAAAGGGACCCCGCATAATTTGTTTTTAGATGCTGCGTCCCCCTGCCAAGTCTTTAGCAATAAAGCCCGTCTAACAGAATTAGCAAGGGCTGCCGCCTTAGCTGTCATCCTGATAGGCTACGGCTGCTGAGAGGGTAGAAAAGGAGTCAAGGATTTCTTGCTTAGGGGAATCTGCTATTATATGAGCTTTAAGCTGATTTACCCAATACTCCAAGTTCCTGGAGATGCAAGTAGTTGCCATTGCTGGCTTAAGGTTGCCCATAATGGATTGCCAAGTCCGCTTGAGCTGTTGATCCATTTTTTTATCCATGGGGTCTTTTAAGATCCCCATGTCCTCAAACGCTAGATCAGTAGATCTTGACACTTGAGAAAAGGCTGCATCAAGTTTTGGAACCTTATTCCAAAGAGCCGCTGGGTCTTCATCAAAAGGGAACCTTCTCTTATGAGCCCTAGAGAAAAATGGTTTCCTATCAGGGTCAGGCCATTCTTTTCTGATTGTTTCAGAAATCACTGCATGGACTAGAAAGGTACGGAACTTAGACTCGCTAAGCCCTGCATACATCTTGTCGTGTAAAGACATTTCCTTATGCTCTTCCTCAAGGCCTAGAGTAGCATAAATAGCCCTTAAAAGGCCGTCCACCTGATCCAAAGATAGTTTATATTTGGAAGACCTATTTTCCAGCTCATCACCATCCTCATTCGATTCAGAGGACCCATTTCTGCCTCCACTGCCGGGACTAACAGTGAGCCTTGAGAGGACTGTGAGGTAGTGGGCTGACTTGCAGATGGATAGGTGAGTGAGGATCTGAAGGATTGAATGGTAGCATCCAATTCCTTTTTAGCAGATACGATTAGATCACTGCATGCGGAAGTGGTTTCTTCCCTGACCAAGGAGTCAATACATGCTTGACATAAAGCCTTTTTCCAGCCTTCATTTAACTTAATTTTGCATGAAGGACATTTCTTTCTAATCCCAGAGTCAGAGCTCTTGGCCTGCCATGATAAGGGAAAAAGAGAGAGAAAAAAAGACAAACCATCTTTTAGAGTCAGCTTGATTACTCAAGGTTGCTCACCACAGGTGCACAGTGAGAAAAGCTTTCAGACTCATGTGCCCTGACAGGCCCCTCCGCCACCAGGGGAAAAAAAATACCCTCAAACCTCACTAACATTTAGAGAGAAGAGGGCTAGAGAGAGAGCCCACAGTAAAGCTGAGCAGAAACTACAGTCTGCTCCTTACCTGGGCCTTGCTGGTGCCTGTGCCTGTTCCACTAGCTGCGGTTCCTGAATCCATGCTGAGGCAGCAGCGTGATGCCTGTGGCGAAAACGCCGGTTCCGGACTCCAATAGCACATGTGCGCCAGACCGGAACCGGAAATAAATAGGCACCAGACCTATTCCTCCCTCCTCCCCCTGCGCTTCCGGCGGAAATGACGGCTGGCGCCTGCTCCATGGATGCCGCCCCACTTCCGGATACCTCACATCCGGCGGATGCAGTCCTGACTGCCCTTCCCAAGATGGCGGCGGCGTCAGGGAAAAAACATGTGCTGGCAATAAAAAAAACAAAACGCCTGTCATGCCTGACGCCCCTGCCTGGGAGTAGCCATACCCAGAGCAGTTCTGGCTCTCCCCGAGCACTGACGAGGGAGAAGGAGCCCATCTATCCGGCACCCGTAAGCCTGTGGAAAATGGGAGGAATTGGCTCTCCTGAGGTAGGTAAAAATAGTGGAGTAGGAAGCCTGTTCTCTCAGGACAGAACCTTGAGAGCTTTAAACTCCCACATGTGTTCCCGCCGGAGGAAACACAAACTGATAAGTGGGAAGGAGCCTCCTTTTAAAGTTTGGTGGAGGTGTGTTTATTGTCAAGTGGGTGGAGCCACGCTCTCAAGGTGCTGTCCTGAAAGACGTTAAGGGAAAATTGCATTTTTGCTTGCATATAGTTACATAGTTACATAGTAGGTGAGGTTGAAAAAAGACACAAGTCCATCAAGTCCAACCTATGTGTGTGATTATGTGTCAGTATTACATTACATATCCCTGTATATTGCGGTCATTCAGGTGATTATCTAATAGTTTCTTGAAGCTATCAATGCTCCCCGCTGAGACCACCGCCTGTGGAAGGGAATTCCACATCCTTGCCGCTCTTACAGTAAAGAACCCTCTACGTAGTTTAAGGTTAAACCTCTTTTCTTCTAATTGTAATGAGTGGCCACGAGTCTTATTAAACTCTCTTCTGCGAAAAAGTTTTATCCCTATTGTGGGGTCACCAGTACAGTATTTGTAAATTGAAATCATATCCCCTCTCAAGCGTCTCTTCTCCAGAGAGAATAAGTTCAGTGCTCGCAACCTTTCCTCATAACTAAGATCCTCCAGACCCTTTATTAGCTTTGTTGCCCTTCTTTGTACTCGCTCCATTTCCAGTACATCCCTCCTGAGGACTGGTGCCCAGAACTGGACAGCATACTCCAGGTGCGGCCGGACCAGAGTCTTGTAGAGCGGGAGAATTATCGTTTTATCTCTGCAGTTGATCCCCCTTTTAATGCATGCCAATATTCTGTTTGCTTTATTAGCAGCAGCTTGGCATTGCATGCCGTTGCTGAGCCTATCATCCACTAGGACCCCCAAGTCTTTTTCCATCCTAGATTCCCCCAGAGGTTCTCCCCCCAGTGTATAGATTGCATTCATATTTTTGGCACCCAAATGCATTATTTTACATTTTTCTACATTGAACCTCATTTGCCATGTAGTCGCCCACCCCATTAATTTGTTCAGGTCTTTTTGCAAGATTTCCACATCCTGCGGAGAAGTTATTGCCCTGCTTAGCTTAGTATCGTCTGCAAATACAGAGATGGAACTGTTTATCCCATCCTCCAGGTCATTTATGAACAAATTAAATAGGATTGGTCCCAGCACAGAACCCTGGGGGACCCCACTACCCACCCCTGACCATTCTGAGTACTCCCCATTTATCACCACCCTCTGAACACGCCCTTGTAGCCAGTTTTCAATCCATGTACTCACCCTATGGTCCATGCCAACAGACCTTATTTTGTACAGTAAACGTTTATGGGGAACTGTGTCAAATGCTTTTGCAAAATCCAGATACACCACGTCTACGGGCCTTCCTTTATCTAGATGGCAACTCACCTCCTCATAGAAGGTTAATAGATTGGTTTGGCAAGAACGATTCTTCATGAATCCATGCTGATTACTGCTAATGATATCATTCTTATTACTAAAATCTTGTATATAGTCCCTTATCATCCCCTCCAAGAGTTTACATACTATTGATGTTAGGCTAACTGGTCTGTAATTCCCAGGGATGTTTTTTGGGCCCTTTTTAAATATTGGTGCTACATTGGCTTTTCTCCAATCAGCTGGTACTATTCCAGTCAATAGACTGTCTGTAAAAATTAGGAACAACGGTCTGGCAATCACCTGACTGAGTTCCCTAAGTACCCTCGGATGCAAGCCATCTGGTCCCGGTGATTTATTAATGTTAAGTTTCTCAAGTCTAATTTTAATTCCGTCCTCTGTTAACCATGTAGGTGCTTCCTGTGTTGTGTCATGAGGATAAACACTGCAGTTTTGGTTACTGAAGCCCCCCGATTCACTTGTGAGGACTGAGGAGAAGAATAAATTCAATACCTCTGCCATCTCCCCATCCTTTGTAACCAGATGTCCTTCCTCATTCTTTATGGGGCCAATATGATCTGTCCTCCCTTTTTTACTGTTTACATACTTAAAGAATTTCTTGGGATTTTTTTTGCTCTCCTCCGCTATGTGTCTTTCATGTTCTATCTTAGCCATCCTAATTGCACCCTTACATTTCTTATTGCATTCTTTATATGATTGAATGCTTCTGCTCATTTACTAAGCTCTGGAGAAACTGCACTTTACAAAGTGCACAGTCTATTTGCCTTTAGAAAAGCTGTCTTAAAACAGTCACCCTGTTCCTCGGGGATTGTTTAGTACCATGAAACGGAATCCTGTCATGTCCTTTAAACTTGTCTGGCTCCAAGTTTCAATAGCACCTTATTCTTCATTTAAAAACTAAAATAAAACACACCCAGTCAGACAACCTCAAAAATACAAATCGAATAATTTTAAAAGGCCATTTACAAGGATAATCAGACGCTTAAGACAAAACTGCCCAATGACTCCAGACTTTACTTCAACAGGAACCTTTAACATTCCAGCACATCAGTATGGGTGTTTATTTAAGATAAGCCATTACTTACTTGTCAGCAGCATGGCATATAGTACCACATGTGTCAGCCATGTCATCAACAAGAATTGCAACCCGATCTTTCACATCTCCAACTAATACCATCCTGTCCACCTCATTGGCTTTTTTCCTTTCCTTGTGGATTAAGGCAAATTCAACATTCAGTCGATCGGCAATGGATGTCACCCTGTGAAAGACAGCAGGATTAATGTTAAAAATAAATAAAATAAACAAAAAAAATGTACCATATGGTGTTAACATATCAAATATTCATATATCAAGTTCTAGATATACTTCTACAAGTAATTTTATGGGTATGATGCATAAAAGAATAAATTCTCGTGGGAGAACTATAGTAGCATTGGTTTCTGACATTTTTGACATTAACACACACACGCACACACAGATCAAGATATGCATCAGGCAGCATGTGGAGACTGGAGACCTCTAGTGGTCAAAATTGGATTTAATTGTGCATCTACTCGGGTGTATGTAAAATAAAAATGGATAAAATATGTGTACTATATATAAACCACAAGTGCACACAATTCTGCAGCAATGCCAAAATAGGAAAAGAATGTGAGTCTAGGGGTGTGTTTTAACCTGGTATTTTCCAGTTTAAAGGATATCTTAGTGCTTGGGCAATGCCAAATGCACTTAAGTTAATGCTAAAAAAAACAACTAGTGATTGTGCCAACGCCTAACGTCACTGCATGGACAAGTCCATAGTGAAAAAGAAAACTTTTAAAATAGTTTAAACCGGGTAACTGGAATCCAATAACCTTGCCGCTTTCAAAAACCATCAGTCGGTACTTAACACCTGCAGTGTTGTGAGGAATCAGAGAGCTTTCAGCTCAGACACCATACTGGGGGATACAAAGTAACCACTTTGTATGTCATGCCTGATATAAGCCTCCATTTGTGAGTGCAAATTTTTACTTTGTCTTTGATTGTTTAGTAAAATAAAAGCAAGCGCACAGGCTCATAGTGCAGTTACCTTTTATTAACCAAAGTTCATGCAAAGCGAACGTATAGTGCATTTTACAAGAATAATTGTTCAATTCTACAAAATGGAAACAGTCATGCTCTTGCTCAACTGAAAACAATATTTACCTGTAGGTACACGAAATATCTCCTAAATGTGCCCAGTTTAGGAGATATTTACATGTGTAAAAGCCGGTGACATCACTAGCATATGTGCACTGCACTCTCAATGGGCAGCATGCTATCCATTGAGAGCTGTGCTGCAGGAGTGGCGTCATTGTGGCTCAGCTGTTTAAATGTCAGAAGCCCGCAAAACCGGACAGAAGACCGGGTGAAGATGGATTCCCTGATTGCGGTGACTGCGTGCGTGCAGCTGGGTTACGTTTTAATTTTTCTAAGCAATGCAATACTAGCACATTATAACATTACCCTATGGGGGAGGGGGGGGGGGGGGAGGGACCAAGCGTCACTATTACATGCGCTCTCTGTCAGTGCTGTATAAACGGTGGGGCAGATTTAAATAAAACTGATGCATTGTAACCGATCAGCTTCTAACTTCAGCTTGTTCAATTATGCTTTGACAATAAAACCTAGCACACACATTATATAATGTATTATTATTTAAAGGTACTTATATAGCACTGTCAATTTTACGCAGCGTTTTACATATACATTGTATATTCACATCGGTCCCTACCCTCGAGGAGCTTACAAGCTAAGGTCCCTAAATCACATTCACTGTATCTCTCAGTTAGAATATCTCATTTCCAAGGCCCCCTAAAAGATGATCAAACGTATGTAAAAAATACCTCTACATGCCTGCAATTCACATTTGGTATCAAATATACTGTGTTAAAATGCACATGGTGATCATATGTGTCTACCATGTTAATCTAAATATCACTAGTCATAGATGTTGTTCGATAATAAAGAAGAATTTAAAATGTTTATTTTTGATTTTATTGGTTTAGTTCCACTTTAATTGTATTAGTTCCAGATAACTCCATTGTAGGTCAGTATGTCTCTAATCCTAGAATAATGCTAGTACCTTTTGGCACCACCGGCATCAGGAGATACAATGATGCAGTTCTTCCATTCAGGGATGTTCTCCCTAATCCACTGCAGTACTGCTGGTTCAGCATACAGATTATCTACAGGAATGTCAAAGAAACCCTGAAAAACACAAAATGAAATACTACACCACACATTTACATAACAAGACAGCTGAAACAAAAACAGCAGCAAGTTTATTCAAAGCCAAAATAGAACAATGGACATACAGCAAACAATCAGACCTAAGCTTTAACACATAAGGGCAGTTTTATAAAGTGGTTATTCTGACATTTAACAAACATCCAATGTAGGTGAAATCAGACAGTGATTGCTTTACCACCAGTGAATGTTGGTTAAAAGTCCTACATCACAACTCTCAAGAAATTATATATATATATCACAACTCTCAAGAAATTATATATATATATATATATCACAACTCTCAAGAAATTATATATATATATATATATCACAACTCTCAAGAAATTATATATATATATCACAACTCTCAAGTGTATATGTATATATATATATATATATATATATATATATATATATATATATATATATATATATATATATATATATATACATACATACATACATACATACATACATACATATATATATATATATATATATATATATATATATATATATATATATATACATACATACATATATATACATACATACATACATACATACATACATATACATATACATATATATATATATATATATATATACACATATATATACACACACATACATACATACACTTCAAATCTGTTCACTGCTGTCTAGCTGAAGAACGCAAACCTCTATAGGCAAGGTTAGGTTGTTAGCTCTCATCTGCCAACCATAAGATATACAGACTCTTGACTAATCTGTCATGGAAATGACAAACAAAAACAACTGGTCATATCATCTGGCACTGCCAGTCACGTAGCCATTGTAGAGGCATGTACATTATACTAGCCCTTTTACGACCTAAAGTTTAACCTGGGAGACCAGGGTGGATAAAAATCAATAATGAAAAAAATAAATAAAAAGTTTTTGATTTAAACCAGATTTTCTTGATTCTTATGAAATTTTAATAAATGCTTTTGGAGTAAAAACACATCTAAAAAGATAACTTTCTATTTAAGATGCATTAATAATTAAGTTTATTCAGCATAAAATGGAGCTTAGTCATGTAGCATGAGGCAGTATATTCTGCAATATTTACATTTTTGGTAAACTCATTCAATGAATCCAAGCTCTGCAAGCTCAGAACATGCACTGCATTGATGCATTCACACAAATTCACAGTAATGAGATAAAACAAAGTTCAGGAATATTCCTTTATCCCATTGTTTTGCAAAACTATGTACACTACAAACTGTATGATTGAATGGGTTCTGATATCGCTGTTTTAGTAACCCGAAAGCTTTTTAGTCTAAATAGAAAACCTTACATTTTATTTGCAAATATTAAATGATCCAACTACCAGCAATAATAAGTCCTTACGTTTAAAGAGCAACTGTCATTTCATATCCATCATGGCAGCACCCCTTAGGGGGCTTCCACTCACCTGCTGCCGCCATGTTCCCCACATTCTCGTGTCACTGCCGCGTCACCAGCTGTCCCATTAAAGTGAATGGGACTGTTGGTGTGTCAACAGCGGGTCAGAAGAAGAGCAGGACAGAGGTGACAGTTGCTCTTTAATAATTATGATTTAAATTGAGATTTAAATTAAGCCTTTTTACCAGTGATTTAAATAAGACTTGATTTTAATCAAATCCACCCTGTGGGAGACTAACAAATTAACCTGTCAGTGTCGGAAATGTATATGGTAGACCTCAGGACACTTTCGCAAGGCACCTGTTTTAAACATTTGGAAGTAAAATGCTAAATTTGGCACTATTCTAACGAGGGTCTTGACTTCTGAGATACACCTGCATCTCATCCAATAACAGTTTCCTTTCCAATTTGGTGACTGAAGTAGTCTCATTGGACAAGAGAAGAAACCTTAGGAAGGACTCATAAAGGTCCCAAAGTCAAACTCCTAGTAAAAAAAATATCTACAGTTGGATCAAAGAAAATCTATCACATTTCTATAAAGCTTAAGCTCTGTACATTTCCCTTTTTCTTGTTTATTGCAAAACACAGTAGATTTCCAGCTTCACAATTCACACACTTTGGCAGGCCAAAAAACAAAAATGCCCTTTCCTAGCCAGTATTACTGTATGAAATGAGACCAAGAACAGAAGAGACAACTATATAAAAATACAGTCATGGTTCCTATTTAGCATTAGTACCACCATTTAAACACCTCTTCTAGATTACATATATTATACAGTTGGGTATACATCACAAAATAAATGGACTACAGGGAGCATAAGAGTGCAGAGTTTTGTAGGTTTCATGAGACGCTAAGGAGAAGGAAGCCCAAGGACACCAATCTCCCAAGATGTACCTGAAAACACTGAGTACTGAGGAATCTGACTTTTTTAGATTCACAATAAAATGACATTTTGCATTTGTTTGCATTTTGTGTCTCACTGGCTTGTATACTTTTTATTTAAAAAAAAAATAGCTTGTAGAAGACCAAAGAATTTCCAAGCTCAACTTACCAACCAGCCTGCGACCAACCAAATTGACTTGTCTAACAGTAAGTGTTAAAAACAGGGGTTTAGTCTGCACACATTTGCAAATACATGCATAAGCTGCAGGCCACGGCAAGGCACCCTGTGTCCTGCAGACCCTAACTTGAAGAGTCTCCACAGTGGGAGCGCATGTATTCTAATGGATAGATGAAGGGTAGATGACTGGAGGGAGCACAATCCTCACCCATAACTGGTCTTCACAGCAAGAAGCACTGGAAGGGCAGACGCATGAAGACTAGTTAAAGGTGGGGGCAGTGACCTTTTTTTGTATTGTTGACATATTGGTCAGGCAACGCACTGACACTTTTGCTGCCATTGTGCAATGTGCTGGGTGTTCAGTGAGTTCCTGCGCCTTTAAGGAGGGTTGGGCTTCCTCCAGTCATCTGCCCTCCATCTATCCATTAGAATACATGTGCTCCCACTGTGGAGATTCTTCAAAATTAGAGTTAGGGTCTGCAGGATACAGGGTGCCTTGCCGTGGCCTGCAGCTTATGCATGTATTTGCAAATGTGTGCAACTAAACCCGTTTGTAACGCATACTGTTAGAGGGGTTAATTTGGTTGGTCACAGGCTGGTTTGGCAAGTTGAGCGTGGAAATTCTTTGGTTTTATTTGACATGCGTCTGCCCTTCCAGTGCTCCTTGCTGTGAAGACCAGTTGTAGGTGGGGGCAGTGACCCATTTTTTGTAGCTTGTAGAAGACCACCTGGCCAATTGTACTTGAAACAAAAGTTGAGCAAGATTCCTCTCAAGGGCATTTTGTAAATTAAGTTTGGCACCTGGCTGCTCCCATGACTTCTTCAAAATACAGTTACATACAAGCTTAGCCGATATAGAAATGTATGTGAACTAAACAATAGTTTAAACAGAACAAATGATTTGAGTAAAAAAAAAAACTCAATAACATCGTCATGTGTTTATTGAGAAAGAATCATACCTGTATCTGGGAAGCATGGAGATCCATGGTGATAATGTGATCAGCTCCAGCTACAGACAGCATGTTTGCAACTAGCTTGGCAGATATAGGAGCCCGACTCTGTAAAAAAAAAAAAAGGATTAAAACAAAATGAATAAACCAAGCAGAGAGGAATCACACAGACATTTAATACACCTTCAAGTAAAATATAAAATGGGGTTAGGACCTGGTACTCACTATCAGAAACAGATGACTTAAAGCCTTAACATGCAAGTGTCAAGTGGTGCACTGGCTAAGACTTGGGTCCCTCTAACATATGCAGTGGTTTACATCCCTAAATAATAATAATAAATAAAAAATGTGAAGTGCTTAACTATGGTCTTGCCTTGAGTTATTACACACCTGTGTTTCTGGACATAGTGCTGTGCAAAAATGCCAGTGTGTGTCACACGTGAAAGGTCCAAGTCTAAGATAATGCTTGAAGAATATGTTTGCTGTAAATTAGCATTACTTTAATTTGGAACTTACCCATCACCACTTCTACATAGCAGTTAGGACTCTAGCACATAAGTGGCTGAGCCTGTTCATAAAATGCCAGCATCTTTTTTTTTTCTTTTAACAAACACCCATACACTATACTAGTGTTTGCAATAGTACTAGGCTATATCCGAGCATATCAGCGCACAGTCAATGGCATCTATGACAGTCGTACACTGCTATACACTTATACAGTACATTTCCATGTTGGTCCAGTTCTCAACATTCTGCAAAGGAGATGAAGTGAGTGGCTGCTGTAGAAACACAATCACTAGATGCCAAAGTCTGCATTCAATTTGGAGTTTTGCAGCACCCAGTGAAACAAAGCACCAATCGGAATCAAACACCTGCCCGAGCACACAGAAATGTATGACAGGCACAAATTTTACCAACCCTGACCAGCTGATATGAAGGCTGGGTTTTCTTGCATACAGATGAAGATTGCCTGCTTTAAAAAAGTGCTAGAAAAACTAGTAGCTTAATATTTAGAAAGTTCTGTTGGAATTGGTAAAGTAAGCTCCAAACAACAAAGGCACCCCAATACAGAACCAAGCAGCGGTTATGTTCTGCTTCTACTTTTGCGTGGACCTTTAAGGAACTTGTGTTAAACAGACCATTAGGAGCTGTTGACAGGTGGAGAATGTAAAGTCCATATCTGTACAGTAAACCAGCATGAAGTGGCTCCTGTATTTCCCTCTGTGCGCAGAAGTTTCCTGTAATACACACCAGTCAATACGGCTCTTTGCTTGTGAAGGGTTACTGGTCTTGTATCCACCCCCCCCCCCCCCTCTGTAGTATATTGCAGGTAACATGTAATGGGAGATCTGCTGAGTCCAAGGCAGTTTGTGATTGGACAAGATGGTCCTGTTGTTCATCCACCCTTGTCCAATTACAGAATACCTTGCATTCTGTGAATAGTATACAAGGTGTTTTATCAATGACTGTAGGAAATGGCAACGCACAGAAGCAGCCCCCGTAAAAGCGAAACAAACAGTAAATCTGCCATGAATACAAGATTTTTAGCATCTCCAGGAGCAATCTGGATGTAGTGTATATACTGCATTAGAGATAAATAAGCTGGACCAATCTACAAAGTGATTTTTTCCTGGAGTTTGGCTTTAAGAAAATGTATTTACAGAATACGCAGTCACTGCTGTGGAAATGCATTAATACATACTGCCATCTTGTGGTGACTAATAGAAACATGCTAATCTTCAAAAGTTTTTCGAACTCTTAATGCATTTTTAGCAATGTCCATAGAAAGGGGGAAAACAAGTAGGCATTTCATCAAGTGCATCTCATGCAATTAAACGGAAAAATGGAATGAAAATAGGTGGTCTTTGTTCTAAAACAAATAAGTGACATGCCTGTCGCAGTTGGCCTAGCACCAATGCAAGCATGTGTCACAAATGTCTTACACTGAAACACAGATAACAATTCTTCGAAATGCTGAACAAAGTACATCCGCAGGTCACTGCCAGTTTATGTATGCAGCAGTACATGGCTTGCTCTGCTTTTGCTGGAATGACCAGCTTATATGCAATTGATGCAGAAGTGATCTAAATAGGAACATGAAAAGAAAAGCTCCAGGCAAGGTTCATCGTGATTTGGAGAACAATCAAGACAGTGCTCTTTATTTTAACGCTAACCCAATCTTCCAGCCTTTCCTCATTTACAATAGCACCTTACAGTCAGTCAGGATATTAAACAGCAAGTGAACATATTGTCCCTAAAGTTGTGTGTTACAAGTAAAAAACAAATGTGCAAGTGTAAGGATTTGAACAGCTTTGACCAGGGCCAAACTGTAATGGTTAGAGACCCAAGACCACAGAGCCAAAAACACCTACAATGGGCACATGAGCATCCCAACTGGACACAGAGCAATGGAAGGTGTCTGTTCTGATCATGTTTTCTTTTACATCATGTGGATGGTGCATGTGTCACTTTCCTGAGAAAAAGATGGCACCAGGATGCATTAAAAGAGAAGTATGGGTTTTTTTTCCCCCTCTTATACTTACCTAGGTGGCTGCAGCATGGGACCGATGCTGCATCTGTCCCCTGTCATCTCTACACCAAGAACCGAGCGATCAAACGCCGCCGATGGCTCAGTTCTCACAGATCCCTGAGAGGAGAGCTGCTACTGTCAATCAGCAGCTCTCCTGCTCTGCTCCTCCTCGCTCACTGGAGCGCTGTGCTGTGGAGGGGCGGGGAGCAGCCGCCTCAGGCTCTTAGCGGCTCGCTGAGAGGCTGGGACGGGTATTAGTCCAGGCACCTGGACTAAAATGTAACACTCAAATGTAGGAAACATGACTTAGGTTGGGTATTTAGTAGAGCTGCACGATTAATCATCAATAGTTATCGCAAATTTTTTCCCCGTTACGATCTTGACAAAAGTGTTTCACGATTCTGTCTATGCAAAGAATTCTCTCTGCTCTTCTGAAGCCACAGTCAAAAGAAAGGAAGAGAAAATCCAGGCAGTCTGCCAAGAATCACAACATTCTTTAGCAGTGGAACTAACTATAAACATTGTAACAATTTGTCAATGGAATAGACTGTGTGTAGATGAAGAAAGTTTAAAAAGGAAGTAAAGCCTCTGGGAAAAAAAAATAAACCCTGCAAGACAAAGGCATAATGAGCTAGTATGAATAGCATACTAGCTCATTATGATTTACCAGAGATCGAAGCCCCTGCATCGGCCCTCGTTCGCCTCCTCCGACGTCATCTATCCCGGAGTGACTTCCAGGTATCGCGGCTCCGGCACTGACTGGCTGGAGCTGCGATGACGTCACTCCCACGCACGCGCACTGGTGCCACTAATGGCATGAGCGCCGTTAGAAACAGCACGCTCGGTGCGCCTGCGCCCGATGTCCTTTAGGTTTGGGAGATATTTCTTGCACCTACAGGTAAACCTTAATCTAGGCTTACCTGTAGGTTAAAGTAGTTGTAATGGGTTTACAACCACTTAAACACTAAACCTGACATTTGTTGGTTTCAAGTTCAAATTTTTTTTTTGCTAGAAAATTACTTAGAACCCCAAACATTTTATATTTTTTTAGTAGCGACCCTAGAGAATAAAATAGTGGTTGCTGCAATATTTTATGTCACACTGTATTTGCGCAGTGAAAAATTACTTTTATGAATTAAAAAGAAAAAAAAAAAAAAAAAACAGTAAAGTTAGCCCAAGATTTTGCGTTGTGAGAATCGTGATCTTTTTATTCTAAGCAAAAAAAATCGTGATTCTCATTTTGGCCAGAATTGTGCAGCTCTAGTATTTAGGAAAGTTCATAATTGAGATCAACTTATGGAGGATTGATTATAAATGCTTATAGAACGACAATTATGTGCCTTAATCTGAAATCACGAAACAGGTAAAATGCTAGGTTATTTTAGAATTCTTCTATAGCTTCTCTCTATCCTGCAGTAACAGCAATCAGTGGTTGCTATGAAGTACCACACAAAAATCCATTTTCATAGCAATTCTTTTCACGGTTTCTAAGCCGAGATTAAAGTAGCTGTGAACCCTGAGGACATATGGTTTGTATCATAAGTAAATAATTGCCATGTTTCTCCACCCCCCCCCCCCCCCCCAATATATATAAAAAAAAAATGGCATGGTCACTTTTAGTCTCCATAGGGGGAGTGGGTGACAAGGTTACAACGATGGAGAACAATTGGGAGACAGGGACACAGTGCTGTCACCCCATAACGTAATGTGCCAGACAAGGACTTTAATGACAAGATCACTGGGTGGTACTTTATTGAAATCTGCATATTAAAAATAATAATTAAGAGGTCTTTTGAAATCACATTAACATGTTAACCTGTTACCATCTGTGTAACACACGCTTGGCAGCAAAAGCATGGGCTTTAACGTGTACACGCTGCACAAATGTGTGACTGGGTGGCTAACGTTTCTGGTGACAGTACGCTACCAGCACACAGACCAAGCTGACAAAGACAGCTCTCAGTCCTCACAAACGATTGGTAGCTAGCGGGACAGGCCCCTGATCATATGACCACCGACAGTCAATCACAGAAGTTAAATGATAACGGATCCTCCCTGTCCCTTGCATATTCAGAAAGGAACGTTGGGCCAGGTGGGAAGGGGTTAAAGGTTATAAGCGCCTTTAGTAACATTGTTTATATTTAATAGGAATTTCAATAAATGTTCCATATTGCACAAAACTAAACTACATTTTTAGTGGAAAAAGACAGTGGGACCTCTGAAGCAGGTCTTGTATTGTCCCAAATTATCTGGGACTATGGCACTTGTCCTTGCATATCCTCTTGGCAGCCATGACGGCAATTTAGGAGTTTTTTTTTCCCAGTCCTAAAATCAACGCTCGATTCCACACATATGACTAAAAATCAATACAGGAATATTTATTTACATAGTATGCATTCACATCAGTCATCATCAAGAAGCTGACAAACCTAACTCCCATATAGATACACACACACACACACACACACACACACTAAGGCCGGCCATACACGGTTCGAATTTCAGCCGGTTCCTGACGATCCATCAACTTGGGTACAACCAGCCTGCCGGATTCTCTTCCAAAATTATCACTAGTAGCTGCTATAGCCGCTAGCAATATTCACTGTCTTCTCCCGGCCCACCCCCAGCAAGGAGAAGACAATTGCCGATTCCTCTGTCAACACTGTCTGTGTTAATGGGGGAATCCTTGAAACTTCTTTCGTGCAACCCATGTGGGCATTTACAAGGTGATAAAAAGGACTCTCCCCCTCCCCTCCTCCATGTCCTCATATTGCTAAACACTATGGGGTGGGATACAGGATGGTGAATAATGGAGGCTTCACCTCCCAGTTTGTCCCAGGCCATATAACACCATAGACACAGGCTGGAGGGGTGTGATACAGCCTGTGATTGGCAGAATCTCCTCCAGATCTCTTTACAGGTGTGAACAAAGTAAGAGCTATAGTCAGTTAGCTTAACCTCCATCTACACCAGGTTACTGCAAAAAAACAAAACAAAAAAACAGTTGCTTTAAAATATAGATTTAAATGAAGCTTTTAACTACTTTGTTGCCATTTACTGAATTCTCTATTCTGAAAGCCTTTTTTGTCATGTGACCAGCAAAGCACTAATCAAAGCTGTGCAGACAGATTCATACAATCAGCAAAGTACTAGAAACTCCTCCCTCTCTGGGGACAAGAAAGACCTGGAAAATGTCATGAGATCTCTGAACAGTAATGATTAACCGCTTCCTGACCGCCCGCTGCACATACGCTGTGGCAGGGCGGCTCTATTGCGCAAAACATTGTACCTGTATATCTCTCGTGCATGAGATACTGTGGATGCCTGCAATTGCGGTACAGAGACAGAGCAGGGATCTGCCTATTTAAACAAGGCGGATCCATGTTCTGATGGGACAACACTGAGATCTGCTCTTCCTAGTAAATCGGGAACAGCGATCTCAGTGTTGTCCCAGTGAACCCATCCCCCACAGTTAGAACACATGCTGAGGGAACAAATTTAACCCTTTGATCTCTCAATTAACCCCTTCCCTGCCAGTGTAATTTATACATTGATCGGTGCAGTTTTTTTAATCATTGATCACTGTATTGGTGTCATTGGTCTCCAAAAAGTGCCATTTAGCGTCAGATTTGTCCGCCGCAATAAAAAAAAAAAAAAAAAACACTGCAGATTGCTGCCATTACCAGTAAAATCAATAACAAAAAAAAAACAAAAAAAAAATTAATAGTCCCTAAATCTATAACCTATTTTATAGACACTATACCTTTTGCGCAAACCAATCAATATATGCTTATTGGGATTTTGTTTACCAAAAATATGTAGAATACATACTGGCCTAAATTGATAAAGATATTTGTTTACATTTTTTTTTTTTATATGTATTATATCAGAAAGTAAAAAAATATTGTTTTTTCTTCAAAATGGTCGCTCTTTGTTTATAGAGCAAAAAATATAAACTGCAGAGGTGATCAAATGCCACCAAAAGAAAGCTCTATTTGTGGGAAGAAAAGGTAATCAATTTTGTTTGGGTGCAACATCACATGACTCCACAATTGTCAGTTAAAACAACGCAGTGCCGTTTCGCAAAAAATGGACTGGTCACTGGTAAATTCTGCCGGGCCTGAAGTGGTTAAATAAAGTACTCAGATTTTATTTATTTTTTAATATGAAAATAAATAGTGGCATGATCTTTATACACAAATAGGAAGATATGATGGCAATTAAACATTGTATCTTTAGCATCACTTTAAATAGTGGGTATATCTGTAGCTGTAATGACCATAAATCAGGAGTCTCCAACTAATCATTAAAGTGCGGTCCCCTTTAAATCAGGGCCCCATTACAGTGCAGTCCCTTGGGACTGCTTTAAAAAGGTGGAATGAAGATGTAAAGGGGGACTGTGGACACTGACAAAGAAGGTTGTGAAACTGAACAGCCCTGCACCCCCCCCCCCTGGAAAAATGGTCTACACCAAAAAAGTCCCTGCTGCCAAAAAGTTTGGGGTTTGCTACCCTAAATGACAAAAGGCCAGGAACAGCAGACTGATCCCGCAGACGTAGGATGGAATGCATTGCATTAATAAGGTCTAAAGTTTAAATATGGGGCTGGGGCAGGAGACTGCTGGGACTCCGTCAGAAACAAGCTAGTGTTATTTTAGAAGTAATAACCAGTGTGATAATCATTTATAAAACTGTCCCAATATGGGAGGAAAATACAAACTCCCTGCATAGCCATCTGTATTGCAATACATTTTTCCAAATAATATTACGCAGTAAGATCTTTTCTTTCATAAACAATTTTTTCCCTATTGACCTTCCCTAATCAAATACCACAAACTGATAAACATACAAAATATGAAAAGGCATACCTAGGAAAGAACAGTGCACATGACATCACTGCTTGGAAATATTGACATAAGCGTGCCATGAGACACCTGGCCTCTGTGAGAATATGATGTACTTTGGCTACAGAGCTGCTCTCCCTACAATTTTCATAGCAAGGCTAGAACTGTAAACTGACAAATGTTTGTGCAGGTTTGCTTCTCACAGGATGCAAAAAGAAAATTATTACACAATTCTCCAAGTTTGGAAAGTAAACTGGCAGCAATTTTCTCTCCCCCTAGCTAAAGGTTAAACATTATTATAGTCCTAGAGTAAAGGTTACTCTTGAAGGAAAGACCTTGGGATTGGTTATCTTGTTTCCTTAAACCACATCAATTCACATAGTAAAATATTTGATTTTTCAGTAAGCAGGTATAAATGGCTTTGGTCTCCTGAAGCAGCGTGCTTTGAAACTTCTGTAAATCACTAGAACAAATATGGTACAATAGAAAATGTTGCTGTCAAAAATTGCATTTAAAGCCAAATTATTATTGCATTTAGGATAGTCAGGGGTGTTTACTGCTGTCCGAATCCACTAGGGATTCTCACTCGCTCTATTTCTTCTGGTGACTTTTGTCATCAGGAGTGAAAATAAGGAACAAACTGGGGTTGAATCTGAAATAGAAAGGAAGTCTTCCAAAAGGGAATACTTGTGCCAGTAACTACTGTTAAAGAGAGGATTAACTTACTTTGAAGAGATTTCCTCTAGCTTCCTGTTGTGTTTGAGAAAGGAAAAAAAAAAAAAAAAAAAAAGTGTATCTGCCTCATGGGACACCATGGACACACAGTTTTAGCTACAGATCTACACTTTATACTTACAGCGTGTTACCCTTTTATAGTGACAGTGTAACTCTAAGCTCCAGTACACACTGCATGTCATTCACACAGGAATTGCACACACATCCCTGTGCAAATCACATGTGATTCTGTGCGGTGCAATCTGAGCCATGCACTTTGCATGGCTCAAATGGCACTGCATCCACATGAAAAAGGTGCGGGCAGCTTTTTTTGTTCACACTGGAAGCGGATTGCACAAGTGTTCATGCCTACGTTATCCGGTTCAGGCAAACGCACTGCATTTTGCAAGCTGCTTTTAATTTCACACCCGCAGTAGTTTGCATGAACACAGTGCGCAATTGCTATGCAGTGCCATCAGTGTGAACCGGGGCTGTTGCCTTGTTCTCAAGTTGCTTATACTCACCTTACTTTTAATTCTCCATTGTTCTGTTTGCCAGCAAAACAAAGAAAGAAGCCCTGTAGAGTTCAGATTACCTTGCCAAGAGCTCTCTTATGAGTAAGGACTTTTTACCTGTCCCTATATGACCATGCTATTCATGAGCCATTAGGGACCCAACACTGCCTATTGTGGGAGGGTTCACATGCTTCTCACACCCTAAGTGGTGGAGGATTTGAAGGGAACAAAAGCTATGCTGGTGGGTGGCATTAACCTGTCCTTTGCATGTGCAGGGCAATGTGTAAACACATGCCACATAAAAATGTAGAAAACAATGGTACAGTGCATTTGTGTATTTTAAGTGCATTACCCAATTTTACTTCTCCATCTGTCAATGATTCATCAAAAATATATGCAGACTCAGCAAAATAAGGCAATATACAACTGTACAACCATTCTGTAAATATGTGCAAAAAAAGCACACAGTGGAAACTATACACAGGGGGTCCCCTAGTTACAAACATCCGACTTATAAACCGAGGGAGACAACAGTAAGTGAGATGAAATCTGCCCCTAGGAAGGGAAATTCACTCCTGTAATAGCTATTATGGGGAAAAGGTACCTCCACTGATGCTTTATCACCAAGGCTTGTTTCCACTACAACCCAAAATTTTCAAAATCCAATTGTCATTGGGACAGAAAGTGAGGTGAAATCTTCTGGACAGGGGCACAGACAGCAAAACAATTGTTACAGGGGAGATGACCCTTCCATATGCTCTCCAAAAAGCTTAAAAATAGTTTTTTTGGCTGGAGCTACACTTAAAAAAAAATATACCAGTTCTGACTTACAAACAGATTCAACTTAAGAACAAACCTACAGTCCCTAATTTGTTTGTAACCCGGGGACCCCCTGTAAGTTAGAACAATGGCAAAGATGCTTCAGGTTCACATTAAGATATTGCAAAGCAATCTAAAGCACGTACATCATGAGAAATAGTAAAAGTAACAGACACAAAGAACACTTTTGTTGACATAACCTGAAGTTTGCTTTCCAGGTGATTGTGGAAACCTTGAAAACCAGAAGAAAAAAAAAAAGTAATAAAAAAAAAAATGTCCATACAGATAGTGCCTCAAACGCTTACCTAAGTATCTGATCAATATCACTTGTTTTGTATGAACAGCAGCTGCTGGGTGGTCAGCCATAAAACAGATTACAGCATGGAGGTTCATGCTCACAGAGCTATCTCTGTGTATTTAAAGCAGTATTAAACCCAAAAGCAAACATATACAGTATTATATTGCAGCTTACCAATTCCTACATGTGAGATCAGGATTAGTTTTATTTTTTAGCCTCACTCTTTCTTCTATTTTCATTTCGTGGTCCAGCCAGTAAGTCTGTTGCTTTTCAAAAGAACAAGCTCGCCTGCAAATATATCAGTTTACAGGGATGAGACAAACCATTTACTATGGACAGGGTTGCTTACAATGATCAGTATTTATTTATGCAAAACCGTTATCCCAAAAGGATGTTTGCTGTAACTGCTAATAAAGTATTAGCCACATATAATAACTATTGAGCAGCAAAATTATATTTTTGGTTTTGGGTTGAATACCATTTTAACATACTATTGGCTAGGGAAATCCAACCCAGCCAACAAACTTCTATTTTTGAGATCTATCAACCAAAAGGTATATTCTGAAAACATGAAGAAAGATCAAAACTACCATCAAAGTTCTACATGAATATTCAATGTATACCAATACCTTAAAGAACTCCAGATCCAGCCAAAAAAAAAAATTTAGAAGGAAGAAAAAAAAAAAAAAAAAAGTGTAATGGCTCATGTCTAGGGAGAAAGGAGGGGGAAGATCTTCGTTGTCTGCGTCTCTGCTAAGTCTTTTCCATTAGTGCTGAAGAACTTGATGCATGCACAGCATCATCTAGTGATTGAAGAAAAGCACCACACATTTACAGGAGGTCACTTAAGGGTAGCCAGGTTCTATATATCTGCAAGTCTTGCCAGCAATGATGTGCCAAGGAGAAACTAGACACACATGTCAATCTTAACAAGGTGCTCAGTAAATTTGCATTCCTTTAGTGCCCAGTGCTTTCACAATCATAAAGTGCCCCATGCCAGTGTTCTCCATCTGCCATTATTCCACTGCTCTACCTCGTCACAAAACTCCTCAGCTTTTCTTTATACTTCTTGATCTTTTAAGAGTTTTTCTTTTCTCATCTCTATCTCTAATAGTTTTCTCTCACAGCGATTACAAAGGATTCATAACATTCACTATGTTCCTTGTCACTAAAGCCATCATTGGGAGTGATCTCCCACCTTAACCTCAGTGGAGTGGGGCACTAAAGATACAATATAAAGAAAGAAGTCAAAACAAAAGTGGGATTTTTTTTTTTTATGGTTGGATAAAAAGCTACATTAGATATGATACTATAAGGAATGACATCACCCTAGTGAGGAGTACAAGGAGAGATTCAGAAAATTATGCGAGTTTGTAAAGAGGTTGGATTTGGACACACAAAAAACAAAAAAAAAAAACCCAAAACATACGCACAAACTGACCAGTGACATAATGGGATTACAAAAATGGACAAGTTTACAAAAATGGTAAGAGGACACAGTAAAAAATATGGGGAATAATATGTAATCTAATTAATTTTCTATAAGGGCTCTTTCACACGGACGTTCCGTTTTTTATGTCCGTTCAGTTAAGTTCAGTTTTTTTTTTTTGGGTTGAAAAACGGATGCGGATGTCAATTCTGACATCCGTTTTCATGTCCGTGAACGTCCGTTTTAGGTCCGTTTACGTCCGTTTTACATCCGTTTTACATCCGTTTTACATACGCAGACATCCGTTTTTTTTAATGGACTTCAGTTTTTCATTGCTTTTTCTTCAGTTTCTCATCCGTTTTTGATCCTTTTTTTTATCTAATCTCCCGTGAGACTTCACTCTTCCCCAGCATGCATTATGTTTCCCATGCTGCTTTGTGGTCCCAGTGATATTGTGCAGACATTATTTTGTCTCGTTACCTGTGTCTGTGTGTTTGTAGTATTTTTAGCTATGTATTCTACCCAATTTTGGGACGACGTGACATGTGTTGTCCTTATGGAGTATGTGAGGAGAGTGGAGAGTCGGAGGAGGAGAAGATTGCAGCGAAAACGTCGCACCTATTGGACACATCCCATGCTGCTGAAGAGGCCCTATGAGGGTTTTGTTGCTCTGCATTATGGCGATTTGCGAAGATACCCAACAAAATTCTTCAATTTTACCAGGATGACTATACCCACGTTTGATTTCGTCCTAGATAAACTTCAACCATGTCTGCATCGTTTGGACACTAACATGAGACGCTGCGTGCCCCCCCAGGAACGTCTCCTACTTACTCTCAGGTACACCAGGCTTATGCTGTTGTTTATTTTAGATTATGAGCCCCCCTACTCCCCTGAGCCAATAGTCAAACCCCTAGATATTTGACAATGCATGTACATAACTCCCCCCCCTCCCCCCGACCCCTCTCAA
The DNA here is from genome assembly GCA_037952925.1 of Lithobates clamitans. NCBI lineage: Eukaryota > Metazoa > Chordata > Amphibia > Anura > Ranidae > Lithobates > Lithobates clamitans. The sequence continues at coordinate 1,686,371 of JBBGZY010000755.1, forward strand.
CTGCCACCTAACCACCTCTTAAAGCTGAATACCACCCTATTAAAAGCCATTGGCTACAAAAGGTGTAGCTGCTGACTTTGAATAAACAGCCACTTACCTATCCCACAGTCTAGCGATGCGTCTGCCCGACAACTCGCTCCTCTCCCACTTCTCTGGTATTGGATGTATAGAGCTCATGCACATATACTATTGTGTACAGTGTAGTCTAACATTCGTTTATATTCATCTTAGGTTTCTTGCCACGGGTCAAACCTTCACTAGTTTGAACCACTATTTTCTGCTGGGTATATCAACAATATCAGATATTGTACATGACACCTGCAAGGCTATATGGGAGGAGCTAAGTCCGCTTGTGATGCCAGTTCCTGACGTACAAATGTGGTCAAAAATCGCAGATGGATTCCTAAAGAACACGCAATTCCCAAACTGCTTTGGAGCCTTGGATGGCAAACACATTCGGATTACAATGCCTCCTGGATCTGGTTCCAGCTATTACAACTACAAAAAATATTTTTCCGTGGTTCTGATGGCAATCTGTGATAGCAACTTTAAATTTGTCACTGTGGATATTGGTGCATATGGCAGCACTGCTGACTCCAGAGTGTTTAGGGCATCCAGAATGGGGAGAAGGCTTCTAGAGGGCAGGATGAATTTACCACCTGACAAACCACTTCCTGGAACATCTGGACCTGATATGCCTCATGTCCTCGTGGCTGATGAGGCTTTTGCGCTCTCAAAGCACATTTTAAGGCCATATGCAAAACATAATTTAAACTACAAAAAGAGAATCTTCAACTACCGACTTAGTAGAGCAAGGAGGTACATCGAATGCACATTTGGCATACTAAGTAGCAAATGGCGCATATTTCACAGTGCCATGCAACTGAAACTGACCAATGCTGAAGGTGTTATTCAAGCATGCTGTGTGCTGCACAATATAATTCGTGAGAAGGAAGGCATCAGCATGGAAGATGAAGATGAAATCCATTTGCCCTCTGTCAATCTTTGTGGACCGCGTCCAAGCTATTCTGTTCTTGCTCAGCGTGACCAGTTTGCAGACCATTTTATGTCCCCTGATGGAGAGGTTCCATGGCAGTATAATCGTGTTTAAGCAGTGCCAACATTGCTCTTCTTTGCCTGTGTAATCTATCATCTTTTTTATTTTTAAATATTATGTAGTGTATAGAGAGTACAAAAATAAAATGCAGTTTTCCATGCAGTCAAATAGTTTTATTCGTGTCATATAAACTTATTGACCACAGCACAGATAACTCCAAATATATATATATAAAAAATATATATTGTATAACCAGAATACAATAACAAAAATATTTGTACCAATATTACCAAAAAAGTGAGTAAACTGAAAATAAGACCTACAAGGACTTAAACTAAGGCATATTTGGGGGGTAGGGCTTATATTACAGCCATCACCAACAAGCACGCTAGGTCTTATTTTCGGGTGAACAGATGCACAAAAAAGGACCAATTACAGATCTTGGTAATAAGGTGCAACTTGAGGTGGGGTCACTACATTGTGTGCACCGGTAGTTGGTTGATGGGGGGTAGGGTATTGATGATGGTACATCTGTGAAGTTAAATTTAGAGGAGCAGGGTCCATGGCATAGGGGTGTTGGTAGGGGCGTTGTTGCTCATTTATGAGCGGCGGCATAGGGTCACCAGCAATTGCAGCCCTTACACACACCCCAGTAAAATTAAAAAGTGACATATGAACCTCCATTTTTCTGTGCATGGGGACCTGTGCCAGTTGGTGGTACAGACTTCTCAGGAACACTGCATCCTGATTAGCGGGGTCCGAAAATGGATCTCTTGATTCAGCTCTCCTCCTTTCCCTCATGTCTTCCATGAATTGTATCATCGCACCCTCTAAATCTGGCCTGGATTGCCCTCCGCGTTGTCGACTTGTTGTGGCACGTACAGAACGATTCTGTCGAGGGAGAAATTTTTTAGAACATTTATCAATGTAAACGTTTTAGAATGGGTCATTTTGCATGGGATTCTTACAGGCACACGTTGTCTTTCTTGTCTTTCCTGGTCAGTTCTACATGCAGGGGGCTGAGTTGATGTTTCAGATGAAAGCAATTGTTCGGCACCATGCTCTGATGTTATTGGGTCTTGTACACTTTCGGGTGTTTGGATAACAGTTCCTGATTCGGAATTCCCCTCCTCCTCTTCCGTTTCTGAAATGTTGGTGCTTGTACTGTAAAGATATTTTGATTGATCAATTAAAGGACAGCACTGTAGATTTATTACAATACATAATCCATGTGTTCTAAATGGGTCTATGATTTGAGTCGACTAACAACTTAAGCCCAGGACCATTTGGTTGGCCACAGACCATAGCACTTTTTTGCGATTCGGCACTGCGTCACTTACAGTTGCGCGGTCGTGCAACGTATTTTTTTCCCCACAAATAGAGATTTCTTTTGGTGTGATTTGATCACCTCTGCGGTTTTTACTTTTGCGCTATAAACAATTATAGAGCAAGAATTTTGAAATAAAAAAGCAAGATTTTGTTCTTATTGCAATATAAATTATACCCACAAAATATACAGCAATCAGTGCGATTTAAAATGCATTGATTACTGTGTAAATGTGACTGGCAGTGAAGGGGTTGACCAGGAGGGGGCACTGCAGTGTGTCCTAGGGATGTGTTCTAACATTAGGGGGGGATGGGCTACGTGTGTCACGACACTGTAATCGGGAGCTGTGATCAGTGTCAGTGTCACTAGGCAGAACGGGGAAATGCTTGTTTACATCAGCATTTTTCCCGTTCTTCCTCACCGTGAGACGATCGCGGGTATCCCCACGGACATCGAGTCAGCGCGACCCGCAATCACACTTATGGATTTTGTTGCAGACTCGCGCAACCACACGGCGGCAAATTAAAATGGAGGTACCTGTATGCCCATTTGCCTGTACGTGCCATTCTGCCAATGTCAATGTTCGTGCAGCGGTTGGCAATTTTGGGGTGCAAAGAACTATTTACTTATGTACTTACGTTCTTAAGTCCATTACACTTCTTAAAAACCCCAACATTTCGAAAAATGGGCTTCTTCTTTTTTCGGATGTTCCTGCACCACTTCTACTCTGCTCCGCTTCTTCGTTTAATTCTCTTCTAAAACGATCCCTAATTGACGTCCAGCGCGTGATGATTTTTTTGCCTGCATATGAAAAGTATACAAAATTAACATAACATAAAATATTAGGTATACTATTTTTAACATATATGTTTTCAGCTGTAAAGATGCTCTAAAGCAATCTTGTTGACTATCCTATGAACTGATGGCAGATGGCACTATTACGTGGCACTGATGGCACTAATACGTGGCACTGATGGCACTGTTGGCACTAATACGTGGCACTGATGGCACTAATACGTGGCACTGATGGCACTAATACGTGGCACTGATGGCACTCATACGTGGCACTGATGGCACTCATACGTGGCACTGATGGCACTGTTGGCACTAATACGTGGCACTGATGGCACTCATACGTGGCACTTATGGCACTGTTGGCACTAATACGTGGCACTGATGGCACTAATACGTGGCACTGATGGCACTAATACGTGGCACTGATGGCACTAATACGTGGCACTGATGGCACTCATACGTGGCACTGATGGCACTGTTGGCACTAATACGTGGCACTGATGGCACTCATACGTGGCACTTATGGCACTGTTGGCACTAATACGTGGCACTGATGGCACTAATACGTGGCACTGATGGCACTCATACGTGGCACTGATGGCACTGTTGGCACTAATACGTGGCACTGATGGCACTCATACGTGGCACTTATGGCACTGTTGGCACTAATACGTGGCACTGATGGCACTAATACGTGGCACTGATGGCACTAATACGTGGCACTGATGGCACTGATGGCACTAATACGTGGCACTGATGGCACTAATACGTGGCACTGATAACAGATGCCACTTATACGTGGCACTGGGGACAGGTGGCACTGACATGTACTCTACATGCATATGGGTGTACTTCAAGTCTCACCAAGGCACCCCACCCCCATCCCCACAAACTACTTACCACGTATCTTGCGCTGCTTTGCGTTCATTGATGTCCAGTTCGGTGTGACATCTTGGAAAATTTCTTCCCAAATTCTTCCTTTTGTGATGCGGTCACTGTAAGCGCTGGACTTTTTGTCCCAAATTGCTGGCCTGGCATGCACCAGGTTAATGAGGCGCTCACATCTTTAGCCATCTCTTTCTTTATCTCGCTCTCCTCTCTCTCTCCCCTCTCTCTCTCTCCCCTCTCTCTCTCTCCCCTCTCTCTCTCCTCTCCTCTCTCTCTCCTCTCCTCTCTCTCTCCTCTCCTCTCTCTCTCCTCTCCTCTCTCTCTCCTCTCTCTCTCCTCTCTCTCTCCTCTCTCTCTCTCTCTCTCCTCTCCTCTCCTCTCTCTCTCTCCTCTCTCTCTCCTCTCTCTCTCCTCTCTCTCTCCTCTCTCTCTCTCTCCTCTCTCTCTCCTCTCCTCTCTCTCTCTCCTCTCCTCTCTCTCTCCTCTCCTCTCTCTCTCCTCTCTCTCTCCTCTCTCTCTCCTCTCTCTCTCCTCTCTCTCTCCTCTCTCTCTCCTCTCTCTCTCCTCTCTCTCTCTCTCTCTCTCTCCTCTCTCTCTCCTCTCTCTCTCTCTCCTCTCTCTCTCTCCTCTCCTCTCTCTCTCTCCTCTCCTCTCTCTCTCTCCTCTCCTCTCTCTCTCTCCTCTCCTCTCTCTCTCTCCTCTCCTCTCTCTCTCTCTCTCTCTCTCTCTCTCCTCTCTTCTCTCTCTCTCCTCTCTCTCTCCTCTCTTCTCTCTCTCCTCTCTCTCCTCTCTCTCTCTCCTCTCTCTCTCTCTCTCTCCTCTCTCTCTCCTCTCCTCTCTTCTCTCTCTCCTCTCTCTCTACTCTATCTGTCTGTCTCTCCTCTCTCACTCTGTCTCTCCTCTCTCTCCTCTCTCACCACACTGCGCTCATGGGCAGCAGGTTACTTCCTTTGGGACCACTACCTGGGTCATAGGTTAGATTTTTAGTGCAATATTAAAAAAAAAAAAACATATTTGGGTAAAAAACGGATGTCAGCGGATCGGATGTAAATCGGATCATCCGCTGACATCAGTTTTACGTCCGTTCCGTTTTTCATACGGAAGGAAAAGTAGGGTTTTCCTCCGTTATGATAAACGGATCATAGCGGAGACGGATTTCAGCGGATGTCAGCGGACGTTCATCCGCTGACATCCGCTATTCCATAGGGATACATGTATGTCCGTTTTTCATCCGAAAACGGAAGGATGAAAAACGGACATACGGATGCCTCGTGTGAAAGAGGCCTAAGGGAATGGCCAAAACTAGCTGAGGAGGGAAGAAGACACAATTATAGGGCGTACACACGGTCGGACTTTGTTCGGACATTCCGACAACAAAATCCTAGGATTTTTTCCGACGGATGTTGGCTCAAACTTGTCTTGCATACACACGGTCACACAAAGTTGTCGGAAAATCTGATCGTTCTGAGCGCGGTGACGTAAAACACGTACGTCGGGACTATAAACGGGGCAGTGGCCAATAGCTTTCATCTCTTTATTTATTCTGAGCATGCGTGGCACTTTGTCCGTCGGATTTGTGTACACACGATCGGAATTTCCGACAACGGATTTTGTTGTCTGAAAATTTTATCTCCTGCTCTCCAACTTTGTGTGTTGGAAAATCCGATGGAAAATGTCCGATGGAGCCCACACACGGTCGGAATTTCCGACAACACGCTCCGATCGGACATTTTCCATCGGAAAATCCGACCGTGTGTACGGGGCATAAGAGTAAATACAATTTCCCTGGCTAGGAAATGAGTTTAAGATCATAGAAGGGGAAAATAACGCTGCATACAATGGACAGTGAACATACTACAGGCAGAAGAGAAATAGATTGAGAAAACCTAGGTGCCACCATTGTATTGTCGGCTTCCGGTGCCTTAGGCTGAGAGTCAGTGTAACGTCTCAGAGTGACTCCATAGCGAGGCACGCAGAGTGGGGCTGGACTCTGAATAACATCAGAGTGGCGTATAGAGTCAGAGGGAGGCTTGGCTAGTGTGGTGAATCGCATAGGGTAGGAAGTGAGAACGAGGCTCAGACAGATACGAGGAGTATATAAAAGCGATGCCAGGGGAAGATGTCCACACCCTGGAAGTAGTCCTTGAGGTGACGAAACCGGTCAGAGGCGTCGATTCCAGTCATCGCGTTTGGATGAGAGCACAAAATTGTCACTGTGCCCTATACCAATATATGCTGATTTTTTTTCTGCTAGCATGTAAGTGCTTTACTTTTAATAAAGCCCAATTGTAAAGATTTTACGCCATTTGGCATCTCATCTCTTTGTTGGGGTATGCCATCCGCTACCATGGTTTGAGACAAGAAGGGTGTCGATTACCCATTGGCTACATGGAATGATCTACTTCGTCTTCTGTATTGCTGGGTATTGAACGGTGATAGAGTTTTTGAGATGCATGAGCCTTCATTGACAAACCCCCTCCCCCCGTAATAGGTGGTCAATGCTCTCTGGTAATAGCACATGCATTGTTTGGTGGTGGTGTATTCACAAGGTGGAGGTTTCTGCTGGTGAGTGTAACGTTTAAGACACCTGTACACTTATAAATCATTAGTGTCACGATAGTGACCCATGGACTCGCTGAACTTTATATAGTTTTACTTACTCTATTCAGGCGCAACACAATTTTTGTATACATTTATAACTTGTGATATTCAATTAATGATTTTATTTTTTGAGCGCAGTTTATCCATTTATTTTTCTAGTTGAGGAGAGAACTAGTTGAAGAGGGAAGAGGACACAAGGTTTCTCTGGCAAGGAAATGGGTAGAAAGAAAAATCAATAATCACAGAGGGAAAGAACACTGCACACAATGGACAGTGAACATACTAGAGGCAGAACAGAAAATAGATTTGAGAGAAAACCTAGGCGCCATTTCCCGTGGGCAGATTTTTTCAGGAGAAAGTTCCCATAGAGGCCCCCCAGGGGAGACCATCAATAAACCCGCTACCCCCAAGGGAGGGAGGGAAGAACACAGAAAAAGAATAAACTGTAACCAGTACGGCAATCAGAGGGAGGAAGAACAAAAATAAAGATATTGAGAATGCTTTTACAACAGAATTCAGTAGGGAACACAGGGAGGTAGAAAAATTAAAAAGCAGCATTGGCCATTTTAATGAATGGACAAAATATTGGTTAACATCCTACCAAAAACACCATGGTTTATTTACAGAAAGACAACATCATTGAGAGGTTGAAAAGTCAAGAAAGCGATAAATCCAAGAAAAAAAAAAAAGTGACATTCTACAAACGTAGGTGGTGTATTGCATGAATAACTAGTAGGGATAAAGTCAGAAAGCTTACACATTTTTCTTCTAATTGTACTTAGGAGTTACAGAAGATAAGATACTTCATCTCGTGCAACAGCACCTGTGTCACCTATGTACTGGTCACCTTTGTGACCTTATGTGGGCAGAATTACCAGGCATATGAGTAAACAGGTTCACAAAAAAAAAAAAAAAAAAAGTCCCCTCGCCCTTCAATTAGAATCACCTTGCAGGGAACAGTTAACCCCTTCACTGTCAGTGACATTTTTACAGTAATCAATGCATTTTTAATCGCATTGATCGCTGTATTAATGCCAGTGGTTTCAAAAATGTGTCAAAATTGTCCGATGTGTCTGCCATAATGTCGCAGTCACAATAAAAAAAAAAACAAAAAAAAAAAAACAAAGAAAAAACCAAACCCACGCAGACCGCCACCATTACTAGTAAAAATAAATAATAATAATAATAATAATAATAATAATAATAATAATAATTTAAAAAATGCTATAAATCTATCCCCTATTTTGTAGATGCTATAACTTTTGCGCAAACCAATGTACGCTTGTTGCGATTTTTTTTACCAAAAATATGTAAAACACATAGACCTAAACTGAGAAAACATTTGTTTTTTTTGTTTTTTAAAAATGGGGATATTTATTATAGCAAAAAGTGCAATACTGTGTTTTTTCAAAATTGTCGCTTTTTTTTTGTTTATAGCGCAAAAAATAAAAACCGCAGAGACGATCAAATACCACCAAAAGAAAACTATTTGTGGAAAAAAAAGGAAGTCAATTTTGTTTTGGCACAAGGTCGCACTACCGCGCAATTGTCAGTTAAAGCGACAGTGCCGAATCGCAAAAAAACGCTCTGGTCAGGAAGGAGGTAAATCCTTCCAGGGCTTAAGTGATTAAAGGAAACAAAAAAAAAAAAAATTAAAAGGACTGATTTGTGGATTTTCAGACAGAACTGTATTATATGATGTACGACAGACTCCGTTGTCATAGGTAGGTGGATGGTAAAAGCTACGTGCGCCTGCTGTTACTTATGCTGGCCATACTAAAACAATGCCTTCCTTAAAAAAAAAAAAAAAAAAAATCTAATTTTAAAGAACGTTAGTTTGAGTTTCTAATAGTTAGTGGGGTCAAATCGACGTTCATTTTCGACCACAGAAAATGTGATTTTTCGTTCAGAAATTAAATTCTTTTAAACTGAATGTTAAAAGCAAGAGAAATTTTCAAACAACCTTCTTTCATTCAGCAAATGTACAAAGATTTTTCTCATCCGAAAATTGATGTGTGTATGGCCAGCATAAGACTTGGTTCACACCTATGCAGTTTGCCTTTTATCAGTTTCCTTCTTGCACATGTGATTTTGCTGCGATTTGCATTTTTTAATGTTTTTTTTGGCCAATTTGATTCTCATTTTTTCCAGAATCGTGCACCTCTATGTACTAGTATAGAGCAATAAGGGAGAAAAAAAAAACCACTAAAGTATATCAGGGTAATAAAGGGTTAAGTAGCGTATAAGACGTGTGGAATGATTAGTTCCCGTATTGCTCCCTAAATGCGTCATTTAACATACGTAGGGGTGGACACGCAGGAACTGACTTCATCCTGCACAGCTGGAAGGGACACGTGGTACACTCGGAAGTGACACATCCGATATGGGATCAGGCTTGCACTGTGAGTAAGTGGAGATGGTAACCAGCAAAAGGAGTAAGCGTGTTTGTTCTTGGTGGAAGGCTAACGCACTCTTGAATGCGAGTTTGCACTTGTTTTTATGCATATGTTAAATAGAATGGCTTAATGTGATGTAGGACTTTCTTCCTCTTCACGCAATAACCTGCCTGATATAAGGCATGGTTGTAAGATGGCTCATTGAGTAAATCGGTAAAGTTGGAACAGACATACCATGGAGAAAAAGGAATATTAGACCAACTTTCCATATAAAAGGGTCCAATCATTCTGGTCAGTTCTCAGAGGTGTAGGGGGTGACACATGAATCCACGTGGTGGCGTGAAGCACAAAGCAAGTTGTGGAAATTCCCAGCATCCCCTGAATGCTGTAAAATTTGCTTGTGCTTTCAATCAAACTGTCAAACCATCATTGGCTGGTTTCATAACTGATCACGTGTGCAACACTATGGCTGTTGCAGATCAGACCGAGGCCAAGATGGCAACCTCCTTAGCTGAAAAGGATAGGAGGGTTTAGTTTCACTTTAATTATGTATAATTACAAAGAACTTCATTAACCACTTGAGTGGAAGGATTTGCCCCTTATGACCAGGCCATTTTTTTCGATACGGCACTGCGTTGTTTAAGCGACAATCGCACGGCATGCAACGTTGTACACAAACAAAATTTAGATCCTTTTTTTTCCCCACAAATAGTTTTCTTTTGGTGGTATTTGATCACCTCTGCGGTTTTTATTTTTTGCACTATAAACAAAATAAATAAATATTTTTTACTTTTTGCTATAATATGCAAAAAAAATATATATTTTCTCATCAGGTTTAGGCAAATATGTATTCTTCCACACAAAAAAAATTGCAATAAGTGTATATTGATTGGTTTGTGCAAAAGTTATAGTTTCTACAAAATAGGGGATAGATTTATGGCATTTTTATTCTTAGGTTTTTTTTTTTTTTTTTTACTAGTAATGGCGGTGATGATCGATTTTTAGCGGGACTGTGACATTGCGGCAGACAGATCGAACACTCTTTTTGGACCATTGACATGTATACACCGATTACTGTATAAATGTCACTGGCAGGGAATGGGTTAACACAAGGGGCAATCAAGGGGTTAAGTGTTCCATAGGGAGGTGATTAACCGGGAAGTGGAGTAGTGACTGGAGGAGAGAGATCTCTGTTCTGGATCACTAGGAACAACAGATCTCTCTCTACTCCCTTGTCAGAATGGGGATCTGTCTGTTTACATTGACAGATCCCCGTTCTGGCTTTTAAGGATCGATCGCGGCATCGGCTTCAGTGGCTCACACCCCCTAGAGCTCTTAAAGCGAGCGACATACACCTACGGCGATTAGTGCAGCCCTGCCAACCTGCCGTAGTATAATGATGGCGGCTGGTCAACGAGCGGTTAATATGGGTCTTACAATCAACCTATAGTTTAGCTTTAATTCTCTGCTGTCAAACCCTGAAGGATAAGTTTTGGGTGGACTGGTCCTTTAAACTTGTTAACAAGAAAATATAAAAACACGCCCAGCAAGCATATTTTACATTAAGTGGTATATAGGCCATTTGTAGGAAATGATATTCAAAACTATATAATAGCAAAGCAGTAGAGCTTTCTAAAAAAAACAAAACAAACAAAAAAAAAAAAAAACGTGTTATTCATTAGACACATGAATAACTGAACTATTAAGAAAACACTATGTACCCAGGGATAGCACATAATGTCAGTATACCAAGACTAAGTTTCTAAATGGAGCATTTGTTGTCAGCATCCCTAGAAGAACGCTCTATATTTGGACGAAAACGCAATTAATCATTAACTCAGTTATTACGCTTATTAGACATTAAGGTGGTTGCTCAAAGCATTTTTTTTAATGAAAAATATCCAGAAGACATAACCTGAAACACTTCAACATAAAAAAGGGCCCAGTTTATATTTAGAACAATCCATATGAATAATATCTACGTTATTATCCTAAGTACAATTGATCAAAATCAATAATTAAAGTTGTGGTAAAACTTTTACCTATACCCAGTGAAGTGACTGGTCTCAGATGATACACAGAGACAAAACAAATCCTCCTACACAAGTTGTACCCGTTTATCAGGTGTCTTCTCTACTGCCAAAGTGCAGAATTTACAAAGCTTATCTGAGCTTTCAGAAACGAGGGGCAGGGAGCTGAAGTTACTCTGCAGAGTTCATGGATGAAAGCTCTGAGAGCAGATTGAAGGATTGGACAGCACACAGGAACAGAGCTGAGGCTGTCATTCAGCTGGAGCTCCCTCCCCTGTCACTCTTGGTGTCAAGAAAACCTGTCAGAAGTGATTCATACTGCTAGAGGAACAAGGTAGCAGACAGAATTGACACTTAGTGATCTTAAATAAGACAAGTACACACTATAGAAAGACATGGTTTTGTTCATATTTCATGTCTGAGGTTTTCAATCACTTTAAAAGGATAAAAATACAGGAAGCACAGCCAACATGTTCAGAGCATTTTTTCCCCCATTTAGACATAGTTTCAGTGCAGCAGTACAGCCCAGTCATGTTGGTAGTAATCTGGGGATATTTTTTGCATAGGAGATTTCCAAACAGATCTACTGTAGTATCTTACAGACATAGTCAGAGGCAACAACATATCCTTCCAAAAAGATTTCTCACAGCTACCAATCATTTTTACCTGAATCTGACTGGTTATTGAAATTCCCAACCAGGGCATTCCCCTAACCCAAGTGTCTGTGCTTTTTCTGCATATAGTGACTGACTTTTATTCGAGTTGTCACAATAGACAATAAGATCAGGCTGCATGGTGCACACTACAGTACTGAAGACATAAATTTGTATTAATCATGTACACTTACATAGTTAGTAAGGTTGAATAAAGACACCAGTTCAACCTGAGTGTGGGTGCGTGTCCACAATTATCCCTATTTTTATTTTAAGGTACCCATATAGCGCTGTCAATTTACGCAGCGCTCCACACATACATCGCACTCACATCGCTCCCTACCCTCAAGGAGCCCACAATCCAAGGTTCCCAACTCACATTCATATACTAGGGCCAATTTTGGACAGAAGCCAATTAACCTACCAGAATGTCTTTGGAGTGTGGGAGGAAACCTACGCAAGCACAGGGAGAACATGCAAACTCCAGGCAGGTAGTGTCGTGGTTGGGATTCGAACCAGCGACCCTTTTTACTGCTAGGTGAGAGTGCTACCCACTACACCACTGCCGCCCACACTGTCATATATATGTCACGTCTTCCAAGTGGGTTAGGTTTTGGGCTAGAGCCAGCCAGCAACTGAGCACTGTAATCAAAAGTAAAAAAGGTCAATGTAGGTTTGATCTCCTGATAACTTATGTACAGTGTATGGTTTTACCACTGAACGGGAGCAACAGATAAACCGTAATAGAGAATAGTGAGAATTGTTGGAGCAACTGCACAAGAAATACATAAACACATGCAGGGGAAATCAATATAGCACTAATGGCACCTTTCTGGCAGTAGTTCTCCCAAGTACAACCTGGACCCCAGGTCAGGCAAACATTTACATCAGTGTTGGTAACATTACCAACTCGTGCGGCAAATTCAGGTAGTTCTTACTACCGCCATTTTAAGAATCGGTCACTGTGGCAGTGACCGATTCTTAAAAGAATTACCACCCAGATTAGCATCTCAGATTAGAAAAATGGCAGTAATTAAGACCAACTCTAAGCTGGTGTACAGAGGTGTGACATAAATGCGACCGCTTCCTACATAATGCTGTATTTCCACCCCAATCCAGCTGTCAGCCAGGAGAATCCTCAGAATCCTGAAAGCTAGCTGTAAATGGGATTACAGGTGATGGCATTACCCAAATATGGGCAATGATGTGTCACTGGGTGGGCGGAGCCTCCTGGGGAACTGAGACTGGTTTCCCAATAGGTCCGCTTTTTATTTTTGCTTGACTGTGCATAGCAGTGTGCGGAATCTCTCTCTCTCTCTCTATAGATATATCTATATATACACACACAGCAGGCAAAATAAGTATTGAACACATCACCATTTGTTTTGGTTTCTTTGTATGTATGGATTGTTACCGACATGTGGTGAAAATTTCAAAACACCACCACCTTTAGAAATATATTTACCTAGAATGATAGTGACGTGTTCAATACTTATTTTACTTGATATATATATATATATATATATATATATATATATATATATATATATATATATATATATATATATATATATATATATATATATATATATTTTAATTTTTTTATTAAAAATAAACCTACACATCCTTGTTAATTTGCTGGAGATTCTTTCCCTTTTTCCTGTGAGCAGAAACTCGATCTGAATGAACAGCCCTGATTGGTTGCTTACAACACTTGATCCTCAGCCCTGACCGGCTGCTCACAGGGCAGATAACTTGCAATACTGATCCCTGTGTGGTATAAAGTGTATCTTTACATTTCAAGAAAAGTGTTTCAAAAATAACATACTTTATGTCTCCTTTCAACCTTCCTGTGCTTCTGCATTGCACTGCTGACTGGACCCACACCCTAGTAGAGACATTCTTTTATCTCCAGTTCCTATGTACCAACTAGACACTGTCTTCACTAACATGTTATCGTCCTCACAACAAAGTCTGCAGTAGAATTTTTGGCAGCTTGAATCTTTGGCAGCTTTTACCCAAACCTTGCAATATGTTTCCAACAACCTTGCTCAAGTGTTTGCACTATGTTCTTTATCAGCTAGCCCCACTACACTATGTTCTCTGGCAGCTGACCCATGATTCACACAATTTTGAAAGCTCCCCCTCATCAAAATTCGATTTTCTTGGCACACATGCTAGCAAAATAAAAACATAGTAAGCAAAGCAAAAGGATAGTAACATCCAAACAAAACATCTTTCCATCAGTATGAATTGTGAGGCCTGTTTAAAATCAGGCTGCCCAAGGCGAAGTTTATTGTGATGGCAAAATGTAAGCATCTATTAGGTCCAAATCACCACCAAGAGGTTAAAATGTCTGTTACTCTAAGAGCAGTGGCCCATTTATGAAATACTGCATGGAGTTATAGAGGAACCAGTATAATAAGCAGAGGTGGCTTAACTTACCTTGTCTTTTTTGTCTTGGCGAGCATATGGAAAACATGGAATGACTGCCGTGACCCGAGAGGAAGAAGCAATCTTGCAGGCATTTATCATGATGAGGAGTTCCATTAGGTTGTCATTGATCTCACCACAACCACTCTGTACGATGTAAACATCTTCCCCCCTCACGCTCTCGCCAATCTCAACACTATAAAAAAAAAGGGAAAATAGAAATGTACTGTAAACATAATGCTTATTGGCGAGATGCATCATAACTGCTTGAAAACAGGAGAAGAAAATTTTATAGCAAATAAAGAACTTTAAAATGACAATAAAATGTTGGTGTAGATAACAGAGTCAGATGTTAGTCAAAATAATTAATTCAAAAGGTGACCGACCTTGACACTACTATAACAATGCCAAACAACACAGCACACCATAGCATGTGGTCACTTGTAACCTGCAATGAGCAAGAATAGGCTCTTACCGTTGCTTTATACAGCCACAGCGTAAATAGAGCTCTCCAATCAGCATGCACCATGAGCTTCACTGACTGCAGTGCGACAACTTTGACTCAGCAAGGGGTGGGGGCAGAATGGACCTCTGCAAAGAGACTGTTGCTTCCCTACAGAAATCAAGGGCCCCCCTAGGGGGCATGCTGGAAGGAGTTCGGCTTTTTTACTCATGCTGTCGCATATTTCTGAAAACTATAAGACTTTGGACATCTTTTGTTTTGATGCACCTGGGATGCATTTAGAAGTTTTAAACTAGGAGTTTAATTGGGATTTACACTTTAATTTGACTTGATTGAACAGGTTCTGAATTTTCACCCCTACTGTTAACCCTTGCAACACACAACTGTGGTATATATTCAGTCTATGCATACTAAAGTGGAACTTTAAAGCTTTTTTTTTTTTTTTTTTGGGGCTTTCTTGTTTTCTATTTTGTAATAACCTGCGTTTGGTTTATACTTGTATCTTATACCATTTCCATTATACATTACATTCAATAAGTATGCATGTAACTTTATATTATATTTTTCTCTTTAAAAAAATCTAATATTGTACCATAAAGCTTTTAGAGTGGGTTCTTGTCATAATGCACAAGTATGCACAGCATTATGACACATACCTCCTGGTGTCTTCCTCCAGCGATTCGACTATCTCATCAATCCATTGCCAATGCTTATCTACTTCATGGTCCAGCATCTTCCAATTCTGCTACTGAGTAAACAAGCGACTCCTGCACATGAGTGCTACTGTTACATCTTATTGATACCTGGCTCAATTTTTGGGATCTTACAATTGCTGAGAATGAGATTGTAGGGTATACTGCACTGCGCATGCACTGAAGCTTTTTCTGTCAAAACCATCCCGTGTCTCTTCTAAAAAAAGAAACAGGTACACTATTTAAAATGTAAAACATGAACTAGGTGTTGATAGGGTTTCTATTGCAGTGTAATGACAGTGGGTATCTTAGAATGAAACTGTCAGTATGTCAAGACAGCTTCTACACAAGTGCTTCTTCCAGATATACTTTCAAAAAGAAGTCAGCAGTGGCAGCTCCTGTATTTGTCGAGTACAATCCCTAAATCTGTAGAAGGCTCAGATCATCAATTAACCTCCCTTATTTATAACCAGCAAAAACTGGGTATAACAGGGACAAGAAAAACTATATGAGCAATCAGACAGTGTTTTCATAAACAGTAATTGAAATGATCCCTTTCATCAAAAATGACCTTCTAAATAGAGGAATGTTTGTTGCAAAACATTTGCAGATATATAAAAAAAAAAAAAAAAGGGTACCCTTTCAGACCTGCACTATAGGATTTCATTTTTCCTTAGTGCTGACATCTGTCTGCAATTAACTTTACAAAATTAGTCCTCTAGTTTATTCAACCCATTGTATACTAAATCATGTAGCTGTTAAAATGTATTGGTGCAATATATTGGTGCAAACAGGAAGGCAAGCCACCACGGTATTCAGTATTTGTAAAGACAACAAAAATTCAAGGGATCAGTGCAATACTGAATGGATTACAAATATACCTAGTCACTGTGAATCTGGTAGTAAGTCACAGACAATACTACCTGAAGAAGAGCATTGGAACGTTGCCCTACTTTTCATTTAATCAACGTGGATCAAAATAACGTCCTGATTTATTCACAATACACGGAGCCCATTTCTACAGCTTAAAAATGGCAAATTTATAAAAGGATCAGGTGCTTGCTTCAGGACAGCTTTGACAGGCTATCCTTTCAGTGCTTTGAAGCCTTAGGCCATGGGTGCTCAACCTGTGGCCCTCCAGCTGTTGCAGAACTACAGGTCCCATGTGGCATTGCAAGGCTGACAGTTACAAGCATGACAACCAAAGGGTAGAACCATGATGGGACTTGTAGTTCCGCAACAGCTGAAGGGCCAAATGTTGAGCACCTATGATTTAGGCAGAGGCACCACAGACTCCACACAAGGATCCGCCATTTATGAATGAAATGTAAAAGCGTGCACAATGTGGAGAGTGGCACAGAAAGTGGCATCTCCTGAACACATTAATAAGGGCCAGTCACCTACCCCACTACAACCGAACAGAACAAGTCACGCAGAGCTACGGTTCAAGCCACAACCAGGAGCAAACATTAGTATAAATGCCAGGAAAGCCATTGTAGAACCATAAACAAGATGACAACAATGATAATGCAATTTACTGTGCTTGTATGTATACAGCAATTCATTTTTGTTTTTTGTCTTCACCAAAGATTGTCTTAGGGCCAGTTCACACCATAGAATTACAGTCCAGTTACATGTTTTTGATGCATTCAGGTGCGTTTTAGATGCATCTTGGTGATTTTGCCCATTTTTTCCCCTTCACCTTAAACTATCTATGCATTCCGGTGTTTTTGATGCACTTTTCCAACGTTCCAGTTCAGTGCAGTAAAATGCAGCATGTTCTATTTTTTTTTTTTCTGGAACTGGAACTCACTAACTGACCGCCCCGGCGTGAACTGTGCCACATAACCTACTATCCATGCATTTTTGATGCAGAAAAAAAAACCAAACAAACACACTGGACTGCATGTGGTCTGAACCGGCTCTTAAACAGAACTGTTTATGAATAAAATGCCTAAAAAAAAAAAAATAAAAAAAAAAAAAAAGGAAATACACAAGTTACACAAATGTTGCCCAACAGGAGCCAGATGTTTGTAATCTACAATTTCACACGCTGATAAACAAAACTATGAACACTGCAGGTGATCAGCAGAAACTGTACATTCTGGAAAGAACCTAGGACACTACATAGCTTAGGTAATTTCTCCGTAAATGGACTGAGTAAAACTTGGACCCGGGTTAAAAGTCAGTAAAGTCAAAGGTCAGTGGCCTAAAACCAGTCTGGGAAGGTCGGACAGACAAAATGGTGATGCAAGTAGGAAACAGGCAGAGCAAGAGGACTATGGTGAAATCCTAACCAAATAAATCAAAGCTAGTGGAGATTGTTAGAGATTGCAAAGCAATGCATCTCTATTAGCTCACAGATAATTCATACTAGAATGGGGTTGGTTCATAGAATTCCAGATTACAAGCCAATCAAGCTGTTTTGCTCTGCTTAATGGTCTTGTCTTAACACGAATACCGAAAAGATAAGTATTTAAAGCGGAGGTTCGCTGAAAAAAAAAAATATTAAAAGCCAGCAGCTACAAATACTGCAGCTGCTGACTTTTAATATATGGACACTTACCTGTCCAGGGAGCCCGCGATGTCGGCAGCTGAAGCCGAGCCGTCCTTCGGCTCTCGGCTGCTGCCGCCAGCATCCTCGGTGAGGGAATAAGGAAGTGAAGCCGTGCAGCTTCACTTCCTCGTTTCCTACTGCGCATGCGCGAGTCGCGCTGCGCGTCCTCTCTGGTCCCTGCTGTGTTCTGTGTCTCACAGAATACAGCGGTGGAGGAAAGTGTAGGCGCCGGAAGTGGCGTAGGTCATCACAAGCGCCGCGGTGATCTATGCCAGGAAGTGGGAGCAAATACCTGTATTAGACAGGTATCTGCTACCTCCTCCCCCTGAAAGGTGCCAAACGTTTCAATTTTGCCAACTGGTGCTGGATTTTTACTCTCTTCATTGGATTTTAGGACTGTCAGTCTGAACACAGATGTCTTGATCTCATCCAGTCTTTGTTGCTCTATACCCAGGGTCAGCAACCCATGGATCGCCGACTACCTGTTGACCTCGGGTAGGCGACAGGTAGACCGGGAACGGTTCTGTGCCGCCAACTCCGCTACTGCTGGTCCTCCTTCCACCCCCAGCCTCCTCCTCTGTGCCTTTGGTTCTTCTCTCTCCCTCCCCTCCGTCGCTGTGAACAGTGGAGAGCGAGAGGCAACACACAGCCCAGGGGCAGAGGAGGAGCTTGCCAAGTTAACTTTTCAAAGCAACCAATCACCAGCTTGCTAATATTAAAAGTCACGCTGCCAGCTCGTGCCCCTTGTACAGTGCTGCTTCTTGGTCTCCTGTATGCACAGGTAGGATGCTATGGCAGGGAAGGGGAGGAGAAGGAGAGTGAGTGTTTGTCACCCCCATAGCAGTGGCCTCTACCACACTTCACATCACCCCCCCCCCCCCCCCCCGATCCTTGCATTTATAGCGTAACACACTCCTGATCCCTGCACTCTTGTAATACTTTTTTTTTGTGTCCATTGCGTTTGGGCTCTTTTTTGGGGTTAACCATGTATCATCACCCACAGTAGATCAAAGGCAGTGCGTTTTGAACACTATGCAGGAAAAACAGGTGGAACATGCATTTCTGGCATCATGTTCTGGTGTGAACTGGCCCTAACAGGACACTGTGCCCGGTGAGCTTTGACTTCATTGTTGTTCAAGTAGAAGGTTGCCTAACCCCGATAGAGTGTGTATATATATATATATATATATATATATATATATATACACATATATACACACATATATACACAGGTATTCAACATTTTAATCAGGTCAAGAACCTACTCCCTTTGCCAAATGCAGTGGTTACTCTTACTGTTCCTACCAACATGTGCCACTGGAAAGGTAAGAACATATCCTCTTTTAAGGCCCTGTTCACATCTGTGCGTTTTATGTGTTGCATTAAAGAGACTCCTGCATCTTTCATGCGCTTTTATAAAAATGCACATTATATAGACTTCTATAGTAATGTGCCTAAAATGCAACACACAAATGTACCCGCCCCTTACGGGGTGTGCCGATTTTACTTTTGACCCTGTAGTAACGAGGTCAATTTAAATTTACAAATAAACACGCTCTACGCTCAAATCTTTCTAGCCCACAGCGGATTAACAATATCTAAAACAGATATCAATTAAGTGTTTCTAAAACATAAAACACCTGTAATTAAATAGCTAATTAAAATGTGCTATAATAAAATGACAATAAAAAATCTATTTTATTAAATGAATGTGTCTTAATAATTTTGCATAATAGTTGTGAAAGTGCCTGCATAAAACCCAACAAATAAAGATGTGTAAATCAATGTCCATAGTTATTAGCCAGTACAATGATAATACCCAATGTGTAATATAAAATTAAATATCAATGTGACTCTCATATTGAGAAAGTGCACTCAATGCAGTCCAAGACGGGTGAAAATGATCATGCATGGCAACCAATAGTAGCCGTAGTATCCAATGTCGAGTCAATACATGCAACTCTTATCACTAGCCACATGCTTTGATATGAGTGACCCCCTCATTGGATAAACTCATCAGATTATATTCATATTTATATAATTAGGTCAAACCATGCTTTCCAAAACTTGGACCTATGGGCAGTCAATTCTCCACATAACAAAAAGAAAGGAATATATACAGCATAGTGCCCAATATGCAGCCCCCGTGTAATAATACTGGACCCCAATGTTGGGGAGTTATTAGCATCCACTGATGCCAATTTTGAGGGTTATGTCCGCTGACATCAATGCTAGGGGTTATTCTTGCATCCACAGAGACCAATACATGGGGTTATTATTGCATGCACTGACACAAACTTTGGGAGCCATTATGCCCACTGACACCAACGTTGGGGGTTATTATTGCACCAACATTAATTCTGTGTGTTATTACTGCACTCACTGACCCCAACATTGGGGATTATTACGCCCAGTGACCCCCAACAATGGGGATTATTATTATTACGCCCACTGACCCCAACATTGGGTATTATTACGCCCACTGACACCAATGTTTGATGTTATTACTGAATCCACAAACGCCAACGTATTATTGCATCCATGGACAAACCTTAGGGGTTATTACTGCAATCACCAACATTGGGGGTTATTACCACATCCACTGACAACATTGTTATGATTATTGCCACAGATACAAATGCTGGGGGTTACTGTACTTCAACTCCTTCAGTTTGTACTGCGATACACTGCAAAAAAAAGCAACAGAACTAAATTTTGGGCATCCCCCAGACTGATAATGATGCTGTCTGCTGTGCCTCCTGAGCTCATTCATCCAGCGTTGTATCTCGCTAATACAGGTGGTGTGTTACTGGCCAAATCAATAATTGAAAACAGGGAAAAAAAGCCAAGGAAAATAAAAAAATGGATACAGCCACCACATTAGATGATCGGTAAGCTGCAATAAAATATAGGTTTGGTTTTAATAAATTGCAGCTTACCAATACTTAAAGAAAAAGAAGAAAACTAAATGCAGCCACCACATTTTTTAGGGTTTTTTTATTTTTATGCATTTTTACCTGAAGATCCTCCAAAGAACACACTTTCTATCTTAGGGTGTCTCCACTCTGGAAGGAAGAGTAACAGAGACACCTTTGGACAGCAGCATTGTCAGTCTGGGGGAAGAGTAGAGTTCAACTAGCAGAATTGGCCAAAGTTCAGTTTCAATTTGTTAGACCCCTTTCACACTGGGGCGATTTGCAGGCGTTATTGCGCTAAAAATACCGCCTGCAAACCGACCCAAAACAGCCGCTGCTGTTTGTTCAGTAGCAGTGCGCTAGCAGGAGAAGAAAAAAACTCCTGCAAGCCGCATCTTTGGAGCGGTGAAGGAGCGGTGTATTCACCGCTCCTGCCCATTGAAATCAATGGGGCAGCGCGGCTATACCGCGGCTATAGCCGCGCTATGCAAGCGGTTTTAACCCTTTTTCGGCCGCCAGCGGGAGTTAAAACCGCACCGCTAGTGGCCGAATACCGCCGCAAAAACGACGGTAAAACAGCGCTAAAAACATTAGCGTTTGAACTTAAACGTCTAGGAGCAGAAAAATTCTTTAAAAAAAAAAAAAACAACATTTTTTGTAGAATTTTCTGGAGCATATTTTCAAAAGAAACGCTCCTAATAGCGTTTAATTTTTTTTC
The DNA here is from genome assembly GCA_037952925.1 of Lithobates clamitans. Taxonomy (NCBI): domain Eukaryota; kingdom Metazoa; phylum Chordata; class Amphibia; order Anura; family Ranidae; genus Lithobates; species Lithobates clamitans. Next base: position 1,707,896 of record JBBGZY010000755.1, read on the forward strand.
CCTTTTTACTACAAAAATGCCAATGCTGTTAAAACTCCATTACAAAAAGCTATTACCAAAGATTATCTAGTGATTTTTCCGAGTTTTTTTTTTTTTTAAAAAAGCTAAAAAAAAAAAAACACACTAGTGTGCATGGAGCCTAAGGCTTAATTAAGTACACGGGACGTTTTTACAACCTCTCCTGGACGATTTAACTTAACAGATAGTAACCCACGTTTAAAATGTCCCTTTAAGAGTTGCTCCAAGCTAACCATGGTTTTGTTATTGTCATCTGTAAATGTTCAAAGATTCATTTTCATAGCCATAACAAAGACATCATTTTGGATTTGGAAAGTTTTGTTCCAATTATCAGAATAGCACAGGAAGCCTTTGCTTACTGTTGGTTCTGTCACTTGCTCATGTACACTGCATTGTTTAGAGAAGTTAGAGAGCTCTCAGGACATTGGTCACAAACATGTGGCAGTAAAAACTAAAATCGACACAGCTTTGCATTGGAATGTTTGAAAAGATTTGCATGCATAATTTTCTTTCCAGTTTTAATCTGTTAAAGAAACCAGAATAGGCAAATGCTCTACTGGTTTGACTGGACTGGTCTGGAAATTACAGCATACTACATACAGCACACAGTATACTAAAGCCATCAACTCACTAATGCTGGCCACAGACAGGTAAACCTGAACATTCAGTAACTAAAAGGATCTTCGGGCCAGCTTTCTTTACATGGCCATTTACTGTTGAATGCACGCCGTGCATCTCCCGATTATCTATTAGAAGAAAAAAAACCCCAAACAAATCACATCATCAATAATTCCCATCACCCGATTAGTGACTTTGGACTCCTGCTGTCCACCAACACATACAGTGCATCCAAAAAGTATTCACAGCATTTCAGTTTTTCCACATTTTGTTATGTTACAGCCTTATTCCAAAATGGATTAAATTCATTATTTTCCTCAAAATTCTACAAACAATACCCCATAATGGCAACATGAAAGAAGTTTGTTTGAAATCTTTGCAAGTATAACATAAAAAATTATTATAATATATTTATATTCACATAAGTATTTACATCCTTTGCCAGGACACTCAAAATTGAGCTCAGGTGCATCCTGTTTCCACTGATCATCCTTGAGATCCTTCTAATGCCTCGTACACACGTTCCGAATATCGTACCACCATTCTCGCTTAAATAGTCGCAAGTAGAAATTGGATAGCTAATAAAGTCACGAAAATTCTCGTACAACAGACAAGAAAAAAAAAAAAAAAAAAAAAATCGGAAGTGATGTCATGTGTTGCAATGTATTTGTATTTTCGGACAACTATACTGACTAAACGAAAATCGTACGATCTGGAATCGTACGAGGAAAATTTTCGTGCTTGTCGGATCGAATAATATCAGATGAACGGTCGTGATCGGCTGACGAAAGTAGTGTACACACGATCCGAATATCGTACAATCCTTCCTCGGACGACCGTTTTCGTACAATATTCGGATCGTGTGTACAGGCCATAAGGCTTAATGTACACGGGACATTTTTACAACCTTTCCCAAATTATTTAACTTGATAGATAGTAACCCACTTTTTAAACGTCCGTTTTACTGCATTTGCATTTAGAAGCGTTATAAAATATTTTTTTTTTTTTTTTCAAAATAGCCGAAAATGAAAAACACCTGTAAACAAAACGCGGCTAAACGCGAGTTACCGCGTTTAGAAGCATTTGGCGTTTGAAATTTTTTTGCTTTCCAAGGCCTCTAAACTCAACTGCCTAAAAACATTCAACGAACCTATGTACATGTACACATAAGATAACATTGGATGAGTTCAGGGGCAGCTGAAAAAAGCATCCAACTGCCTCTGAATGTCTGTTTACCAGCAGCAGTGTACATGAGGCCTAAAACTTGAAGTCCACCTGTAGTAAATTCAGTTGATTGGAAAAGATTTGGAAAGGCGCACACCTGTCTATACAAGGTCCCACAGTTAATGCTGATCATACACTATACGAAAAACTGGCCAAACCCATTTTCGAAAAACAAACATTAGGCCGCGAGAACAAAATGATAGTGCGATCATGTAATAACCGATAAATTGTTCAGTGGACATAAATGAATTATTTTCCAGACAAGGAATTTTCTGTAGAGCCCCGAGACAGGATTGGATCAAGGCACAGATCTGGGGAAGGCTACAGAAAAATTTCTGCAGCATTGAAGGTCCTAATGAGGACAGTGGCCTCCATCATCTGTACATGGAAGTTTGGAACCACCAGGACTCTTCCTAGAGTGGGCCGTCTCCTCACGCATCACTAACTTACTAACCGACATATCTGTATGATGTCACACCACTTCCTCAAACTCAACTTGTCCAAAACTGAGCTTATAATATTTCCTCCCCCACGTGCCTCTTCCCTTGACTTCTCTGTCAAGAGCAATGGCACAACCATCCACCCGTCCCCACACGTCAGGGTGCTAGGTGTTATCCTGGACTCTGAACTCTCCTTTCAGCCCCACATCCAATCACTTTCCAAAGCTTGCCGCCTCAACCTCCGCAACATCTCTAAACTACGTCCCTTTCAATCCATGTACTCACCCTATGGTCCATGCCAACTGACCTTAGTTTGTACAGTAAACATTTATGGGGAACTGTGTCAAATGCTTTTGCAAAATCCAGATATACCACGTCTACGGGCCTATCCTTTATCTAGATGGCAACTCACCTCATAGAAGGTTAATAGATTGGTTTAGCAAGAATGATTCATCATGAATCCATGCTGATTACGGCTATTAATACAGATTATATTACTAAAATGTTCTATATAGTCCCTTATCCCCTCCAAGGAGGTTGCATTATTTTGATGTTAGGCCAACTGGTTTATAATTCCCAGGGATATATCTTGGCCCTTTTTAAAATATTGGTGCTACATTGACTTTTCTCCAATCAGCTGGTACCATTCCAGTCAGTAGACTGTTCATAAAAATTAGGAATTAGGAAATTTCTGTTTGGCTATTAAACCAAGCAGTAAATGTTGCCTCCCAGGACTAAAAATCAGTAGATTCAGTGCGGGTTCACGCTGGTGTGATGTGAGAACCGTGTGAATCTAGTGCAGGTTCTTGCATCACACAGTGGTTCACATTGAGATCTGCAAACCACTGCTGTGTCAATGTAAAGTTAACGACACCCCCAGATTGGTCAGCAGATCGCAACGCGAACTGTGAAATGGTGCAGGAATTGAATTGCATAAGTGTGAACCCCCATGCGATCCGATTCCAGGGCGGACCAAACAAAAAGGGTCCTGCACCATTTTGGTGTTAATGTGATGCAATTTCAGCCAGTTTTTAAGGATGAAATCGCATCGCACATGTGATCTGAACAGCAATGTGGTGCAAATCACATGCGATGTCTGGCATCACACTAGTGTAAACCGGGCCTTAGAGTATGCAGAAATAAGAATTCTGAGTTGTCCAGCTGTTTCCAATAGGGTGAAGCCTAAAAGTAAAACTATAGGCAACCGCCCCCCCCCCCCCCCCCCATTTTGGATAGAGCCCTACAAATTAAAGGGAATTTCTTGGGGATCCCCAGGTCACCAGAACTAGTGTCCTCATTGGAAGACTTCCCCTTTTTACTTTTCTGGGGACAACACAAAATTATTTTCACTTTCAATGAGCCTCAGTTAACACTAGATGCGGTGCGAATTTGCAATCCGTTCATGCGAACCAATTGCAGAGTATGTCAAATTAACGACACCCCAAGTCTGTTTGCAAAACACAGTGAGATTTGCAGAATCTAATCACATGGGCGTGAACACCCATGTGGTCCTGCACAAGTTTGGTGTAAATGCGCTGCAATTTGAGCCATACCACTCCATGGCTAAAATCGCACCCCAGAGACATGGCATGCAATTTGTACAGAAATGTGCTGCGATTCCTGTGCGAATTACATTGGGTGTCCCGCACCACATCAGTGAGAACCCAGGCTGATTATGGTACACAGGACAAATTGAGAAGGTGACTCTACCCAATGGGGGCACAGGCAGAAATACAAAAAACTTGACAGGTGTTCTAATCCCTCTTCACACCATTTAAAAAAAAAAAAAAAGTTTTGTCTTTGGTTCTACTTTAAGCTGTATAAAGCCTACAAACTTTTAAGGTCTCAGCTGCTTTTTAAAGTTCTAATACTGAACTAAAACTGACATACCAGAAGTAACATAAGGTTGTCCATTTCCACATAGCATGTTTCCCCTCTATCAAAGTAAATTTTTGTTGGGTCAAGATAAGAATTTGCCCAAAAGGTTGCTGCCACTCCACTGAAGGGAAGTCATCCTCTAAAATCTCATGCTGTGCTAAGCCCTGTTCCAGAGATGTGCAAAGTCTTTGGCAGGAGAACATCCAAGCATCTACACACACTGTGGCCTCAATTAGGAGTATGGCCCCAACTATAGAAATAAGTACAGAGCAGCCACAGTGCCATGTGCAGTAAGGGGTGCACACAGCAGAAGAGGAGCATTTACTAGTTTGCAGGGACAGCTTTTGGGAAATCACATTTTCATTACAAGGTCACTTTAAAAAGCAAAAATAAAAGCTGAGGTGAACTCCCAGGAATACTGCTTATTTCAATTTTGACCATAAAATGCCAATTTTTTCCATTATAAAATAAAACGTGATTGAGTAACGCATATGTCACTGGGCGGCCAATGTCTGTGTGCCAAGAGCACTCTCAATATGCGCTCCCAGTACAGAGACTGAGCTGCCAAACACCGCTCTGTCTGGACTGTCAGCAGCCAGTAGGGCCGGCTCCCAATCATGTGACCGCTGTGACAGTCAATCACAGTGGTCACATGATTGACGATCCATTCGGCCCCCTGGCATTAAAAACTTTTTAAAGGGATTGCATTTGGCAGGTATAAATTGCCAGTTATAAATGTTTAATACAGCTTAAGAAATGGGTAGATAGTTTTGTATTTGTTGTGTGCTGGATTTTTTTTTTTTTAAATAAATACATCAAGCATTGATGATCACGAAGCACCACATTCCAGCTTATATAGACAAAACAGACATGGGACTTTTAGGTGCCAAAACCGAGACTGGAATGCTAGAGGTTTTTGGTTATTGTTTCTAAGTATTTGGAAAGTTTTTTGGAATGTGGCTTCTACATTTTAATATGCTTGCTCTTTCATTTTACAGTTCTGGAATTAAATGGATATTTGTAGATTAGACACTAGAGTGAGCAATCATTTTGCTCATCAGCCAGACAGCAAGTGCAATATATCAGTCAGCTAACTGATAGACTAAAGTCCCATTCACACTTGCGCATTGTGGGAATGTGTACTAAAAACCACACATTTTTAATATGTGTTATTACTAAGCTTAAAGGTGCACTGCAGTGGACATTCACTGTGCATAAACCGTGCGTTACGGTGGGCTGCATTTTAAGAAATAGGTTATGGATGGGTTTCATCCATTGTACCGCATTGGCAGCCAATTCACAATAAATTGTCTGCCTTACCACAACGCAAGTGTCATGACACAGGTTAACACGTGCATTAAAGCGGGAGTCCGGCGACCACTCTTTTTTTTTTTTTTAGGTCATTGAGACATTTTGCTTACCCCAAAATAATACTCACAGTTTGGGTGTAATATTTCCGCCTCTGTCTGTTTTTGTACTAAAGAATAACTTAAAAAATGTGATGCTGGCTGTTTCCATCTTGCTTGTGGGCATGTGAAGTCCACAAGCATTGATTTCCTGGATGCGGTGAATGTTGTTCATTCACAGCTTGTTCACACGCATGATTATTGTTTCCGCACTGAATCTTGGGAAGCCTGACACTAAGCTCCCAGGTGACAGTGCGGCACCGGGGAAAGGCAATAAACACGCCTACTCCCATGGGAGGAGAGACAGGAAGTGCCACAATAAAGCACAATATAAAAGGTAATTACAGCGATAAAAACATTTTCGTGTGGCATTTCAACATCTATGCAATTAACTGAAGGGGGTAAGATTAAGTTAAAAATTTGAGTGGAACCCCGCTTTAATGCACTACAATGGAACATCAATGGGAATGGCCCCTTACACTGAGAAGGAGCTGTACAACACCACCATTGTGTGGCACTACAAAGCAGGAAGCTGAGCCTGAATGTGTACTAAGGCAAATAGAATAGGTATACAATAAACTATACACAGGGGGAAAAAAACAAAAAACAAACACAAACACACACAGCATTAAAAGGACAATTTCACTTTTACAGCCCTTCCTTCCCTTCTTATTGAAATCTACGGAGGCGAATATTTGCAGCTCAGCTTCAGGAGATCTTAATTATACAGCCTTGTTTAACACCATACAGCCTTTTCTTAAACTAAGTCATGGCCAATCCCTGCTCCGACTACACATGTACACCTCGGCCGCACTCATAATAGCTGAGGGCATAGCTCTCCAAAATAGGCGGAAGCATCAGTACTATGAACCTCAGGAATAAGGCAGAAAACAGTAGGAGCAGGATGTGGCCAGGACCCTTCAGGCAGGATTCACACTGTTCTGTGTGTGTTGCACCATGCATGGAAACATAGGTGTGAATAGGCCTATATTAGTTTCCCTTTTCCTTACTCACCTAACTGAAGTGCATAGATGTCAACCAGATCCTAAGAAAATAATGAGATTTCTACTTAAAATGCATTTTCATAAAATGCACAAGTTTTTCTGAACAAAAGGTACACGTGTAATTATATTGTAAAGCACTGGATAAAACTGTTGTGCTAATCCCGTAAAATGATAAATAAGCCATCAGGCAAAGGCTTTCCAATAGAAGGCAGGGACACACGCAGTGAACATCTCAGGAGGGGGGCCCTGTGGGTTACACAGAAGGGTGGCAGTGATGGACAAGGTCAATAAAGTGGTTGTAAAATGTATTTCCTTTTAATTACAAATAAACATGTTATACTTATCTGCTCTGTGCAATACTATTTAACAAAGCAGCCCCAAAACTTTTCCCAGTTCTTCCTCTTCTCCAGGCCACTTGCTTTAGAGAGTGGCTCGCAAGTTGGGCTGTGTGCGCGTGTATGTGTCAAGCTGTGCCCCCCCCCCCCCCCCCAACACACTCACATGATTTGACAAACAGCAGTAGGAGCCAGTTTGCCGTAGTTACAAGCATTTGACGTTGGAAATGCCAGTAAATTACAGCCCTAGACGCAAAAAAAAAAAAAAAATGCCTGTAACCTCAACTACTGTAAATGACTAATTGTACATGTTCACATAAGAGAACATCGGGGAGAGTTCAGGGGCTGCTGAAAAAAAAAGAAAACAAAACACCCAGCTGCTCCTAAACGCGAGTTTAGCTGCTGCAGTGTACATGAGCCCTAACAATGTTCACCATATGTAACGTGTGCCGGATTTACTAAGCAAGTGCTGGTTTTTAATACCAGAAAAGAGCTTTGCGTTCTCGGATTGGTCCGATGATTGGCGGGGTTCCGGTCATAAATTATTGGCTGGGAACCGCTGATCGGCATGTGCTGGAGCCAGAGACAGCAAAGCTGGCACGTACACGCGCTCCCTACCCGGGAAATGCAGAATCACACACACACACGTGTGTGTGTGTGTGTGTGTGTGTGTGTGTAAATATTTTATTATCTTTTCATGTGACAACACTGAAGAAATTACACTTTGCTACAATGTAAAGTTGCGCTCCTCCACCTTTCCGTTTGAGGATGCCCTACAGATGCTCATCACCTTTACCCTCAGCTTCTTTTAGCAAGGCAGTAGTCATCTTAGAGGTGTGTTTGGGGTTGTTATGTTGGAATACTGCCCTGCAGCCCAGTCTTCGAAGGGAGGGGATCATGTTCTTCTTCAGTATGTCACAGTACATGTTGGCATTCATGGTTCCCTCAATGAACTGTAGCTCCCCAGACCATGACACTCCCACCACCATGCTTGACTGTAGGCAAGACACACTTGTCTTTGTACTCCTCACCTGGTTGCCACCACACACGCTTGACACCATCTGAACCAAATAAGTTTATCTTGGTCTCATCAGACCACAGGACATGGTTCCAAAAATCCAAGCTCTTAGTCTGCTTGTGTGCAACAAACTGTTTGTGGACTTTCTTGTGCATCATCTTTAGAAGAGGCTTCCTTCTGGGACGACAGCCATGCAGACCAATTTGATGCAGTGTGTGGTCTGAGCACTGACAGGCTGACCCCCCACCCCTTCAACCTCTGCAGCAATGCTGGCAGCACTTATAAAATAAACTAACTAAACAATTAATATCTACACTGGTTATGGTTTGTGAAGTCCCACACTGCTGGGATTGAGTGAGGTACTTAGACAATGGACATACAGACATATTAAAAAACTAAACAAATAACAAAACGCCTGTTCTGAGTAGAACCTGTCCTGTTAAACCACTGTATGGTCATGGCCATCATGCTGCAGCTCAGTTTCAGAGTCTTGGCAATCTTCTTATAGCCTAGGTCATTTTTATGTAGAGCAACAATTCTCTTTTTTTTCCGATCCTTAGAGAGTTCTTTGCCATGAGGTGCCATGTTGAATATCCAGTGACCAGAATGAGAGAGAGAGCGATAACACCAAATTTAACAGACCTGCTCCCCATTCACACCTGAGACCGTGTAACACTAACGAGTCACATGACACAGGGGAGGGAAAATGGCTAATTAGGCTCAAATTGGACATTTTCACTTAAGGGTGTACTCACTTTTGTTCCCAGCGGTTTAGACATTAAATGGTTGTGTGAGAAGATATAATAAAATATTTACAAAAAAGTGAGGGGTGTACTCACTTTTGTGAGATACTGCATATATACACACATACATACGTGATTCTGCGCAGCTGGCTCGCACTGTAGCAGTAAAACTACAGTGCGTGTTCAGCAAGTGGTTAAAACATGATCAGAGCTGTAAAGTACTGTTTTTTTCTTCTCACCTGATCAGCTTTTCAATAAGGCCCCTTCACATGGGCTGTCAGACCAAGTCCACCTGTCAGTTTTTCAGACAAACCTAATCAGACCCTCTAGTCTCTTCTATGGAGCGGTGGATATCAGTAGACACATATAAATAAACAATAAATACCGCGCTGTGATAAAATATAAAGTGAAAAATAGCAAATATTGAAAAAACTATATCCAAAAAGCTGCCGCTACAAGTGAGATACACACCCAACAAAACAACTAGCAATAAGTAGCAGCGCTGCTACTTATTGCTAGTTATCAGTAGACACATGTCCGCTGACACTCCCCGCCACCCGATCTGCCAAAAAAAACAGACAGATGGTGGTTCTAATCCCCATCCGTCCGGCGGATCGGATAGAAACGGACCGCCTGTCCGTTTACCATCCAATTGCACCATAGAGGAGAGTGGAAAAGTGTTAGTGTTCACTCTGCATAGTGGAGCGGACACAGACCTGTCATCCACCTGCTCAGTGGGGATCCCCCGCTGAGTAAACGTATTTCACTTAGCGCAGGCACCCGCGTGAAAGGGGCCTAAAATCTGATAACCTGATGAGTCTGCAAGTAATACACTTCTAAGTTGACAACACTCACTTGCTGTACTGTACAGAGCAGCAGTGTTGTCACCCCGGTACAGAAAGTGTTAGAGCTACAGAACATCTCCCCACTAAACTAATGGCCCAGATAAGCAGAGGCGTGGACAGAGAACACAAGAAGGTAAGGCGGCCGGCCATACATGGATCAAAATTTGCCTGGTTCAGTGGGAACTGATGGAATTTTGATCAATTTATGAACACTGAGGTTATGCAGAAGATGCTCTACCGTCCGACTTCTATACAACCACTCTGTTGGATTTTCCCTGCTCAATCAGCGATACAAGTTATTAAGTTGCAGCACTGATCAGTATATTCTGATGGCAGAGAAGTCTCACTGCTGTCAGAATACAGACAAGGCAGAGAGGATTCCCCCATTCACATCAAGTGTGTGGATGGGAGAATCGAGTCAGATTTTTTTCATTCAACCCACTGGTTGGATATGAGAAGAAAAAAAAAAAAAAACACACACACACACACACACACACACACACACACACACACACACACACACACACACACCTTGCTTTAGGAGCTCACTGGATTTCTGGCAGGATCAACAGGTACTTTTTGGCACTTAGTAAACTGATAAAACTATTTAAATGGTATTTTAACCGATTCTGGCCTCTTTCACAACATATCTATTGAGCTAATGCACAAGGGCACATAAAAATGAACGCTGTGCCAAGGTGTAGCGAGATATACTGCCTAAAAGTACACAAGTCACTGCATTGCATGTAGTTGCACCACAGTGTATCAACATGTTGCAGTGCATAGACTTGAAGTGGTTTATATAGAAAAAAAAAAAGTAATCAATGCATAGCAACACCCCTCATACCAGCACACACAGGTAACCGGACTGGTGTCCACATGCTGTAAAAGATGGCAAAAAATAAAAAAAGCAGTTCATAGTTGAATTTACATACACTGATGGCATTACTTACATCAAGCTGATCTCTCTTACATAGAGAAAAAAAACCTCTATATAATCTTGGAGAGCATTATTTGAGCCACATTTAGTACACAATGCCAAATTGAAACTTGGCAACCCAGATTCTAGCAATGTCTGGAAAAGCGTACAAAAGGTGAACACAACAGAACTCCATTTTGCTCTGGTTCAACCTGTTGATCAAGTCAGACAACGAGGTACCAAGCAAGTTACCAACACGACACAGAAGCCAAAACATTCTAACCAGTCATATTAAATAGGGTTACACTGATAGCACTTTTTTTAAAGACCGAGTACAAGTACTGATACTTTTTTCCAAGTGCTCGCCGTTACCGATACTTTTTTTTTTTTTTTTTAATTCAACCTTGTTGGGGGTTAGGGGGGCTTTGGTGAAATGCCAGGGGTCTAAACAGACCCCTGACAAATCCCTTTTGAGACATGGAAAGGGACTGAGGTTAGAGCAGTGGTTCTCAACCTGTGGTTGGGACCCCCTCGGGGGTCAAATGATGATTTGCCAGGGGTCACCAAATCCTGGGCTGTTCCTGAAGCCCGCACTGCTCTCCCAGTCCAGATTTCGGCATAGGTGTCACTGCTACAAGACACCACAAAGTTGGAGACACAGTGAAGCCGGAGACGCAGGGAGTAACACTACCTGTGATTATAGTTGCCATTAAAAGTCCCAACTACAGTTCTCAGATCAGCAGATGACCTTGATCAAGATCGCCTAAGTTGGCTGATCAGAACTCCCTGGCAGCACTGCCACTCATCCCACCACCCCACCCCCCACCCCCCACCACCGAGTAAGAGAAGGAATAAAAATAGAGGATACATGGAAGGGAGAGGAAAAGAGGGGAGCGGAAGAAAAAGGGAGAGAAAGAACAGGAAAGACGGCTAGAAAGAGGGATGGTGGGAAAAAAAAATCAAGAAATTAGGATAGAGAGAGGTAAAAGGGAAAGAAAGGAGAACAAAGAGAAAGAGTGGTACATCCTAAAATGTACCATAAGGGTTTTAATACTGTATGAGCGGAAGGGACTCAGGGAGCGCTAAATGACCATGGGTTAGGGGCGCAAATTACTTGTCTTGCCTTAGGTGCCGATAACCCACGCTATGAAAATAATTTTACGATTAGGGGTCTCCACAACTTGGGAAATTTTATCAAGGGGTCACGGCCCTAGAGAGGTTGAGAACCACTGGGTTAGAGGTTCCACAGCCGCACTGAAGATTGAGACAGAAGACAGCAGCTCCTCTCCATTCATAAACTGAGACATAATAAACTTAATGATGCTCAGTCATGAATGGACAGTCAGTGATCACTGACTGTGCCACACCGATCGTCCCTGAGTTTTCAGGTATCAGGAGCATTTGGAGTACAAGTACTCCTGCAAATGCTCGGTATCGGCACCAATACGGATACTACTATCGGTGCAACCCCAATATTAAAGATGCCAACTTCTTTATAGCAGGGTGGAAAGTGAATCTACAATACAAGGACCAGTCAAATTCCTTCTAGAAGCCAGCAGGCAAAGCCTAAAGTCCTAGTTCTACTAACAGCTGAAACTAATCAACATAAATCGATTATGAAAATATATAGAAAGGACAGAGCTGATAAAATTAACTTCTCAAAAAAGGCAGGCTTTGTAGGCACAGCATGAGGCAGTATGTATATAAAAAAAAACAAAAAAACACAACATTTGGAATACATTAAAATATAACAAACATGAAGAGATAAAAAAAAAACTCCCTCTGTATTCAAGGAGTCAACAGATACCCAAGCCTATAATATGGAAATTGTGAGCCACAATGTATCATAAAGCAAGTTGAAATCCAACAATAAAGTGTTCGTGTGGATCACTAAAAACGTGGCCCAAATGTTGTTCCATGGTTTAGCATCAATGCGTTTCGCAAGATAGACTTGCCTCTTCATGATTGATTGCGTGCTGATTGACTTCAGATGTGGAGAAATGACATAATGGATCAGAGGGACGGACATAGGGGCATCTCAGAGGAAGGAAAGAAAGATAAAAGTACTGGGGCAACACAACCCCCCCAGAGTCCCCACTGCTGCCAGTACAGGAACCTGCCAGGTGTAAAAAAAAAAAAAAAAAAAAAAAAGGGAAGAGTAGAGTTGGTGAGGAACACCAAGGTGTGCCTAAAAAGTGTAAGGTTACACCATGTAGCACAAGAAGCTTTGGGAGGTAGCTGGACGGGTGGGCCAATCATAAGTTGAAAAGGTAGATGCATGAAGAGGTGGATATTATGCTATAGGTGCGTGGAATCACATGGTTACACCAAAAGATGCCAGAGTAGCAACAGATATGCAGGATAAGTGCCTCTCGTACTCCTGTTTGATGATTTTAGCCGATTAATTGAAGGAATAAATCATCCAACTAACCGATTATGAAAATAATCATGGTTAGTTGCAGCCCTAATACAGCAGCATAAAAAAACCTCAGCAAACCAAAGCACCTTATATGCAGATAAAGCACAACATCCAGTGTAACAAAGATACCTCAAAGTAATGGACTGCTCATTTAGGTTTAACTGTTAATGTTCCTAAAAAAATAAAAATACAACACAATGTAAGGTATACAGAAGAAATTAGCACAGTGGGAAAATAATAAGTATTCAAGGATGGCATACACACTATAATGGTCTGCTGGTTTAGAACCGTGAAAAAAAAACAAAAAACAGGAACATTATATTATATTAGGTGGTCTGTGGTAATAATAAACCATTAGTAATATATTTTATTATTTCCAAAGAACATGACTTGTATATGAAGGTTATTCCTGAATATATATGTACACACCCAGAAGTGTCTTGTAACATACAAAAATACTTAATATTTAGAAAGATATTTTTTTTTTGTAATTAAAAATAATATAAGGTCATAATAACCTGCTCTGTGCACTGCTACTGCACAGAGCAGTCCAATACCTGCTCTTCTGGACTCTCCGACAGCACTGTCTGCTCATCCTCCCCTCTGGGGGGCCCCAAAGCAAGCCTAGTGTGAAGGGAGCACCCAGTCAGGCGCATCCCAGAGTCGGGCTGAGTGCATCCATAGACACACGCAGTGCAGCTCCGCCATGCCCCCTGCTCTCTCCTCACAGGATTTGACTAATAGCAGAAACCAATGGCTCCCACTGCTCTCAGTCTCCAGTGAGAACAGGAAGAAAGGAGCGTAACAGCACTGCAGATGGACATAGTACCGATCGAGCAAGGACTCAGGTAAGCATTTTAGGTAGGGGTTGAGTGGAACAGGTATTTTAAGGTTTGTTTACCTTAATACTGAGAATGCATGAAAAAAAAAAAAAAACATTTGCATTTACAAGTTACAACCACATTACAAAAAAAAAAAAAAAAAAAAAAGGAAGTCTCAAACTTTGAGCAAAACTTGTAGGAATTTAGTAACTTGATCCAATAGCACTCAGTTCACAATAAAACCTCCAGTAATTCATTGTCATATGGTTTATTCCATTCATTCAGGGTCTAAAAATTGGTCCCAACAGCATTTCAAAAATAAGGGGGGACATTTTCTGGATCTAGGTAATAGATATATCCATAACACTTGCCACTATTGTCAGTGTTAATATCCCCCCCACCCCCCCATTAAAAAAGGGAACATTTTTGTTTAATGTACTTCCCGTTTTTATATGTCAGTCATTCGCCTAAGTGAATGACGCAGGCTGCTGTAGTCCAAGACTCCTGGGATGCAATCATCACTAACCCCAGGAGTCATCAGGTTCTTTTTTTTTTTTTTTGATCTCCCGTGAGAGTTTGCAGCCAGGGAATGAGGGGAAGGAGAGAGTCAAGGAGGGCTGGATGACGGAGATAGGCAGGAAATCCACGTGTGCCACGCTGAGCCCTTACTGCGCATGCGTTTCCAGTCCTTTGTGTATATGTTGCTATAGAAGCCACAGCGAAGTTAGTTTCTGCTGCTATAGCAACATGTATGCAAATGCCTGCAAGCTGTGCTTAGTTCGCAGGCACAACCAAAAAAGGAATCTGCTTACGCATGCATGGGATTAAATCCAGCCAGAGATAGATTGAATCTTGGCTGGTTCAGCAGGTTCCAAATGAGATTTGATCCACCTATGGGCAGCCTGTTGGATTTTCTACATGTGATTACTACCGGTAGCTATAACCTCTAGCAGCAATTGTGTTCTACCAGCCACCAGGTAGGCTCCCCGCTGACAGAACACAATAGCGATACGGGAGGGAATTACCCTTTCAACACTGTTGATGGGGGACCCGAGTGATTTTCCTTTCTTCCACATGCTGTGGAAGGAAAGAAAACCGCATAATCTATGGGCTGCTCTAGCAGGGCACAGCAGCTGATCAGACCAGGATCATAATAGTACAGATTAATGGAAATGGATACCCAGTTGGGATTTTTGCTATTTCTAAAGCACAATGCATTTTTGTAAAGTAATCGGCTTGCCTGCTGTTCCTCTTTATGAAAAAGTCCCCTCCTACAGGGCCTAACGCGTAAGGGCGGAGTTAGAGTGATATCATCACATCCAGCTGCCAACAGTGTCTGTACGATGTGTGGGGAAGTATATGTTCTCTTATGCAAATTGTAAATTACATGTGAGTAGAATTTTTTTTTTTTTTTTAAACATATAATAAAATCTTTTAAAAAGTATAGACCAATTAGATGTGGCTTTACTTTTACTTTGAGGAGAACTGTGCCATGTGACCTTGAGCAATCCTTAACTCATGAGAGGTTGCATATGATCAGGATTTTCCATTAAAAGGATGAGATATGGAGTGTCTGCCGTACTTATCAAATTGCCTGTTTAGACCCCTTATTATTTTGAGGTTCATTTTTGAAGTGAGCAGACTCGCACTGGGTCACGAGGCGGTTTAAACGAAACATTTCTCATTGACATGCTTCTGCTGTGCCTGCCAAACACCACATTCGGAGGTTGGTACAACAAGCAACAAGGCAAATGTTACTTGTGCATGAGCCGCAGCTAGCATTCCATCAATTCATTCAACGCCATCGTAATGTTCTAATTCCCCAATGAAAAGGAAATGCTTATATGCAAAAAACATTCTTAAAATGGTTCCACCATCCGAGTGGATTAGCCCAGTGTTTATACTACGGGAAGAAGCGTGATCCAATGGATTAAAGTACTGCCGCAATTTAGAGAGAACAGGAGCCACAGCTTCTGTATATAGTATACCATAGCCATCTTAATGGTTTATTACAATGTACTACTAAAAATGTAAAAAAAATAAATAAATCATGTTCGTAGCTAAGATCACTAACAGAAAATTGGTGTCAAATAGGATAGCTTACCACTGTTAAAACATACAATGAATTTCTAGATGTATAGTTGGGACACACAAATAATGGGTTCCAGGTAATTTTTTTGTTTTGTTTTTAGAGAAATCAAGATTTAAACTCAATTAAAAACAAACAAAAAAAAAAATATAAAAAAAAAAAAAAACGTATTTAACCGCTTCCAGCTTAAGGCCATCATATGACGTCCTTGACATCCAGTGGGAATATCTGAATGATGCCTGTTTTCAGCCAACGATTCTGTGCACCATAAGAGACAATCAGTTTTGTTGCTTGATCATTCTTACAGGCGAAAGGAGGGGACATCTCCCCCACCCACTCCATCCCGCCACCATCCGATGCTTCTCCCGTGCCATTAGGGACCCAGAGAAAGAATCGTCCGCTGCCGGATGACGACCATAGAGATTTCCAGTGACCAGATGGTCACCAGTCATCTCTATGACCGTTGGAGGCCCCGGCGCGGCGTTACGATGTCACGTCCGAGCCGCAATTGTAATTTTTTTTTTTCATCTCATGCTTTTCAGCCTGTGGGAGAAATGTGGGGTCTTATTGACCCCGCATCTCTCCATAAAGAGGACCTGTCACGCACCATGCCTATTACAAGGGATGTTTACATTCCTTGTAATGGCAATAAAAGTGATAAAAAAAAAAAAATGTAAAATAGAAAGTGTAAAAAAAAAAAAAAAAAAAAAAATGCCCCTGGTAGGTAGCGCTCAGAAGCGAACGCAAGTCCCGCCAACCTTTGTAAACACCATTCAAACCACACAAGTTAGGTATCGCCGAGTGTGTTAGAGGGCGAGCAGCAATTCTAGCACTAGACTCCTCTATAACTCTAAACTGGTAACTTGTAAAAATGTTTAAAGCATCACCTATGGAGATTTTTAAGTACCAAAGTTTGGTGCCATTCCATGAGTGTGTGCAATTTTGAAGTGTGATATGTTAGGTATCCATTTACATGGCATAACATCATCTTTGACATTATACAAAAAAAAAATTGGGCTAGCTTTACTGTTTTATTTTTTAATTCATGAAAGTTTGTTTTTTTTTCAAAAAAAAAAAAAAACGCGTTTGAAAAATTGTTGCGCAAATATGGTAAAGCTGCCCATTCCTCTTGGCAAAAAGCCTCCAGTTCCTGTAAATTTTTGGGCTGTATTGAACTGCACATTTGAGATCTCCCCAGAGTGGCTCAATGATAATGAAGTCAGGAGACTGAGATGGCCACTCCAGAACCTTTACTTTATTCTGCTGTAGCCAATGACAAGTCGACTTGGCCTTGTGTTTTGGATCATTGTCATGCTGGAATGTCCAGTGGCATTTTGAATACCGCTATAGGCCACCATGTGGCCTTCAAACACAGGTATGATCCCCACGTGTTCAAATTTGCCGCCCTCGATAGGATATATGAGGATCTACGAGACGGTTTGAAGATCTTTGGGCGTATTTTGGCAGACAGACTCTCGACTATCATTACCTCCTTAGTCTCACCCAACCAAACAGGATTCATCCCGACCAGACAAATCACTGACAATAGCAGACTGGCATCTAATATCATACAAGATGCTGACCTACACTTCTGCAAAGTACTTTTTCTGAGCCTAGATATTCATAAGGCCTTTGATAGTGTGCTTTGGCCATACCTTGAACTAACCCTAGAAAAATTTGGATTCTTGGTAGCCTTTGTTCACGGCTTTCGAGCATTATATCATCAACCCCACACCCGGATTAGATTACCGGGTTGCAATTCAGCGTATTTCAGGTTAGGCAGGGGGACTAGGCAAGGCTGACCCTTGTCACCACATTTATTTGCCCTCGCCATTGAACCCTTAGCCCAGTCCATTAGTCTGGATCCTAATATTAAAAGGTTATTCAAAAGGGGACCAGGAATACAAGATAAGTCTAAGTCTATATGCAGATGACGTCCTCCTTTTTCTACCTGATCCGATAGTATCAATCCCCAACCTGATTTCCACCCTCCGTACCTTAAGACCTCTCGGGTTTGGGGGTTAACATTTCCAAGTGTTCAGCCCTTCCTATAAACTTCCCCCAACATATCTCTACAATTCAATCCAACTTTGGTTTCGCCACTGATGGACAGTACTTATCGTACTTGGGGATCAAATTGGCACCTTCACTCCACAAATTATACTTAGCTAACTATCCTTCAGCATTTTCCAGAATCAGACAACTCTAAAATCGCATGGAATGCATACATCTCCTTTTTAGGCAGGATTCAGGCGGTAAAAAGTGACGATTCTTCCTAAACGCTTATTTTTTTTAGAGCCCTCCCAATTTACGTGTCCAGACAAACACTTGAATTCATCCAAAGAGATATTAATAAATTTGTATGGCACAATAAAAAACCCAGATTAGGTAAGCAGATGATCTACAGACCCCAGGCCAGAGGAGGATTGGGCCTTCCCAATCTTTGGCACCATTACCTTTCAGCTACTTACACAATTGGCTCAGTGGCATATCCCCCCTCTCGGGATCCCCTGGCTCCTCCATAGCCCCTTACACTTTACCGGGATTATTATGGGCCCTTACAATCCGTACAAGAGATATTTCCCCACTTAATTCAGTAGTGGGTCAATCCTTACACATGCGGTCCCTTTACAAAAAAAAAAAAAAAAAATACTTCTTAGTCTCACCTTACCCCAAATGGGCCTCGTTTATTGGCAACCCATCATTTATTGCTGTTTTTCCTAACCCTAACTACTTTGCCATATGGATCTCTAGAGACCTAGTCACCCTTGGATCCCTCCAGAAGGATGGAGCGCTTCACTCCTTTTTAACATTACAAGCCTCTCACTCTCTACCCCGGTCAGGAGTTTTACAGATATCTGCAGATCAGACATTTTTCCAACACATACTTCCCTAGGTCGGACTCCTCACCTGTTAACGCATTTGAGGGCCTCTGTGGCCCTACATCCAGAGACAGAGGGATAATCTCCCTGCTATACAATTATCTGGGTGGCTTAGGCCTATCAGATAAATCCTCTGCCATGATTCAATGGGAAGTAGAGACCGGGCAGGTGGCATCCTCTGAGGAGTGGATAGACAGGATAACTAACCTGCATAAATGCACTAGATCTGCAGCTGTTAAGGAAACAGCGATGAAGTTACACACAAGGTGGTATTACACCCCTGCTAAATTGCATAAATTCTTCCCTAATGTTTCAGAGAACTGCTTTAGGGGATGCCTTGAGCAAGGGACCCATCTACCTATTTTTTGGAGTTGTGTTGCTTTGAGAGGCCTCTGGCAGAAAGTTACTGATAAGGTGGCAGACATCACAGGGGTACGGATAACTATAACCTACCAGATGGGATTACTTTTTGCTGATATCCCTGGGACCTCTTCCCATGACCAAAAACTGTCCCACACATTATTTAGCACTGTCCACTGGTGTATTGCCTTGTTTTGTCGCGTCCCATGGGACCAGGTCCTTAGACGTATGTCCACCATCCAACTTATGGAAAAAATTGCTAATACAATTACGGACACTATGCATATTTATGATAGAAAATGGAAATCCTGGGTTCCTTAGTCACTCGGAGTCCTCAAATACATCCTAATACTGGCTCCTTAACTAAAAGACACTAACTCCCGCTTGTCTATGGTAGTCTCTTGTAACCCACTCAGTTTCTCTTGTTAGTGGTTGTACACTCACTGACTTATGTTTTTTTTGTTCTTATATTTTTTTGTTATATATCTGTTCCAACGTTTATTATCACAACATAGGCGTCAAAATATTTCAGAGAGACTCTCAGGTACTTTAAGCCTCAGGACCTCCCCTTCCTGGTGTCCTCCTCAGTTCAATATGGCTCCTTTTGTAACTTATAGGAATTGGACTACTGTATGAATATTAGATATTCTGATTTCTAGCATTGTCATTCTATATATTATTCATATGGACTTTGGATAAGTGTTGAGTCTTCGGTTTCCACTATGGATGATATTGTCACGCTATGTACTTTTGACTGCTTTCCAATAAAAACGTGTATAAAAAAAATAAATGATGGAGGATCTACGAGGGGGCAACTTTGATCAAAAGAGTTCTACAGAGAAAAACTAAGGGCTCTTTCGCACGGGGGATGCGTATGTCCGTTTTTCATCCTTCCGTTTTCGGATGAAAAACGGACATACATGTATCCCTATAGAGCGTCGGATGTCAGCGGTGACATGTCCGCTGACATCCGACCCGCTCCGATCCGAAAAGTGTAACGGAGGAAAACCCTACTTTTCCATCCGTTTTCGGATCGGGTGACGACGGACACTACGGTCCGTCATCATCCGATCCCCCATAGGGGAGAGCGGTGCTCTGACAGGTCCGTCGCTGCACACCTGTCATTTTCCTGCTCAGCGGGGATCGGCGGAGCGATCCCCGCTGAGCAAGCGGGTGCTCACGGGGCGGATCATCACTGATCCGCCCCGTGTGAAAGAGCCCTAAATGGGTATATGACCTACATGCTATGTCATTTCCAGGGTTAGGTTTCATGTACACAGAACATTGTTCAACTTCTCCTGAAGGATTTAACTTGACAGCTAGAAACCGGCATCTAAAAAAATGAAGCTTGTTGCCCACAAAAGGAGCAGGAGCTTTTGAGTGACAAGCTTCACACAATGCGATTTTCTGTGCGATAAAACACTCTACAATCGTGTAAAAACAGCATTGTTTTAGGCGCCAATAAAATAGTACCCAATTCTGCATTTTGAGATTGTAGTGCGTTATGAGATGAGATCACGGGCAAAAATCGCACCGATTCTGCCACGATCCCAAGATGCCCAGGTGTGAATAGAGCTTTATAGTAGAAGTTCAACCTAAAACTAACTAGATCTACTGGCAGCCACATTCTAAAGATGAATCGATCTAACCCTGTAAAGAAAAAAAAAAAGCTATACATATCTTTTCTGCAGCTGATCCGGTCTGATCCTACGCTGAGCTGTCAGCTGTGGCTTCTCTGTGTAGGCGTGTGCACTAGAGACAGCAGACAATGGAAGCCCCATAGTAAGTCTATGGGTGACGTCACTTCCACTCAGCATCCGCCGCTGGAGACCGGATCCAGAGCAGAAAAGGTAGGTATGGTGATTTTTGCTTTACAGGGTTAGAGAAATAGTCTTAGAATGTGACTGCCAGTACATTTAGAGTTTGTTAATTTTAGGATGAACTTCTACTTTAAATATATTGAATGCACATATAGTCAAATGGGAATATGTTCTGGAGAAGGGACCTCTTTAGGCTGCCCACAGGCATTTACACTAGGTTCACACTGCAGCACACTCCAGCTCACAGCAGTCCGGTGTGCCCTAATTCACCATTTCAGGTCCGCTTTCAGCCCAAATTTTTGGCTGAACTCAGACCTGAAACGAGCCAAAAGACACACAGGACTCCTGTACAATTTGCACCGGAGCTGCCGCGGAGATGTGTGAACCCACTCCATAGAGGAAACCCGCATCCAATTTGCAAAAGTGTGAACCCAGTCTAAATGTTTGGATGTACTTTTAAAAGGTACCATTTTATCATTTTTGTATAGAGGAACCCTTATCTAGAAAAACATATTTGACTTGGAAAGTGAAAGCAGTTTTTCTAAAGGCATTTTTTGGACAGAATTAACATGCATCAAAAGTACAAAGCCCAATCTTTACAAGTGATATGACCCATAAAAAAAAAGTTAAGACTATCAAGTAAGGGCCTTGCAACATGCAACGGAAGCTCTTATCACGCACCAACATTCTCCATCTTGCTAGAAAATTTCAACTGATTAAATTTATGTTGGTTCTTTTTTAAACCCGTTACTTGAATAGTTGTGTAAATATAGAAAAACACTAGCTGTAGGAAGATGGAGGTCTCCACAAAAATGTTAGACCGACATTGGCTTTTTTTTTATTTTTTATATAGTAGTGGCCTACTCAATGATTTTTCTTGTTATTTTACGAACGCTCTTTATATACAGTAAAATAGGAACAGTAATTGATAACATCATAAAGGCCCCATTCACATCTATGTGCTGCGTAAACACATTATGTTGGGCAATAAAATATACGTTTTCTACCAATGCACCAGAATGTACAAATAACTTCACCTGGACTATTATTCTTGACACAGCACACAAGGTACAGTAGTAAAATAGCATGAGTTGCGGTGCTCTGTAATGCAGATGCACTGGAGTGTCATTGGAGAAAAAAAAAAAGTGCTGTACCATACGTTATGTAAGGCTGCAGCGGGCCTTTGAAATGGGGGGGGGGGGGGGGGGGTTCGGGGACAGATCCATGCGAACATGTTACATCCCAAATACAGGTGTAACGTTACTAAAAAGGTGAACTTATCCCTTTAAGGGGTTGTGTGCCTAACAATGTGTGCTGCTTTTTACAACAGATCTAGGTTTCTTATCTCTGCTTTGCAGAGATAAGAAACTGAGATCTTCCCTCTGTACAGTGATCTAAACAAAGGGCTTTATGCTGATTTGACACAGCCGATCAGCAGGTCCCAGATATTAATCATTGGCTGGGACTTGCTGACAACAGGTGTCAGCAGTGGGGTGTGCATCTTAAACCCGGAAGCAGGCAGCGACACACAGGTAAGTCGCTTTGGCTGTTAGGGCTGTCCATCCGCATGTTAAATGAAGAGTCTTTGATCCTGCCCTCAATGCTCAGCATTCACTTGGGTGAATGACGTGCACTGTGTTCCCTGTGCCTCCTGGGATATATGCGCATCACAGTCTCTCGTTCACAAAAGGAGGAGCCCTTTGTCTCCATGTTGATGATGTAGCAGTTAGAGAGGTGAAACAAAACATTTATCACTGACGGGTGTTTACAAAGTTCAGATTTTTTTTATTCTTATTTCAAAAGGAAAAAAAAAAAAAAAAAAAAACTGTTGCTGTAACTGCAGTGTGAGTTGGAGTTTGGCTGACATTTGATAGTGTATCTAAAGCTGCTAATACATTTAACACTTCTCTTCCTGCCAGACTGATGATGCTGCTGTTCAAAGGTGTCCCTGTGCTCTTTTATCCAGAGTGAGGACATTCTAATACAGGCGGTGTGTTACTGGCCAGATTACCATGGGTAAACAGAGAAAAAAGCCAAAAAAAAAAAAAACACTAATGCAGCCACCACATCTAAGGATTGGTAAACTGCAATAAATTACATTTTTGGTTTTGGGTTTAATACCACTTTAAGGAGGTTTTTCTGGCATTCTCTGTACATAAAATATGTATATTTCGGCTGCCCAAGCACACATTTAAAACTTTTAAGAAGATATCGATAGGATTGTATCTTTTTTTTTTTCCCTTTTATTGGTTGAACTAGATGGACTTGTGTCTTTTTTCAACCAAACTATGTAACCTCCAGTGCCATCTTATCTCAGACAAACAGCAATTTAAGTAACGTTTATATCCAAACCTCATTCAAGAACTGCCGGCAAGGTAACTTCTGACATTACTGTTGTACAACGGTAACTGGTTATGTACTCTTGGGCATCTGTCATTTATCTGCAGGCATTATATATAGACTGCCTACAAAAAAAGTCCAATGACCAAGGCAAAGTATTCTAGAAAAGAACTATAATCCTGTAGACAAGCATAAGAGGAAAAGATAAAGTAGTGAGCAATAAGTCTGATTGTGTAGTTAGAAGAGTGTTTAAAGATTAGGCTGTAATGCTGAGTAAAGAACTTTCTGAGTTGCTTCACAGGCCAATGATAACATTTTATCCTTAAAACAGGATGCACTGAAAGAAGAGGGATAACAAATAATGTGCTGCTGTAGACTTTGCACCGCATGTTCACTATCCAACCAGGTCATTGCCCAAGGTAGGGGAAAAAAATAGCATCAACCAAAGCAACAGGCAAAATAACCCCCCCCCCCTCCACCAATTCTCAGCTAGTGTTCATTCCATGGGCTTTAAACGCTGCATACAGATATGTACAGTGTAGTTTTGTCTGCACCTGTTCACAGGAGTATAGGTCTATTGGTCCATTCATAAAGCTGGGTCTGAGGTCATAATGTTGCGCTGTGTTCAATGTTTTAAAAAAATAAAAATCATAGGATACATATCCAGAGCCATACATTTCAGCATTATTTATGCTGTGCACATGATGTAAAGTTAATGCATCCTATTATAAAAGAGACAATTCCCACTAGTGCATTAGCATTGTAGCACAGCTGTAAAAACACGTCAACACAAGGACCCAAAAAAAAAATAAAAAATATATATATATGTATGTGTCCTGTTCACACGTCAAAGCTGCTTTGACCTGTGTTGCATTGTGGCAAAATGCAACATGTATGCATTTTAACACAACGCAGGTCAACTCGTGTTAAATGCAGGTCAACACAGCACAATCCAATGCGGGTAAAGGAGGAGGGGGGGGGGGGTTGGCAATTTTGTGACCCACAGGATGTAACGTGGGTTTTGCAATTTTTTTTTATGCTGCGTGGTATTTGCGCAGCAGTTTTTTTAAAAGCATTTCTTTTTCCCCCCCGGAAAAAAAACAAACAAAAAAAAAACAAACCACTTTTTTGAATGTTAAAAACAATACATAACCCAATAGCGACAAACAAAAATTTTACTATAGGCAAAGCTTTAACAGCCTTTTCAGGTTACCACTTTAGATTTACAGAGGTGGTCTAGTGCTATAATTACTGCCCAGAAACTGAAAGTGGTGATACCTCACCTGTGGGACGATCGCTGTTTGTGTGCGTGCGAGACCAGTGAGTGGATTGAGCACAGGGGGACGGGAGCAGTTTTTATTTTTTTAAATTACAGTTATTTTATTTTTTATTCTTACATCGCTGCTTTAAAATTGTTTATTTTTTTTTAATCACTTTTATTGTAATCACAAGAAAAGTAAACATCCTTTTGACAGCAATAGGCATGTGACAGGCACTCTTTATGGAGGGATCTGGGATCTACAAGACCCTAAATCCTTCCTTTGCCCTTAAAGGCATTCGATTACATCAAAGTCAGTGTTTCCAAATGCTTTTGATTTTTGAAAATGGCGCAAGTGACATCCGGGTAAACTAGAAGTGATGTCAGGTCATCGCTTCTGGATTACCATAGCCGATCCGGTGGGACAGGAGAGCCCAAGAAAGCTGTGTAAAAGACACGACCACCAGTCCTAAAAAGCAGTACCAACATGATGTCTGCAGCTGCAGGAATCATCCAGGTATAACCACGAAGTCCAGCGACATACGGGTACATTGCTGGTTGGCAAGTGGTTAACATTAAATGGGCGTCAATGCACGGCAAAACGTGCATCAACGCAAGTCAATGCGCATCAAATGGATGGAAATGTACATCCGTCCATGTTCCCTGCATTATATCGCAAGTCAGTGGGGATTCAGCCTAAATGTCATCAATGTGTAGTCAGCAGTACTGCTGCTGCTGACTATGCACTATTAATTTTTGTATGTCAGCCTTGAACGGCCACATGCATCCTAGCAACCTAAGACGCTGGGCAACAGAAGCTACCTGCATCCTAGCAACCAAGGGTGCTATAAAGCCCTGTGGAAACGATTGGCACAATAATAATGTGTCAGGGGCTGAATTGTGCCATACCAACCAAGGGCGCTAATTGGCAGAAGCAGCCTACATTCTAGCAACTAAGAATGCAAGCGGCAGGAGCCACCTACATCTTAGAAACCCAAGATACTAAGCAGTAGAAGCTGCCTGCGGCCCAACAATCAAGGATGCTAGGCAGTAGTAGCTGCCTGCATTCCAGCAACCAAGGACAACAGGTGGCATCAATATCAATGTGTAATCAATGGACCAGTGCTGTTGACTACACATGGTTGAACATTGTCAGCCAGCAGCAGCTCATGCTTTTGCTATACCACTGAACGCACATGCTTGCATATAATGCACAGACAGCTAAAAATTCAGGTATCCAGTCATTCTGGTGAGGAAGCACACAAAGCTGAACTTCCTGGGCACAGGATATTACCATGAAATCATGCTTATAGTGACAACTCCCACAAACACAACAACATTTGCATTGATAAATGTGACCATTTGAATCAATTAACTTGGCAACTAGTAGCTGAAATCCCTAAAGGTCTTGAGATCAAGTCATATGACTAACGTTTTAGTTATGGTTTGGATTTTCCATTAAGAAAGGTCTGCTGGGCTATAACTGGTCAAGAAAAATGTTGAACCCAACACCATTCAGAGTAATAATTAACTTACTGATAGCTTTGTGCTAGATGGAATGTTTTCAGGACTTCTTATATAAACATTTACATTGTATGCTGAAGACTAAATTGTATTAATGGAGTACAAATAACCATAGACATAACATAATCATCTAAAAACAATACCAATACCAGCCCTGATCCACGCAAGCAGCGACACCCTTGGAGGTCATACTATGTTATTGCACTGCTTGGAAGAAGAGTTTTACAAGCTTCCCTTGTTTCTTACTAATAGGTGTGCAGAACAAACAACGGATCCGTTCTGTTACAGTTTTTAACTTTAATTATCAGGGCTATTTGCACTCACATGAACATGCATGTTTATTAATGTACAGACTGTTTAAACAAAATCTAGTTTAGGATCAGTTAATGCCACATCTCTGTCATCATCCTTTACCGATAATAAGGGATCAATAATCATAGGATGACAGTTGCTCCATAGAAAAGGGCAAGCCTCATTCCACAGAGCAGTCAGATTAAAGTTGTGCTCATAAGTTTACATAGAATGGCCAAGAATTTATGATTTCTTGGCCATTTTTCAGAGAATATGAATGATAACAAAACCTTCTCTCACTTGTGCTTGGCTAAAGCCATTTATTATCAACTGTGTTTACTCTTTTTAAATCATAACGACAACATAAACTACCTTAATGACCCTGATCAAAAGTTTACATACCCCAGTTCTTAATACTGTGTATTGCCTCCTTTAAAATCAAGCCTCCAGTTCCTGGAAGTTCTTGGACTGTCTTGCATGAACTGCACGTTTGCGATCTCCCCAGAGTGGCTCAATGATATTGAGGTCAGGAGACTGAGATGGCCACTCCAGAACCTTGACTTTATTCTGCTGTAGCCAATGACAGGTTGACTTGGCCTTGTGTTTTGGCTCATTGTCATGTTGGAATGTCCAAGTACGTCCCATGCGCAGCTTCCTGGCTGATGAATGCAAAATTTGCCTCCAGTATTTTTTGACAACATTCTGCATTCATCTTGCCAACAATTTTGACCAAATTTCCTGTGCCTTTGTAGCTCACACATCCACAAAACATCAGTGATCCACCTCCGTGCCTTTCATCATAGGCCTTATTGACTCCTCTCCAAATGTAACGTTTATGGTTGTGGCCAAAAAACTCAATTTTGGTCTCATCACAATGACTTTGTGCCAGAAGGTTTGAGGCTTGTCTATGTGCTGTTTGGCGTATTGTAAGCGGGACACTTTGTGGCATTTGTGTAGTAATGGCTTTCTTCTGGTGACTTGACCATGCAGCCCATCTTTCTTCAAGTGCCTCCTTATTGTGCATCTTGAAACAGCCACACCACAAGTTTTCAGAGAGTCCTGTATTCCACCTAAAGTTATTTGTGAGTTTTTCTTTGCATCCCAAACAATTTTCCTGGCAGTTGTTGCCGACATAAGTTGGTCTACCTGACCGTGGTTTGGTTTCAACATAACCCGTTATTTTTCAATTCTTGATTAGAGTTTGAACACTGCTGATTGGCACTCTCAATTCTTTGGATATCTTTTTATATCCCTTTCCTGTTTTATACAGTTCAACTACCTTTTCCCGCAGATCCCTTGTCAATTATTTTGCTTTCCCCATGACTTAGAATCCAGAAACGTCAGTGTAGCACTCGATGAAAAATACAAGGGTCTGTCAGGAGTCCAGAAACTCATTGACCTTTTAAAACACACACACACACTAATTACAATCAAACAGATTACAGTTGAGGATGGTTACCTTTAATAGCCATTCAAAAACCTTTGTGTATGTTATCAGGCCAAAATCACCAGGGTATGTAAACTTTTGACCAGGGTCATTTGGGTAGTTTGTTTTTATTATGATTTTAAAAAAGGAGTAAACACAGTTGATTAATAAATGGCTTCAGCCAAACACTAACCATGAGTGAAAAATGTTGTGCGTTATTCATATTCTCTGAAAAATGGCCAAGAAATCAAATTCTGCCAGGGTATGTAAACTTATGAGTACAACTGTATATCTGCATGTCCAACTGTCTTCCTATGTCTATAGGTCAAAAGGTTAGCTTTTGGGTATACAGGCATTAGATGAGTCACTCAAGTTGATACATGCAGTGACAATCTCATCTCTCTGAATGGCCTTCAAGTTGGTCGGCATCCCCTGTTCTAGAAACAGTGACTGTTCTGATAGTGACAGATCCCTTTCTGAAAATTCAGGGACAATCCCCTCTATGATCCTGCTCCCTGCACCCCTCCACCACTATAAAAGCTATTTGTTAGCTTGGCCAAGCCATGCACACATGCCAATATAGCGTCTCATCAATTGTGTTCCCATGGGAAGATGGGAACATGTCTACATGGTGCCAAAAGCCATTCACCAAATGGTAAGGCATCTAATACAGTAATTTTTAACATGGAACCCTTGAAATAATTCAGTCTCAGGGAAAACCTACTAATGACTACACCTACAGCCCACAATATATTACCATAAATGCCAGTGGGAGGAATGCCCATGCATTGGCGGTCAGTGAGAAGAATCTCATAGATAGCTAAAAAAGATATTTGCCATTAGTGGTTACCGTATTTAATCGGTGTCTAACACGCACAATGTATAACAGCATCTTAATTTTAAGTGGGAAGTTTCAGGGAAAAAAAAAAAACACCTTTCCACAGACCCCTGAGCCCCCTGCATGGTACACAGAGCTCTTTCATTATAAAGCCCCCCCCCCCTTCTGCACTCCTAGGAGACCCCCAGTCTCCTGGGACAGCATTGCCAGCATGCTCTGGATTGGAGCTATTGAATACCTGCATTGCCATCACTGCCGGCCCCTTCTCGTGCGCCGCTCCTCCTGTGTCACTTGTGGATCTTTTGAATACCTCCATTGGTGCCGTGGACCCGGTCATGTGACATATCTCTGCTCTGAATCATTGATGGTCACATGATTGCTCTCCCCCTTCCTCAAGCTACACTCGAGGAAGGGAGCGGAGCGGGAGGAGGAGAGCAGCGTTGGTGGAGGGGTTTGAATTGCCATACAATGGCATGGGGGAGCGGTGTGTGGGAGGGGGCTTGCAGTATTGTTATCTAGAGTTGTCCTGGCAGCGCTGCCCCAGGGCCAGGAGAGGCGGATGGACCTCCCAATCCCCGCCCCTTCCGGTTAAAAAAAAAAAAACAGATATCGGCGTATAACACGCAGGCACATTTTACTCTGTTTTCAGGGTAAAAAAGTGCATTTTATACGACAATACGGTACTTAGCCGAGAGGCAAAAATTGATCTTTACTCAAGGAACCCCTAGTAACCTCTGGAGGAACGCTACGGTTCCATGGAACCCTGCTCGAGAAATGCTGAAGGTAGGAGGGGACCTTTACTTTTAAAAATATTTCCACTGGTTTCCCTAAAATAAACAAAGAAATTCAAAGTTTTCATATTAAAGTATAACTCAAGGAAATACTGTACTTTTAAATATCTACTGGCCCCTAAGGCATATGCCACCTTGTGGACTTATCTCCTTTATTTTTCTATTTCCATTTTTACTGACTGCTTAAGAGTATAGCTATTGCTTTGCTCCTGGTGCTCTGATCACAGACGGTCTGCCCACATAATACTTTAATTTTATGTGAACTCATTTACAAAATACAAATACTTTTATGGTTGGGCAAGAGGAGCGAGCAAAACTGCTGCAAGCAATTCTGCAGCTGCTGTAATGGAGACCTGCAGGTCCAGTGCCGGAAGTATAGAAATAGCTGCACTCCCACTGTTCAGTAAAAACGTAAGCAGTAAATAAAAGATAAATCTACCAGGTAGCAAACACCTTGATGGATTAAAGCAAAGTTCCACCCAAAAGTGGAACTTCCGCTTACCTGCTTCCTCCCCCTCCGGTGCCACATTTGGCACCTGTCGAGGGGGGTACCTGTTTTTGACAGGTACCCTTTCCCACTTCCGGGAGACTGCACTGCGGCACCATCCCTTGGAAGTTTGGCCCCCTTTCTCCGCCGCTGGGCCGTTTAGAAAGCACAGTGTGTTTTGCGCACTGAACTAGGGTTGTCCCGATACCACTTTTTTAGGACCGAGTACAAGTACCGATACTTTTTTTCAAGTACTCGCCGATACCGATTACCGATACTTTTTTTTTAATGTCACGTGACAGTTTTTTTTTTGTTATTTTGGGTGGGGGGGGTGAACGTTGTATGTGTGTGTGTTTTTTTTTTTACAATTTTTATTTTTTACAATAATATTTTTTTATTCTTTATTGTTTTTTTTTTTTTTTTTTTTTAAATCAGCCCTGTTGGGGGGCTTTGGTGAGATATCAGGGGTCTTAACAGACCTCTGATATCTCCCCCCTTGAGACAGAGAAAGAGACAGAGGATAGAGATTCCCCAGTCCCTTTCTCTGCAGCCTCAGCTGCACTGAGAATGAATGGAGAGAAGACAGCGGCTTCTCTCCATTCATAAACTGACACATAGTAATCACAGGAGATTACAATGTTTCAGTTATGTGAATGGACAGAGTCAGCTGACTCTATCCATACACAAAGGAAGGAGGGGGAGGACGGAGGAACTGAGGGGGAGAATGGAGGGGACAGATAAGGATAGAGGAACGGAGGGGGAGAGATAAGAAGAGAGGAACGAAGGAGGAGAACGGAGGGGACAGATAAGGAGAGAGGAATGCAGGGGACAGCGGAGAGGCACAGAGGAACAGAGGGGGGATGGAGGAGGATGCAGTGACATACAGCGGTGACCGATCACCGCTGTATGTCACAAACTGGTGAAAGCCGCTAACTCCCCCACGCGCCGATCACAGCTGTCCTCTAGGTATCGGGGGAAGCATCGGGAGCATTTGCCCGAGTACAAGTACTTGGGCAAATGCTCGGTATCGGTGCCGATACCGATACTAGTATCGGGACAACCCTACACTGAACAGTAGGGAACCGGCTGTCAAGCTAAAAGGCTTCACTGCCAGTGGTCCTTACAGTGAATGGTGGTGGCAGCACCCGACAGCCAATTCGAAAATCGGCTGGGGTGCCAACATTGCGGGCTCTCTAGACAGGTAAGTGTCCATGTATTAAAAGTCAGCAGCTGCAGTAAGTCAGCGGAACTCCTCTTAAAAGAGGCATTAACCAAAAAAATAAAATTGTGAGCAGGTGGCTCTTTATTGCAAAAGAGACATGCTATGTCAACTACAATTACACACTTACCTGGCTGTCTGTAGTCTTCTGTGCAGCTCATCATGCATTTCTGACACACTCCATGGAGGAGTAATTAAATTCCATGTACATGCATGGGGTTAAATCATTTCCTACCAGGCCAATCAAGAGGCCGCAAACCCAGCACCTAGAAGTAGCCCAGGGAGATGATGACCGTGGGCGCCACGGGATGTAACCGGCACATCACTGGAAGGTGGAGGCGAGTGTTTTGTGGAGTTTAGTTCTCTTTTAAAGGCCAAGTTCAACTTTTAGAACATTACAGATCGCACCTGTATTTAAGCAAACAGCGGATGTGGGTTCTCCTGCAGTGCAGCCGTTGTCACATTTAAAAAAGTCTCCGCCCTCACAGCTGCATCATTCCTTCACAGTGATCTGTGAATGAATGAACTACAATTCCCATCTGCCACCACTGCTGGCTTGAAATTCACAAGTGCTCTGATCACCACACTCAGTCCACCTCCAGCTTTATAAATGAAAGTGTGTATGGAAGATTGGGCAGAAAGCTGGAGGGAGAGTGTGCAAGAAAGAGCCTGACATTACACCTGCAATCCGATCGCAGGTCCGATGCTTTGCAGGCTCCTGTGGGAAAATAAATGCATAGTTTTTTTTTTTTTTTCCTGCAAAGTTACAGTATGTGCATTTATTATTTTTCCCCTAACAGCTTCCAAACTGGCCCGCAATGTGCTCTGGACTAGTGACCCGTACATCTCTGCCCGTTTCCGGGTTTAGGATGCGTACCTGACGCCCCCCGCCACCTGACGTGATTGTACACAGCGGGAGTTTTCCCCAACAGGTCCTGACAAATGATTCATGACAATCAACACAGGGCTCTGTACAGAGGGAACTCTCTCTCTCTGTTTCTTCTCCATGTAATGAAGGGAGAAGAAAAAGATATTTAGGAAAAAGCAGCACACATTACACAAACATTAGTTAGGCACGCAGTTATCTGTTGACTCCCCCTAGGTGTTAACCCCTTCCCAGCCAGTGTCATTAGTACAGAGACAGTGCATAGTATTAGCACTGATCACTATATTAGTGCCACTGGCAATCACGCCCCACTCAGTGTCAGATTGCCTGCCACACTATCACAGCCCCACCATAAAAGTCACTGATCAACACCACTAGTCGAAAATAAAAAATACATTTTAAAAATAAGTAAAAATTCCAGTGTATATACCAGTGGTGGCTAGATGCGGCCCTTTGCTTGCATTTATCTGCCCCTCGGGGGGGCACCATTTTCATTTACCGATACCAATGGGGCATAATTCCCCCAAACCACGCCAACAATGGGGCACAATTCCTCCCACTGAGCCCAGCAACCTGGAATAGTTTATTCCCACTGATGTTGGGACCTTTTTTACTCCCACTGGCCACAGTCCGGCACCCTTAAGCCCGAAGGACAGTAAACTGGCCCTTTGTTTAGGAAGTTTGGAGACCCCTGGTAAATACCATAGTTTGTAGACACTATAACTTTCACACAAACCAATCAATATACACTTGCTGGGATTCAGCTTCCGGAGCTGAGGTGGTTAAAGGTTAGGTTATCCTTCTTGGCCAGCAGAATTTGAAAAGGGCTGCGATTCCTGAAAGTCCGTTTTCAGGCTAGGTTCACACCGGTGAATGGAAAAACACTGCATGTGAATCACACAGGAATTGAATTCCTGTGCACATCACATGCGATGTCTGTGGGGTGCGATTTCAGCCATACATTTTGTATGGCTGAAATCGCATCAAAATGGCGCAGGACCCTTTTTTTTCCTCCTGCACCTGAATCGCATTGTACGGGTGATCACACCCATGTGATACAATTCTGGCAACTGCATATCATTTTGCTATCTGTTTTGGGGAATTATTAGGATAACATTGACACCTGCAGCAGATCGGCATGGACGCTGTGCGATCGCTTATGGCCCCTACACACGATCCGAAAAGAGGTTGGAAAACACCGCTTTCGAAGCGATCGTACGATAATCGGGTTGTTAGTACAGAGCTTTAGGGAGCCGATCAGGACAGCTCATGTGATTGGATAAAAACAATTTTTTTCTTGCACGATTTTTGATTAAATCAGTAGTTGTCGTGCGAAAATACAATGCAACATATGACATTGCATCCGATTTTTTATCTTGAGAATTTGTCACTTTAGTAAATTCTCCATTTTCGATATGAGACTAGAATGCAATAAAAAAAAATAAAAAAAAGGGGACGATCTGTCATCTGATTTTCAGATTGTGTGTACGGCTATTAGAGTGCGATGCAGGAAACGCAGCAAATCTTGTGCCTTTCCCGCATCGCATTAGCGTGAACTGAGAGGCGGTTCATGCCAAAACGCAGCGCGGGAAATGTGCGTTTGATATGCGTTTTCTGCATTGCAAGTAAACGTGCTGCCCTTTTGATCTTGCATGTGGGTGCCAATGTATTAACGGCACCCCAAACGCAGATCACAAAGTGCGTTTGCGGGCACCAAATCGTATAGTATCCTGTGGTTCAGTGCAGTGTGTTTTGAAAAAGTAGTGCATGCAACGTGTGGGAATCGCACAGGAACGTGTGCGCTTGGATGGGAGCCAGCCCTTGAATAGCACACAGTAAGCACCAAGGATCAGATGAATGTCCACCCTGCTGAGCAGGTTACTAGAATAGTAGAGAAGAACCCCCAACACAGTAGACTGTTCCATGCCTGGGGGTGAATTCCAGCAATGGCCAGCTCTAATCAGGAAGCAAGCAGTGCTCGGCTTTCCAAAGACAAGTGATCCTAATAGAATTAAGTCTGATGGAGGCAGCATGAGAGCACATGATGAACCAGAAACACAGGCTGATCAGTAATGATGCGGGAATCATGGTCATGGCCGAGGAGATCACACATAGACAACAAGAGATCAGCTCATCCAGGAATACAACATGCAGGGTGTCACCAGTCACCGGATCTGCCCAGCATTGAATGAAAGGAGTCAGGACACACTCTGCCCATGTCACACATGATGATGCAATGAGCGCTCACCCACCTGGTCTCCTGGTTGCTGAACTTCTTGGTGACCACCTTGCCCAGCTCCAGTCCGAGCCGCTCCGCCACTTTCTGGGAGAGGTCCTGGTGAGAGCTGCCGCTGAACAGCACGATATTGGGCATGGCGCCTGGCACAAGCACACACCGGAGAGAGAAGGGAAGAAGAGGGACCGGGAGCAGAAGGGAAGAAAGAGGGAGCCTGCTGAATAGAAGAGCGCTGGCCGGTGAGAGGCTTTCTTCCCTTCTGCTAGCACGGTGCACGGCTCCGAGTCATGTGGCTGCTGTGTGGAGGTATCAGCGGGAGAAGGAGGAGAGAGCTGGGAAAGGAAGTGATGGCACAGTGTCTGCGGGTCAGCCGCCGAGACCACGCCCCTACGCCGTACAGACCACGCCTCTCCGCTGTTCGTCTTGTCTAAACCAGCGCTCAGCTGCTGTGTGAGCCATGCTGTGTGCTTATACCTTTACCTACCTACCTACACGGCTAAGGGGGTACTCATCGCTGCTTTGTGCTCCCTGATTATTATCATCATACAACTATATATATATATGTATATATATATATGTGTGTAAATGTGATGGTATACAAGTGTATGATTTGTGCGCTAGAGATTGTTGATTACACTTCAGGATGTGACAACTTGTTAGGGGAGGTACTGCACGTAGTAGGGATGTTACAATACCAGTTCTTCCAAGTGTACAATGATGGATGACTGGATAGAACTGCATTCAGGCTCCATTCACACACCAATGTGTTTTTTCATGCTCTTTGCAGAAACGCAGGACATTATTTTTAACACGTTCACATCAGACTAGGTTCATATCTATGCGGCTGCGCTTGATGCGTTTTTGCATGCAGTTTTCATGTATTCTGCGTTTTACGTTTTTTTTTAACTTTAAACCCGCTGTCTTCTCCTTTCCATCGTCTCTTCCTGTTGTCTTCTCCTTCCCATCGTCTCTTCCCGCTGTCTGCTCCTTTCCGTTGTCTCTTCCCGCTGTCTTCTCCTTGAGCTGTCTCTTCTCGCTGTCTTCACGAGCTGTCTCTTCCCACTGTCTTCTCCTCGAGCTGTCTCTTCCCACTGTCTTCTCCTTCCCGTCATCTCTTCCCACTGTCTTCTCCTCGAGCTGTCTCTTCCCACTGTCTTCTCCTCGAGCTGTCTCTTCCCACTGTCTTCTCCTTCCCTTCATCTCTTCCCGCTGTCTTCTCCTTCCCATCATCTCTTCCTGCTGTCTTCTCCTTCCGTCATCTCTTCCCGCTGTCTTCTCCTTCCCATCGTCTCTTTCCACTGTCTTCTGCTCGAGCTGTCTCTTCCCGCTGTCTTCTCCTCGAGCTGACTCTTCCCACTGTCTTCTCCTTCCCGTCGTCTCTTCCCACTGTCTTCTCCTCGAGCTGTCTCTTCCCGCTGTCTTCTCCTCGAGCTGTCTCTTCCCACTGTCTTCTCCTTCCTGTCGTCTCTTTCCTCTGTCTTCTCCTCGAGCTGTCTCTTCCCACTGTCTTCTCCTTCCCGTCGTCTCTTCCCGCTGTCTTCTCCTTCCCGTCCTCTCTTCCAGCTGTCTTCTCCTTCCCATCGTCTCTTCCCGCTGTCTTCTCCTCGAGCTGCCTCTTCCCACTGTCTTCTTCCCGTCGTCTCTTCCCGCTGTCTTCTCCTTCCCATCGTCTCTTCCTGCTGTCTTCTCCTTCCCGTCATCTCTTCCTGCTGTCTTCTCCTTCCCATCGTCTCTTCCCCCTGTCTTCTCCTCAAGCTGTCTTTCCCACTGTCTTCTCCTTCCCGTCGTCTCTTCCCACTGTCTTCTCCTTCCCGTCGTCTCTTCCCACGGTCTTCTCCTTGAGCTGTCTCTTCCCGCTGTCTTCTCCTCGAGCTGTCTCTTCCCACTGTCTTCTCCTTCCCGTCGTCTCTTCCCGCTGTCTTCTCCTTCCCATCGTCTCTTCCCGCTGTCTTCTCCTTCCCGTCATCTCTTCCCGCTGTCTTCTCCTTCCCATCGTCTCTTCCCGCTGACTTCTCCTTGAGCTGTCTCTTCCCACTGTCTTCTCCTTCCTGTCGTCTCTTCCCACTGTCTTCTCCTCGAGCTGTCTCTTCCCACTGTCTTCTCCTCGAGCTGTCTCTTCCCACTGTCTTCTCCTTCCCGTCGTCTCTTCCCACTGTCTTCTCCTCAAGCTGTCTATTCCCACTGTCTTCTCCTCGAGCTGTCTCTTCCCACTGTATTCTCCTCGAGCTGTCTCTTCCCACTGTCTTCTCCTTCCCTTCATCTCTTCCCGCTGTCTTCTCCTTCCCATCATCTCTTCCTGCTGTCTTCTCCTTCCGTCATCTCTTCCCGCTGTCTTCTCCTTCCCATCGTCTCTTTCCACTATCTTCTGCTCGAGCTGTCTCTTCCCGCTGTCTTCTCCTCGAGCTGACTCTTCCCACTGTCTTCTCCTTCCCGTCGTCTCTTCCCACTGTCTTCTCCTCGAGCTGTCTCTTCCCGCTGTCTTCTCCTCGAGCTGTCTCTTCCCACTGTCTTCTCCTTCCTGTCGTCTCTTTCCTCTGTCTTCTCCTCGAGCTGTCTCTTCCCACTGTCTTCTCCTTCCCGTCGTCTCTTCCCACTGTCTTCTCCTTCCCGTCCTCTCTTCCAGCTGTCTTCTCCTTCCCATCGTCTCTTCCCGCTGTCTTCTCCTCGAGCTGCCTCTTCCCACTGTCTTCTTCCCGTCGTCTCTTCCCGCTGTCTTCTCCTTCCCATCGTCTCTTCCTGCTGTCTTCTCCTTCCCGTCATCTCTTCCTGCTGTCTTCTCCTTCCCATCGTCTCTGCCCCCTGTCTTCTCCTCAAGCTGTCTTTCCCACTGTCTTCTCCTTCCCGTCGTCTCTTCCCACTGTCTTCTCCTTCCCGTCGTCTCTTCCCACGGTCTTCTCCTTAAGCTGTCTCTTCCCGCTGTCTTCTCCTCGAGCTGTCTCTTCCCACTGTCTTCTCCTTCCCGTCGTCTCTTCCCGCTGTCTTCTCATTCCCATCGTCTCTTCCCGCTGTCTTCTCCTTCCCGTCATCTCTTCCCGCTGTCTTCTCCTTCCCATCGTCTCTTCCCGCTGACTTCTCCTTGAGCTGTCTCTTCCCACTGTCTTCTCCTTCCTGTCGTCTCTTCCCACTGTCTTCTTCTTGAGCTGTCTTTTCCTGCTGTCTTCTCCTTGAGCTGTCTCTTCCCACTGTCTTCTCCTTCCCGTCGTCTCTTCCCGCTGCCTTCTCCTTCCCATCGTCTCTTCCCGCTGTCTTCTCCTTCCCGTCATCATTCCCGCTGTCTTCTCCTTCCCATCGTCTCTTCCCGCTGTCTTCTCCTTCCCGTCATCTCTTCCCACTGTCTTCTCCTTCCCATCATCTCTTCCCGCTGACTTCTCCTCGAGCTGTCTCCTCCCACTGTCTTCTCCTTCCTGTCATCTCTTCCCACTGTCTTCTCCTTGAGCTGTCTCTTCCCGCTGTCTTCTCAGAGAGCTGTCTCTTCCCACTGTCTTCTCCTTCCCATCATCTCTTCCCGCTGTCTTCTCCTTCCCGTCATCTCTTCCCGCTGTCTTCTCCTTCCCGTCGTTTCTTCCCACTGTCTTCTCCTCGAGCTGTCTCTTCCCACTGTCTTCTCCTCGAGCTGTCTCTTCCCGCACCACCGTCTCTTCCTCGCCGCCGGTTACCCGCTAAATTTTTTTTAAAAAGCCGCTCTTGTTCTGTTGATGTCTTCATCTGTTTTGTTGTCGCCCGCTCCTTTGTCACAAGGGACGGGCTCTCTGGGTGATGTCATCGGATGGCCATGCCCCATGGCTATATAAAAGCCGTCAGAGAGCAGGCGACAACAAAACAAATGAAGACATCAACAGAACAAGAGTGGCTTTTAAAAAAATGTTAGCAAGTAACCGGCGCTGAGGAAGAAGACAGCTGTGGGAAGAGACAGCAGCAGCGGGAAGAGGCAGTTTGAGGAGAAGATAGCAGGAAGAGACGGCTAGAGAAGACAGAGCTATTAATAAAGAAATGGTCAAAAACCAGCTCTTGTGTTTTTATTACATTTCACTGTTTTTTGGTGAATGGGTAGGGGTACGATGTACCCGATACCCATTCACATGGGGGGGGAGCGGATCTGGGGGCCCCCTTCTTAAAGGGGGCTTTAAGATTCTGATATGCCCCCCCACCCGCAGACCCCGACAACCACAGGCTAGGGTTATCTGGAAGAGGCCCTCCTCATCAACATGAGGGCAAGGGGCTTTGGGGTGGGGCGTGCAGAGCACCCACCCCCCCATGTTGAGGGCATGCTGCCTGGTATGGTTCAGGAGGGGGGGTGCACTCGCTCTTCCCCTCCCTTTCCTGACCTGCCAGGTGGCATGCTCGGATAAGGATCTGGTATGGATTTTGGGGGGGATCCCATGCCATTTTAAAAAAAAATGTGCGTGGGGGGGTCCCCTCTGAATCCATACTAAACCTTAAGGGCCTGGTATGAACCTGAGGGAAACGCCACGCAATTTTTTTTTTTTTTTACATTACGTTTTTCCGCTGACAGCTGATGACTCATTGGGTGTTAACCACTTCAGCCCTGGAAGGATTTACCCCCTTCCTGACCAGAGCACTTTTTTGCGATACGGCACTGCGTCGCTTTAACTGACAATTGCGCAGTCGTGCGATGTTGCACCCAAACAAAATTGATGTTCTTTTTTTTCCCACAAATAGAGCTTTTGTTTTGGTGGTATTTGATCACCTCTGCGGTTTTTATTTTTTGCGCTATAAACAAAAAAAAAAGCAACAATTTTGAAAAACAAGCAATATTTTAGAATTTTTGCTATAATAAATATCCGAAAAAAATATATAAAAAAGTTTTTTTTCTTCAGTTTAGGCCAATATGTATTCTTCTACATGTTTTTGGTATAAAAAATCGCAATAAGCGTATATTGATTGGTTTGCACAAAAGTTATAGCGTCTACAAAATAGGCGATAGATTTATGGCATTTTTATTATTAATTTTTTTGTTACTAGTAATGGCGGCAATCAGCGATTTTTATCTAGACTGTGACATTATGGCAGACACATCGGACAACCTGGACACTTTTTTGGGACCATTGGCATTACAGCGATCAATGAGATAAAAATGCATTGATTACTGTAAAAATGTCACTGGCAGTGAAGGGGTTAACACTAGGGGGCGATCTAGGGGTTAACTGTATTCCCTGGGAGGTGATTCTAACTGTAAACTTGTGTCTCTACAAGTGAAATCTGCATGGTTTTTCATTAGCTTTAATGCACGCATGGTGTGAAAGAGGCCCCAAGATTGTTTTGTTTTTGATTAATGAATTTAATATCAGGTAGAGGGGAAGTGCGGCTCTGAGGACTCTAATTTAAGGGGAGGAACCCTGGGCATCCAAATGTAAGGGATTGAGACTCTGAGGACCCTGATGTAAGGAAGGCAGGACCATGATGTAAGCATAGCTCCCAACTGTCCCTGATTTGGAGGGACTGTCCCTGATTTGAAGCAATGTCCCTCTGTCCCTCTTTCCCCTTCATTTGTCCCTCATTTTGATCTAAACCATATAGTTGTGTATAAAATGCACTATTTATCTTTCAAAAAGTGTTTCCCAGTGCTGAACCTTTCATCCAAATTCTAAATTGCTGTATTTGTAAATTTTAAAAGCCAATATAAAAGAATAGTAGTGGTAAAAAAAACCCCTTGTGGATTTAATTAACTTTTTTTTTTTTTTTTTTAGGTTAGTTCTCCTTTTTAAGAGGGTGTGGCAGGGGGTGTGTCTTATGCCTACATGCATTTCATAGTAGGTGTCCCTCATTCTCATCTCAAAATGTTGGCAGGTATGTGTAAGGTGGGGGTTGCTCTGGGGACCCTGATGTAAAAGATGGAGACTCTGGGGATCCTGATGTAAAAGTGAGTGACTCTGGGAACCCTGATGTAAAGGGGGTGGCTCTGAGAACCCTGATGGGCAGCACAGTGGTGTAGTGGATAGCACCCTCGCCTAGCAGTAATAAGGGTTGCTGGTTCGAATCCCAACCACGACACTACCTGTCTGGAGTTTGCATGTTCTCCCTGTGCCTGGCTGGGTTTCCTCCGGGTACTCCGGTTTCCTCCCACACTCCAAAGACATGCTGGTAGGTTAATTGGATCCTGTCTAAATTGTCCCTAGTATATGAATGTGAGTTAGGGACCTTAGATTGTAAGCTCCTTGAGGGTAGGGACTGATGTGAATGTACAATGTATATGTAAAGCGCTGCGTAAATTGCCAGGGCTATATAAGTAACCGAAATAAATAAAATAATAAATAAATGTGAGGGGAGGGGACCAGCTCTGGGGACCCTGAGATAAGGGGGGTGATTCTGGGGTCCCTGATGTTGGGGTAAGAGGTGATTCTTGATGGACTCTAATGGGACTCTAATGTGTGTGTGTGTGGGGGGGGGGGGGGTATCTAATGTAAAGGGGATACTCTATGGGGAATTGAAGATGTAAAGAATCTGATGTGAACAGGCTCATCCTGAATTTTGAACACTATGGGGTTGATTTACTAAAACTGGAGAGTGCAAAATCTGGTGCAGCTCTGCATGGTAGCCAATCAGCTTCTAACTTCAGCTAATTAATTTAAGCTTTGACAATAAAACCTGGCAGCTGATTGTTTTTTATGCAGAGCTGCACCAGATTTTGCACTCTCCAGTTTTAGTATATGTTGTTTTGCATGTTACTTACTCCTGACCCCTGCACTTTAAATATTATGTTGTACATTACATAGTCCCGACCAAAGTGTCATTATCCCAACAGTTGCTGGTTTTAATGAAATTCTTCTTAAAGATAGGCTCAGAAAAACAAAGTGATCACTTTCTGTGAGCAGAAAAGCATATGTGATGGAAATGTATAAGGAGGAGAGCACAAGACTGATTATATCTGTTCATATAGACTTGTAGTGATGTGAAAATTACTCTGCTTTTTTATATATTGCAACAAAAGGTAGACAGCAGGATTTTAAACACCCCTCCAGTGATCACACAAGTACACTTATGTAAGAAAAAATATGTACAAAATATTTTTTATTAATAATAAAATATTTAAAAGCACTTATCAAATTGTCATAGCTTGCATATTGATACCAACAAATCATTGTCCACTACAAACATGTATGACCGTTGGTTGGGATGAGGAACTAGGGTTGACGCTTTCGCAGAAATACCTGCTTCTTCAGGACCTCTTAAATGCACATGATCAAAAAATAGGTTCTAAGAAAGATATATATATATGAGTATGATTTACAGAATATCTAATAAGATAATTACATTTATTTATAATAGTCATTGGATCAAGGAAAAACACAATTACTATCCCCAAGGAGAAACTGGGAGCGGGGTAAGGGGAGAAAGTAAGCAATATATCCACATGATACCTTTTTCTGGAAGATTTCAATTTATGTATTTTTCATGTATTTTTCAACTAGACCACACAGTATACAGAGATTTACTGGTGGAAAATCCAGTGAGGTATATTTTCCACCAGTACATTCTGTATACTGTGTAGTCTAGTGGTTGTAAACCTTGTACTACCACTTTTACCTACCGGGGAATCTATAATAAGTTTTACCTGTAGGTACCATGAATATCTCCTAAACTTGCACCGTTTAGGAGATATTCACTGTATCTGCTAGTGCCAATGTCATCGGCACATGCGCACTGATGAAACGGCTTACTCGTGCCGTCTCTTTAGTAGCTGTGGCGTGACCGGCGGCTCCTGCGCGCATGCAACAGCTTTGATCTAAGGTAAGTATTTTATAATGAGCTAGTATGCGATGCATACTAGCTCATTATGCCTTTGTCTTGCAGGTTTTTTTGAGAGTTAACAACCACTTTAAGAACAGTAAAAGCTATATTATATTGCCTTAAAGAAATGTGCTACACCCCTCACATATTAGCTTCAACAGTAGAATAGAAATTTCTTGGCAGGATTTTTTTACACAACATTCCAGTATAAAATATAAAAACTTTTATTATATGTTTGCACCAATTAAAATTTATCCAGATAATTCATTAAAACAATTCAGTAAAAAATACTCCCACTTGTCAAATTTTGTTAATTATCACAAATCACTTTGTATAAAGATTGTTTGGTGGAAAAAAAAACACCTATAATTGATGTTCCCAATAAACATGCCAACAAACGATTACATAGTTCAACGTGTTTCTTGGATTATGATCCACTTCTTCAGGAGCTGAAAAAAGAGGGTAAAAATAAACTGCTCTAAACAATAAAAAGAAAAAAGAAAAATATACAGAGAAACAATCAATTTACATAATTCAAAACATAACAAACTGAATGCTACACATATATATGATTACTCTATTGTTGCTTGCATATTGTCACAAATTCCTGTTTATTGCCCATATACTCTCACTTGGAATGGTCCCGATGTTCGAGTCAAGTGTAAGTTTGACACGAACATCAGGTGTTCGTTTGTTTGCAGAACAAACGAATATATGGGGCGTTCGCAGCAAATTCGAGTGCCGCAGAGCGCCCTATAATGCACTGCGAAATCAGAGTGCATTGGGGACCTGAACTGCATGCTTTGGCCGATCACAGTGCGATCTGCTGTGAGAGCCATGATTGGCCAAAGGTAATCATGACTCAGGGAGCTAAGTCCACGCCCAACAATATATTAGGCTGCTTGCACTACAGCCGTATATAGTGTGATAATGTGGAGAGGAGAACTTGAGCTAGATTAGGCAGGTTAGTTAGTGGTGTGCAGGCAATTTAGTATATATACAGTGCAGTCAGTGTAGGATATATATACAGTGCAGGCAATGTATTAATATATATATATATATATTATATATATATACAGTATCACAGTACACCCCTCACATTTTTGTAAATATTTTATTCTATGTTTTCATGTGACAACACTGAAGAAATGACACTTTGCTATTAGCCATTTACCCTCCCCGGTGTCATGTGACACATTAGTGTTACAAGGTCTCAGTGTGAATGGGGAGCAGGTGTGTTAAATTTGGTGTTATCTCTCTCACTCTCTCATACTGGTCACTGGAAGTTAAACATGGCAAAGAACTCTCTGAGGATATGAAAAATAAAAGAATTGTTGCTCTTCATAAAGATGACCTAGGCTCTAAGGCCCCTTTTACACTGGGGCGGTTTGCAGGCGTTATTGCGCTAAAAATAGCGCCTGCAAACCGCCCCTAAACAGCCTCCGCTGTTTGTTCAGTGTGAAAGCCTGAGGGCTTTCACACTGAAGCGGTGCGCTGGCAGGACGGTAAAAAAAAGTCCTGCCACCCGCATCTTTGGAGCAGTGAAGGAGCGGTGTATTCACCGCTCCTAAACCGCTCCTGCTCATTGAAATCAATGGGAAAGCGTGGCTATACCGCTGTATAGCCGCGCTGTACGAGGGGTTTTAACCCTTTTTCGGCCGCAAGCGGGGGGTTAAAACCGCACCACTAGCGGCCGAATACCGCGGTAAAACAGCGCTAAAATAGCGCTGTTTTACCGCCGCCGCACCCTACCGCCCCAGTGTGAAAGGGGCCTAAGAAGATTGCCAAGACCCTGAAACTGAGCTGCAGCACGGTGGCCAAAACCAAACAGCGGTTTAACAGGACAGGTTCCTCTCAGAACAGGCCTCGTCATGGTCAACCAAAGAAGTTGAGTGCACATGCTCAGCGTCATATCCAGAGGTTGTCTTTGGGAAATAGACGTATGAGTGCTGCCAGCATTGCTGCAGAGGTTGAAGGGGTGGGGGGTCAGCCTGTCAGTGCTCAGACCATATGCTGCATCACATTTGTCTGCATTGCTGTCATCCCAGAAGGAAGCCTCTTCTAAAGATGATGCACAAGAAAGCCCGCAAACAGTTTGCTGAAGACAAGCAGACTAAGGACATGGATGTTTGGAATCATGTCCTGTGGTCTGATAAAACCAAGACAAACTTATTTGGTTCAGATGGTGTCAAGCGTGTGTGGTGGCAACCAGGTGAGGAGTACAAAGACAAGTGTGCCTTGCCTACAGTCAAGCATAGTGGTGGGAGTGTCATGGTCTGGGGCTGCATGAGTGCTGCCGGCACTG
Organism: Lithobates clamitans; assembly: GCA_037952925.1. Classification (NCBI taxonomy): domain Eukaryota; kingdom Metazoa; phylum Chordata; class Amphibia; order Anura; family Ranidae; genus Lithobates; species Lithobates clamitans. The sequence goes on from JBBGZY010000755.1 coordinate 1,752,085, forward strand.
GGGAGCTACAGTTCATTAAGGGAACCATGAATACCAACATGTATTGGGCCCTTTGGCCCCAGGCCCTTTGGGTCTAGTATGAATTTTAAGGGGAACTCCATGTTAAATTTTTTTTTTTAAAACAGCGTGGGGTCCCCCCCAAAATTCATACCAGGCCCTTTGGGTCTGGCATAGATTTTGAGGGGAACAAAATAAAAAAAATTGGGCATGGGGTCCCCCCCAAAATCCATACCAGACCCTTATCTGAGCAAGCAGCCCGGCAGGCCAGGAAAGGGGGGGGATGAGCGAGCGCCCTCCCACTACTGAACCATACCAGGCCACTTGCCCTCAGCATGGCGAGGGTGCACTTTGCCCCCATGTTGATTGGGACAAGAGCCTCTTCCCGACAACCCTTGCCATTGGTTGTTGGGGTCTGTGGGGAGGCTTATTGGAATCTGGGAGCCCCCTTGGTGCCCAGATTGTGGCCCCCCTATGTGAATGGGTATCAGTTACATTCTACCCCTACCCATTCACCAAATAAAGATAGATAGTTTTTGATAATTCCTTTATTAAAAAAGAAAAAAAAGTGTCCCGCGATGTCCATCCATCTTTAATCACGCCACCCGATGGACCCAAAAATAGAATGATGAGAGGCCTCCTGGTGACTGATGTCTCTTGGCTGTGACAGATGTTATATAGGCAAGGGCAGGCGGTGAGTAGCCGAGTGACCCTGCCCCTTCTGATGTCATGTGACATCAGAGGTGGCGGGGTCATCCAGTTACGTCAGCGGGTGGCCCTGCCCTTGCCTATATAACAGCTGTCACAGCCAAGAGATAACAGTCGCCGGGAGGCTTCCCAAGGTGACAGAGTTTTTTAATTTCTTTTTACTATACAGGTCCATCGGGCGGCGTGATTGAAGATGGATTGACAGCGCGGAACACTTTTTTTTTCTTTTTTAATAAAGGAATTGTCAAAAACTGTCTATTGTGGTTTTTATTTTTGACACTTTTTTTGGTGGGGGAGGGGACCCCACGCCAATTTTTTTTAAATTTTGGCGTGGCATTCCACCTAAAATCCATACTACACTCAAAGGGCCTGGTATGGACTGGGGGGGGGGGGGGATCGCACGCCAATTTTTTCCTTGATTTTTTATGCATATTACCGGGAGCCGGCAATACATTACAGCCACGAGCTTACATTTTATTTTTTCCTTAAAAAACGTAATGTTGCTGTGGCACTGTTATACACATTGAACATATGCGCCACTTTACAGGCAGACTAGGGGGCCCCCCAGGCACGATATTTAAAGAAATATTTAATTTTTATTGTTTCATTTTAAGCGTTTTTAAAATCACTGTTCCTGAAAAAAAATGTAGTTTTAAAAACTTTTTTTTGCATTGATACATGTCCTCTAGGGCAGTACCCGGGTCCCCATACACTTTTTAAGGCAATAACTTGCATATAAGCCTTTAAAATGAGCACTTTTGATTTTTCATGTTCGTGTCCCATAGACTTTAATAGGGTTCGAATGTTTTCTGTCTGTTCGCATGTTCGATCCGGGGGATGTTCGGCTCATCCCTAACTGTCAAAATATTTGTTGCCCGCATATCCTAATGATTGCCCTTTTATTGCCTGCATATCTTAATGATTTCCTATTTGTTGGCCACATATTGTAATGATAGACATTTTTTTGCCCACATATTGTCACAATCTCCTTATTGTAGCTCATATATTGTCTGAATAGCCTATTTGTAGCAGGCATTAATCATCAATTGTCCATTTGTTGCCCATGTATTGTCAGGTTTTCCTTTTGTTTTGTGACTTCAAGCTTCAGTTTGATTGCTCTATGTTAAACGCAGAAATGGCGATGCTGTCATAAATATGAATCTAAATAGACAATAGAGTACCTTGCAAATTATATAGGTCTAACTTTTTCATGCAGTGACTATACTTATTCATCCAATATCTTAAAATTAAATTTCAAGAGAATTAGAATAAATAATACATAAGGACAATTTCCCGAAAATTAAATTCTTGGTACTGGACCTAGTACACCCCAATAACAGGGATGTGACTGGGACCAAATTTTGTTGCAAAAAGAGACCAGGTGGATAGTGGCATTACAAGCCACCTCACCACCTGGCCTCAATGACTGCATCAGTTATCAACCTTTTCTAGAAGGCTTCACATCTGGCACATGGGAAGGCTTAGGTTGAATTGTATGTGGAAGGGTACTCATAAGTACAAGTACAGGATGACCCCTTCTCTCTGCTCTCTTTTTTGCTCTTTTTTCTGCTTCCCTGTTTGGGCATGTTTTATACAGTACCCCAGTGTGCACTCATCCATTACTGTTACCCTTTTCACACATCCCATAAGGATTTAGGCTCTGAACTACATTCATGTTTTCATTTGGGAGGTCTTGTTCTTCTCAATTTTGTTAACATTGATTCATCATACACTATAAGTGCACCCTGTGATTTATGCCTAAAAACTGGATTGTAAATGTCGCTGCTGACTTATTGCACACTGTCTGAACATCTGTTCAGGAACTTAGAGTTAGCAAGGTAGAGATTAATTCCAAAATGCCTTATGGTTCCAGTAGGTATATATCTCAATAGGTGCATATATATTTGGAGTAATTCCATGAGAGATGCAACTGATTGCTTTATTGTTCTACATCCACAAGATGGCGCCAGACCACCGGATTCGTTTTTTGGTATTTTGTTTTCCTTTGTTTTCCTGTGCTTCCGCCCATTCACATTAGTGGTTGTTTTTTTCCAGTGTGACTATTCAGTATGCTGACTGCTATGTCAGCATCTGGGCGACAAGCGGTAAGTGCAGTGTGGGAGGAGACGGGCCATTGCTGCCCTCCCGAGTTCCACCCCATCTCAGCTGGCTCCTAGTGTCATGCAGATGCTGAGCTCCACTGACACTAACGTCGGTGAGAGTGCTTGCGTGTGCGCATGTTTACATGGGTTTTTTCACTCTGCACAGGCGCACTAGGATAAACCCCGTGGCGCATGCGCCGGCGTTTGGCGCCATCATATAAATGTATGGGGAAATCAGGGTGAATGCAGGCACTGACACAGAGGAGGGACGCTATACACAGCACCCCTATATCCACACTCAAGTTCTTTATTTTTTGGACATCAGTGTATTTACATGGGCAAAATGTAGCCCCCCTAATTCTGTCTGAGTATTAATTTATTATATTGTTATATCACAGGACACATTGACCCAGGGACTTTTGGATATTATCCGCCCGCTATGCAGCATACATTTAAAGCTCTAGTGATACTCTGTCCCAAGTACCCCTCATAAGCATTTACTGGTAAATATAGTAGTTGGAATATAATTTTTTTGTGCTTGCACCCCCTGGTTGAACACATTCATCCAGGGATTTTATCTGCTGTGTACACTATTGCTGGGGGTTGGACATGACCGTGGTTCCCCCTTTTTCCTCCCCCCCCCCTTGTGGGTTGGTGCCTACTGCTTTTCCTGTCGGGGTCACCGCTACTTCTTAGCTTTCCTGTTGGGATATATACACACGGGTGTAGGGATAATAGGGGGACCCTTCCTGTCTGTGTCAGTGCTTACCATGCGTGTACCTTTTTCTATTTTTGCCAGTCTGTTGGTGGAGCCTTATCGCTGCCAAGCACATTTTCTGCTATACAGATTTTGGAAACACATTGCATTTCAAGCCTTCTACCATCCCGGTCTGGCGTCCATATGACACTTCCTTCAGATTAATTGCCTCTCTTGTTCTTTGAACATGGAACTATTCCAATTGGTGTGTGGGGTCAAGAACTCTCATTTATTATTTTTTTCTGCTGTTATATATATATATATATATATATATATACATATATTCTTTTTGTTTAAGCATACAAATACAATTCACGTTTTAGATTGATGTCTTTTCTGATATGTCTCTTTGTATTTTTAGGATTAAAACATATGTAAATATACTCAACTCTCAACCCCTGATGAAGGTGTCAAAAACACTGGAAACGCGTCAGGTATCAGGGTACACCACCCTTCGGAGAGTACATATGTCAATTTGTATTTCATTCATTGTATTGGTGTTTTGTTTTTCGTTCGATACATTTAAGTAGTGTGTAGACGTTATACGTCTTTTTATCCAAGACCATATTGTCTAGATTTATATTCAATTAAAGATATTTTTTTTATACCTTAGAGTTGGTGGTCCTTTAAAGTCCTATTCAGGGGGTATCTTTTTGTCTTAAAGCGGGGTTCCACCCAATTTTGAACAATATCTGTATGTATTCTCTTCCTTGCCTAGATGCTGACATGCCATTTAAAAAAATTTAAATCGCCGTAATTACCTTTTATTTTTCTATTCTTCTTTGCACTTCCTGGTTCTCCTCCCATGGGAGTAGGCATGTTTCTAGCCTCTCCCAGACTCCTGGGAGCTAGTCTCAGGCTTCCCAGGATGCCACTGAGCATGTGCGGGAACGAGCGGTGAATGCTGAGAGCACAGCATTCACCACATCCAGGAAATAAATGCTTGTGGGCTTCAAACGCCCACAATGAAGATGGAAACCGCCTGCAGTGAATAATATAAGTTATTCTTTCCGACGAAATCTGACACAGGCGGACATATTACACACAATATTTGAGTATGTAATGCTGAGAAGAAAAGTTTGTGAATGAACTCAAAAAAAAAAAATACGATAGATAGGTGGACCCCCGCTTTAAAGGGGTTGTAAACCCTCATGTTTTTTCACCTTAATGTATCCTATGCATTAAGGTGAAAAAACTTATGTCACTGACTGACCCCCCAGCCCCCCCATTTTACCCACCTGAGTCCTGTAATTCCCACACCGGAGACGCGCTCTTCCCCTCTGCCCATTGTCTTGGCTCTTGATTGGATAGATTGATAGCAGCGCAGCCATTGGCTCCCGCTGCTGTTAATCAAATGACGCGGGAGTAGGGGCGGGCCCGAGTCCAGCATTCTGTGTCTATGGACACAAACGCTGAACTCGGGAGTTCGCCCTACCAACGCCCCCAGAAGTCGAGGATCGGGGCCAATCTGTGCAAAACGAACTGCACTGTGGAGGTAAATATGACATGTTTGTTATTTAAAAAAAAAAATGAAGCCTTACAATTTCTTTAATGCATTCCTTGCATTAAGGTAAAAAATGTTTAGGTGTCAGCATTGCCCCTTACCCCCCACCCTTTTACTTACCTGATCCCTCATTGGATACAGCACTGTTCTCGTCTACAGCTCTTCTCTCCCCTCACTCCCGGGTCTCGCTGACTTTGCTGGGGCACTGGGAGCCATTGACAAGGGGGGCGGGGGTGGGGCCAAGTCCCGCTGTCTGTGTCAATGGACACATAGGGGCATACAGCAGCTTCCCATGGGGGCACTGGACAGAGGGAAGGGGACAGGAGCGCTGGCGAGGTACCTGAAAAGAGGAGGTTTGTGGCCGCTCTGTGCAATTCCATTGCACAGAGAAGGTAAGTATAGACATGTTTTTTTTTTTTAATTACCTTTAGGCTGCTTTCACACTTCAGCCGTGGCCGCGTTGGTGGTAAAGTGCCGTTAGTTTTAGCAGTGCTTTACTGTCATTTTAGCGTCGCTTTTCGACCACTATTGGGGCGCTTTTAATCACTGCTAGCAGCCAAAGAAAGGGTTAAAACCGCCCATGTTGTGGCACTTCGGAAGCGCTTTTCAGGTGCTTTGGAAGCACTGCCCATTCATTCCATACAGGTGTAGGAGCATACAGAGTATACAGCGCTCCTACACCGCCCCAAAGATGCTGCTTGCAGGACTTTTTTTTCCTTCTCATAAGCGCACCGCCCCAGTGAGAAAGCACTTGTGCTTCCACACTGGGGAGGCATGAGAAGTAGTTTTCAGGAGCTTTGCAGGCACTATTTTTAGCACTAAAACGCCTGAAAACTGTCTCAGTAAGAAATTAGCCTAATGCCGCGTACACACGAGCGGACTTTACGGCAGACTTTGCCTGGCGGACTTTTCGACGAACTTTATGACGGACTTTCTGAATGAACGGACTTGCCTACACACAATCCACCAAAGTCCATCGAATTCGTAAATGATGACGTACGACCGGATTAAAAAAAGGAAGTTCATAGCCAGTAGCCAATAGCTGCCCTAGCGTGGCTTTTTGTCCGTCGAACTAGCATACAGACGAGCGGACTTTTTGACCGGACTCGAGTTCGACGGATAGATTTAAAACATGTTTCAAATCTAATGCCCCGTACACACGGTCGGATTTTCCGACGGAAAATGTGTGATAGGACCTTGTTGTCGGAAATTCCAACCACACAAAGTTTGAGAGCAGGATATAAAATTTTCCGACAACAAAATCCGTTGTCGGAAATTCCGACCGTATGTACACAAATCCGACGGACAAAGTGCCACGCATGCTCAGAATAAATAAAGAGATGAAAGCTATTGGCCACTGCCCCGTTTATAGTCCCGACGTACGTGTTTTACGTCACCGCGTTCAGAACGATCGGATTTTCCGACAACTTTGTGTGACCGTGTGTATGCAAGACAAGTTTGAGTCAACATCCGTCGGAAAAATTCCTAGGATTTTGTTGTCGGAATGTCCGAACAAAGTCCGACCGTGTGTACGGGGAATTAGTCCGTCCAACTTTTGAGAAAACAAAGTCTGCTGGAGCCCACACAGGATCGAATTGTCCACCGAAATCCCGTCCGCCGGGCAAAGTCTGCCGTAAATTCCGCTCGTGTGTACGCGGCATTACAATCACTTTAAAGCAGACCTTCAGTCATTTTTTTAAAACTTTTTGACTATTTAATCTTCTGCCCCTGTTGTTTTAACTTTGGATAGTAAAACATTTTTTTTCTGCCAGTAAATACCTTATATAGCCCACTTCCTATTTCTTGTCTGGTAAAAAGCCTAGACGTATGACATCATGCACAGCTTTCTCTCTCACTCTGCAGCCAGACTCAGTGGCAGGAGATTTCTGCAGCATATTTGGCAAGTACAGAATTACAGTATATATAAAATAATATGCAAAGGGGTTGGTGGGAAGCTTCAGAATGGCAAAGATGTTTTTATTACAAATTATGTGAACAGAATGCAGTTCCTCTTTAAGTACAATAATTTAATTTAATCATTTATTTCTTTATAGTGATGTATTTTTACATTTTGTGACCTCATCACAGGAGCAGTTAAAAAAGTTTCAAAGAGCCATTTGAAATTTTATAACATTTTCATGTTGATTCTGATTAAAGTGAAGCTCCACCCAAAAGGGGAAGCTCCGCTTGTTTGCTTCCTCCCCCCCTCCGCTGCCACATTTGGCACCTTTCGGGGGGGGGGGGGGCGGGTTTATGACAGGTACCCGCTCCCACTTCCAGGGTGCTTCACGAATGTGCAGTAGGAAGCCAGCTGTGAAGCCGCAAGGCAGCACCTGAGAGCCGATTGAAAAATCAGCTGGGGTGAAGACACTGCTGGATTCCAGGACAGGTAAGTGTCCAAATATTAAAAGTCAGCAGCTACAGTATTTGTAGCTGCTGACTTTTATTTTTTTCTGAAGGAGCCTGGAGCTCCGCTTAAAGTGCCATAAAGTTAAAGCCAAGTGCTGGTGACCAGATTGTTGGCTTGCTGTTGTTGTTCTGCCCATTCAAAATAATAAAAATTGTGTTGTTGTTGACCTTCCTTGTCCACTTCTGTATTCAACCTCTCCCGAAATAGCATATCCATCCAAGAAATCTAGTCATCCTGTAATGCAACCCAAAGTAATAATGATATAATAGTATACATACTAATGTGCATAGTGGATGCCAATCTGTTTTAGGCACAGATTTTCTTTTTTAGTGTTGGGTTTTCATATGTGAACTGAATATTATTTGTAGTATATGCTGTAATTCTTAGGTATGTACACACCCACTAGCTTTTCAGCAATAAATCTCATCATGCTACCTAGCTTTGTGTACTCATAATGATTTAAATTGTAATCTGCAGAGCACATTGTCATATTGCAAAGCCCAAGCTGTTGCATTCCAAATCCCTGCAGCTCAGCTACAGTTGAAAGCTCATTGCAAAGCGTTGTGCAGTATTGCTTATTCATATTAAGCATCCTTCTTTTGATGTGACTATTTAAACATCTCTTTCAATGAAAATGAGTAAATACATACAATTTATAGTTCTCTTTTTTTTAGGTAGACTGCACATAGAAGGTAAACATATTTTTCTTCTGTTTAAATACTGTATAAACCATAACTGCCAAAAATGCCAGAAAAAATTCTTGTTGAAATTGGATTATATGTTTTTGTTAGTAAAGCAGAACTAAGCCCACCAATTTGATCTGTTTCTCAAAACTCCTACAATCAAGGCATGCTGTGAATGATAACCATCACAGTTGCTTGTGCTATCTACTGAGCTGTAAAGCCAAGAAATGGCTGGGGATATACCTGATCACACATGCAGCATCATGACAACTGCAGATCAAGCAAGATGGCAGCTTCCTTAGCTGTAAAGTATAGAAACGTATAGTCCCCCCCACCCTATAAGATTGGAGGCAGTATATCAAGAGGAGACTTATGTCAAGAGTGTTTGGTCTTCCACATGGTTATTTGTGAAGAATACAGTTCTCAGGCTGAAAATAATACAGCTACTTATAACCTCCTCTACCAACTGGCTCTCCTACGCCACAGAACCTGCAGGGGCTTTCCAGGTAGTTACAGTCATGTGAGGGGTCAAAGACCCAGAACCCAAGTTTCATGGCTCATTTATTGCAACTTCTCAACATTCTTTAAATGAGTCACTGGCTCCAAAAGTGAGCTCAGTTCCCCCAAACATCCTCCACAGTACATAGGTTGATCTCCATAGTTCCCTCTTACACACAGAGACAGACTTATTGCTCCCGCTCTGCCACAGGCCTTTCATAACATAGTCCCTCTAAACAGCCATTAGGCATAGAGAACACAAGATGGACCTCAGGTATTCCAGCCCTAGCTGCACAAGTAGATTTAGTAATAGTGACAAGAACCTTCTCTATTTTCAAGTCACATTTTCTCTTCACCCCAGAATATTACAGACACAGAGGGGTTGATTTACTAAAACTGGAGAGTGCAAAATCTGGTGCAGCTGAGCATGGTAGCCAATCAGCTTCTAACTTCAGCTAATTCATTTAAGCCTGGCAGCTGGTTTTTATGCAGAGCTGCACCAGATTTTGCTCTCTTCAGTTTTAGTATATCAACCCCTCTGTGTCTGTAGTAAGTAAAACCATATACACACTATTATATTTTTTGGCGATTTTTGTCTTCAGACTTACCAAAACAATATAATATGAGGTCAGACCTTAAGAGTTTCAATTTGTATGCAATCAGGCAGGCCCTTGCACTACATGGTAATGGTAAATCTGAAGACAAAAATCTGCAGAAAATCTAATAGCGTGTATGAGGTTTTAGGCTCTGTTCCCACTTGCTCGCAGTGTGTGGGCTGGGTGCAGGTGCAGAAATCGCACCTGTTCCCATACCCGCTGCCAAATCTCGCTGCTCTTATGAGACGCGGGACGTGGCCATTCATTCTAAATGGCACCCCCACGGATGTCAGCCCGCAGTGTGTTTGCGGGTTCGGAAACTGCAAGGAAATCTCATGGTCAAAAAGACCGTGCGGTTTCGCTGCGGCCATGTTTTTAAAAAGCTGCATGGGGGAAATGCGGTCACAGCAGCCTATTCAAATGAATGGGCTGCTGTGCTCCAGCAAATGTGGCCACACGGCCCGTACCAGTATGAACCAAGCCTAAATCAACCCCATAATGTCCAGTCAGATTCAGATTGCTCTTTAACAGCTTTACTTCAACGTAACTTGCTAGTGAGCAATCTTCTTATCATAGAAGTTCTTTTTAACATGCTGGTTTAAAGCAAGACTAAATAGAATAAACATCTTTCATAACTTCTAGTGCTCAGGTGCTAACAGTGAAAAGGGTGCCCAGTAAGCCTCCTTCCCATAGGTGGCTGGAGGGGCGGTAAAAACGTGATTGAACCATGGTTTTGACACCCTTTCCCACCCCATAGCCCATCTAAAAGATAACATGCAGACGATCATGGTTGTACACATGATATGGTGACAATACTTTTCATTTGGTGGGCAGTAGTACCACTAAAACAATGGGCATTCAGACAGTATTGCCTCACTTTTTGGAGGAGGCAGTAAAGGCTGCCTTCTGTGTGAATGGTCCCTTAATAATTAAAACTTCTATCCTGTCTGTCTTTAAAGGCTTCTCCTGCATGGAGCCGCTGCTAGCATGAGTACTCACAGACTGGTATGGTCCCAAAAAGACCAGGGATCACAAACCCACTCCATAGGGGACAGCCCCACTCCCCATAAGGGGGTGACCATGTACTGTATCTAGCTCCAAATTACATGTGAACTGCTGGCTCCTCCATCTCTTCTTATCTCATCTCTTCTTATATGTGGGACCCCTTGAGAAGCAGTATGTCTATGTCAAAATGGACGCAAAAATATTGCAGGAACTTGGCACCTATAATAGTCTGCAGCTTTTCCATCTGTTTAATACTCTGTTATATACTCTCTAAAATACATCCTGATACACATAGAAAAATAAAATGTGTCATATTGGGGGTTGCCATTGCTGTCCTCATTCAAAAAGGCTGTTTTGCTGACCCCCTGGCTTCAATACCATAAATTGGTTCACAGCGATTGCGAGGTACAGAGCCACTCTGATCGGCTTGTTCCATTTTGTCTGTGATCTGTGCTGTCAAATGCCAGTGAGATCACAGGATTGTGTGCATGCATGTGCACAAGCTGTAAACACAGCAGAGTTCATAAAAAGCACGACAGAAAAAAATGTTTACATTGTTTACAATATGGCGGTAGTAAGGTGACTAAGGCCCGGTTCACACTGGTGTGACATATGCTCCGACTTTGGGAGTACATGTTGCATGACATGTATAATTCAATGGTTCCCTATGAGAGATGTCTTAACTGTTTCGACACAAGATTGTCCGACTTTGAAAAAGGTTCCTTTGCTAGTTTGGTAGGACTTGGGCACAATTTCAGCCTATTCATTTGAATGTAAGTCGCATCCAAGTCAGATCATCATCTTAACTGACCTGACTTGTGGCATGCCACTTGTCCCCTGAGGATCTCAAAGGGGAAACCCCACACCATAATTAAAAAAAAAAAATGTTGTGGGGCCTCCCACCCCAAGACCATACCAGACCCTTTGGTCTGGTATAGATTTTAACCGCTTCCCGACCAACCGCGGCAATTATACTGCGGCAGGTTGGCTCCCCTGCGCGAGCCGTCGTAGCTATACGTCGGCTCACGGGGTCAGGATAGCAGGCACGCGGGTGTCTGCTGCACAGCGGGGGTGCCGGTGCTCGTGGCCGATGGTCGCGATGACCGCTGGCCACAAGCGATCGTGAGCAGGAGAGACAAAACAGGGACGAGTGTGTTCGTATTAGCTAGGAACCACGATCCGTCACTTCCTCCAGTCAGTCCCCTCCCCCTTCAGTTAGAATCACCTCCCTGGGAACACAGTTAAACCCTCGAGCGTCCCTAGTGTTAACCCCTTCACTGCCAGTGACATTTTTATAGTAATCAATGCAATTTTATAGCATTGATCACTGTATTAATGCCAATGGTCCCAAAATGTGTCAAAATTGTCCGATGGGCTCGCCATAATGTCGCAGTCACAATAAAAATCTCAGATCGCCGCCATTACTAGTAAAAAAAATTAATAAAAATGCTATAAATCTATCCCCTATTTTGTAGACACTATAACATTTGCGCAAACCAATCAATATATGCTTATTGCGATTTTTTACCAAAAATATGTAGAAGAATACATATTGGCCTAAACTGAGGAAAAAAAATGTTTTTTTATATATTTTTGGGGGATATTTATTATAGCAAAAAGTAAAAAAATAATGCTTTTTTTTCAAAATTGTCGCTCTTTTTTTGTTTATAGCGCAAAAAATAAAAACCGTAAAAGCAATCAAATACCCCCAAAAGAAAGCTCTATTTGTGGGAAAAAAAGGACGTCAAGTCCTGCATGACTCCGCAATTGTCAGTTAAAGCGGCGCAGTACCGAATCGTAAAAAGTGCTCTAGTCAGGAAAGGGGTAAATTCTTCCGGGGCTGACGTGGTTAAGGGGAACCTCCACTCCAGAATAAAAAAAAAAGGCGTGGGGTTCCCCCCAAAAGCCTGACAGGAAAGGGGGGGACGAGCGAGCAGCCCCCCCTCCTGAACCATATCAGGGCACATGTCCTCAACATGGCGGGGTTGGTGCTTTGGGGCAGGGGGGACTCTGCCCCCCTGCCCCAAAGCACCTTGTCCCCATGTAGATGGGGACAAGGGCCTCTTACTGAAAACCTTTAGTGGTGGTTGTGGGGGTCTGCGGGCACGGGGCATATCGGAATCTGGAAACCCTCTTTAACAAGGGGGCCCCCAGATCCCAGGTCCCCCACCCTATGTGCACTGCAAAACTTTTTTTTTTTTTTATTTCTTAATTTTCCCAGAAATTGTGACAAAAAAATTACAACTTCAAAAAATGTGCCATGCTTCTTACTAAATACCTTGCACTATCTACTTTCCAAAACGGGATCATTTGGGGGATGTTTGTAATCTGCTGGCATTTTTGGGCCTAAAGACATGAGATATAGGCCATCAGCACATCAGGATTGATTGATTTTCAAATATATTGCATATACCATAGTTTGTGGACTCTATAACTTTCCTACAGACTAAAAAATATACACTGATTTGGGTTATTTTCACCAAAGAAATGCAGCAATATACATTTTAGCCTAAATTTATGAAGAGAGTTTATTTATTTGCAAAATTTTATAACAGAAACAAAGAAAAACTTTTTTTTTCAAACTTTTCGGTGTATTTTCATTTATTGAGCAACACATTAAAAACCCAGTGGTGATTAAATACCACCAAAAGAAAGCTCTATTTATGTGAAAAAAAAAATACAAATTTCATATTGGGGCTGTGTTTCATGACCACGCAATAGTCATTCAAAATGCGACAGCACTGAAAGTTGAAAATTGGCCTGGGCAGGAAAGGGGTGAAAGTGCCTGGTATTAAAGTGCCCGGTATTAAAGTGGTCAAATCACCACTGCAATCCTCTGACAATGCAGATACCAGCGATGTATTGTATACCAGAAATTGAACACTTTTGACACTCACTACTGAGTGGAATGGATTAAAATACATTTCGACTATTCATGTGAACAATTCTAAGTGTACACTGTGTTCTGTTAGTGTTTTCATTTATATTTCTTCCATAAGCAATGTTGTGTCCTTGTAGTTGCCTGTTCTCACCCGGAATACAATAATATTTAATTATCTGTATAGCCTTGATGGTAAGTCAAGCAACGCCTTTATTGTTGTGAGACAAGGGGCAGAGAGATGATAGATGCTGTACAACAAATGCTGTGCGCTGAGAGACTAACAATATCTCTGTAAACTGTGATATTCTCTGGATGACATTCCTCTTATGTAAAACAATACATACTTGAAATAGTGTGCTGCTATGTTTTCTTGTATACAAACAGCTTCGCTGTGACTAATAATAACAAATCGCTCTGCGATAATGAGCATTCTATCAGTCCCCTTTTTTTGCTTTGCGAAACAATGCCTTTGAAATTATGCCGCAGGATTGCGTACGATATATGGAAGAGAATGAGGCGGAATAAGCAGATCAATAAACACTGTTCCATGCTTATTTTAGAAAGCTTTTTGAATAAGTGCCAAATCCACATAAGTGCACTATAGAGCAATTATAGCAGAACAAACAGGCAGACAAGAGACATTCATGATGTAATATGATGGGGTAGGGATAAGGTCATCCACATGGGGCCAGGTGCAATCACATCTTTACTATGACCCACACTAAATATTACATACATGTGTGAAATCTTAATCTCAAAGGTGAAAACAAATAAAACATGAATTATAAGAAAGAAGTTCAGTGTCACAAATTTAGGAACTCTGGAGCTGAGGAAAGCTGGAGGCGTTGCTAAAAGCCATTAATTCGGTAAGCTTTTATTATTATTATTATACAGGATTTTTATAGCGCCAACAGTTTACGCATCGCTTTACAATATAAAAGGGAGACAATACAGTTATAATACCATAAAATACAAGTGGATTAAGAGAGCCCTGCTCACAAGAGCTTACACTCTAATAGGGTGGGGCAGGTACAAAAGTTGTAACTGTGGGGAAAGAGCTGATGGAAGTGGTAAAAGATTAGTTGGAGACATGATAGGCTTTCCTGAAGAGATGAGTTTTTAGGGATCGCCTGAAGGTAGCAAGTGTAGGGGATAGCCGGACCGGTGGAGGTAGCGAGTTCCAGAGGATGGGAGAGGCTCTGGAGAAATCCTGGAGACGAGCATGGGAGGAGGATAATGAAGGGTAGTAAATGCTCTATACCTAAAAATTCAAAAAAGAGCTGCTACAAACAATGTGACAAACATAAAGAATACAAGGTGGGTAAATTGTAGCGCTAATGTGGAAACAACATATAACACACTATAAAGTGATGTATAAATGTCTATCAAAATATGTAGCTGTACATCCCAAACGAAAAAAGATGGGAGGAGGAGATGAGAGAGCTTGAAGGAGGTCTTGAGAAGAGCGGAGAGGACGATTTAGTTTTTAAATGGCGCTAGCGGTAACATGTTAAATTGTGTAAGCCGTAGATAATAGTTCGGAATTCAACCACTTTTTAAAATGAGATAGATGACTGTATGCGGGTACTGTATGTACCCACGGAACCTACGGGAGTCAACAGTGGACTGCACTTCATACCCCTCATGGTTCTCAACCTGTACAGGGTGAGGACGAGGCACTGAGGTGGTAAAGTGGTTGCAGACCAAAGGTTTTAATAAGGAGACATGACATACATTTGAGATACGCATATTAGAAGAAGGTCTAATGCATAAGCCACTGAGTTAATCCTGCGAAGAATACGGAAAGGCCCAATAAACCGAGGTGCGAACTTCAGAGAGGGAACACGAAGTTGGAGGTTGCGAGATGACAGCCAGACCCTGTGCCCAACATGGTAGGAAGGTGCAGGCAGGCGTCTGCGGTCAGCATGGAGTCTGTACCTATCATTAGCATGTCGCAAAGCCTCCTGGACTTGTTCCCAAGTGGAACAAAGACCACAGAGATGCTCCTCTAACGCAGGAATACTCTGCCGGAACAAATGATTGATTCAAGGCACTATTGTGAGCGAACTCCGCCCACGGTAAGAGGTTTGACCAGTTGTTATGATGGTCAGAAATATAGCAGAGTAGGAATTGCTCTAAGGACTGATTGACTCGTTCTGCGGCCCAATTGGACTGTGGGTGATATGCAGAGGAGATAGCAAGCTGAATTCCCAACTGTGCACAAAAGGCTCGCCAGAACCGGGACACAAACTGACTACCCCTGTCCGATCAATCACTTTGGGTAGCCCATGTAAGCGAAAAATCTCCCGAGCAAAAATGGAAGCCAGTTCCTTAGAAGTGGGCAACTTCTTAAGTGGAATACAATGAGACATTTTCGAGAACCGGTCAACCACCATAAGGATAACTGTGTTGCCCTGGGAGTTGGGTAACTCCACAATGAAATCCATAGACAGGTGGATCCAGGGCCTCTCTACATATTGGTGTATTTAGACGCCATGGGAGGAGGACAGAGGGATGCCATGAGAGGAGGACAGAGAGGGATGCAGCATTTTTTGATTTGGGGGAGAGGGGGGGTAAGAGGATCGGTGCTGAGGGTGCTTTGGAAGTGGAGAGGACTTGTGGGGGGGATGGATACTGTAATGTTTCATTGTTACTGTTTTATTGTTAACAATTGTTTGCTTTGCAAGTACGCCATTCAGCTGCAGCACTGATCTGTTTATTCTGAAAGCAACAGGGTTTGATTTCAGAGTACATAAATCAGTGACTACAGCACTGTAGGAAGTGATTTCACCACCACAGTTAAAAAAAAGAGCGTATATGCCGAAGCATGGGGGCTGGGGTGGTCAGGGGGCAGATCACTCCTATGCTTCGGCATATATTTTTTTACACTTTTTTGGCACAGATTGCAATAAAAAAGTTGTTTTATTGCTACTGTGTTTTATTGTTAACAGAGGGACGCCGCGGGAGGAGGACAGAGGGACGCTGCGGGAGGAGGACAGAGGGACACTGCGGGAGGAGGACAGAGGGACGCCACGGGAGGAGGACAGAGGGACGCCGCAGGAGGAGGACAGAGGGACGCCGCAGGAGGAGGACAGAGGGACGCCGCGGGAGGAGGACAGAGGGACGCTGCGGGAGGAGGACAGAGGGATGCCGTGGGAAGAGGACAGAGGGACGCCGCGGGAGGAGGACAGAGAGAGAAGCGCCATGGGAGGAGGACAGAGAGGGGCACCGTGGGAGGAGGACAGAGGGATGCAACATCTTTTGATTTGGAGGAGTGGGAGGGGTACAAGGATATGTGCTGGGGGTGCTTTGGGAGTGGAGAGGACCTTTGCTAGTGGGGGGATACGAATACTGTAATTTTTATTGTTACTGTTTTATTCTTACTGTTTTATTGTTATTAAGGACAGAGAGAAACGCCGTGGTAGAACAGAGAGAGAGACGCCGTGGGAGGAGGACAGAGAGGGACACCGTGGGAGGACAGAGAAGGACGCTGTGGGAGGAGAACAGAGAGGGACACAGCATCTTTTTATTTGGGGGACAGGGGGGTAAGAGGATATGTGCTGGGGGTGCTTTGGGAGTGGAGAGGACTTGTGCTAGTGGGGTGGGTGACGGATACTGTAATGTTTTATTGTTACTGTTTTTTATTGTTAACCATTGTTTGCTTTGCAGGTACGCCATTCAGCTGCAGCATTGACCTGTTTATTCTGACAGCAACAGGGTTTGCTTTCAGAATACATAAATCAGTGACTACAGCGCTGTAGAAGGTGATTTCACCACCGCAGTTTAATAAAAGAGCATATATGCTGAAGCATGGGGGCTGGGGTGGTAAGAGGGCGGATCACCCCTATGCTTCAGCATATAGTTTTTACTCTTTTTTTGGTACAGATTGCAATAAAAATAAAGTTGTTTTATTGAGTTAATGTTTTATTGTTACTATGGTTTATTGTTAACCGTTGTTTGCTTTGCAGTTACACCATTCAGCTGCAGCACTGATCGGTTTATTCTGACAACAGGATTTACTTTCAGAATACATAAATCAATGACTACAGCACTGTAGGAGGTGATTTCACCACTGCAGTTAAAAAAAAGAGCATATACGCCGAAGCACAGGGGCTGGGGTGGTCAGAGGGCGGATCGCCCTTATGCTTCAGCATATATTTTTTTTTCACTTTTCTTGGCAAAGATTTCTTCATCCACATCAATCGATGTGAACAGAGGAATATGTTAGGCTCTCTTTTTTTGTTCAGCCCTTGTTCTAGCTCAAGACCTAAAGAAACTCAAAATTGGTAACCTGTACAAATTTTTAAACGTCGCCTATGAAGATTTTTAAGTGCCAAAGTTTGTCGCCATTCCATGAGCAGGCGCAATTTTGAAGCATGACATGTTAGGTATCAATTTACTCGGCATAACATTATCTTTCACACCATAAAAAAAATTGGGCTAACTTTACTGTGTTCTCATTTTTTAATTAAAAAAAGTGTATTTTTCCCCAAAAAATTGCATTTGTAAGACTGATGCGCAAATACGGTGTGACATAAAGTATTGCAACAATCTCTATTTTATTCTCTATGGTCTCTGCTAAAAAAATAAATAAATAATGTTTGGGGGTTCTAAGTAATTTTCTAGCAAAAAAAATGATTTTAACTTGTAAACAACAAGTGTCAGAAATAAGCTCGGTCCACACTAATGGAAAATGTAACAAAGAATGATTAAAAATATTTATTGGTTATTTATATATATGTGTATCCATGGCTTTTACATTTGTTTTACAAACATATATGTGAATATGTGCTCCTTAGGTATCGGAATTTGTTCATTGCTTTTCATGAAGATTATATGTGGCTTCTGCATAAACAATATTATTGTATAATAGTGGTTGGAAAAAGTAAACCTGTTCACTAAATGGTAAAAAGGTAAAAGATAAAAAATTGTGTGCCCCTTCTGTATGTGACTCAATAGTACCCCTGCAAATATCACTATAGCCCCACCTATGGCAAAACAATAATGGTGCACTATAGCTATAGGAGTAATGGGTATGGGTTATGGGCAATACGAGGACAGCTGAGTGTCTCTGTAAGTCTCTGGTAAACAGTCTCTGGGGCGAACTGAGGGCTGTAGACGGCTGCAGGCTCAGAAAAGAGCTAGAAGGAAACTCTGCAGATATAAAAGACCAAGGAGAGAGAGCAGTGCCATCTGAGTGCAGTATTAAAATATTTAATGGCAGCAAATAATATACACACTCACAGTGTAGGTAAAGGAAGGTCAGCGTGGTGTGGGTACAATAACATGTTCATCCGCTCTAAGGGAGGACAAGCTGCGGCGTTGGTGGTAGCACTTCTGGTCACGGCTGTGCTGGTGGCTCCCAGCACTTCCTAGTCCATAGGTATACACAGGGGAAAGCTGCCAACGTCACTTCCGGGTGTCAGGTTGAGCTGGGTAGTGCATGCGTTTGGAGCATGCATGCTCCTTCCTGGGTTTGGCCATCTTACTTGTGGTATTTATATTATCCCAAAATTGGTGGGAGTGAAGCAACTGAACCCACCAATCTTGGAAGTTGTGCTGACGAGCGCTGAAAATGGGCTGATAGGAATACTTTAACACCGTAAATGAGTACATAAATTAAGACATGCACACCAACTATTAATATACCTTGAATATAAAAAAAAAAACACCCAAAAAAAGAAAAAAGAAAAATTCAGGACAAAGTGGGTTAGAAAAAATGTGATGGAGAAATAGTGTGATAGAGAAATAAAATAAAATAAAAGTTAAATTAATAATAAAGAATAAAAATAAAGAGGGAGGGGGGTGAAAAAAAACCCCGCAAAATAAAGGGGGAAGGGGGGCAGGGAAAGAAAAAAAGGGAGGGGGGTTAATAATAAAAAAGACAGGTTGAAAAATAAAAAAAAATTATAAGAAATATTAAAAAGTGGACGTTACAAGGATAGGACTGGTATTGGCTAACGAAAATACAGTACATAAAGGGTACATGGATAAAACCAGGTAGACATCATGTACTTGCTCTTACTAGAAATCAGAGATAAGATTAAAGACCAAAAGGGTCCATTACCTGGAAACAATTAGTGGAAAATGTTTAACCAGGAAAATATAAGAGGATACATGCATAGATGACAGATATGGAAGGTATGACACCCTTTGCGAGCATAGGGTCCAGCCCAAAGGTGGGGATCATATCTGTGACCCGCATGTCCGCAAAGTGTGCCACACTATAAAGAGATAGTGGATGATGTTAAAGAAGGAGATTGATTTCCAATTCCTCAATCAATCCTCCAGGTGCCAAAGTATCTAACCGATATATCCAGTATGATTCACAGGCACATAGATGCTTGAAGTGTTCTGCAACAGGAAGATTCTTGTGCATAACTTTAATCACCAAGACTTTTAATTCTTGGAAAGATTGCTGATAGTATGTGAGAAAGTGTTTGGGGACACTGTATGTCGGACCCTGCATCTACTAACCGCCTGTGTTCGCCAAATCTTTTGTGTAAAGTTCAGATGGTACGACCAACGTAAAGGAGGCCACAAGGATAAGACATGCAATATACCAGAAATTCAGATGAACATGTGTAAAAATCAGATAAAATATAAGTTTTACCTTTAGAGGAAAAATCTTTTTGTTTATAATGAACATGTTGGCACGTAAGGCATAATGCCTTTCGGCACTGATACATGCCTCTAATGTTAAAAAACTTTAGTGGAGCACTGCCTGTGGTGGATGGTGATTTAATTTTACTGGGTGCAATCTGTGTTTTAATATTTCTGGCCTGTCTATATGAAATGAGCGGTCGATCTGTGATAGTGGATGTAAGATGGGGGTCCTCTTGTAGGATGGACCAGTGTTTAATGAATATGTGTTCCATGTTTCTAAATTGAGAGTGGAAATTAGTGGTGAATCTGGTGTTGCCTCAGGCCTGTATTGGCCTTTCTATCCACTGGTGCCCTGTTATTTTTATAGAACCCAAAAGGCTCTTCTACAATGGTTGAAGGATAACCTTTCTTCAAGAATTTTTGCCTTAATAATAACCCATGAGTCTCATAGTCTGCATCTTTGGTGCAGTTATGTTTAAGGCAACAATATTGACTCTTTGGGACATTGTTAACCCATCTAGGATGATGGCAACTTTTATAGTGGAGATATGAGTTGCTTGCTGTGGGCTTGATGTAGTTTTGGGCATGGATGGAGCTTTGATCATGGCTGAGCTGGAGGTCAAGGAATGCCAGATTGTTACTGTCACATATAGAGGTGAATGAAAGGCCCATATTATTTTTATTACAATGTGTCAGAAATTCATTAACGAGAGATACAGGGCCATCCCAGATAATAACAATATAATCTATATAGCGCCCGTAAAATACAAAATTGGAGGCAAAAGGGTTATTATGCCATATGTGGTTTTTTTTCCCACAGACCCATGGCCAGGTTGGCGTAACTTGGGGCAAAGTTTGCCCCTATTGCTGTACCATGGGTCTGTAGATAAAAGTGACTATCAAATTCAAAGTAATTGTGGGTTAAACAATACTGAGTGACTTCTAATATGAATGCAGCTTGGCGGGGATTAATAAGTCGATCCTCATTGAGGAAATATTGGACAGCATGAAGGTCAACATCATGTGGTATGGACATGTATAAAGAGGCTACGTCTAGGGAAAGCCAAAAATATGATGGCTCCCAAGAATAATCATGGAGCATCTGTAACAGATGTATGCTATCTTTAACATACGATCAAAGGTTTTGGGCCAAAGGTTGCAAAAAAATAATCAATATAAACAGAAAAATAACTAGTAACACTCTCCATGGCCGTGACTATTGGTCTCCCAGGTGGATGTAGGCGGTCTTTGTGAGTTTTTGGAAGATAGCCTATGATAAAAATTGTTTTTAAGAAACTTAGCTTCAGATTTTTCAAGGAGACCCTCAGAAGAGGCCCTGTCTATAATTCCATGTGCCTCAATGATGAATTTTTGGAGTGGGTCTTGAGGCAAAATGGTATAGGTGTTGGTATCTGAAAGTTGGCGAAGGGACTCTTTTATGTAGTCTGATCTGTTTTGGACTATTATACCACCACCCTTATCAGCTGATTTAATAATAAGATTATGATTCTGAGTAAAACCAATGAGAGCAGTATGTTCAGATGGGGTGAGGTTGGAAGAAGAGGCCGAGACTCTAGTGGAGTATTGGCATAATCTAAGGATATCCGTACATACTACCTGATAAGAGGTTTGAATAAAAGGGTCTTTAGCAAAAGTGGGATTAAAAATTGACTTTGAGCGAAATAGAGTGTGTTGGATAGACAGGGAGGTGGCCATATGTTGGGTTAGAAGCTCAACATATTGGTCCTCATCCTCCATGTATAGATGTTCCAGATTAGCTAAGGCAGTCATTTCAGAAAGAGTAAATTCAGAAATATTATCTGAAAGGGATTCGAGTGTTGAAGTGGCCTCCATAGGGACGGAAGCTGGAGTGGATGGAGTTGTCTCATATTTATTGGATTTCATGGTATAGTACTGAACTGTCAGGTTTCTAGTGAACTTGTTGCGATCAACAAAGTGTTGAAATGGATTGAGGGCTGCAGACTGAGCAAAGGTGAGACCCTGGCTTAGCAGTGAAGATGTCAATGGATGGTCTGATAAATAAAATATTTTATTGTCTGCGAACTTTCTTTTTTATGTCTATGACGTCCCCCTCTCCTACCTCATCTGGAAGATTTCTTTTTGATGTGGGTAGGGGGGTTAGTACTAAAAAAGAATTATCAACAACTGAGGATCCAGATGTGACAGGAGGAATGAGCGCCTCTGTATTATGATGACAATTATCTAATGTCAAAGATGGATTATCTGGGAGTGTGATGTCAGAGGAAACATTGGTGCCCTGTGGGGTAATAGTTATAGACAATAAGTGGGAATGATGTAGGGGAGATAGTGGGGGCCCAATGCGCGATTGGTCGATATGAACAGGAGCCTGATTATCACGGGAAGATACAGACGGGTGGGAAATAGGCAAACAAGAGGTTAGAGTGGGTGAAATGGAGGGGAGACCAACCTTTACCTACACTGTGAGTGTATATAATATTTGCTGCCATTAAATATTTGAATACTGAACTCAGGTAGTGCTGCTGCTCTCTCTCCTTTGGTTTTTTATAACCCCATCTATAGCTCAGCACAACAATGACACTTCATCCCTCTATGGTCCATCAGAACATTGTATCTGTATTACTCTCCTCGTACCCACTTCACCGATAAAATAACTATGGAAATATCGCTCCCCTACATCTTTGACTAAACAAGGGTCCATAGAAATGCTTCTTCAAAGCCATGGCTTAGCAGCAAAGTGTCAGTGGAAATATAAGGTCCTATGCAAAAATTAGGGCATCTAGTTGCTGTCCCTCCCAGCGTTTTAGTGAATCTCGAAAAAACAGGGGCAGCGTCCAGCTTCACTGCCCGCAACCAGGCCTGTGCTGGCCATCGGGACTACCGGGAGTTTCCCGGTGGGCCAATTGGCAGTGGGCCACTACACTTCTCTGACTGCCAGTGTCTCTCTCCGAGTCTCCATTGTCATTAACGCCGGGCGCCGGGCGGCTCCGCTCCTGCACTCGGCGGGCGGCGCCGGCATCACATAAACACCGGCATCATCACGCTAGCTACCACTATTCACTCCCCCAGGCACTCCCCCTAACATTATAGCCTTGGGCGGCCTCTTTGTCCCGGCGCCGTGACGTCACTCACGGCCGGAGGGCGGACGCGGCCCGGGTACATAGGAGGAGGCGGAGCCAGGGCATAGCGTTGCAAGCAAGCCTGCAAGACTGCAACCAAGAGGAGCCGAGCCAGCGCCGCTGAGGAGGAGGATTCGGAATTTCGGAACCATACCAGAACCAAGTTGCAGGCAGCAAGTACAGAGTACAGTGACAGTCAGACCAAATCTATAGTGTGATTCATCATTCAAGTAAGCACTAATAACTTTACTAATAATAATAGTAAGTAACTGAATATGCAGCATGGCAGGGGGGAGGGGGGTAGGGGTAAATCTGTACTGTAAATATACTGCCACCGGTCATGATTAAATTATTCATCAGTTACCATGGCCAGTGGCATTAAATTAATAATTGACCGGTGGCATTAAATTAATAATTGACCAGTGGCATTAACTTAATATTAATGCCACAGGGGCATTAATATTAAGTTAATGCCACTGGTCAATTATTAATTTAATGCCACTGACCACGGTAACTGATGAATAATTTATTGCCACTGGTCAATTATTAATTTAATGCCACTGGTCAATTATTAATTTAATGCCACTGGTCAATTATTAATTTAATGCCACTGGCCACGGTAACTGATGAATAATTTCATGCCACTGGTCAATTATTAATTTAATGCCACTGGTCAATTATTAATTTAATGCCACTGGTCAATTATTAATTTAATGCCACTGGCCACGGTAACTGATGAATAATTTAATGCCACTGGTCAATTATTAATTTAATGCCACTGGTCAATTATTAATTTAATGCCACTGGTCAATTATTAATTTAATGCCACTGGCCACGGTAACTGATGAATAATTTCATGCCACTGGTCACGGTAACTGATTAGTAATTTAATGTCACTGGTCATGGTAATTGATGGATAATTTATTGCCACTAGTCACCATAACTGATTAGTAATTTAATGTCACTGGTCATGGTAATTGATGAATAATTTAATGTCACTGGTCACGGTAATTGATGAATAATTTAATGCCACTGGTCACGATAACTGATTAGTAATTTAATGTCACTGGTCATGGTAATTGATGAATAATTTAATGTCACTGGTCACGGTAATTGATGAATAATTTAATGCCACTGGTCACGATAACTGATTAGTAATTTAATGTCACTGGTCATGGTAATTGATGAATAATTTAATGCCACTGGTCACGGTAACTGCGATAACTGATTAGTAATTTAATGTCACTGGTCATGGTAACTGATTAATAATTTAAAGTCACTGGTCACGGTAACTGATTAATAATTTAATGTCACTGGTCACGGTAAATGATTAATTTAATGCCACTGGTCTCGGTAACTGATGAATAATTTAATGCCACTGGTGAATTAATTTACTGCCACTGGTCACGGTAACTGATGAATGAATTTACTAGTGCCACTGCTGATCATGGTCACTGATGAATGAATTTACTAGTGCCACTGCTGGTCATGGTCACTGATGAATGAATTTGCGGCCACTGGTCATGGTCACTGATGAATTAATGTACTGCCACTGGTAGTCATGGTCACTGATGAATTAATGTACTGTCACTGCTGGTCATGATCACTGGTCAGCCATTAATTCATCAGTGACCAGTGGCAGTACATTCATTCATCAGTGACCAGTGGCAGTCCTGGCATTCTTGGCAGCAGCATACTGTTTTTGAGTGTGTTTGCAAAATTAAAGTGGGCCGGTCTGGATGAAGTCCAGGGCCAAATTTTTGTCCCAGTCCAGCCCTGCCCCCAACTTGGCAATATCTATGGCAGATTGTGGCTGGACAGGGCTGAACAAGGTACTCGTGTTTTGGGCCATTGGGACATTTGTTCATGGACAAATGCCCAGGTCGCATCTATCCTCCCAACAGAATACTTGCATTACCTCTCCCAATTAGTAGATTGGTAGCAGCATGTCCTTGGAAAAATAAAAGTATATTTCTGAGTTGTCTGGTGTGAAGTGGTAAGGAAAATGTGGCAGTGTAAGTTTAAGACACATCTTAAGCATGGCTATATTATATAATTTATATAATTTGCAGGGGTGTCATGCTTAATGCACCACATTTCATATATACCTCTAGGATCTAAAATGTTGCTTTTATTCTGTTCCATTGAAAGCTTTATTGAAACACTTCCCAACCTATATAAAGTCAATAGGAGAATTGCAGAAGTATTCCATCTATACTGGTTGCAAGTCACTGTTTCCAAATCACTTATTTCTTACAAAGCCAGTAAGTATCAGCCTTGTATATACTGCATTTCTGACCTGCCTAAATATTCCCAAAAAGTGGATGTATTCTATTTATACTGACTGCAAATTACTGTCTCCAAATCATTTATTCCTTACAAAGCCTGAAAGCATTAGCTTGGTATGTGCTGCATTTGTGACCTTCCTAAATATTCATCAATAGCAGAAGTATTCTATCTATTTTCTTTTTATATATCAAATATTTTTTAATACAACACACATATGCAATGAAAGTTTGTTAGAACAGAAAGAGTTTAAGTAAAAAACTAAATACAGAGCTTCAATGTATACATATAGCTACCTTTTCTAATCTTATCATTTATACAGACATGCCAGACTAAAATGTAGCATTCCCTTATTACATTAGAAATGTTACCCAGGCGGGCAGCTAGTATTTGTAGAATGGGAAGTCAGCAATGGAAGCAGCCAATGTTCTTTAACTGGGTCTTTATGTCAGACGGATGATTTACCGATTGTGTAATAACTGTGATTGGCTATCACAGAGTTCACATGATCAGGAGCCCTTCCCGCCCACTGATTCTTTATTTTTTGACTTTCAAATAATTTTTTATTGATTTTATAATAGAACACAACATGACAAGTAAAGACATTGAAAGATAAAGGAAAAAAACAAAAAAAACGGTATACGGGATACATACTGTGGTTTAGTTACATAAGTAATAAATGCAATATATATATAGAGTAAATTGATATAACAAACAAGTATATTCCATCTAACTCATATCATGAAAATCGGTTTACTAGATAACACTCTGCCATGAATAAATCTATTCACCCTTATGCCCCGTACACACGGTCGGATTTTCCGACGGAAAATGTGTGATAGGACCTTGTTGTCGGAAATTCCGACCATGTGTGGGCTCCATCACACATTTTCCATCGGAATTTCCGACACACAAAGTTTGAGAGCAGGATATAAAATTTTCCGACAACAAAATCCGTTGTCGGAAATTCCGATCGTGTGTACACAAATCCGACCGACAAAGTGCCATGCATGCTCAGAATAAATAAAGAGATGAAAGCTATTGGCCACTGCCCCGTTTATAGTCCCGGCGTATGTGTTTTACGTCACCGCGTTTAGAACGATCGGATTTTCCGACAACTTTGTGTGACCGTGTGTATGCAAGACAAGTTTGAGCCAACATCCGTCGGAAAAAATCCTAGGATTTTGTTGTCGGAATGTCCGAACAAAGTCCGACCGTGTGTACGCCCTATTAGGGGATCAAACTGTAAACAAGCTCAGTCATAGAAAAACAGGGTAATCAATAAAAAAGAAAAGGAGGAAGAGTGCTAACCCATAAACCAATACAAAGTGATAAAACACAACATAATGGAGAGTAAAGTTAATGGGAGTCTCTGCAGGAAATAAATAACACCAACTGGCTAAACAGCAACAATTAAGAATGGGAGTGCAGATCTTTCGGTACTTTGGAAGCATAGAATGAATGGTCCATAAGTGCCAGTGATTCTTAAAATAAATTACATTGTAATTCTTAAGAACTAGTAACAATTCATAATATGCTTGGGTGTTGTGTCTCAGAATAACATCACTTAGATTAGGGGCTTCGATTGATTTCCACTTTTTTGTGATAATGAGTCTTGCTGCTATAAGAATATTCGCCAAAACTGTATTGAGGTGGAAAAATGGCAAGGTTGATATTTAAAAGTGCTTTAGCTGGTAGTAGTTTCAATAAATTACTTATAATTTCAATAAATAAAAGAGGCTATGCAAGTGGAGATTGAGTTCCAGAAGCTGGTCAAATTTTTACAGCTCCATAACATATAGTATATGGACTCAATTTGGTCCTTACATCGCCAGCATAATGGCGATGCGGATGGATATATTTTAGCTAATTTAAAAGGAGTCACATGCCACCTATTTAAAAATGTTTGTGAGTTATCCCAATGCAGTTTGATTTAGTCTCATAGCATTGTACCAACATTCATCCGAGAATGAATGTCCTAAATCTTTTTTCCATTTACACATATTATGATTTTTCTCAAATTTAGTATAATGAGAAAACGCCTTGTAAAAAAAGCTATACTTTTATGTTTCATAGGTTTGTTATTGGTGAGATGCTTCCAAATCATAGATGGGATTTCAAAATCCTGATTTGGACTAAAAGTCTTCAGGCGATTCAGTTTATTTAACTTATTGTCTATTATCATTTTGTGTTCTGAGTGAAGATGTACATAGAAATTAAAGCCTTGATTGATCCAATTGTGCAATGGGAGATGACCTCTACAATATTCAATGGCTCTAAGTGGAACAGGTAACTTTTGTAAATCTCCTAAAGAATGAAATTTTGAAACAAGCATTTTGTACGCTAACAGGGTTGCCTTAATAGGGTTGCGTCGTAGCTATACGTCGGCTCCTTTAAACGGGATAGCAGGCGCGCGCCGCCAGAGGGAGTGCCGATGCTCGTGACCGGCACTCGCGATGACCGCCGGCCACGAGCGATCACAGGCACGAGAGGCAGAAGAGGGACATGTGTGTATAAACACACAAATCCCTGTTCTGTTCTGAGAGGAGATGCAGATCATGAGTTCCTAATAGATAGGAACCACGATCTGTCATCTCCTATAGTCAGTCCCCTCCCCCTACAGTTAGAACACACAGTCAGAGAACACAGTTAACCCCTTAATCGCCCCCTAGTGTTAACCCCTTCCCTGCCAGTGACATTTATACAGTAATCAGTGCATTTAGAAAATCTGCTCTATTCTAGTCCAATGCAAGTTTTAGCCATTGATTCTAATGGAACAATTGTAACTTTCACAAAAAAAAACTGTTAATGTTGAGATGAAATGTATCTTTCTCTGAAATAAATATTCCGTTGTAATATTGTTGCTTCAGCTCAGCGAAGCTGGCCCCCCTACAATCAGCACAAATAAAAACTCAAGTGTGTTTCTTTAGTGCTACGTTTGTGCTGTTTTGTGCCGTAAAAATTTACATTTGTGCTGCTTTTATTTTTAAGATATTAGCAATTGTTTTTTCCAGACTATGACATCACCTAGCCCCCCTACAACGCCCAAATGACACAAAACTGGTCTTGTTGGTTAGTGCTACGTTTGTGCTGTTTTGTGCTGCTAAAAATTCCGTTCTATCTTTTATCGTTTTTGTGTTATTAATGATTTATTAAAGGTCACCAAAGGTCAGTCAGCCCCCCTACAACGCCCAAATGACACAAAACTGATCTCGTTGGTTAGTGCTACGTTTGTGCTGTTTTGTGCCGCTAAAAATTCCGTTCTATCTTTTATCGTTTTTGCGTTATTAATGATTTATTAAAGGTCACCAAAGGTCAGTCAGCCCCCCTACAACGCCCAAATGACGCAAAACTGGTCTCGTTGGTTAGTGCTACGTTTGTGCTGTTTTGTGCTGCTAACATTTCCGTTCTATCTTTTATCGTTTTTTCGTTATTAATGATTTATTAAAGGTCACCAAAGGTCAGTCAGCCCCCCTACAACGCCCAAATGACACGAAACTGGTCTCGTTGGTTAGTGCTACGTTTGTGCTGGTTTGTGCTGCTAAAATTTTTATCTGTGCTGTTATGGTTTTTAAGTTATAACAGTTTATTTTATTTTTTTCAAACCCCACTCACTTTGCCCACCCTACAATCAGCACAAATAAAAACTCAAGTGTCCTTCTTTAGTGCTACATTTGTGCTGTTTTGTGCTGCTAAAATTTCCGTTCTACCTTTTATCGTTTTTGCGTTATTAATGATTTATTAAAGGTCACCAAAAGTCAGTCAGCCCCCCTACAACACCCAAATGACACAAAACTGGTCTCATTGGTTAGTGCTACGTTTGTGCTGTTTTGTACTGCTAAAAATTCTGTTCTATCTTTTATCGTTTTTTCGTTATTAATGATTTATTAAAGGTCACCAAAGGTCAGTCAGCCCCCCTACAACGCCCAAATGACACAAAACATGTCTCGTTGGTTAGTGCTACGTTTGTGCTGTTTTGTGCTGCTAACATTTCCGTTCTATCTATTATCATTTTTGCGTTATTAATGATTTATTAAAGGTCACCAAAGGTCACTCAGCCCCCCTATAATGCCCAAATGACACAAAACTGGTCTCGTTGGTTAGTGCTACGTTTGTGCTGTTTTGTGCTGCTAAAATTTCCGTTCTATCTTTTATCATTTTCGTGTTATTAATGATTTATTATCGGTCACCAAAGGTCAGTCAGCCCCCCTACAATGCCCAAATGACACGAAACTGGTCTCGTTGGTTAGTGCTACGTTTGTGCTGGTTTGTGCTGCTAAAATTTTTATTTGTGCTGTTATGGTTTTTAAGTTATAACAGTTTTTTTTTTCAAACCCCACTCACTTTGCCCACCCTACAATCAGCACAAATAAAAACTCAAGTGTGTTTCTTTAGTGCTACATTTGTGCTGTTTTGTGCTGCTAAAATTTCCGTTCTACCTTTTATCGTTTTTGCGTTATTAATGATTTATTAAAGGTCACCAAAGGTCAGTCAGCCCCCCTACAACGCCCAAATGACACAAAACTGGTCTCGTTGGTTAGTGCTACGTTTGTGCTGTTTTGTGCTGCTAAAATTTCCGTTCTATCTTTTATCATTTTCTCGTTATTAATGATTTATTAAAGGTCACCAAAGGTCAGTCAGCCCCCCTACAACGCCCAAATGACACGAAACTGGTCTCGTTGGTTAGTGCCTCATTTGTGCTGGTTTGTGCTGCTAAAATTTTTATTTGTGCTGTTATGGTTTTTTAGTTATAAAAGCTTGTTTTTATATTTGTGCTTTTTGTGTCATAATAATAAAGATTCGTGCTGCTTTTATTTTTAAGATAATAGCAATTTGTTTTTTCCAGATGATGACATCACCCCGCCCTCCTGTCACATACCTGGTTAGTGAGCTCCTGGTTGGAAAGCAGCCATGGGAGCACAGTGAGGTATGAGTGCCTGTGATCAGTCCAGTATACTGCGTGGTGGAAGCAGTCAGCAGGTGGATGTGGCGGCAGAACCAGCTGGTGGCAGATGAGCTGGCACTGAGCTTGGCTGGTGGCAGACTGTGGGTAAGCAACTGGAAGCAGGAGACAGATGAGATCTTGCTGGGCTGAAGAGCTGTAGCAGGCTGGATGAGCAGGATGCAGGGTCAGATGAGCCGGATCCATAATGGTCAGGCAGATCAGGCATAGACGGCACACAACAGGATAGTCGGGTCACAAACCAAGTCAGCAACAGGAGGTAGATCAGGCAAGAAGAGAAGGCAGAAGCAGAATCCAGAGACAAGCCAAGGTCAGGGCAGGTAGCAGTCAAACGGAGATCAGGAGCAAGCTGGGTTAGGATCAGAGGTCAAATACAGGAATCAGGAATGAAAACATAGAAGCGGCACACCAAATTGCAGCCTGTTTAAATAGTCTGTCTGGTGCCAGCATTGGTGACAGGCTCACGCTCCTCTGCCCAGCCAGTTGCCAGTCTGCGCATGCACATATGTATGTACAGGGAGACATCATTTGTGCTATGCGAAAGCCTTCCCTGACACCCCCTACAGCAGCCAAACAAAATGAAAACGGGCTGGTTGGTTAGTGCCACGTTTGTGTTGGTTTGTGCCTATTTACTTTCCACTCTATCTCCTTTTGTTTTTCAGTTATTGTTGATTTATTAAAGGTCACCAAAGGTTACCCAGCCCCCCTACAAGAGACAAAGGGCATGAAACTGGGCTGGTTGGTGCCTCCTTTGTGCTGGTTTGTGCTGTTTAAATATCAGTTCTACCTCTTTTTGTTTTTCAGTTATTTACTATTTAACGCGCTTCACATCGTTATAATAGTAAATAACTGAAAAACGAAAAGCGATAGAACTGATATTTAAACAGCACAAACCAGCACAAAGGAGGCATCAACCAGCCCAGTTTCATGCCCTTTGTCTCTTGTAGGGGGGCTGGGTAACATTTGGTGACCTTTAAAAAAATCAACAATAACTGAAAAACAAAAGGAGATAGAGTGGAAAGTAAATAGGCACAAACCAACACAAACGTGGCACTAACCAACCAGCCCGTTTTCATTTTGTTTGGCTGCTGTAGGGGGTGTCAGGGAAGGCTTTCGCATAGCACAAATGATGTCTCCCTGTACATACATATGTGCATGCGCAGACTGGCAACTGGCTGGGCAGATGAGCGTGAGCCTGTCACCAATGCTGGCACCAGACAGACTATTTAAACAGGCTGCAATTTGGTGTGCCGCTTCTATGTTTTCATTCCTGATTCCTGTATTTGACCTCTGATCCTAACCCAGCTTGCTCCTGATCTCCGTTTGACTGCTACCTGCCCTGACCTTGGCTTGTCTCTGGATTCTGCTTCTGCCTTCTCTTCTTGCCTGATCTACCTCCTGTTGCTGACTTGGTTTGTGACCCGACTATCCTGTTGTGTGCCATCTATGCCTGATCTGCCTGACCATTATGGACCCGGCTCATCTGACCCTGCATCCTGCTCATCCAGCCTGCTAAGCTCTTCAGCCCAGCAAGGTCTCATCTGTCTCCTGCTTCCAGCTGCTTACCCACAGTCTGCCACCAGCCAAGCTCAGTGCCAGCTTATCTGCCACCAGCTGGTTCTGCCGCCACATCCACCTGCTGACTGCTTCCACCACGCAGTATACTGGACTGATCACAGGCACTCATACCTCACTGTGCTCCCATGGCTGCTTTCCAACCAGGAGTCCACTAACCAGGTATGTGACAGGAGGGCGGGGTGATGTCATCATCTGGAAAAAAAAAATTGCTATTATCTTAAAAATAAAAGCAGCACGAATTTTTATTATTATGACACAAAAAAGCACAAATATAAAAACAAGCTTTTATAACTAAAAAACCATAACAGCACAAATAAAAATTTTAGCAGCACAAACCAGCACAAACGTAGCACTAACCAACGAGACCAGTTTTGTGTCATTTGGGCATTGTAGGGGGGCTGACTGACCTTTGGTGACCGATAATAAATCATTAATAACACGAAAATGATAAAAGATAGAACGGAAATGTTAGCAGCACAAAACAGCACAAACGTAGCACTAACCAACGAGACCAGTTTTGTGTCATTTGGGCGTTGTAGGGGGGCTGACTGACCTTTGGTGACCTTTAATAAATCATTAATAACGCAAAAACGATAAAAGGTAGAACGGAAATTTTAGCAGCACAAAACAGCACAAACGTAGCACTAACCAATGAGACCAGTTTTGTGTCATTTGGGTGTTGTAGGGGGGCTGACTGATTTTGGTGACCTTTAATAAATCATTAATAACGCAAAAACGATAAAAGGTAGAACGGAAATTTTAGCAGCACAAAACAGCACAAATGTAGCACTAAAGAAACACACTTGAGTTTTTATTTGTGCTGATTGTAGGGTGGGCAAAGTGAGTGGGGTTTGAAAAAAAAAAAAAAACTGTTATAACTTAAAAACCATAACAGCACAAATAAAAATTTTAGCAGCACAAACCAGCACAAACGTAGCACTAACCAACGAGACCAGTTTCGTGTCATTTGGGCGTTGTAGGGGGGCTGACTGACCTTTGGTGACCTTTAATAAATCATTAATAACGAAAAAACGATAAAAGATAGAACGGAAATGTTAGCAGCACAAAACAGCACAAACGTAGCACTAACCAACGAGACCAGTTTTGCGTCATTTGGGCGTTGTAGGGGGGCTGACTGACCTTTGGTGACCTTTAATAAATCATTAATAACGCAAAAACGATAAAAGATAGAACGGAATTTTTAGCGGCACAAAACAACACAAACGTAGCACTAACCAACGAGACCAGTTTGTGTCATTTGGGCGTTGTAGGGGGGCTGACTGACCTTTGGTGACCTTTAATAAATCATTAATAACGCAAAAACGATAAAAGATAGAATGGAATTTTTAGTAGCACAAAACAGCACAAACGTAGCACTAACCAACAAGACCAGTTTTGTGTCATTTGGGCGTTGTAGGGGGGCTAGGTGATGTCATAGTCTGGAAAAAACAATTGCTAATATCTTAAAAATAAAAGCAGCACAAATGTAAATTTTTACGGCACAAAACAGCACAAACGTAGCACTAAAGAAACACACTTGAGTTTTTATTTGTGCTGATTGTAGGGGGGCCAGCTTCGCTGAGCTCCCTGCTTCTACTTAAATTATTTTGTTTTTAAGAATACTAGAATGTGGAATGTTCTGATGTTTTGGTAAAATATATTTTTCTCTGTCACTTTCACTTGTTACTCTCCATCTCACAACAATCTTTACCCCAAACTCACACAGGTGTCTTTACAATCCACAAACAATACCATTGCTGATACAAATTTAAAATGAATCACAATTTTTTGTGCTTTTTATTATTTCCAAATATTCATAATTTGAGCCCCAAAAATGTGATATGTGTACCAACATCAGAAATCAAAATGTAATTCCCAAAGATTTAAGGGTAATATTCTACTCTTACCCACAAAAAAAACCAAATATCACAGAATAAATCAAGAAGAATAACTCTTGAGTAATGTAATTCCATCACCTGTATGTCCAAAGAAATGCAGTATTTATGTGTTTTTATGTGTATTTATGTGTAGTTATGTGTAGTTATGTGTAGGATTTCTCACACGGGCAGCGGGCTTAGAGGTTAGAACTTCTCCTTAGTATCCCTGAGCGTCGGGGTTCAAATCTCAAACATGCTGCTTCATGTAGAGAAGTTGTCTCATCTCCCAGGTCCTATAACTATGTCTAAATGTAGTGTTTATGTGTAGGAGGGTTCCACCACCATTGTAAATCTTTTCCAGATACACTATTTAGCCAAAAGTATTGGGGCGCCTGCCTTTACACACACATGAATTTTAATGGCAGCCCAGTCTTAGTCCGTAGGGTTAAAATTTGATTTGGCCCACACTTTGAAGCTATAACAGCTTCTGGGAAGGCTGTCTACAAGTTTTAGTGTGTCTATGGGAATGTTTGATCATTTGTGAGGCCAGGCACTGATGTTGGATGAGAAGGCCTGGCTCGCAGTCTCTGCTCTAATTCAGCCAAAGGGTGTTCTATCGGGTTGAGGTCAGGACTCTGTGCAGGCCAGCCAAGTTTCTCCACCCCAAACTTGCTCATCCGTGTCTTTATGGACCTTGCTTTGGTCACTGGTGTGCAGTCATGTTGGAATAGGAAGGGGCTTTCCCCAAACTGTTCCCACAAAGTTGGGTGCATGAAATTGTCCAAAATGTCTTGGTATGCTGACACCTTAAGAGTTCCCTTCACTGGAACTAAGAGGCCAAGCCTGACCCCTGAAAAACAACCCCACATCATAATCCCCCCTCCACTAAATCATTTGAACCAGTGCACAAAGCAAGGTCCATAAAGACATGGATGAGTGATTTTGGGGTGGAGGAACTTGACCGGCCTGGACAGAGTCCTGACCTCAACACAACAGAACACCTTGGGGATGAATTAGAGCGGAGACTGTAGGTCAGGCCTTCTCGACCAACATCAGTGCCTGACCTCACAAATGCACTTGGAAGAATGGTCAAACATTCCCATAGACACAATCCTAAACCTTGTGGACAGCCTTCCCAGAAGAGTTGAAGCTGTTATAGCTGCAAAGGGTGGGCCAAATGAATTTTGAACCCTACGGACTAAGACTGGGATGCCATTAAAGTTCATGTGTGTATAAAGGCAGACGTGCCAATACTTAGGCCAATATATTGTATATTGCTTGTGACACTGAGCATGGCTATGGACTTAGGGCTGGTTCACACCACAGGGATGCAGAGAACATGTGTGAGGCTGCCTGGTGGCTAAGTGGGTAGCAGTTCTGTCTACAGCACTTGGGATGTTGGTTTAATTTCCCAACATGCTAATGCTTGAGTTGAAATTTATATGTTCTCCTTGTGTGGATTTCTCACTACAATCCAAAGACATGCTGGCATTTTATTTGTCTCCTGTCGAAATAGGTTCTAATGTAAGAAAGTAACTTTTGGACATTAGATTGAAAGCTCATTGCAGCCAGAGACTGTTGTTAATGTTTGTTAGCACTAATCATCCCCAGGGACATTTAAAATGTTAGGGTTTACACTGCACAGGTACATATGCTTAGAAAACTGTTGCTTTGTTTATGTGGATGCAAATGGACTTTGATCTTTGTTCTGTAGTTGAAGATTTGATGCACATAGCCGAGGGTTAACACAGTTGCGAATAGTATTATGTGTTCCTGCTCATCAGGTGCAATCACTTTAGACATACATGAAGAGACAGATTGAAAGATACTGGTGGGCATGTACTTCTATTGGGTGTGTCAGTGTGCTAATACAACCTATCTTATATAAAGGCCTGCAGTAGGGGGGGTTCGTTTGGCCTGAGAAGGTCAGGTTTTTTGCAGTGATTTGTGGGGGAGAAGGAATGATATTGTGCCTATTGACAAATGCCCAACTAGGGATATTTTGCTGAAATTCTTGTGCATTTTTTTCAATCAAAATTGGGTTTATGTGGCCATGCTGTCAATGTTGTGTGTGTATTGTTCCTGTCTGATTATGCAAACATGGTTTGGAAGCATCTACTGACCTTCTACTCTTTTTTTTAAATCTTTTTTAATCATGTACACTGAAATGCAGTTTCCGGCAGAACATGGTCACCAATGTATGTATGTGTGGATTGTGGGCTGGTGGTGGGTGTTTTGAATAAGTCTTTTTTAATATTATGTTGGAATGCTTTGTAAGAATAATGACTGTTAAGTATGTTTCTATAATCTTGCAGATAAAAATGTGATGTGTTGCCCGTTATACACTGAAAGTAAAGCTGTGTCCACTCTAAGGTTTTGTCAAATTTTAGATTGTAAGCTCCTATGAGCAGGGCCCTTAAAATCCTATTGCTAAATGTAGCACCATATATCCTGTCCAAATTTTTTTGAAGCTAGTAAATGAATGTACATATTTTTTTTTTCTGCTGGTAAAATAAAAGTACATTATTGAGCTTTGTTGTGGTGTTTTTTTTTCTTCTTCTTTTCTTTTCTTCTTCGTTTCTTTTTATTTAGTTTTTTTGGTGGTTTTGGGAACGTGCAATATCTCTTATCTTATTTCAATATGTATTTGTGCCCCAAAAAATGAATCTCTTCGCCCTGGTTCACATGGATGCTACTTTGAAATCGCGCTACTTCACTTGAAGTAGCACGATTTCAAAGTAGCAACGTCAGGGTGATTTCAGGCGCTACTTGATAGACATCTGTGTGGCTTCATACACAGATGTCTATTAAAGTCGCACCTGAAATTGGCAAAAGTAGTGCAGGAACTACTTTAGCAAATTGGTGCGGCACCACAAAATCGGTGTCGCATCGATTTGAAAAGTGCCATTGCTGCCAATAGTCATGCGATTTGATCTCTCAAATCGCATGACAAATTGCTCCAAGGTAAACCTAGGCTTCTGCACACCTGCAAGTAAATGATAAAGGTGGAATTTTTATATATAACAGCTGTGGAGAATTGCAGGTAATTAATTCAGCTGGTGGATAGGCAGTGTTGTATGTGTCAGCTTTAGCCAACCTGCACAGATGTCTCTGAAATTCCCCCTGCAGTCGGGACTGACATGCGGGAATGAACTTGTGTGATTTCAGCTGAACGATTACCTCCCTCAGTCAGTGTGAACCAGGGCTCAAACTGGGCCTTTTGTTTTTGTCATTCACCTGCTGATATCCCAGGGACACCATTTCTTATCGAACGCCTTTAAATATCATAAGTAGAAATACAAATT
Source organism: Lithobates clamitans (assembly GCA_037952925.1). NCBI lineage: Eukaryota > Metazoa > Chordata > Amphibia > Anura > Ranidae > Lithobates > Lithobates clamitans. The sequence continues at coordinate 1,788,960 of JBBGZY010000755.1, forward strand.
TGCATATCTGCAAATAAACAAAAATAATAAAATTCTAAGCGTGGTTGCGATCAAATATTCACAGCAGTGATCAAAAGAGCGTGGTTTCGCCTTCTGACCCAGAAATAAGTCATTGTAATCACCCGGAAGTGCCTGGGCTGGTCAGGATCTCCTTCTAGGTGGACATGGCGAGGACCCTCTTTATCAAAGAGGAGGTGCTAGTCATTTTCCGGATAAGGGAATGATATGTACTTGTGCTTAATCAATGTGGGGGTGGATGTGGTAGTTAGATTGGGTGTGGGTGGGGTTCATTGATTTGTTTGGCATCCCCACACATTTGCTTCTGGCCCATGTGCACACATCACTTCCCGCATTTGTTCTGCTGATGTAAATGCAAGTATAAATGAGAGCTCCTTTCTATTAAAATATATATGGCTTGTTTCACAGTTGGGCGACTTTGGACCTCCGAGTTGCTTGACAAGTTGTACCCCATGATTCTCAATGATAACTAGGGATGGGCCGAACACCTACCTACCCTTCAGGTCTGGTATGGATTTTAAGGGGAACCCCGCGCCAAAATAAAAAAAATGCCATGGGAGTCCCCCTAAAAATCCATACCAGACCCTTATCCAAGCAAGCAACCTGGCAGGCCGCAGGAAAAGAGGGGGGACGAGAGAGCGGCCCCCCTGAACTGTACCAGGCCACATGCCCTCAACATGGGGAGGATGTCCCCATATTGATGGGGACAAGGGCCTCATCCCCACAACCCTTGCCCGGTGGTTGTGGGGTCGGCGGGCGGGGGGCTTATCGGAATCTGGAAGTCCCCTTTAACAAGGGGACCCCAGATCCTGGCCCCCCCGTGTGAAATGGTAACGGGTACATTTTACTCCTACCATTTCACAAAAAAAGTGGCAAAAATTGTAAAAAACACACAGACACAGCGTGGGACAAGTCCTTTATTAAAAAAGAAAAAAAAATTCCAGCGATGTAATCCTTCCTCGTCCCGGGATATGGAGAAAGAAGCCACCATGACACGATCCGCCTCCATGGGAGGAGCCCTTTGAATGACACTAGACCTGCCGTGACAGTTCTTAGATAGCTGAGGGCGGGGCCACCCATGACGTGCGCGGGTGACCCCACCCCCCTGATGCAATGGGGAAACACCGCGGGGTTACCCAGTGACATGTTCAGGTGACCCCGCCCCCCTCTGACGCTACGGGGGTTTCTGTGGCATCAGAGCAGGGCAGGGTCACCCGTACATGTCACTGGTAACCCCGTGGCACTTCCCCGTTGCGTCAGAGGGGGCGGGGTTACCTATGCACGTCACGGGTGGCCCCGCCCTCAGCTATTTAAGAACTGTCACGGCAGGTCTAGCGTCATTCAGTGGGCTCCTCCCATGGAGGCAGATCGTGTCATGGTGGCTTCTTTCTCCGTATCCCGGGACGAGGAAGGATTACATCGCTGGAATTTTTTTTTCTTTTTTAATAAAGGACTTGTCCCATGCTGTGTCTGTGTGTTTTTTACAATTCTTGCTACTTTTTTTGTGAAATGGTAGGAGTAAAATGTACCCGTTACCATTTCACACGGGGGGCCGGGATCTGGGGGTCACCTTTAACGTCACTCTTATGTCTAATAGCATTAGTCTAAAGGGCTTTCCTTTTATGAGGGCTATTCAGTCTGTTGTTGTTCAGAGAAAATATTTTAAGTTGCGCTATTTCTTCTGGCGGTGATGACAAGTAGTAGGTGCATCAAAATATGGATAAGCCCATATCTATAGTTATTTTGTTCCTGAATAAAGAGACTCTCCTTGAATAAATAAAGGTAAATTGTTTTAGGAAGTATCAGTAAGATTTCGATCCTGTTGTAACATAAGGTAACACGACAAAAATAAAACCAAACAAAAAAAGTTATAAGAATAAATAAGAACTGTAGTTTGCCAAGCAACCATGGAGTGCAAGTATTTGCACTGTTATATTGGGGGAAATCAAACATTTCCTTTTTAGGATAAAACTTTCCCTTAGCAAAGATAAGCCTGTGGGCTTGGCAGAATTAGTCTTAATAGAGAAAGAGACATTGGCTTTATTTGGGTCACCTGGGTTACCCTTCTTGGGAGATTCACGTCATTCAAGTTATTTCCTCTGTGGGCTGCCTTCATCAATGGGGATAAAACCCCATTGTCCCAGTAATTTCAAACCGTCATCCATGGTATGAATGGTATGGGAAATATCATTCATGTTATGATTACGAAGCATCTTAGTAATAGAATTCAGGTTTTTCCTTGCAAGCAGAGTCGCTTGTGATAGATTGGAGTAGAAAATAATACCTGCATATGGATCAGGTAGTGGAACATGCTGGCGTGCAGTTTGCATCAGAAGATCTTTAATATGATTAAATGGATTTGCGCTATAACATCTCTTGGGAGCTTTTCTGATATATGCTGAGGTTTCGGCAGACTGTGCCCTGTCAATTATTAACTCCTGATGTGGAATCTTAGGAAATAAGTCAGACATAATTTTCAAAAATTCTTGCAACTCAGTGTTTTTGACAGATTCGGGGATCCCTCTAAATTTAATATTATTGGACCTGTCCTCGATTTCTGCAATTTTCAGTCTAAGCTCATTTCTTCTATTAGCTCCAAATGGGAATCCACCAGATCATTATTCGCGTCAGTAACATCCTCCATTTTGTTATTCATATTATCCACTTTTACTCCCAAACCTTCTATTTTCACATTAGTTTTCTGCATATATGAATTCACATCTTGTTGAGTTGGTCCTCTCAGGGATATGAGCATTTCTTTAATATTTGTGTCAAGTATAGGCTGACCTGATGTGGGAAAAGCAAGGAGTTTGTCAGCACAGGGGTTATCAAGTGGCAGCTTGTCATACACAAATGTTGAACCACTTGCGAGTTTTTGTGAGGGTGAAATTCTTCTTCTTTGTCTTTGGGGGCCACCAATTTCTTCCACCATATCTGGGTCATTGAGAAATTCGCCATGGTTAGCATTAATACTCTCTTCTTCTCTGATGTGTGCTGACTGCAGTCCAGCGGCAGAGTGCTGAGGTAAAACAGCATCTTTTTTCCTAACAGAAGCGGATATTTGATACTTGTATTTATGTATTTTACTGGGTCCTCTGCAGTCCTTTCTATTTCTTATTGTGACCCGCTTCTTCTCTGGGTTCTCCGGTACCTGTCTCTGCCCACAGTACTTCTGTCAGTCACTGTGAGCTGCTTCAGAGAAAGTTATCTCAGTGGAGCTCAGTTAGATAGCGGCCATCTTCCTCTGCCGCTGGCCAAGCCTCCCTATTCTATCTATTTTCAACCTTCCTATAGGTCCATAAGAGGCAGAAGCATTTTATCTATACTGGCTGCAAACAAATTGTTAATCATAATATTAAATTATTGCTTCCAAAGGCTATAAATATCAGCCTAGTAAATACTACATTTCTGACCTTCCTATAAATCCATAAATAGCAGAAGTATTCTATCTGAACTGACTTCAAATGAAGTCTATCACCAAATCAGTTATTACTTTCAACTCCTGTAAGTATTGGCCTGGTATATACTACATTTCTAACTTTCCTATGAATGCATAAATGGACTAGGTGTCAGGGCTGGGCTCAGCCCTTCCTTCTCAAAGCTGGCCGCACAGCTGTCGGCTAATTGCCAGCTCCTATCTCTCCACAGTGACTCACCTGTTGATGATATCCTGCTCATCAGTCCTGCCTACTTAAGCCGTCCAGTCCAGATGATCTCTGCCTTCGCCTTGGTCACATCTCTAGAAACGCTCTCCTGTGTTCCAGTTAAAGACTTGCTTGGCTGACATTCCTTATGGCTCCAGATCCTGCTTGCTGTTCTACTATCCTCATCTTTGGCTCCCTGACGTTTTGGCTTGTCTGACTATCCGTTCCTGAACTCTGGCTATGTTTTGACGATGTTTACTCTGTGTACCTTTTTTATTATTATTAAACAAGTGTGATTTAACTGTACTTCTGTCTCTGTCTGATTCATGGTTTCTGACAGTAGATGAAGGCCATGAATTCAGAAGAGGCAGTCAATCCACATGTTGGTAATATTTTTTCCAGATTGGATGAGCAGGATCACCGCATGGATCAGTTTGCCATGGCGTTTCAAATGCCCCTGAGTCGCACGGCTCACCTGGATTCTCCCACTGTGGTTGCTCCGGTACAACCTGTGTTGCAGGCCATCCCTGCTGCTGCTTCAGTCTCTGTGCAGGCACCCGCCTCGAGTATCACCTTTATAAGAGGTATGTCTGGTTCCGTTCTGCTTTCCCAGCAATTTGGGGGCGATCCAGTCCAATGCAGAGGGCTTCTCAACCAGGTTGAGATATACTTTGAAATGCTGCCTCAGGCATTTCCCACGGACAGAAACAAAGTAGGTTTCATGATATCTTTGCTTTCTGAGAGAGCCTTGGCCTGGTCAAACCCTCTATGGGAGACGCAAAAACCTGTTGTCTTGCGTTATTCTGAGTTTGTTACTCCTTTTAAAAGGGTATTTGATGTTTCCGCATGATCTGCTTCTGCTGCCAAGTGCCTCATGTTGCCGATTATGCCATTGAATTCCGTACTCTGGCAGCAGGAGTTGCTTGGAACAGTGAGGCCCTCGTGGCTGCTTTTTCTCATGGTCTCTCGGATACTATCAAGGATGAGATGATGAGATAGCAGCCCGAGATATACCCACTGAGCTGGAGAGGTTGATCACATTTGCCATCCTCATTGACTCCAGACTCAGAGAAAGACTCCCTTTTAAGGAGCGCTTGCAGAAAGCCTCCTGTACATTTGTTTCCGAACTTTGCAGTCCCACCCTTGCCTCCCTCACCTCCTATGCCTCCTGGTACCGAGTTGGCCTGTAAAGATGAACCCATGCACTTGAGCTTTACGCGTCTGTCTGCGGATGAGAGATCTCTTAGGAGGAGGGAGAAATTGTGCCTTTATTGTGGCCAGGCAGGTCACTTTTTGAAGTCTTGTCCTACCCATCCAGGGAATGCCCGAACCTTGAGGTCCTCTCACGGACAGACCTATGTGGCGTTGTTTCGTCTCCAGTTATTCAGAAGGATAAGCCCCTGGTTTCGGTTACCCTTTCTTGCGCTGAGTCGTCCGTCGAGATACAGGCTCTAATCAACTCTGGGGCTGCAGGCCTGTTCATTGATGCTGCCTTTGTATCGAAGCACTCGATTCCACTACAGCTGCGTGACACTCTACTTGCCATTGAGGCTCTTGACGGAAGACCTCTACAGCTTGCCCATGTGACTCATGAGACTGTTCCGTTGTCCATGGCCATAGGGGCTTTTCACCTTGAGATAATCCAATTCCAAGTTATTTTCTCACCTAAGTTTCCACTGGTTATTGGTTATCCTTAGTTACAGAGGCACAACCCCTCTTTTGATTGGCTCTCTGCTGAGGTTCTCTCCTGGTCACCACAATGCAGTAAGACATGCTTCCAGAAGGCAGCCAAGGTCCTGTGCACCTTTTCACTCTTCTCCCTGCCGGAGGAGTACCGCGATTTTAGCGATGTCTATGACAAAGGTCAAGCCGGTAGTTTACCTACACACTAGGGGTGCTGAAATTAATCGCAGCATCGATGCATCGCCATTTGGGAGTCCCCGATGCGGCATCGATGCATGCGACCGGAAAAATCGATTACTTGCCCCGCCCCCACCCGGGAGAGCGCTCCGTGCGTATAGCTGTGTGTATATCCCGGTCATGTGACTCCCGGCCCGCCTCTCTCCTCTCACATCTTTCCTGATGTCAGCCCCGCCCACTGACTGGAGCTATCAGGTCAGAAGAGAGTCGGGCGGGGCTGACATCAGGAAAGACGTGAGAGGAGAGAGGCGGGATGGGAGTCACATGACCGGGATATACACACACTAAGTAACAGCTATACGCACGGAGCGCTCTCCCGGGAGAATTCCCTGCTGACCTCAGGAGAGAACACCGGCGGCTGGAATAGAGATGGGGGAGATGGTGAGCAGGCAGATCGCCCTGCTCATTTCAGGCTGCCATGGTCAGAGGGACAGTCACAGCAATGACACGTTTCTTCAAGTAAGTTCCCTCCAATGATTCTCTATCGCCCGAGTAGGATTACAAATTACAAAATGTGCGCCTGTCTGGCCATGCCCCCTTCTTATCACTAGGCAACTCAGTGTTTACAGCGTTACCAGGTTGTGTCACAATCACCATTCAGCTGATCTACATAACCCACCCAACACAAGTCCATAATATAGAATTGTCTTCTATGTGCCTTCACACCACAACTCTGCATTATTGTCCGCAGTCTTTGACCATCTCCTGTACTATGTCTGCAGGCTCTGACCATCTCCTGTAGCATGTCCGCAGGCTCTGACCATCTCCTGTAGCATGTCAGCAGGCTCTGGCCATCTCCTGTAGCATGTCCGCAGGCTCTGACCATCTCCTGTAGCATGTCCGCAGGCTCTGACCATCTCCTGTAACATGTCTGCAGGCTCTGACCATCTCCTGTAGCATGTCCGCAGTTTCTGACCATCTCCTGTAGCATGTCCGCAGTCTCTGACCATCTCCTGTAGCATGTCTGCAGTCTCTGATCATCTCCTGTAGCAAGTCCGCAGTCTCTGATTATCTCCTGTAGCATGTCCGCAGTCTCTGATCATCTCATGTAGCATGTCCGCAGTCTCTGATCATCTCCTGTAGCATGTCCACAGTCTCTGATCATCTCCTGTAGCATGTCCGCAGTCTCTGATCATCTCCTGTAGCATGTTCGCAGTCTCTGATCGTCTCCTGCAGTAGGTCTGCAGTCTCTGACCATCTCCTGTAGTATGTCTGGAGCTCTGGAGTTCCTCTGCTGTCTCTTTTTTTCTTAAGAACAGATAGAATTTAAAAAATGGAGTTCTCCTGACTACTTGAATTTTTTTTGATGAAAACCATGCGCACTTGCGGACTTGCGCTGTAATCGCGATGCATCGTGATGCATCGCGGAATTGAATCGAATCATTGACATGATAATTGTAATCGAATTGAATCGTGAGATCAGTGAATATGCACACCCCTACTACACACTGGTCATTTGATTGTGCAATTGACCTTCAACCTGGTGCCATACCCCCTCGTGGCCGGGTTTACCCTTTATCGGTCTTGGAGGATAAGGCCATGGAGGAGTATGTTGCAGACGCACTTTGTCGAGGTTTCATTCGCAAATCCCCGTCTCCTGCTGGTGCTGGTTTCTTCTTTGTGAAGAAGAAGAGTGGTGAACTGAGACCTTGTATTGATTATAGGGGTCTCAATCGTTTCACGATTAAGAATGCCTATCCAACTCCATTGATTATGGAGTTATTAGACCGCCTGAAGGGAGCAACGGTTTTCACAAAGCTTGATTTGAGAGGGGGATACAATCTTGTGAGGATTAGGAAGGGCGCGATGGGCTCTTTTCTTGTCTAGTTTTAATTACATTGTCTCATTCTTACCCGGTTCTAAGAATGTAAGGGCTGACGCTTTGTCATGACAATTCTCCTCCACTTCCAAGATGGAGTCAGTTCCGGTTTCTGTGATTCTTCTTGATCATATTCTGGCTACGGTTCGCACCAGTCTCACTTCTCCTTTGGGTGACAAAATTCTTGCTGCTCAGGTCCATGCTCCTCCTGAGAAACCTTGTGACCACTGCTTTGTCCCATAGAGTTTCCATACTGCCGTGCTCCAGACTTACCATTCTCCCAAGGCTGCTGGCCACCCTGGGAAGAATCAACTCTTTTGGGCCATTTCCTAACAATTCTGGTGGCATAGTCTATGTGCTGATGTAACCGACTTCGTAGCTGCCTGTTCTGTGTGTGCTCGGAGTAAGACTCCACAACACCTTCCAGTGAGCCTCCTACAACCCATACCCAATGGAGAGAGGCCCTGGACCCACTTGTCTATGTTTTTCTTTGTGGAGTTACCCAACTCCCAGGGCAACACAGTTATCCTTATTGTGGTTGACCGGTTCTCGAAAATTTCCCATTGTATTCCACTTAAGAAGTTGCCCACTTCTAAGGAACTGGCTTTCATTTTTGCTCGGGAGATCTTTCGCTTACATGGGCTACCCAAGGTTCTGGGGAGTAATTTGTGCACAGTGGGGAATTCAGCTCGCTTTCTCCTCTGCGTATCAATCCCAGTCTAATGGGACCACAGAACGAGCCAATCAGTCTTTGGAGCAATTCCAATGCGCGGAGTTTGCTCACAATAGTGCCTTGAATTCTGCTTCCCGATTGTCCCCGTTTATGGTGAACTATGGTTTCCAACCTTCCATGTTGCCTGACTCATTTGTTCCGCAGAGTATTCCACTTGGGCACCAGTCCGGGAGGCTTTGCGACATGCTAATGATAGGTACAGACTCCATGCTGACTGCAGACGCCTGCATGCGCCTTTCTACCAGGTTGGGAGCAGTGTCTGGCTGTCATCTCGCAACCTCTGACTTTGTGTTCCCTCTCTTAAGTTCATACCTCTGTTTATTGGGCCTTTCCATATTCTTCGCAGGATTAACCAAGTGGCTTACGCATTAGACCTTCCTTCTAATATGCGTATTTCTAATGTATTTCATGTCTCCTTATTAAAACCCTTGGTCTGCAACTGCTCTACCACCTTGGTGCCTCATGCTCACCCTATACAGGTTGGGAACCATAAGGAGTATGAAGTACAGTCCATTGTTGACTCCGTAAGTTCCGTGGGCGCATACAGTACCTGGTGCATTGGAAAGGGTACGGTTCGGAGGAGTGCTCTTGGGTCTCATCCTCGGATGTACATGCCCCTGTCCTCCTCCGTGATTTCCATAGACGCTTTCCCCTCAAGCCTGGTGGTCCTCCGAGGGGGAGGGGTCATTGAGGAGGGGGTACTGTCAGGGCTGGGCTCAGCCCTTGCCTCTCAAAGCTGGCTGCTCAGCTGTCGGGCTAATTGCCAGCTCCTATCTCTCCCTACTGACTCACCTGTTTATGATATCCTGCTCGTCAGTCCTGCCTACTTAAGCGTCCAGTCCAGATGATCTCTGCCTTCGCCTTGGTCACACCTCTAGACAGGCTCTCCTGTGTTCCTGTTAAAGACTTGCTTGGCTGACATTCCTTCTGGCTCCAGATCCTGCTTGCTGTTCTACTATGCTCATCTCTGGCTCCCTGAAGTTTTGGTTTGTCTGACTATCCGTTCTGGTTCCTGAACTCTGACCATGTTTTGACTATGTTTACTCTGTTTACCTTTTTTTAATATTATTAAACAAGTGTGATTTAACTGTACTTCTGTCTCAGTCTGATTCATGGTTTCTGACACTAAGTAGTAGGTACCAAGTACTCTTAAAGTAGTATTCCGGGATATCCCTAACTAATCCTAAAACTGCTCCCTCCCCCCACAGCACTCCCCCTGAGGAAGACTTTTGTTTTAAGCTAAAACATGTTTTGGGGCACTTTAAAGTAGAAGTCCAGGGTATACCTAACTAATCTTAAAATTGCTCCCTCCCCTCTCCCAACTAGCATTGGGCGAATGGTTCACCAAGCATGAGTTTGGGCCAAACATTGGCTGTTCACACCATTCAGGGAACACCCGAATTTGCAGGGTGTTCACTCCACCGAACGCCCTGCAATGCACTGCGCGCTGCACAGTGCATTCTGCGCCCTGATTGGGCAAAGCTTTAAAAGCCAGTAAAAACTGGTTGTTAAGAAGCGGGGCCAGGACAAGGGGGCACCCAGATCCCGCCCCCCGCCATGTGAATGAGTATGAGGTACATACTTATTCACCCAAAAAGTGTCAAAAAGTAATGAAAACACAGACATTTTTTGACAATTTATTTTATTAAAACCCTTTCATGCCTAAGCCTATTTCTGAAATTTGGTGTTTACAAGTTAAAATCTGTATTTTTTGCTAGAAAATTACTTAGAATCCCCAAACATTATATATATATTTTTAGCAAAGAATCTAGAGAATAAAATGGCGATTGTTGCAATATTTTATGTCACATGGTATTTGTGCAGCAGTGTTTTAAATGCAACTTTTTGGGAAAAGGGACAAAAACAAAACAGTAAAGTTAGCCCAATTTTTTCATATAATGTGAAACATGATGTTACGCCAAGTAAATAGATAAATATTTGTGGAATGGCGTCAAACTACCGTACCTAAAAATCTCCATAGGCGACGCTTTAAATTTTTTTACGGTTACCAGGTTATAGTTACAGAGGAGGTCTAGTGCTAGAATTATTGCTCTCGCTCTGACGATCGGGGTGATACCTCACATGTGTGTGTTGAACACCGTTTACATATGCCAGTGCGACTTCCGTATGCGTTTTCTTTGCTGCACGAGCTCGCGGGGACGGGGCACTTACATTTTTTTTCCTTATTTTTTTATTTATTTTTATATTATTAAATTTTTTAAAATCCGGCGCCATTGGCAGCCGAGTAAGCCGGAAGTGACGTTGTGACGTCGCTTCCGTGTTTACATTTAAGCCGCGTACACACGGTCGGACTTTTCGTCTACAAAAGTCCAACGGACGCTGACGGACTAAAGCTGGCTGGTAATCCGATCGTGTGTGGGCTTCTCCGGACTTTCAACGTACTTTTTTAGCCTCAAATCCGACGTACTTTAGATTTGAAACATGCTTCAAATCTTTACGTCGTAACTACGACGGACCCCGAAATCCGCTCGTCTGTGTGCTAGTCCGACGGACAAAAACCCACGCTAGGGCAGCTATTGGCTACTGGCTATGAACTTCCTTTTTTTAGTCTGGTGTACGTCATCACGTACGAATCCATCGGACTTTTGTGTGGTCGTGTGTAGGCAAGTCCGTTCGTTAGAAAGTCTGCCACAAGTCCGCCGCAAGTCTGCCGAAAGTCCTCCGGAAGTCTGTTGGACAGGCTGTCGGACTTTTGTAGCTGAAAAGTCCGACCGTGTGTACGCGGCATTAGGGGACTGGAATTAAGCCATTTACGGCTTCGTTCCAGTCTGTGGCTAGATGCCGGAAGTGCCGGATCGCAGATTGGGTCTCCCGGTGGGACAGGAGGCCCGGTCAAAGCGGCGGGAGGCGGTGGGAGGGGGGATGTCCCCTCCCGCTCCTCTGGGATAACAATCAAGCGGCTTTTAGCTGCAACGGTTCCCTGGAAAGCCGATCGCTCACTCTAAAAAACGGGCATCATGCAGCTGCGGGCATCACCCCAGTATAACCCCCGAAAGCCGAGGCTTCATATATTCTCACGCTTGGCGCGAAGGGATTAAAAAATAAATTAAAAAAACAGTGTCCCCTGATGTATACCAAAGGGTCTGGTATAGAGGGAAGGGGGAGGCACGCCTTTTTTTTTCTTTTTTTTTTTTTCAATAGCTGGGTTCCGGCAATAGCAACTGTGATATGACTTGTTTTTTTTTTCTTTAGAAATGTCGTTTTTGCTGCAGCATGTTCTATGCAAGCTACAGATGCGTCACTTTACAGGCAGACTAAAAGGAACTTTAAGCATCATTAAAATCAATCCTGAAAAAACAATAGTTTTTAAAAATATATATATACATGTCCCCCAGGGCCCCCATAACCCTTTTATTGGCCAATTACTTGCATATAAGCCTTCAAAATGGGCACTTTTCATTTTTCCTGTTCGGCTCCCAGAGACTTCCATGCAGTTTGGTTTAGAACCTTTCCCCTGTTTGGGAGTTCTGCTGAGAACCAGGGGTGATCCATGTCTTTATGGACCTTGTTTTGTGCACTGGTCCAAATCATTTGGTGGAGGGGAGATTATGGTGTGGGGTTGTTTTTCAGGGGTTGGGCTTGGCCTCTTTGTTCCAGTGAAGGGAACTCTTAAGGTGTCAGTATACCAAGACATTTTGGACAATTTCGTGCTCCCAACTTTGTGGAAACAGTTTGAGAAATGTCCCTTCCTGTTCCAACATGACTACACTCCAGTACACAAACAAGGTCCATAAAGACATATATAAGCGAGTTTGGGGTGGAGGAACTTGAGTGGCCCACACAGAGTCCTGACCTCAACCTGATAGAACACCTTTGAGATGAATTAGGGGGATTGCGAGCCAGGCCTTCTCGTCCACATCAGTACTTGACGTCACAAATGTTCTTCTGGAAGAATGGTCAAACATTCCCATAGACACACTTCTAAACCTTGTGGACAGCCTTACCAGAAGAGTTGAAGCTGTTATAGCTGCAAAGGGTGGGCCAACTCGATATTGAACCCTACAGACTTAAATGGAGATGCCATTAAAGTTCATGTGCGTGTAAAGGCAGGTGTCCCAATACTTTTTGTAATATAGTGTATCTGCACTATAGTGTATCTGCTTGCATAATGTGTGTTGAAACTTGACCTTGTAGTTTTCTTCAGAAGCCAGTGTAACATGGATGGTGACAATTTAGCACAATTGGAAGACAGGGACAGAGCGTTGTTCATCTATTGCAGGAAGAAACTTAAAAAGGACTTTCTTAGCAAGATCAACGGGTATCATTTTAGTGATATTTAAAAATATTAAAGTTAAAGTTTGTATGAACTTTTAGTAAATCAGTGTACATATATTTTACATTTATTCTACTAATATTGCAGCGCCATCTAGTGGTCCAAGTGAGAAAACACAACACATCTATGTAGGCAGTGTTGGAGGTGAAGCTGTCTATATATATATATATATATATATATATATATATATATATATATATATATATATATATATATATATATATATATATATATATATATATATCTTTTATGCCTCAAACCTAAGTTAAAGTGTTACTTAACCCACAACAGTAAAATCAGTCTGTATATGCAGTAAAGCATGCTTCATGCTTGTTATACTCACTGTGGAACCTAAGGGGTTAATCCTCTGCATTGTGCATAAAGGCTGTGCGATCCTGTCTTTTCTGATCCTCCTCTTTTTTAACTGACTCCAACCCATCTCTCGATAGAACAGAGCATTACGAGTCAGGCTGCACATGCTCAGTTTGGTGTGTATTGCTAGAGAGTTGTTTTTTTTTTTTTTGGGGGGGGGGGAGGGGGAAGTGCATGTGATCAGCACTGGGCCAATCAGCACTGTCCAGAAAGAGGGTCAGGGAAAATGAAAACTCCTCCTACAAGCTTAACCAGACAGTGATGCAAGTCACCAGACTGCTATATACTGCTGATGGGGAGACCAGACATAGTGAATGCAAGTTCTGGGTTTAGTAACACTTTAAGCAAGTCCTACCATTTTAGGTAAACCATTTGCTATGTGCATAATCCTTCAGTTGTAAAAAGTGTTATCATCATATATTTTTTTTATTGATGGAGACACATGGAAGACACGCCAGTCCTGTAAAAGAAATGCATCTATATTTAAATTTCTAGTGTCCATTGTCTTGAAATATATTGCAACAAATCTGGGTGGGTCACCCGTCACATGCAATGGTTCCTCATGTTGGTTTGAGTCTCTGTATTGATACATGAGCAAGTGGGAGGAACTACTGCAGGTGGGGAGAGAAGCAGGAATTCACACACCTGGAGGTTTTGAATACCCTCAGCAGTTAAGGAGCAGTAAAGTGGTGGAATTTTATTCAAGACATAGGCTTCTGGAAAGGTAAGTATATATATTTTTTACAGGGCTGGAGTTTTTTATTAGGGACACAGTGGTGACCAAGCCACTTAAAGCGTTTGTTACCCCAACACTTTATATTCCTGATATGTGCCTGCTGTACCATGTACTTGTATGAGAAAATATCCTGTTTTCATTGTATTGATTCCTTTGTGTGAAATCCCTGGTGTTCCTGCCAGTTCCTCTGCTTTCCTATTAAGCAGGATAGCACATTGTGGTCAGTTCTGTAGTTATGCTGGGAACTCAGTATGCTCTCCTCAATGATCAGACTTGTCCTGACATGCTTCCGCTGTGCAGCGATTCACTGGCAAACTCAGTGTGCTTCTGCTTCTTCTCCCCCAGCTCTTATGCTGCTAAGAACAGAGGGAATGTGACCACTTTAAAAAAAAAAGGGGAAAAAAGTTATTTATAACTTTTTTATATCTCTACACAAATGTTTTGCCTTTCTTTTCTATTTTAAACTGAATGGGTTGTTTTACAAGGTGATCGTTTACAATCACTTTAAGTGGAGCTCCGTCCACCCCTTTAACCGGGTTCCTGACCGGCTCATGCAGATATACTGTGGCAGAATGGCTCTCCTGGGTGAAACCCCGTACAGGTATGTCTCACCTTCTTTCAGCCACCAGAGGTCGTGTGCGCCTGCTGCATGGCGGGGGATCCGATGAGTGTTGCTGGCGGGCACAATCACCGCCGGCCCAGTACAATCGTGTGCACGAGCGCCATCACGGGGATTTGTGTGTGTAAAGACACAAATCCCTGTGCTGTCAGAGGAGAGGAGCCATATCGTTTGTTCCTACTAAGTAGAAAAAACGATATGTCTCCTCTCCTAGTCACTCCCATCCCCACACAGTTAGAACACACAATTAACCCCTTGATCAACCCCTAGTGTTAACCCCTTCCCTGCCAGTGACATTTACTCAATAATCAGTGCATTTTTATAGCACTGATCGCTGTATAATTGTCAATGGTCCCAAAAAAGTGTCAAACTGTCTGATCTGTCTGTCGCTAAAAATCACAGATCACCGACATTACTAGTCAATTAAATTAAAATAATAAAAATGCCATAAAAATGGCAGAAATCTTTCTTTAGTTTGTAGATGCTATAACTTTTGCGCAAACCAATCAATATACTTTTATTGCGATTTTTTTTTTTTTACCAAAAATATGTAGAAGAATATATATTGGCCTAAACTGATGAAGAAATTTGTTTTTTGTAAAACATTTTGGGGATATTTATTATAGCAAAAAATAAAAAATATTGTTTTTTTTTCCAAAATTGTCGCTCTTTTTTTGTTTATAACGCAAAAAAGAAAAACTGCAAAGGTGATCAAATACCAACAAAAAAAAGCTCTATTTGTGGGAAAAAAGGACGAGAATTTTTTTGGGTACAGCGTTGCATGACCGCTTAATTGTCAGTTAAAGTGACGCAGTGCCAAATTGTAAAAAATGCTTTGGTCAGGCAGGGGTAAAATCTTCCGGGGCTGAAGTGGTTAAAAATTAAAAGTCAGCAGCTACACATACTGTAGCTGCTGACCTTTAACATTAGGACACTTTCCGGTCCTGGAGCCAGCGATGGCTGGCTCCATCGGCTGGTCGGGTGCTACCGCCGTCATTGCGGGGAAGGGAACCGGCAGTGTAGCCTTTCGGCCCAGCAGAAGAGGAGGGAGAGGAGGGGGCCGAGCTGCTGGTGTAATTCGCCGCAGCCTGGTCTCCCGCACACAGGTACCTGCCCCCCCCCAAAAGGTGCCAAATGTGGCACCGGAGGGGGGGGGATCAGATAAGTGGAAGTTCCACTTTTGGGTGGAATTACGCTTTAATGTACTAGGGTAAAAAAACCTGTACCTTATATTAGCACTAAATAAGCAAATCATGTTATGCTGGTAGTGGGTACAGGAAAATATAAACTTATGTGTGCCAGAATGTAAAATGTGTGTTTCTGCAGTGTCAGTGCTAAAAAGGACATTGTCAGAGTTAAAAAGGACATTACAGTGTAAGGGGAGTTTATTTTCTCTGTCTTGGTCCTTGTCATATTAAGGTAATGAAAAAACTTCTCTCAGTGGAGAAGGAAGAAAGAGGGGTGTGTTTCCATTGGACCATCTATAATGCAGTCCAGCTCGAAGAACCAAAGCTATTGATCATCACATCGCTAAAAGTTCAGAGCCAGGAAGAAGACCAGGCACCCTGCAGAAAAGATTTCTACAGGATCCAGCAGCCTTCACAACGTGGGACATACATCATTACAGGTACCTTAGATCTTAACGTGTTTGTAACCCCAAAAATGGCTACTACTGGCAGCCCCTTTCCTTTATCTGGCAATAACTGATTCTCCAAGTGTTTTCTTTTAAAAAGATGCCTCTAAATACCTTTTACCAGTGATCTTCAGGCCAGTCACGTGAATCCCAGCTGCTCTGCTACTATGATCCAGGGCTACAGCAGGAGGAGCCGAAATCTCCCTCTGATGTCGGCCGGGAGTCACGTGATTGCTGTGCTGGCCACTCGGCACCTCCCACTGTAGCCTTGGATCATAGTAGAATAGCGGCTGGGAGTAACGTGACTGGCCTGAAGATCACTGGAAAAAGGTATTTAGAAGCATCTTTTTAAAAAAACTGTTGGAGAGTCAGTTAGTGCCAGATAAAGGAGAGGGGCTGCCAGGATATTTTCAAAGATTTTTTATTACGACTAGCAGCAGGAGGGGGGAGTGAGGGGGCGGAGACAGAAACACAGACACGGGAGCTGACAGGCAGGGAGGGAGGGGGTAAGGATGACAGAGGAGAGCTGCAAATGAGGCGGGAGGGGTGTAAGCTGACCATGGTGGTCAGGGCTCAGCAGCCATAATTATCGTGGTCAGAACACAGAGGGGGACACAGGAGGTGGCAGGATCACCAAGGTTTTTTTACAGTTTAGAGAGGGGCAGATTAGACAGCACAAGCACTGTGCAGATTAATCTGCTATAAAGGAACAGTATCTCTTTTTTGTTTTGTTTTTTGTTTTAGGGTTACAAACACTTTAAACATTAGCTTTAACAGCCTCCTTCAGGAGACTGGGACACTGACAAGCAAAAGACTTTAAGCCAGCCCCCATATAAGCCTGCTTCTAACCATCATGCCTCAGTCTTTTCTAGTGTCCTAGGTGGTTGGATGGGATGTCTTTTCCTGACCTCCACTGGGAAAAAGTCTATCTATGTTTTGTTCTTATTTTTTTCAATAAATGTTTTTCTTGAGTTAAGAAACCTGGTACATTTTAGATATTTTTTTCTTCAGTGACTTTGTTCAAAAAATGTTGCTTTAGCTAGTCTCTACACAGCAGCTATCTGGATCATCAGATCCTTAGCAGCATCTTTGATGGCAGTCTTGGACCCTACTGGACTGGAAGATTGTGGGGCTAGCCTGAAATGTGACCTTTGAGCACTGAACTCGACATTGTAGCTCCTTGGATGCGAGTTTCCCCGCATCCAATTTGCATGCCCTGATTACACCCTTACATTTCTTATTGCATTCTTTGTCCAGTTAGAATGCTGATGATGACCCCTCAGCCTTGTATTTTTTGAAGGCCTTCTCCTTTGCTTTTATATGAATTTTTACGTTGGCGTTAAGCCACCCAGGGCTTTTATTAACTCTTTTAAATTGATCACCCTTTGGAAGGCACTGGCTAATACCCTTATTTAATATGATCCTAAAGCACACCCATTTTTCCTCCGTGTTCTTTGTTCCTAGGATTTTATCCCATTTAGTATCTTCTAGCAAGGAATGTAGTTTATGGAAGTTGGCTCTTTTGAAATTCAGTGTCTTTGTATTCCCCTTATATTCCCTATTTGTGTGATTTATGCTGAAACTAATTGACCTGTGATCGCTGTTTCCTAAGTTGCCCTGTATTTCTACATCCACAATCAAGTCTGTATTGTTAGTAATCAGTAGGTCTAGTAATGCATTGTTTCTTGTTGGTGCATTTACCATCTGACCTATGAAATTGTCCTGTAAGACATTTAGGAAATGGCGAACCTTAGATGGTTCCTTCCGCCCAGTCTATGTCTTTATAATTAAAATCCCCCATTATAATGACACTTCCCATCCTTGCCGCCATTCCAAACTGTGATAGGAGGTCCGTCTCCCCCTCCTTCCTCAGGTTAGGGAGCCTATAGCATACTCCCAGTATTATTTTCTCCTTGGTTTCTTCCCTTTGTAACTCTACCCATAAGAATTCCACCTCTTCCCTTGCTCCATTAGTGATTTCATCCCTCACATTCAAATCTATATCACAGTCACCTACAGAAAGATCAGTATCATTTACAGATCCTTCAACCCATCAGCAGTCACAACAGGTGTAGTCATCAATAGAAAGTTCAATATCAAATTGTTTTTTAAATATTTTATGCCAAATGTGTTTGCAGTTGAATTGGTGTTTACCACTGTATTCTGTGCAAGAGCATAGTTTCCACACTTTAAATAGACTGTACATTTGTAGCCAGCTAAACAAACAAACAATTTTACTGATAGACCATGTCTTCTTGACTGTGTGTCTGTCCTTCTTATGATAACTTCCAGTGCAAGTTGGAATCCTAATCAAAGCTGCTGCAAGTATATCTTTGAGGCCGGGTTCACACATATGCAAATTGGATGCGGGTTTCAGAGTGTAATCAAGCTACTGATCAGCATGTGGACAGGGCATGTAGACTGTGTCATGGTGGCCAGGTAAGACAACATCTTCTAGGAATTTTCTCGTTTATGTAATGAATGGTAAATAATGCAGAAATGTAGTTGTTATCCCAAAGTATGGACACTGTTCTGTAGCAAGGTGGCTGTATGCTTTAGGATTGCTCCTCTAAGCAGGTCCCCTTAGGCTTACACAGTGGGCTTTCCAGATATAGTGCGTCGTGATAACGCTTCCATAAGGCAGGCGGGAACTTCCGGTGACATCATGTCTGGCATTTGGAGCGCAAGACTGCGGAAATTGAGTTCCAAAGCAGCGTTATACATGCTTTTGTAAGTGTGCATGTTGGTTTTAAACTACCTTTCAAATAAAAATGGATTTACACTATGGATTTCTCTCAGTTATCTTTCCATCTCCCAATAAAGCAACATGTACAAGGAATCTGTCTAACCTGTTGGAGCACAAGAAGGAGAAATGTACCACTCATCCCAAACATTTCAAGGACTACTAGTTCCTTCACAGGTGTAATATACATTGAAAGTTGGTGAGTGAGGGCACAGAAAAACTGCACCCAATTATATCACTGGCACATTTTAAGGATATATGGATGGACTAAATTTGATGGCACTGAATGCACATTGCACTTTCTTATTAATTAATCTCACAAAAATAGAGAAGTTGTGACATATATCTTGCAGAATTGATATAAGGACTATAACTAGTGGCACTGTACACAAATTGGAATTTTTTTAGGTTTTGTTTGCAAAGGAAAACATTTTTTGTATATTCACATTGGTTAATGATTATAGTGTGTTGAAGTGGACAGCGCTGGGGATCACATATCAAAAGGACAAAATGTTACATAGTTACATAGTTGGTAATGTTGAATAAAGATAGTAGTCCATCAAGTTCAATCTTTGTGGGTGTGTGTATGCATTTATGTCTCTACCATTTCCCATATCCCTGTATACTGTGTTCGCTACGATGCCAATCTAAAAGTTTTTTTAAATTGTCGATACTTCCTGCTGCTACCCCCAAATGTGGAAGGGAGTTCCACATCCTTACCATTCTACAGTAAAGAATTCCCCATGCAGATTAACTTCTTCCCACCCACATGGCGTCATATGACGTTGTGGATTAAAGTGGCTATATCTGGATGATGCCTGCAGCTACAGGCATCATGCAGATATCTTTTTTTTAGCTACCCATTCCTTACACTGTAAAAGCCTTCCTAGCGGCATATTAGCCACTGGATGGCTTTTACAGGCAGCGAGAAGGGAGATCCGAGCCGGTGGCAGCCCCTGGTTACCACAGAGCTGACCGGATGGTCCCCAGCCATCTTTCTGACCCTGGGAGAGTCATGACGTCACTTCTGGCAGATGTAAACACTGACATTCTTTTCCCTAGAAAGCAGAGATCAATGTTTTTTTTATTATCTCATGCTTTCCAGGGTAGAGGAGATATCTGGGGTCTTATAGACCCCAGATGTCTCCATACAAAGGACCTGTCAGGCATTATTTCTATCTCAGGGGATGTTTACATTTCTTGTGATAAGAATAAAAGTGATAAAAAATTAATTAAAGGGACAATGTAAAAATAAAAACAAAATAAATAAAAGAATAATAATTAAAAAAATGTTTTTAAAGCGCCCCCGTCCCCTTGTGCTCTCATGCAGAAGCAAACGCATAAGTAGGTCAAGCCCGCATATATAAATGTCTATGAACCAGGACTGCTTCCAGGATAGAGCCCTGGGACACCCCACTCACAACTCCAGACCATTCAGAAGCTATGCTATTTATCACTACCCCTTGGATGTGCCCCTGTAACCAGTTTTCTTTCCAGGTACATATATCATCAATGCAAACAGATCTCAATTTGTAAATTAAGCATTTATGGGTTACCATGTCAAATTCTTTGTCAAACCTAGATGTGCTACATCCACACACCTTCCTCTATCCAGATTACAGTTCACTTCCTCATAGAATGTTAACAGGTTGGTCTGGCAAGAACAATCTTTCATAAATCCATGCTGGTTACTACTAATGATGCTATTTACATCAGCAATTACTTTGATATGGCCCCTTACAATCTTCTGCAATAGTTTACAAACTATTATGCCGCGTACACACGGTCGGAATTTCAGACAACAAATGTTCGATGGGAGCTTGTTGTCGGAAATTCCGACTGTGTGTAGGCTCCATCGAACATTTTCCGTCGGAATTTCCGACAAACAAAATTTGAGATCTTGATCTCAAATTTTCCAACAACAAAATCCACTGTCGGAAATTCTGATCGTGTGTACACAATTCCGACGCACAAAATTCCATGCATGCTCGGAATCAAGCAGAAGAGCCGCACTGGCTATTGAACTTCATTTTTCTCGGCTCGTCGTATGTGTTGTACGTCACCGCATTCTTGACGTTCGGAATTTCCAACAACATTTGTGTGTATGCAAGACAAGTTTGAGCCAACATCCATGGGAAATAAATCCAGGATTTTGTTGTCGGAATGTCCGATCGTGTGTACGCGGCATTAGTGTAATGCCCCATACACACGATCGGACATTCCGACAACAAAATCCATGGATTTTTTCTGACGGACGTTGGCTCAAACTTGTCTTGCATACACACGGTCACACAAATCTTGTCGGAAATTCCAAACGTCAAGAACGCGGTGATGTACAAAACGTACGACGTGCCGAGAAAAATGAAGTTCAATAGCCAGTGTGGCTCTTCTGCTTGATTCCGAGCATGCGTGGAATTTTGTGTGTCGGAATTGTGTACACACAATCTCATCCAGATCTCAAATTTTGTGTGATGGAAATTCCGATGGGAAATGTCCGATGGAGCCTACACACAGTCGGAATTTCCGACAACACGCTCCCATTGAACATTTTCCATTGGAAAATCCGACCGTGTGTACGGGGCATTAGGCTGACTGGCCTGCAGTTTCCAAATATGTACCTTGGACCTTTTTTGAATGTTTTGGTACCACGTTAGATTTTCGCCAATCCGCTGGTATAATTATGGTCAGGAAGCTGTCCTTAAAAATTAGAAATAATGATCTAGCAATGACCTGGCTAAGTTGTTTGAGGACTCTCAAGTGTAAGCCGTCTAGTCCTGGTGATTTATCCAACGTTAGCTTCCATTAGCCACAGGGGAACACTCCTTGCTGTATTGCTAACACTACCATCTTGTCTATTATACCTCTCTTTTTCCATAGTGAATACTGAGGAAAAGAACATATTTAATACATTTGCCAAAACTTGCCTTCATTTGCCACCCATGTTTAACCTTAGTTCTTCTATATTTGTTGCCCATTGGAATACACTGGCTAATGCCATTAAATAAAATGTTCCTAAAGCACTCCCACTTTTCATCTGTGTTTTTTGTTTCTAGAATATCTTCCCATTTAATGTCATGAAATATGCAGCACAATTTGGTAAAGTTGCCTCTCTTGAAATGTAATGTACATGTCTTGCTCTCGTGTCTGCTTTTCCTATGATTTAAAGTGAACGTACTGTAATTTCCCTGTGATCACTATTTCCTAAGTTATCCCTTACTTCCACATCTGCTATAAGCTCAGGTTTGTTTGTATGTAGTAGGTCTAGCAGAGCCTTGTTTCTAGTTGGGGCTTCCACCAACCGACACATAAAATTGTCCCGCAAGACATTTAAGAAGTGCCGAGCCTTAGAGGAGGATTCAGTTCCATCTGCCCAGTCAATATCTGCATAATTGAAGTCGGCTATGATGATACCATTACCTTCCCGCTTTTTGTAACTATAAAAGGATATCTGTCACCTTTTCATACATCAGAGTAGGGGACCTGTAGCATACCCCCACTATTAAACTTTTGTTTCTTCCCTTAGAAGCTCCAGCCACAAGGACCCTGCCCCCTCCATTGCTCCATTAGTAATGCCGTCTTTCGTGTTCACCAGCAAATCACTCTTGATTTACATGCACACCCCTCCCCCTGTTCTACCTACCCTGTCCCTTCTATACAGGGAGAAGCCTTGGACAGTCTTAAAATCATATTTTCATTTCAGGCAGTGACACAACAAGGTGAGGGCCGTGGCGGCAGCAGGTGAGTGGATGCCCACTAAGAGTCGCTGCCATGATGGGTCTGAAATGACAGGTGCTCTTTAAATGTAAGGACTTATTCTTGCTGGTAGTTAGAATCTTTAATATTTGCAAACAAAATGAAGGTTTCCTATTTAGAATAATAATCTGTCAGGTTACTAAAACAGCGATATCAGAACCGGTTCAATCATGCAGTTTGTAGTGTACGTAGATTTGCAAAACAATGGGATAAAGGCATATTCCTGAACTTTGTTTTATCTCATGGTTACTGTGAAATTGTGTGAATGCATCAATGCAGTGCATGTTATCTCAGCTTGCAGAGCTTGGATTCATTGAATGAGTTTAACAAAAATGTAAAGATTGCAGAATATACAGCCTCATGCTACATAGACTTTCATGCTGAATAAACAAAATTATTCATGTATCTTAAAGTGGACCTTGAATCATTTTTTCAACTTTCCATCTATTAAATCTTCTGCCCTTGTTGTTTTAACTTTGGATAGTAAAACATTTTTTTTTCCTACCAGTAAATTTCTTATACAGCCAACTTCCTGTTTCTTGTCTGGTAAAAAGCCTAGGCAGGAAGGGAGGAAGGGAGGGGGGATAAGTCATAAGAGGGCCAATGAAAGCTGCAGAGCTGGAGATGTGCCTCTGTGTGTCTGGGTAAATCCAGAAAGTGATGATGCAGCAGCTTCAGCTGCCCACAGTTAAAATGGATGCAGCCAGACTTGGTGGAGGGAGATTTCTGCAGCATATTCGGCAAGTACAGAATCACAGTATATATAAAATAATATGCAAAGTGGTTGGAGGGAAGCTTCAGAATGGCAAAGATGTTTTTATTACAAATTATGTGAGCAGACTGCAGTTTCTCTTTACATAGAAAACTATCTTTAGATTGATTTTTACTCCAAAAGCATTTTATTAAAATAAATTTGATAAAAATAAATCTGATTTAAATAAAACAAATCTGATTTAAATAAAAATTAATCCGATTTTTAAATTTTTTTTTTTTAAATCATCGATTTTTATCCACCCTAGTGTACAATAACCCAGTGATTGCATATCTGCTAGCATAATGCATATTTGTAGCACAAAGCCCACTGTTAGGCTGCTTCCTCACTGGGGCGGGTGGGCGTTAACAGTAAAACGCCACTAGTTTTAGCTGTGCTTTACCGTCATTTTAGCGGCGCTATTCGCTAGCGGCCGAATATTGGGTCAAATGCGCCCATGTAGCACCGCTGCCGAAGCACTTTGCAGGAGCTTCGGCAGCGGTGCCCATGAATTTAAATGGGCAGGAGCGGTGGAGGGGCAGTGTGTACACCGCTCCTTCACTGCTCCAAAGATGCTGCTCGCAGGACTGCCAGCGCAGTGTCCCAGTGTGAAATCACTCTGGCTTTCACACTTGGACTGCAGGGGAGGTGTTTTACAGGCACTATTCTTTAGCCCAAAAGCGCCTGAAAAACATACCCGGTGTGAAAGGAGTCTTATGCTGCGTACACACGAGCGGATTTTTCGACTGGACTGGTCCGGCGGACAATTCGACCGTGTGTGGGCTTCATCAGACCTGCAGCGGACTTTTTCGGTCGAAAATCTGACGGACTTAAGATTTGGAACATGTTTCAAATCTTTCCGATGGACTTGAGTCAGGTCGAAAAGTTCGCTCGTCTGTATGCTAGTCCGATGGACGAAAACCGACGCTAGGGCAGCTATTGGCTACTGGCTATGAACTTCCTTATTTTAGTCCGGTCGTACGTCATCACGTACGAATCCGTCGGACTTTGGTGTGATCGTGTGTAGGCAAGTCCGTTTGTTCGGAAAGTCCGCCGAAAGTCCGAAAGTCCGTCGGATAGACCGTCGGACCAGTCCGGTCGAAAAGTCCGCTCGTGTGTACGCGGCATTACAGGCATTGCAACCTTATGAAAAATACATCCTGGGTCATAGAAATGTAGGGCAATATATCACAATAATAATTATTTAGATTTATTGTTTTGATTCTTTATTTTTAAAGTGTATATTCAGCATACATTAAAGATTGGCACATCGTGACCAGTAAAATATCTCTCCTGCTCAGCCCAGTGATCACAGAAGTGGGGCTTTACCACCTAAATTTTATTGTGCAAGTAGCTGCATTGTGTGTTCCTATATATTATGAATTAGGCACATTTTGCATGGATGAATTCCAGCGGCTAGAATCTGCAGATTCCTGGGATTGAAATTGACAGATGTGCGCGAATAGCTGCACCGCGGTTATTCATGCCTGTTCACACAGCTAGCGATTACCTGTGGTGATCATGGTTGGATGCACTTTGTTTTTAAAGCCATTGCTAAGGATATCTTAGAATAACTAATATAATTTGTGCGTCAGTATATTATTGCTTCTCTATACATTAATTATTAGGTCTCATCTTGAATATGGAGTACAGTTTTGGGCCCCTCATTGTTAAAGTGTATTTTCACCTATGCAATTTGTTAAAATACCCACTTTTTTTTATTTTAGGGACTGTACAAAGCACAAGGGGATAGCACATGTATATTGAAAAAGAGAAGCAATTCCATCAGTTTAACCGCTTGCTGACCGCATAACTTAGTTATACGGCGGCAGAGTGGCTCTCCTGTGCCGGATCACAAACCGAGTACATAACCTGCCACTTCTAGGTAGGGGGCATGCATAAACGCTCATGAACGCTATTCAAAAATGTGGCAAAAAGCGTGTTTTTAACGCTGCTATTTTCCTGACAGCAGCACTGGTGTTTTTTAAATGTCCTGTCTGTATGAGCCCTCAAGCCTGGTACACACTAATGCCCCGTACACACGGTCAGATTTTCCGACGGAAAATGTGTGATAGGACCTTGTTGTCGGAAATTCCGACCATGTGTAGGCTCCATCACACACTTTCCATCGGATTTTCCGACACACAAAGTTTGAGAGCAGGCTATAAAATTTTCCGACAACAAAATCCGTTGTCGGAATTTCCGATCGTGTGTACACAAATCTGACGCACAAAGTGCCACGCATGCTCAGAATAAATAAAGAGATGAAAGCTATTGGCTCCTGTCCCGTTTATAGTCCCAACGTACGTGTTTTACGTCACCGCGTTCAGAATGATCTGATTTTCCGACAACTTTGTGTGACCGTGTGTATGCAAGGCAAGTTTGAGCCAACATCCGTCGGAAAAAATCCTAGGATTTTGTTGTCGGAATGTCTGATCAATATCCGACCGTGTGTATGGGGCATTACAGTTCACTGGTGTCATGGTTATGCAATAGTGTTGTCTATCTGCTTACCTGTTTCCATGTGTTCATCTCTAAAGACCAGCTGACTCTCACCTGACTGCTTTTATTAACTCTCCTCTAGCACGGCTCCACCCCAGCTCCTATCAGGACTCTATTATAACCTCTGCACTGCAGGCCAGCCCTGCTGATCAACCTTTGTGTGTTTGGCTTCCTGTTCCTGCCTGCTGTGTGCTCTACGTTTGTTTCAGTTACCGACCTTGGCGTGTTCTCTACTATTCCTGTCTGCTTGTGACCCTGACCTCTGGCGTGTCCCCGACTATCCCTGTTTGCCTGTGACCCTAATCCTTGGCGTGAACTCTGTTGTCCTTGTCTGCTTGTGGCCCTGACCTTGGCTTATTCCTTTACTATCCCTATCCTCCTGTTGCCTACTGTGGGTGTGAGCTGGGCGACCCTGGGGGTCGCGACCTGGAGCCAGTTGCAGCCCAGTCCATGCTCACCTCTAGAGGCTCTGGTGAACACCTACTGGCTCTTAGACTCCGCGCCCCAGGAAATCCTACACTCTAACCCCGGTGGGATCTGTGTTGGTGTCCCAGCGGCTCTGCCTTCCTTACCACCCGGACTCCCATCTGCAGCAGTCTGTCGTAGGGTCCACTGCCTTGTGGTGCACTCCTGATCCCAACGGTGTGCATCTGTCACCCAGCCTCTAGGTGACCTGACAGTTTGATCAGCCATGGACCCGGCTGACGTGCCGCTTCCTGCAGCCGATCCATTGCAGGGCATATCTCGCAGACTCGAGACCCAGGAATCTAATCAGACTCAGGTGATGCTATTCCTTAAGGATCTGGCTTCCCGCTTCGAGCAGCTCCAGGCCTCCTTGGGAAACCCAAACCTGCAGCCTCAAGAACAATTAGCAGCTGCACCTATCGCACCAGTCGCAGCCACACATTCATACTTACTGCCAGCTCCGTCCCGTTTCTCTGGGGACTCCAAGCCTGCAGGGGCTTCCTCAGCCAATGCACCATTCATTTTGAACTCCAGCCTCAAAACTTTCTGTCTGATCGGGCTAAGGTAGCTTATATCATTTCCCTCCTCTCTGGTGAAGCTTTAGCTTGGGCTGCCCCCCTGTGGGAGAAGAATGACCCGGTGGTTTCCAGCCTGCCCGATTTCTTGAAGCTCTTTTGTAATATCTTCGAGGAGCCAGCTCGGGTTTCTTCAGCGGCTAGTGCCCTCTTACGCCTTCGCCAAGAATCTTGTTCAGTGGGACAATATGCGCTTCAGTTCTCACAGCTGAATTGAGCTGGAACAATGAGGCCCTGGTCGCAACCTTTTTACATGGCCTCTCTGACCGAGTGAAGGACGAATTAGCAGGAAGAGCTATCCCCGACGGTCTGGACGATGTAATTTCCTTGTGCAAACAGATTGACATTCGTTTCCAGGAGAGGTTCCTAAAAAAAAAAAGACGCCAGCACCCCCTAGGTCCTAGTCAGCCAGAACTCTTCTCCCGTCACCCTGTGGAGCATCCTCTGCCTGCTGAGGAACCTATGCAGCTGGGCCGGACCAGACTAACCCCCGAAGAACGTGCTAGACGCAGAACTCTGGGCTTGTGTCTTGTTTGTGGGGGCAAGGGTCATTTTCGTGACTCCTACTCGCTTCGTCCGGGAAACGCTCGGGTCTTATACATTTAGAAGGTGGAGTATTGGACCCAGAAACATCACCTTCTCATCTTCTTCTTCCAGTGTTCCTCCATGTAGGCCCTTCTGCCCAATCAGTCCTAGCATATCTGGATTCGGGGCTGCCGGCAATTTTATGGATTGGAGAACTGTTTCTTCTATGAAGCTTACCCTTTCTCCCCTCGCTACACCACTGGTAGTCTCGGCAATTGATGGCACTGTGCTCCCAGGGGGTCCTATCCTTTTCCAGATGCTACCTATTAGGATGTCGGTAGGGATACTCCACCAGGAGTGTTCCTTCCTCATTCTACCCAAGGCCTCTACCCCCATTGTATTAGGCCTTCCATGGCTACGGCTCCACTCTCCACATGTGGACTGGGTCTCTGGGCAGATCCTGGCTTGGGGCCCTTCGTGTTTCTCGTCCTGTCTTCTCAAGGTGGTCCCCAAGGAGAGACTTCCCATTGCTACCACATCCGTATCGACTGATCTTCCCTTGGCATACAGCGATTACCGGGATTTGTTCTGTAAGAAGTCTGCTGAGGTGCTTCCTCCCCACAGATCTTTTGACTGTGCCATTGACCTTGTCCCTGGAGCAACTCTACCCAGGGGTCGTACCTACCCTCTGTCTATTCCAGAGACCCAGGCCATGTCTGAGTATGTCGCCGAGAATTTGGAGAGAGGTTTCATCTATAAATCCTCGTTGCCTGCAGGAGCAGGGTTCTTTTTCGTTGCTAAAAAGGATGGTACCCTCAGACCCTGCATCGACTATCGAGGGTTAAATACAGTGATTTTCAAAAATCGATACCCCTTACCTCTAATATCTGAGCTATTTTAAAGGTTGAAGGGGGCTTCCACTTTCACCAAGTTGGATCTCAGAGGTGCATACAATCTCATTAGAATACGGGAAGGTGACGAATGGAAGACTGCGTTTAACACTAGGGACGGGCAATACCAATACCTGGTTATGCCTTTTGGTTTGTGTAATGCTCCAGCTGTGTTCCAGAACTTTGTCAATGAAATATTCAGGGATCTACTATATCAGTTTGTTGTCATCTATGTGGATGACATTCTCATCTTTTCTGAAAATCTGCTTGCTCACAGGAACCATGTCCGCACCATACTTCAGCGCCTTAGAGAGAATAATCTCTATGCCAAGCTGGAGAAGTGTTCCTTTGAATGTCCTGAGGTCCTGTTTCTGGGATGTTTTGTTTCTAGTTTGGATCTTCGCATGGATCCCGGAAAGGTCTCGCCATTACCAACTGGCCCCTTCCTGCTAGCCTTAAGGGCACACAGCGCTTTCTTGGCTTCACAAATTATTATAGGCAGTTCATAAGGAATTACTCTTCCATTGCCGCGCCTATTATCGCTTTAACCAAGAAGGGTGCGAATGCCAAAGACTGGCCTCCCGAGGCTGTCTCTGCATTTCACGATCTGAAACAGGCCTTTGTTTCTGGACCTCTCTTGAGGAGACCTAATCCTGAGGACCCATTTTTTATTGAAGTAGACGCTTCTTCGATGGGGGTAGGAGCTGTGCTTCTTCAGTTCTTTGAGAAGAGATGTTAACCATGTGCGTTCTTCTCCAAAAAATTTTCTCAGGCAGAGAGAAATTATGGCATTGGTGATCGGGAACTTCTCGCAATTAAATTGGCGTTGGAAGAGTGGCATCATCTCTTGGAGGGTTCCCCTCACTCCATTACGATCTTTACTTATTACAAGAATCTACAATACCTACAGAATGCTAAAGGTCTGAACCCCAGACAGGCCAGGTGGAGTCTCTTCTTTTCTAGTTTTAAATTCACGATTACGTACAAACCTGGTTCCTGCAACGGTCGGGCTGATGCGCTCTCTAGGTCATTTGACACTTTGGACGAGGAGTCCACCCCTGATCCTGATCCGATCTTTCCAACCGCATGCATTGTTGCCCATTCTACCACCCTGGAATCAAAAATTCCTCCTGGCAAGACCTTTGTTCCCACGGAGCTAAGAGCTAAGATCCTTCGTTGGGGACATGATTCCAAGGTGGCAGGTCATGCTGGGTTCCTCCGATCCTTCCTGCTCATCAGTCGTCTCTACTGGTGGCCTAACCTCCGCTCGGATGTTAAAGATTATGTTAAGGCTTGTCATGTCTGTGCTCAGTCTCAATCTTCCACACAAGCCCCTGCTGGTCTTCTCATGCCCTTGCCCATTCCTAAGGAGCCCTGGTCTCACATCCCCATGGATTTTATCACCAATCTTCCACTATCTGAGAATAATACAGCCATTTGGGTGATAATCGATCGGTTCTCCAAGATGGCTCATTCTGTTCCTCTTCCTGGTCTACCTTCTGCCTCTGCCTTAGTTCCCATTTTTGTATGAGAGATTTTCCGCCTTCATGGTGTTCTTCCCATGTCGTTTCGGACAGGGGTGTTCAGTTTACATCCCGTTTTTGGAGAGCCTTTTGTAAATCGCTCAACATTACCTTGGATTTTACCTCTTCTTACCATCCCCAATCCAATGGCCAGACTGAGAGGGTTAATCAGGAGTTGGAGGTCTTTCTCCGTACCTTGGTCTCGGCTCATCACGATGATTGGGCATCACTACTCTCGTGGGCAGAGTTTTCCCATAATAATCATGTCAACGTCAGTTCTCAGAAATCACCCTTTATCACTGTTTATGGAAAACATCCTAAACTCCCTCTTCCTATGACCTGTTCTTCCGACATTCCAGCCTTGGCTACTGTTCAGGAATCATTCAATTCCATGTGGGCTGACGTTCATGATTCCCTCCAGAAAGCTGCCAACAAATTCAAGAATTTTGCTGACCGTCGCAGGCGTAAGCCGCCTTCTCTTCAGCCAGGAGACAAAGTCTGGCTCTCCACCAGGAACATCAAACTCCGGGTTCCTTCTCTCAAATTTGCCCCAAGATTCATTGGTCCGTACACCATAACTTCCAAACTGAATCCAGTTTGTTTCAAGCTCCAGATTCCCAAAAGCCCCAAAATCTCTAACTCCTTCCATTTTGCCCTTCTGAAGCCTTTAGTCCTCAATAAGTTCTTTCGTCCTCTTTCTACCACAGTGCCGGTCTCTGAGGAGGATCAGGAGTACGAGGTTAGCCAAATTTTGGATTCCCGACTCTGTAGAGGCATTCTCCAGTACCTCGTGCATTGGAAGGGGTTTGGTCCTGAGGAGAGGTCGTGGGTCAAGGCTTCTGAGGTCTTTGCACCTCGTCTGTTGAGGAAGTTTCATTTGAAGTTCCCCTCTAAACCTGGTCCCAAGCGGGGAAGGGGGAGACCTCGTCATGGTTATGCAATAGTGTTGTCTATCTGCTTACCTGTTTCCATGTGTTCATCTCTAAAGACCAGCTGACTCTCACCTGACTGCTTTTATTAACTCTCCTCTAGCACGGCTCCACCCCAGCTCCTATCAGAGAACTCTATATTAACCTCTGCACTGCAGGCTAGCCCTGCTGATGATCATACTTTGTGTGTTTGGCTTCCTGTTCCTGCCTGCCGTGTGCTCTACGTTTGTTTCAGTTACTGACCTTGCCGTGTTCTCTACTATTCCTGTCTGCTCGTGACCCTTACCTCTGGTGTGTCCCCGACTATCCCTGTTTGCCTGTGACCCTGAACCTTGGCGTGAACTCTGTTGTCCTTGTCTGCTTGTGGCCCTGACCTTGGCTTATTCCTTTACTATACCTATCCTCCTGTTGCCTACTGTGGGTGTGAGCTGGGGGACCCTGGGGGTCGCGACCTGGAGCCAGTTGCAGCCCAGTCCATCCTCACCTCTAGAGGCTCTGGTGAACACCTGCTGGCTCTTAGACTCTGCACCCCAGGGAATCCTACGCTCTAACCCCGGTGGGATCTGTGTTGGTGTCCCAGCGGCCCTGCCTTCCTTACCACCCGGACTCCCATCCGCAGCAGTTAGCCATAGGGTCCACTGCCTTGTGGTGCACTCCTGATCCCAACGGTGTGCATCTGTCATCCAGCCTCTAGGTGACCTGACAACTGGGTTGCATGAAAAAAACTGTCAGCTCTGGTCGGAGCCGCTGTACTAACCATCTGACATTAGTACAACAATCTCCCCTGCTGAGCTGTTCTGATAGGGGACCCCCCCCCCAGCAGAACACTCCGATCAGCGCTCTCTGCCATTGGCTGAGAATGCTGATTGGGAGTCGGTCAGGGAGCTGGTTTTTGAGCATGCTCATCCGACAGAATCCAGCCAACCGGTTGGAC
Source organism: Lithobates clamitans (assembly GCA_037952925.1). Taxonomy (NCBI): domain Eukaryota; kingdom Metazoa; phylum Chordata; class Amphibia; order Anura; family Ranidae; genus Lithobates; species Lithobates clamitans. Next base: position 1,820,338 of record JBBGZY010000755.1, read on the forward strand.
AGACCGACATATACGCAGGCCGAAATTTCGGCTTTTTTTTCTTTTTTTTTGAAATAGCAAGTGTCTCCCGACATTCGGCTCGTGTGTACCCACCCGGATTTACTCTTAGTCAACTATATCTTCAATAATGATGATTAAATCATTAAATGAATATGTGCATGCAGCATACATATCTGTCTAATGAGAACCACACAGTTCAGAAATTCAAGCAGATTGGATAAATCCACATGTAAATAATCAGAATGAAAGAATAGCAAATTTCCAAGTAGCCTGATTGTAAATCAATCTCCTACTCACTGATCATCAATGAGGAAATAAACGGATTTTTGTACTGGGGGGGGACACATTTATCTTCACGTTTTCCTTTAAAGAACAACAAATACACAGCATGAACAAAAAAAAAATCAATTTATTATATATATATATTTATATATATTTATATATTCTCTAGTAAATCATAGGACCTTCTTTGAATTTAAACATATTTCATAATTTCAGAGCTTAAAAATTATAATTTAAAATATTAAATACTGTCTATTTACATTATGGTTCCTTTTCCTAGCTCTAACATGACATGGACTGAAGGAAAAGAGGAAGATGCAGCAAAGGTTACATATTAATATAATGTGCCTGCAGATAATGCAAGAGAAGTATTTGTGTTTCATTAGGTTTTTGAATGCTAACTTTATAAAGTAGGATGCACTACACCAGCAATTGTTGCTGATAAGTAAAGTGATTCATTCAATTTTATATCTATAGGATGGATAATATGTATAAGATCCTAATAGAGAGGTAATGTGATTTACATTGGTCTATACACATGTAAAGTAAAGTTCATGTATGGCTTTATTAAGGTAGTCTATGAAATGACTGTCTTACTTTATTTGTTCAAAAGCGTTTTAAGAGAACGAGTTAGTGTGCTTACAACGGCAGCCATAGTACTAGAATGTCGAGCCATAAGTTTAACATTGGGGTCATTAAACGTTTTTGCTGATGTGGTTTCAGCGGCCTTCAGCAAACAGATGTAGTTCAGCACCACTTCATCTATTTTTGCTACAATTTCCTGTTGCTGTGTTTCAGAGTTCACAGCTTTGACTAGTCTCATGCAAGCTTCTGTTAGACAACAAAGGATATGAAAACTTGAGGTCATGGCCGACAGCATTTCCTCTGGGCTTTTGTCTGTGGCGGCCATTTTCTTGCAGGCACTTCCAAGCTGTCTTGACTCTGAGGACAAACTTTGTTTGCACTGAGACAGCTCCTGGTCATGAGTATCCGAGATTGCATCTTCCCCCCTTCCAGAGTGGTTTGATCTTATTAGGCAGAGTAAATCATTAGCATCTCTTTGAGCAGCATGAAATCCATCAGGTATTGCATAAACCTTTTCTTTTAGTGCATTTAATCTGGCAATCTTCTCATCGAAGTCCATGTTCTGGACATTAAATTCAGATTGCCCAGCAACCTGATCATTATCAATGCATTTTGTGGCCATTACTATAGTGGCTCTGGGAGATTCTAGCTCTTTACCACCGCCTGATGTGGGCAAATCTCCTTTTTGCCCTTCCGCTGGTGATTGTGGTACATACACACAAGATAATTCTTTGCTCTCATTATTATTCCCATTGTCTATCTCTTCACATTCATCCTCTTCTTCGTCACAATTTTTTTGTTTGTTTTGGAAGCAGTAACTAAAGGGCCCTCGACATTTCCAATTGCTTGCATCTAATTTCAACAGAGGAAGTGACCTTGATTGTTTTTGTACCTTTTGCATAGAACCAGCAGCAGTAGACCTTTTGCCATCTTTGCTCTCACTAATAGAATTGACAGAACTATGGGAACAACTTTTGGACAGCTTTTTCCCCATTGGGAGCTCAAACCGCTTTTCAGATCTGGAGGGTTCTGTCTCTACTCCATCCAAGCACAAGTTTATTGAGGAAATTTTTTTGTCGCTTGCATCCATGCCTGAGGATCTCGTAATTACGCTGCTGCTCCGTCGCAGTACCTTTCTGTTATGTGGCATTTTCAGACTTCCTCCTATGATATCATATTGGTGTGGACTGATTTCTGCTGCACATGCCTGGTCCCATTGGTGAAAATGGAGAGGGTCTGGTTTCTGAGTTGGCACATTTGATTCTGAGCAAATGCTGGATGAAGCAGTAGGGTCACCTTTAGGGTGTTTAACTGTAGCTGCAGGCATGCCATCTCCTCGTCTTCCTTTTGCAGGCTCTGTCCAAGCTACACTAGGGGTAGTAGAAAAACAGAGATATTTGTTAAGCATTTCTGAAACGTTAGTTAAAAAAAAAAGGACATGTTTTATGCTATTCATTTTCATTTCTACTTCCATTTTATTTTCATAAGATAATTAGGAGAAATCAACTGTTAATTAAAAAATACTTATTAACTTATAGAATATCTGCCACAGGAAATACTCAGCAACTGGCTGGTCTTTTCTAGTCTGGGAAGATGGGTCATAGCATAGGAAAGTGGATCATAAACCTGGTAGGTTTCCCCAGAAAAGGTGGCAACCTTAGTCTTTTCCTTCCACGGTACATGCTACCCCCCCCCCCCCCCCCAATCGTTTGTTAAGTAGGTAGAAGGATAGCAGGATATCTGATGTATAGAATTTCACTACAGCTTTTTTTTTTTTTTTTTTTTTTTTACAAAGGGACAACATAAAAAAAAAAACATTAAGTAGGATGGCATTGATCCACAGAGCTTGAGATGTTATTTATATTTTACACATTAAATGTTTTGCCTTAGAATGCAAATTACAAATTGTCAAGTATCTTGCTAACATGAAAACCTTTGCCCCGAATAAATTGAGCTATGCGAAAACAAACCAATTGCAATATGAGTCAGTAAATGTTCTAAATATTATCCCTGGATCACCTTCCTAGAAAAACAGAAACACATCATAGGGATAAATATGACAATGTGAAATGTTGGGCACAATTGATGAATAGGTATCATCTTTGAGCTGCAGTTCCTGTGGAAAGGAAAAGAATTGCTGGCATTTGGCAAGTGGAAAAAACTTGAGGGCGAGAGTGGGGCAGCCTCTGAGGAGGGTGGCGGGCACCGCCAGTAGGCGGGGCTGAATGGCAGCTGTTCTCCTCCCAGTGATTGACCAGGAACCTGGGCAAGAGAGAGGAGAGGAAGAGGAGAGACCTGGCTGGATCACACAGAGCGGGGATCTGAATTGCCTGGTGCCCGCAGTAAAACAAAGTCCCGCCTCTTGGAACAGCTCATATGATAGACTGCACACTGGTCCAATGCTGGAAAATTTAAGTAGTGGGACATCTTTCATAGGAGCCTGTCCAGGAGGCGGGACTTCGTTTGACTGCGGCTGCTGGGCAATTAAAAAACATGCTGTGTCACAGCTGGAGATGCTCTGTGTGATTCTCCGGCTCTTCTCTCTCTGACCCCCATGCACTGGTGAGGCTGCATTGATGGGCACTGGTGAGGCTGCATTGATAGGCACTGGTGAGGCTGCATTGATGGGCACTGGTGAGGTTGCATTGATGGGCACTGATAGCCTGCATTGATTGGCACTGATTAGACTGCATTGATGGGCCCTGATGAGGAGGTACTGATGGGGCTGCACTGATGGGCACTGATAATGTGCACTGATGGGCATTGATAAGCTGCAATGATGGGCACTGATGAGGCTGCACTGATGGGCACTGATAAAGTTGTTGGTAATATTTATTTTTTAACTTAATTTTGCATAAAACATTTAACAATGTCATTTCATGAGATAATTTATGAGGGTGTGTTTAGGGGCGGGGGGCATGGTAGGGGTTGGGTGGAGCAACTGGCAGCGAGTAACTATTAAGGCCTGGCTAGTAGCTCAGGACTTCAAATTTTGAGCTAAAGCATTAGATCTTGTAAAGAGTATTTAACTTCAACAATATCAGAGCTCAGTGATATAATGAAATAACTTAAAATCTTCACAAATATCTCCAACTGACTGATTGTCATTTGGAGTGTATACTTCAGGTAGCTACAAAGCAAAACAGAATGTATCTTCAGTCTCTCCCTCTCTGCTGGTATCTGCCTGTGATACAGTTGACCGCCTACTCTACCTCAAAAACTCCACTCCCTTGGTCTCCAACACTCTGCACTTTTCTGGTTCTCAGCCTACCTATCTAAGCACTTTCTCAGTGTCACCTACAACTCGATTTCCTCCTTTTCTTCTCCTCTTTCTTTAGCAGTCCACCAAAACTCTGCCCCTCTATGACCCCTTTAATCTTCTATGTATACTGTACCTTCTCTCTTGGTAGGTTGATAAACTCCTATGGCTTCCAATACCAACTGTATGCCAATGACACCCAAATATATCTTTCTGTTCTTCATGTCACCTCTTTCACTCTCCTTGCTCATCACTAATTTACTGAATGGCATATCAATATGGATGTCACACCTCTTTCTATAAGTAAATCTTTGTAAACTATGCTTATAATAATTTTTTCCCCACCAAGCCCCCTTCCTTGACTTTTCCATCAAGATCAGTCCCTCCCTTCATACCAAGGTACTAAGTATAATTCTGGACTCAGATCTGTCCTTTAAGCCCCAAATACAATCCCTGTCCAAATCTTGCCACTTTTACCTCTGAACCATTTCCAAAATACACCCCTTGTCACCCAATGTCACCACCAACTTACTAACTGCTTCTACTATTGCCTCTCCCTCCTTGTGGGCCTAACTTTACACATATATCCCCTCTATAGGCTATCATGAATGTTGCTGCCAGACTCATCCATCTTACCAACCATTCAGTGTCCGCCACTGTTCTCTTCCAATCCCTCCACTGGTTTCTGCTCACCCAATGATATAATTCAAAATTCTAGCAACAACTTACAAAGCCATTTACAACTCTGCTCTGAGATACATCCCCAAGCTTGTCTCAAAAACTCAGCCAATCCTTGCTCTTTGCTTCTTTCAAGACTTTCTGCTCTCTAGCTGCCTCATCATCTCCTTGTCTGCTCACCTCCAGGACTTCTCCAGAGCCTTTACTACCCTCTAGAACAGCCTCTCTTAACAGGTGTGCTGGGACACCCTGCTGTGCCCTCTGGGCTCTTCAGGGGTGGCATGGCAAAATTATAAAAACTGTTCCAACAAAGGCAAGTGGATCAAGTAGCTCGGTCCAAGCTAGCCTTATTTTACAGAGAGCCACAGGTTGCAAAGCAAACACAAGCCTGGACCCTGTGCATGGCTGCCTGCCCACGTCCTGCCAACCAATGACATCATTGGTTACTAAGGAGCATGTTGGGGCTTACAAGGTCTCAGAGGGAGGTACATGTCAAGGGGGGGGGGATGGGTGGTTGGGAAGCCTGTGTCTTTCTCCTTGGAGTTCAGGTTTGATTTTTTCATGCTTAGTGCATTGTTTAATGGAGCTCAGCAGCTTATCCTTGGACAGCCAGAGATGATGGGTGAGATCAGGGATGTGGCCATCTCTTTCCCTCCTCGCATGGGTGGCCACACTGGCTTATCCAGCAGGTGAAAAGGGGGAGCAGAGATAGGAGCCCTGCAAGTCTTCCATCTCCAGCCTGTGGTAAGTGTCTGCTCACTGACTGCCCTGCCATTGTGTACTGCTCATTGACTGTCCTGCCACTACATACTGCTCACGGATTGCCTGCCACTAGATATTGCTCAATGACAGTGGCTTATTTAGGGGGGGCACATGGGGGGACAGGGACAAAAGTGGGGGGGCAACTATAAAATGCAATTATATATATATATATATATATATATATATATATATATATATATATATATCCTGGGACCCTTTACTACAATCCCACAATGGCCCTTTCACATGTTCTGCAGTGAGCTCCCTTCTTACTGTATTGGGCCCCCCCCAGGGTGGCAGAAAACAAGAGATATATGTCACCAGCATACCAAGAAAATATAAGAGTCCAAAGCAGTGGGAGAACTATCAGGGTTGCAAAGGTTGTCTTGCCACCGGGCCCCGGTGTTCTGCCACTGACAGCCTCCTCTTGCTGTCCTGCCCCTGCTATTGACAGCGCTGGTCTGGCATCTCTTGGAATTTACAGGCTGGTTCTCCTGTCCTAAGGATGGGAGAAATCAGTCTGTTTTTTCAGTAACTGAGAGTCCTGGTGGAGTCCTTCCTGCAACTCGCTCTTCTCCCTGCCAATGAAGATGCAGGGGAAGGAGCAGATCGGGCGGCCGTGGTTGTGTGTGTGCTCGCATTATGCAGTGTCAGCGAGCAGAGGGAGGGGGCAGGAATCACCCGCAGGAGCTGACTGGGGATGCTCTCCCTCTTAGACATTGCCTTTTTGTAAATAATAAAAAATTTTTTATAATGGGGGGGAAGAGGGCACATGGTGGGGCACAGCATAATGTGGGGGGGTCAGGGCCCCCTCTGGCCCCCCCTAGGGACGCCATTGCTCAATGACTACCCCATCACCATGTACTGCTAATTGACCACCTTGCCACTATGTACTGCTCACTGTGGATGATGATATAACATTGATACTGAATATTAAATGTGCCCTGTCTGTGTATGCTTCACGCATGTGGCGAAAGGCATTCTTGGGGGTTGATAAAGTGAACTGGGATTCCTATTGTGCCTTGATTCTATTGATTGAATCTGTTCCAAATGCTGAATCTGTGCCAAATCTTTCCAAATACTTACTGTACACATATAGACCACCCTAAAACCAATGCATGTTATAATGCTTTGTACCTGCCTGAAAGATGCCACTACAAAGAAAATGTCTCTGCAGTATTGGGAGCATATCTATATACAATTGAACTCTTATTTTATTGAAGCCAAATACTTTACAAGATCTAATAAAGTTGCAAATACATTTTAATCGCTGTGTTCAATTGTGCGGAGGACCTTTTATCTATCATTTTTTGTCCTGTTTGTCATATATCACATGGCAAACCTATAGGGCGCATGAACATATTTCTTTTTTTTCCACAGGAACTGCAGCTGAAAGGTAAAATGTATTAATTATCTGTGCCCAATGTTTAATATGGTTATACAGTGCCTTGAAAAAGTATTCATACCCATTGAAATTTTTGACATTCTGTCATGTTTCAACCAAAAACGAAAATGTATTTTATTGGGATTTTTTGTGATAGGCCAACACCAAGTGGCACATAATTGTGAAGTATAAAGAAAATAATAAATGGTTTTCAACGTTTTTTACAAATAAATATGTAAAAAGTGTGGCATGCATTTGTATTCAGCCCCACTGTGTCAATACTTTGTAGAACCACCTTTTGCTGCAATTAAACTACAGCTTAAGTCTTTTTGGGGATGTCTCTACCAGCTTTGCACATTTAGAGAGTGACATTTTTGCCCATTCTTCTTTGCAAAATAACTCAAGCTCTGTCAGATTGGATGGAGAGCTTTTGTGAATAGCAATTTTCAAGCCTTGCCACAGATTCTAAATTGGATTTAGGTCTGGACTTTGACTGGGCCATTCTAACACATAAATATGCTTTGATCTAAACCATTCCATTGTAGCTCCGGCTGTATGTTTAGGGTTTTTGTCCTGCTGGAAGGTGAACCTCTGCCCCAGACTCAAGTCTTTTGCAGACTCTAACAGGTTTTCTTCTAAGATTGCCCTGTATTTGGCTCCATCCATCTTCCCGTCAACTCTGACCAGCTTCCCTGCCCCTGAAACATGATGCTGCCACCACCATGTTTCACGATGGGGATGGTGTAACCAGGGTGATGTGCAGTGTTAGTTTTCTGTCAAATATAGCATTTTGCTTTTAGGCCAAAAAGTTCAATTTTGGTCTCATCTGACCAGAGCACCTTCTCCCACATGTTTGCTGTGTCCGCCACATGGCTTCTTGCAAACTGCAAACGGGACTCTTATGACTTCTTTCAACAATGGCTTTCTTCTTGCCACTCTTCCATAAAGGCCAGATTTGTGGAGTCCATGACTAATAGTTGTCCTGTGGACATTCTCCCACCTGAGTTATTGATCTCTGCAGCTCCTCCAGAGTTACCATGGGCCTCTTGGCTGCTTCTCTGATTATTGCTCTCCTTGCTTGGCCTGTCAGTTTAGGTGGACGGCCATGTCTTGGTAGGTTTTATCCCTGACCTGTCTGGTGTGTTCCTTGGCCTTCACAATGCTGTTTGTTCACTAAGGCTCTCTAACAAGCCTCTGAGGGCTTCACAGAACAGCTGTATGTATACTGAGATTAAATTACGCACAGGTGGACTCTATTTATTAATTAGGTGACTTCTGAAGGCCATTGGTTAGATTTTAATTAGGGGTATACGAGTAAAGGGGGCTGAATACAAATGCCAGATTATGAGTGATGAGGCTCTCTCTACGTATCTGTGCTACATTGTATCGTGGCACAGGTACATTGTTGATATCCTCATACTCTGGTACGGCTCTAGGGAATCATTGAATGCCTTCATTCAAACATTAACCACCTCAATACAGGGCACTTTCATCCCCTTCCTGCCCAGGCCATTTTTTAGCTTTCAGCTCTGTCACACTTTGCGCGGTCATGCTACACTGTAACCATGTAAAATTTTATCATTTTTTTCACACAAATAGAGCTTTCTTTTAGTGGTATTTAATCAATTCTGGGTTTTTTATTTTTTCTGAAAATGTTGAAAAAAAAATTTTTTCTTAGCTTCTGTCAGTACATTTTGTAAATAAGTAATTTTTCTCCTCCACTGATGGATGCAGATGAGGCAGCACAGATGGGCACTGATAGGCTGCACTGATGGGCACTGATGAGGTGCCACTTATGGGCACTGATTAGGTGGCACTGATGAGGCACGAATATGCCACACCTATGGGCACCGATAGGTGGCACTGATGAGCACTGATAGGCGGCACTGATGGGTGGCACTGATGGGCACTAATGGGTGGCACTGGTGGGCACTGATAGGAGGCACTGGTGGGCCCAGATAGGCAGCACGGATAGGCGGCACTGATGGGCATTTATGGGTGGCATTGATGGGCAGTAGTGATGAGCAATGATGGGCAGTAGTGATGGGCATTGATGGGCAGCACTGATAGTCAGCACTCACTGGCATCACTAATGGCCACTGATTGCTGACACTTGTGGGCACTGATTGCTGGCACTGGTGGGCACTGGTGAGCCCAGATTGCTGGCAGTGTGGGGCTTTATTGTAATCAGGGCATTGATGATCAGTGCCTAGATTACATTCCTAGATGTCCTCTGTGAGGAAATGCCACAGATCGGCTCACCTCTCCTCACACTCTGTCAGTGTGAGGCGAGGAGCGCTGATTACCAGCATCTCCATGTTTACATGTGACCGGCTGTGATTGGACACAGCTGATCACATGGTTAAAGAGCTGTGGCCGTGGCTCTTTACAGAGATCGGAGTCGTGCCATGACCTAGCAACACGGCGCGGCTGAGATTGCTGCACGCCCCGCCTGCGGCCACTACTGCCGTACTGCGCTCTGGCACCAACTATGTTCTTGCCTCAGCTGGAGACACTAATTGACAGCTTTGCACGCTATTAGACAGTCTCCGTCCCATGATCTATATAGACTCTTGGCTGTATCAGGGTATGTAGGAGCTGTCTATGCACAGAGCACAGCTACTATGGAATTTCTGCCTGGCTATTCCATATTACATCTCCCATAGTATTTTGCATCTGACGTCTAGCCATATCTTGGAAGATTAAGAACTCTGGGTAAGTGTCTGACCTTAGCAATATTCACACTATATCCCCTATGGGGTATTACTATCCTTTCTGTTAGGGCCTTTTTAGAATGGTGGTTGTTCCTTTTAGTGTTTAGTGTTTAGTGACTTATGTGTGCGTTTTCTTTGCTGCGCGAGCTCGTGGAGACGGGGGCGCTTTAAAAAATTTTTTTTTCATTTTTATTTTTTTACATTGTCACTTTTAGAAAAAAAAAATGTGATTACTTTTATTGCTTTCAGAAGGAATGTAAACATCCCTTGTGACAGTAATAGGTGATGACAGGTACTCTTTATGGTGGGATCGGGGGTCTAAAAGACCCCAAATCCCTCCTTTGCACATCAAAGTATTCAGTTCGCCAAAAACGGCGATTCTGAATACTGTCACTTTTTTAAAACCAGCGCCATTGGCAGCCGAGTAAACTTGAAGTGACATTGTGATGTTGCTTCCGTGTTTACAGAAAATAGACTGGAATGAAGCAGTTTCCGGCTTTGTTCCAGTGGAAGTGCTGTATCGTGTCTCGGGTCTCCTGGTGGGACGGGAGGCCCGGTAAGAGCAGCAGAAGGCGGCGGGAGGGGGAGAGGGGTTTAACAGCCGAGTAGCTATTAGCCGCATTGGTTGTTATCCCTGAAGAGCTGACTGCCCGCTCTAAAAAATGGTACCGGGATGATGCCTGCAGCCGCAGACATCATCCCGGTACCACCCCCTAAAGCTGAGGCCGCTTATATGCGTACGCTTGTCGGGAAGGAGTTAATAACATAGGGCATATCTAGAAGGATATACATCCCTCCTGCATGTATTCTTACCTGTCATAATTCACCCCTTTAGCTTGGTGGAGCCCTGCAATATTCCAGAATGTGTGGGCGGATCTGCTGTCCGGCGCTCGGTGGACGGAGTTGTGACGTCAGAGGACTCCATCGCCCACCACTACACTCCCCTGGCCAGCCAGCATTGCGAGGACGAGCCTTGTGTGAGGGAAGTCTAAAGTGCACGCACAGGAGTTGCAGAGCGTGTTCATTGAAGAAGCAGAGTATGATCATGGTCCCATGTCACCCCTGCACATGTGCACATACTCCGCAGTCTACATAGGAGGAAAGGAGGGGGGATGGGAATTACACATAATGCCTCTCTAAGGCTGGTGCATGAGATATGTAAATCACCTGTAACTCACTGCACCTGGAAAGAACTAACTGGTATTTCTCTGTCTGTCCGTTTTTATCTCACTGAAAAAAGATAAGAGGATTGCTCAGAGCTGGATTAACTCTTCGTGGCAAGACTGGGCACAGATGACATGAAATCCTATACTGTACAAGTCACAAGGCTTAATTACATTTTTTTTTAGGGAGGGATTTTCACACTAGCAGAATACATGACAATGTGGTGAATTTTATTTATAGAGAAGGAATGGATTTGATCTTTTTTGATATTCTTATGCAAATGGTAATACATTAATTTCTTTGTATTTTAAATGGATTATGTTTTTGGTGGTGTTTTTTTTTCACCATTTCCCATCAGTATGTTACTATTGTGTAGTGTGATGACACCTGATCTGATAATGGATCCTGTGCAAATTTGAAGGATTTCTCCCAGCACTCTGTAGTCTTTCTTTTATTTATTTTGTGCTCCATATTTAGAGTGACACAGCTCCAGAAACTATCATAATTGTATTGCAGCAACTCCACGATCTCTCTCCAGCCAATAATACATTAACAGCTTTGAAGCAAGTATGAAAGATATTAATAGAAATCCAATCAACATAACAACTGGCAGTGCACTTGCAAAGCTACAGGCTACATGTGCTGGATACTTTTTATTCTTTCTTTTTATCAACTGAAATGACAAATCTGCTCCTAGCAGATAAAAGTTACCATAAAATGTTGTGTGCACATTTCTTTGGTAAAGGAAACCTGTCATGTGAGAAGCATAGGACCAACTGTGGGTATAGGACAGGGGTATTGAGTTAAAATTCACAGAGGCCCGGTCAGTAGAAATTTTTTTCCAGCAGAGGTCCAAATATCATGTCGGTACCCGTGGCGCATTTTCACATGTGCCAAACCACATGTTGCTGCAGCACCATGCGGCTTGGTGCAGCGTGATTTGGGAAAAAAAAGACTTTTCACTCTGTGTTTCTTGCTGGTAGTGCAGACCATTAAAGTGGGCTGACCTACCCATGAAGTGTGCACCTAATGCTCATGCACAGATCTGAACCCATTCTTACATCAGCATCCTCAGTCCCCACTGCACATTACAGTCCCCTCCCCCTTCACATAAAGATCCCCTCTTGATAAGTGTCCTCGGCTCCCCTTTACGTCACTGTGAGTGCACGTGGGCTGTGAGTGCACGTGAACTGTGAGTGCACATGGACTGAGAATACATGAGTGCTGTGAGTGCACGTGGACTGTGAGTGCACAAGTGCTGAGTGCACGAGTGCTGGGAGTGCATGTGGACTGTGAGTGCACGTGAACTGTGAGTGCACGTGTGCTGTGAGTACCTGTGTATTGTGTTGTTGAGTACCTGTGTATTGTCTTGTCAGGAAGCTAGTTATTAGTTAATTTGGACGGGGTATAACCACCAATAACGATTAAATTAGTAGGTATGATGCCTGGCGGGTGTGGAGATGTGGCTTGGTTTAAATCTTGCGGCATGTATGCGTTCCTTGATCATACGATCGAGGGCGAATGTTGCTGTGCAAAATGTAAGCACGTTGTTTCTCTGGAAGCCCAGGTTCTGAATCTTGGGAAGCAACTATCACCACTGAGAAGACACTCTATACTATAGGAGAGTCTGTATCGTCCCCGGCATGGGCCAGCACAGGGGCGGGTGGAGATGAGGGGTAGGCACCAAAGCAGAGTAGATGGGTGACAGTCAGGAAAGATAGAGGGGAAAGTGCCAGGGAGACCAGTCCTAGGCTGGAACATCCCAATAAGTACGCCCCGTTGAGTGACATTGGTGAAACCAGTCAGGGACCAGCACCGCTGGAGCTGAGTGACTCCCCTAGCTGCCAGGGGAATAACTCCTCCAGTGAGGGTGGGAGAAAGCCAGGGGAAAGGAAAGACAGATTCTGGTGGTAGGGGACTCAATTCTTAGAGGGACAGAGAGGGCAATCTGTCACAAAGACCTGAAGCGCCAAACTGTATGTTGTCTACCGGGCACTCGGGTGCAGCACATCACGGATCTGGTGGACAGATTACTGGGAGTGGCTGGGAAGACCCAGCTATCATGGTGCACGTTGACACCAATGACAAAGTCAGAGGTAGATGGAGTGTCCTAAAAAAGCAATTTTAGGCACTTAGGAGCTATATTGAGGAAAAGGACCTCCAAGTTAGTTTTCTCAGAAATACTACCGATACTTCGAGCCACACCAGAAAGGCAGAGGGAGATTAGGGAAGTAAACAAGTTGCTGAGGAGCTGGCGCAGAAAGAAGGGGTTTGGGTTCCTGGAGAACTAGGCTGACTTCTCAGTTGGTTACCAGCTCTATAGAAGGGATGGACTGCACCTAAATGAGCTAGGTGCAGATCTGCTGAAAGTGAAGATGGCCCAAAAGTTAGAGGGGCTTTTAAACTAGGCAACGGGGGCATTGTCCAGAGGTAGAGATAGTCAGCGCATAACAAATTCCATAGGATAGTATTGGGGGCATTGGTGGTAGGTTGACTAAAGCACCTCAACCCAAGGTAAGTAAAGTAACAAGTCCTATTTTCAACCTCAGAACACCCAATAAGGAGATAGTATGAGACCGGTCTAAACTACGTGGCATGTTCACCAATGCCAGGAGTCTGGCAGACAAGATGGGAGAACTAGAGCTACTGTTGAGGAGGATTTCGAATTTGTAGGAATTTCAACAGCTCTCACGATTGGCTGGCAACCATTCAAGAGTATTCCCTATATCGCAGGGATAGAGAAGGTAAAATAGGGGGAGGGGTATGCCTGTATATCAAAAATGATGTACAAGTGAATGTAAGAGATTACATCACTAATGGAGCAAGGGAGGAGGTGGAATCCTTATGGGTGGAGCTACAAAGGGAGGAAACTAAAGGGAAAGTAATACTGGGAGTATACTATAGGCCCGCTAACCAAAGGAAGGAGGCAGAGTTCCTATCACAATTTGGATTAGCCGCAAGGATGGGAAGTGTCATTATAATGGGGAATTTTAATTATCCAGACATAGACTGGGTGGAAGGAACCGCGCATTCATCTAAGGCTCGCCAGTTCCTAAATGTCTTGCAGGACAATTTCATGGGTTAGATGGTAAATGTACCAACTAGAAACAAAGCGTTACTAGACCTACTGATTACCAACAATACAGACCACAGATGTGGAAATACAGGGCAATTTAGGAAACAACGATCACAGGTCTATTAGGTTCAGTATAAATCACACAAATAGGAAACATAAGGGGAATACAAAGACACTGAATTTCAAAAGAGCCAACTTCCCTAAACTACAATCCTTGCTAGAAGATACTAAATGGGATAAAATCTTAGGAACAAAGAACACAGAGGAAAAATGGGTATGCTTTAAGAGCATATTAAATAAGGGTATTAGCCAGTGCATCCCAATGGGAAATACATTTAAAAGAGCTAATAAAAGTCCTGGGTGGCTTAACTCCAACGTAAGAATGCATAAAAAAGGAAAGCAGAAGGCCTTCAAAAAATGCAAGGCTGAGGGACCATCATCATCATCAGCTATCAAACAAAGAACGCAACAAGAAATGTAAGGGTGCAATCGGGGGGGGGGGGGGAGATGGCGAAGGTGTTGAATTTATTCTTCTCCTCAGTCTTCACAAGGGGGCTTCAGTAACCAAAACTGCAATATTTATCCTCATGACATGTCACAGGAAGCACCCTCATTGCTAACAAAGGACAGAATTAGAAATAGACTTGAAAAACTTAACATCAATAAGTCATCGGGACCAGATGGCTTGCACCCGAGGGTCCTTAACCACTTCAATACCAAGAACGTCATATGACGTCCTTGGCTTTGTGCAGGTATATCTGAATGATGCCTGTAGTTACAAACATCATTCAGATATTGCCGGTTTCAGCCGGCGAATCTCTACACCATAGGAACGATTATAGCGGCCGTTCCACCGCTTAAACGTTCCTATGGGAGGCAAGAGGGGACGCCCCCCCCTCCCGCCGCCCTCCGGTGCCTGCTCCGACTCACCGTTACGATACACAGGAGAAAATGCATATTGAAAAGGGGAGTGTAGAAGTGGGCAGGGAGTCTACTGACATCACGACTCCACCCACCGAGCTCCAGACAACAGACCCACCCACAGAATATGCAGTTTTTCGGGTCTAATAACAGACAGAGGGGAGACATTTGACAGGTAAAGATACATGCAGGAG
Source organism: Lithobates clamitans (assembly GCA_037952925.1). Lineage (NCBI taxonomy): Eukaryota > Metazoa > Chordata > Amphibia > Anura > Ranidae > Lithobates > Lithobates clamitans. Next base: position 1,835,357 of record JBBGZY010000755.1, read on the forward strand.
GCATGTATATCTTTATAGATAACCCCTATGGCAGTAGTTTAGAAAGGATGACATTGGGTTTACATCCACTTTAAGGAACACAGTCAAGTAATTACCAGACCATTGTTCCTAATTTTTACAGTCTACTGACTGGAATGGTACCAGCTGATTGGAGAAAAGCCAATGTAGCACCAATATTTGAAAAAGGGCCAAGATACATCCCTGGGAATTACAGACCAGTTAGCCTAACATCAATTGTATGCAAGCTCTTGGAGGGGATGATAAGGGACTATATACAAGAGTTTAGTAATGACAACGGTGTTATTAGCAGTAATCAGCATGAATTCATGAAGAATCGTTCTTGCCAAACCAATCTATTAACCTTCTATGAGGAGGCGAGTTGCCATCTAGATAAAGAAAGGCCCGTAGACGTGGTATATCTGGATTTTGCAAAAGCATTTGATACAGTTCCCCATAAACGTTTACTGTACAAAGTAAGGTCCGTTGGTATGGACCATAGGGTGAGTACATGGATTGAAAGCTGGCTACAGGGGTGAGTTCAGAGGGTAGTGATAAATGGGGAGCACTTGGAATGGTCCAGGGAGGAAAGCAGGGTCCCCCGAGGTTCTGTCCTGGGACAAATCCTATTTACTTTAATTAATAAACGACCTGGAGGATGGGATAAACAGTTCAATCTCTGTATTTGCGGATGATACTAAGCTAAGCAGGACAATAACTTCTCTGCAGAATGTGGAAACCTTGCAAGAAGATCTGAACAAATTAATAGGGTGGGCAACTACATGGCAAATGAGGTTTAATGTAGAAAAATGTAAAATAATGCATTTGGGTGGCAAAAATATGAATGCAATCTACTCACTGGGGGGGGGGGGGGGGGGGATCTCTGGTGGAATTTTGGATGGAAAAAGACCTGGGAGTCCTAGTAGATGACAGGCTCAGCAATAGCATGCAATGCCAAGCTGCTGCAAGCAAAGCAAACAGAATATTGACATGAATTAAAAAGTGGATTCACTCCATAGATAAAACGATAATTCTCCCACTCTACAAGACTGGTCCGGCCGCACCTGGAGTATGCCATCCAGTTCTGGGCACCAGTCCACAGGAAGGATGTGCTGGAACTGGAGAGAGTCCAGAGAAGGGCAACAAAACTAATATAATATTGATATAATATTGATTTGAATGGAAGTCGGGATCATCATCTTAACTGATCCGACTTGTGGCATGTGACTTGTGCTCTGTGGATCTTGAGGGGGAACCCCACGCCAAAATAAAAAATAAAAAAACGCTGTGGCGTCTTCCCCAGATCCATACCAAGCTCTTTGAGTCTGTTAGGGATATTGAGGGGGAACCCCATGCCAAAATAAAAAAATGGCGTGGGATTCCCCCCAAGACAATAGCAGACCCTTATCCGAGCATGCAGCCTGGCAGGTCAGGAAAGGGGGGATGAGCAAGTGCCCCCCCTCCTGGACCATACCAGGCTACATGCACTCAACATGGAGGGTGGGTGCTCTGGGGCAGGGGGGGCTTTGTGCCCCCCTTGCCCCAAAGCACTTTGTCCCAATCAACATTATTGTTGAAGGCAACAAGGGCCTCTTCCCGACAACCCGGTGGTTGTGGGGGTCTACAGGTGGGGGCTTATCGGAATCCTAATCCCCTTTTAACAGGGGGCCCCCAGATTTCTGCCCCCTTTATATTAATGAGTATGGGGTTTTCAAAAAGTCCTTTGTTATAAATGAAAAATGTCCCCCGTCATAGCTCTGTGTCTTCTTTCTCCAGTCCTCTCCCTCCAGTTCTTTTTCCTTTCAGCCTTCTTCCGGTTCAGTCTTCTCCCTCCACTGATGACTTCTTCCTTCACCGACCCGGTCCTCCTCCGATGCTGGCTCCTACTGTTGTGCCAGTTCTGGTGCTTGCCTGTTCTTATATAGCCACGGGGCATAGCCATCCGGGGACGTCACCCGGAACCCGGAGACCCCGCCCCTCATGATGTCACACAGAGACGGAGGAGGACCGGGTCAGTGGAGGAAGAAGTCATAGGTAGAGGGAGAAGAACCAGAGTGAGAAGCCTGGAGCAAGAAGAACCAGAGGGAGAAGACCAGAGGAAGAAGACATGGAGCATTCTTCATTTTTAACAAAGGACATTTTGAAAACCGTCTCTTGTTTTTTGTAACACTGCATTCCTTTTTTTGGTGAATGGGTAGGGGTACAATGTACCTCATACTCATTCACATGGATGGGGGGGTGGGATCTGGGGGCCCCCTTGTCAAAGGGGGCTTCTAGATTAGGATAAGCCCCCCTGTCCGCAGGCCCCCACAACCACCACCCAGGATTGTTGAAAGGAGGCCCTTGTCCCCATCCATATGGGGAACATGGGGACAAGGTGCTTTGGGGTGGGGGGGCAGAGCCCCCCCCGCTCCAAAGCACCCACCCCTCATGTTGAGCGCATGTGGCCTGGTATGGTCCAGGAGAGGGGGGCGATTGCTGTTCCCCCCGCTTTCCCGACCTACCGGGCTGCATGCTTGGGTAAGGGTCTGCTATGGGATTTTGGGGCGGACACGCCATTTTTTTTGCCGTGGGGTGTCCCTTCAAAATCCATACCAGACCAAAGAGTCTGGTATGGTCTTGGGGGGGGGGGCGTTTTTTTTTTTTTTTTGGCGTGGGGTTTCCCCTTAAGATCCATACCAGACTCAAAGGGCCTGCTATAGTCAAATCAAAGTCGGATCCCATTCATTGCAGTCGCATGGAAATCGAACATGAAATCGCAGGGCAAAGTCAGATCAGAAGTCATATGACTTTTGCGTCGGATCAGTGTGAACAATAGAACATGGAAGCTGATTGATTAATATGCACAGCTGCACCAGATTCTGTGTGCACCAGTTTATTATGCACAGCTGCATCAGATTCTGTGTGCACCCATTTCAGTAAGCCTCCCCCTATGTGTCTAACATCAGCAGCAGCTTTCCAAGGTCTTAGAAGGCTACTGTTTCTTGGGCGGTCTCTTCCAGAATACTGAAAACTCAAAGAGTTTTCCTTGCTAGAGCTTCTGGCATCACACTTTTATGGTAACATTCAAATGAATAAATTTTTTAAAACCAATAATGGTTTATTTGTTGCCACAATAGTGTTACATTAGCAGCTCTTAGCAGGAAAACAACTGTGTGTAACAAGATTTGCTATTCAGGCCTAATGCCGCTGATAGTACTGCAGTGCAGATTCCTCCTGCTACCCAGCCCCCCCCGTGCCCCCCACCCCCACCCCCACTGCAGCACTGCCAGCTTCCCTCCTCCCCTGCCATCTGCTGCAGGCACACATGGGATGTTTTAGAATTGGGAGTGGGGGAATAAGCTGGTAAATGAGCACAGTGAGTGTTCAGTTCTGATCACTCACTGTGTTCATTCATAACTGAAGCATAGTAAACTGAGTCTACTGTGCTTCAGTTTTTTTAATGAACAGGAAGCTGCTCAGCATAGAACACTTCCTGTTAATTCATTGTCCAGTGCAGCTAAGGCTGCAGAGAAAAGGAGTTGGAAATCTCTTTCTCTGTCTCAAAAGTGAGACATCAGGGGTCTGTTTTAGGGCTCCTAAACAAATTGAAAAAAATAAAATAAAAAACTACTGACACTGTCCACTGCCCTACTGACACCAATCTCTGCCCTACTGGCACTGTCTACAGCTCTGCTGACTGACACCATCCACTATCCTACTAACAGCAACCTCTGCCCTACTGACACGTCCACTGCTCTACTGACACAATGCACTACCCTACTGACACAGACCACGTTTTAATACATTGTAAAATGTTTGTTTACATTTATTTATAGGACTGTGTGTATCTATCTATCTATCTATCTATCTATCTATCTATCTATCTATCTATCTATCTATCTATCTATCTATCTATCTATCTATCTATCTATCTATCTATCTATCTGTCTATCTATCTGTCTATCTATCTGTCTATCTATCTATCTATCTAGTGGGGACGGAAAGTATTCAGACCTCCTTAAATGTTTCACTCTTTGTTATATTGCAGCCATTTGCTAAAATCATTTAAGTTCATTTTTTTCCTCATTAATGTACACACAGCACCCCATATTGACAGAAAAACACAGAATTGTTGACATTTTTGCAGATTTATAAAAAAAGAAAAACTGAAATATCACATGGTCCTAAGTATTCAGACCCTTTGCTGTGACACTCATATATTTAATATTTAAAGGTGCTGTCCATTTCTTCTGATCATCCTTGAAATGGTTCTACACCTTCATTTGAGACCAGCTGTGTTTGATTATACTGATTGGACTTGATTAGGAAAGCCACACACCTGTTTATATAAGATCTTACGGCTCACAGTGCATGTCAGAGCAAATGAGAATCATGAGGTCAAAGGAACTGCCTGAAAAGCTCAGAGACAGAATTGTGGCAAGGCACAGATCTGGCCAAGGTTACAAAAAAATTCTGCTGCATTTAAGGTTCCTAAGAGCACAGTGCCCTCCATAATCCTTAAATGGAAGATGTTTGGGATGAGCAGAACCCTTCCTAGATCTGGCCGTCTGGCCAAACTGAGCTATCAGGGGAGAAGAGCCTTGTTGAGACAGGTAAAGAAGAACCCAAAGAGGTAAAGAAGAACCCAAAGATCACTGTGGCTGAGCTCCAGAGATGCAGTCGGGAGATGGGAGAAAGTTGTAGAAAGTCAACCATCACTGCAGCCCTCCACCAGTCGGGGCTTTATGGCAGAGTGGCCCGACGGAAGCCCCTCCTCAGTGCAAGACGCATGAAAGCCTGCAAGGAGTTTGCTAAAAAACACCTGAAGGACTCCAAGATGGTGAGAAATAAGATTCTCTGGTCTGATGAGACCAAGATAGAACTTTTTGGCCTTAATTCTAAGCGGCATGTGTGGAGAAAACCAGGCACTGCTCATCACCTGTCCAATACAGTCCCAACAGTGAAGCATAGTGGTGGCAACAGCATTATGCGGTGGGGGTGTTTTTCAGCTGCAGGGACAGGACGACTGGTTGCAATCGAGGGAAAGATGAATGCGGCCAAGTACAGGGATATCCTGGAGGAAAACCTTCTCCAGAGTGCTCAGGACCTCAGACGGGGCTGAAGGTTTACCTTCCAACAAAACAATGACCCTAAGCACACAGCTAAAATAACGAAGGAGTGGCTTCACAACAACTCTGTGACTGTTCTTGAAAGGCCCAGCCAGAGTCCTGACTTAAACCCAATTGAGCATCTCTGGAGAGACCTAAAAATGGCTGTCCACCAACGTTTACCATCCAACCTGACAGAACTGGAGAGGATCTGCAAGGAGGAATGGCAGAGGATCCCCAAATCCAGGTGTGAAAAACTTGTTGCATCTTTCCCAAAAAGACTCATGGCTGTATTAGACCAAAGGGTGCTTCTACTAAATACTGAGCAAAGGGTCTGAATACTTAGGATCATGTGATATTTCAGTTTTTCTTTTTTAATAAATCTGCAAAAATGTCAACAATTCGGTGTTTTTCTGTCAATATGGGGTGCTGTGTGTACATTAATGAGGCAAAAAAATGAACTTAAATGATTTTAGCAAATGGCTGCAATATAACAGTGAAGAGTGAAAAATTTAAGGGGGGCTGATTACTTTCTGTCCCCACTGTATATATATATATATATATATATATATATATATATATATATATACACACACACACGCACACAGGGTCTCCAAACTATGGTCCTCCAGTTGTTCAGGAACTACAATTCCCATCATGCCTAGACATGTCTGTAAATGTCAGAGCTTTACAATGCCTCATGGGACATGTAGTTCTACAACAGCTGGAGGGCCATAAATTGGAAATCTCTGCCCTAATGCAATAGGCTGCGCACACCTATGCTCGCCAAGTAAGTGAGTGCACACTCTATTCACCAGGGTTGCCAACTGCCTGGAGGGCTGGTTGCAGTTGTCTAAGCCAATTGTCCCAGAGTGACACTTTCTCTCACACTGCCCAGAGCCAGCACAGCCCCTCCCCCCTCTCACACGGATAGGAGAGGAGAGAGGGTTTGATGTGCTCCCCCTCTTCCCGCCCCTACCCCTCAGTCTGCCCTTCCACTTGTGCAGGGGATCATACCCACTCATTGCCATGCATACGTTGCAGTGTAGAGCGTCGTTCCCCCTGCAGCGAGGGATGCTGGGAGACGATCAGCTGTGGGACAGGAAGTATTGCAGTCTGGGGTTGTCCTGAGTCCTGAACTTACACAACCAGCAATCTCGAGGATCCCTGGAGCGATCGGACCTTAGGAAGTAGTCTATGGCCTATTAACCCCTGGGTTCTGGTAAGTTGGAACCCCATGCGGGGGCCATTCACACCCCATCTATCCAGGCATCTATCCAGGCATCTATCCAGGCAGAGACTTCCATATTGTCATATTTAACTTTGCTCAAGTCTTGTGGCTTTTTGGCTATTTGCATTCACAGCAGAGACTTTTTATGTGTCAGTCTTTTTCATTTGACGGACATAAGCGCCACTTTGATGTGTTATTAGGTTTCATCTTTAGGTTAAAAAAATTACCACATCACTCGTTATGTTTATATGTTTATTCATGTTAAGTGGCTGCTGAGAGATATCTCCATTTGTTTTAATTCCTATTGTCGTCTTATTTGTCATTAATCCCTATTGTGTTATTTATACCTTATGTGACATAGCGCTGAGATAGAAGAATATCAGTAGGTCCAGTTTATTTATTTATTTTTTCCTTTTATTCACATTATATATGAGATTTTTTTCTATATTCAGAAGTATGTACAAGTTATTATTTATGTATAAAGCTGAGTCATTAATGTAAAAATCTTTCTTAGTCCCCTTTCACACTGAGGCAGTCTTCAGGCGTTTTAGCGCTAGAAATAGCACCTGTAAAGCACCTGAAAACCGCTTCCCATTGATTTTAGTGTGACATTTTACAGAGGCTTCTGGGACGTTAGGAAAAGTCCTGCAAGCAGCATCTTTGTATACAGCGCTCCTAAAATGCCCTGCCCATTGAAAAGCTTTCGGAAGCGCCGCAACACTGGCGCTTTTAACCCCTTCTACGTCTGTTAGTGGGGGTTAAAAGCACCCCCTAGTGATCGAAAAGCACTGCTTAAACAGCTGTAAAGCCCCGCTAATAAAAGCGGCGCTTTACCGCTAACGCTCGGGCGGCCCCAGTGTGAAAGGGGTCTTATTCAGTATAGTGATACTGTGTACAGGGCTTCATGAGTCTCCTGAAAAAGCCATATTCCTGGTGAAACATGTAGAACGGAAACCTCTGTACATATATGACGAGCGTATGAAATTGTCACCTTTGTTTTTTTACGCTACGCTTTTAACTTTTTGAAATTTGTACAATAAAATTTATTTGATTTTTATCTTTTAGTTGCCATTTGTTTTCCGCACCTAAAAACCCCTGCTTTGTTCCTACTATATGATTGTTTAATTAGCTTGGGATGTGATTCCTTTATTCTCACACCCCTAGACAACTTCCTTTCAAGTATGACAAACTTTAGATACCAGCTTCTTTGGCTGAAATGCATTACATCAAACCTAAACATCTGAAGTATGTGCAAGGATATTGCAAGGATATTGAAGTATGTGCAAGGAACATGATGTTGAGTGATGATTCTGCCTAGCAAGGAATTAAGAATTCAAGGGCAACCCAGATAGCAAGAATAATTTGCCACACATTTGTGGCAGTGTTGAATTGTAAGTTTGTTAACTTGGTGCACATTTTCACTGGCAAGTTGTACACTTGCAGATCACTTGAAGCACAAGTTCTAGTTGACACTTTTCTAATTTGTAGCAAATTTGCATGGTAAGTCTCTAGCAAGAGCAAAGTTGCACTGGTGAGTCTACAGCAATAGCAAGTCTACAGCATGCAAATTCAGCCACAGTGACCCTTGTGGTGGGGTGACTATTGCACAACATAACTGAACCAGAACTTGCAACAGACTTGCAGAATGTTTGCAAAGAAAGTTCATCTGGAGTCTTGCAATATGGACTTGCTGCAATTGTGCCACAAACTTGTGATGCTTGGCAAGTCTAGCAATAGCTTAGCAAGTCATTTTCAAACTTGCAGCACAATTGCTTGCTATCTGGGAAGATATTAGGAAGGCAGAGTGATCCTATAAATATACAATAAATAAAAAATCTTAGAACTGTGCGGAGCTGTGGTCATAGAGGACAACACCATAAATGTAGCTTAGGTAGCAACAATCCAGTCTTGTACAATAAATATGCTTACCCAGATATCAACCTGGGGAGCAAGAAAGGGGTAAAAGTAAAGAATTAAAGTTGAACTAAAGGCAGACTTTTTAATTTTGGATAGAGTAAGGGAGAGTTTTAACCCATCTCAGTTTTTTTTTTTTCACCTGTGTCCCATTAAAAAGATTTCCCTTTTTTCTTTTTGCCCCATAGCCAAAACAGGAAATCTCTCGAAAGTGAGAGAATCCCTGGTTTTCAGCAGGATCACCAGAACTAATGTCCCCATTAAAGGATATTAATATTGTTCTATTGTTTTAACCCAATATTTGGAATTTTCTTTCACTTTCACTATCAGTGATAACGGTAAACATGACAAATAACATGACAAATAGGGAGGATGAATCTCCCTAAAGGAGACAAAGTAATAAAAGACAGGTGTTCTAATCCCTATCCACGCTGTCTGAAACGAAAAAAAAAGTTTTGCTTTTAAATGTACTTTAGACACTCCTGCTTACAGTTACTTAAACAAAAGCATGCCATGCTTTCCCCCTTGTCTTAAACACTAAAAAATATCATAATATGTAATCATCAGAGGAGTTTGTTTTGGTGTCAAGAGTCAGAATCTGGAGCAGTAGTGCATGGTAACCAATCTTCTTCAGCTTGTTCAGTAAACCCCTTCCCTGTGCAATCGGTCACCCACTGTGTCCACTGCATATGACCGATGACAGATCACTGTAATGACCCGTTGCCAGTCGCATGTGATCGCTGTGGCCAATCACTGCAGATCACATGACAATTGTACACAATTATTGGCTTTGTTTCATGCCATTCATGTGTGCTATTGTGATGAGCTCTGTGATTGGTCACAGTGATCACATGATACAGACAGTGGCAATCGCCAATCACAGCCCATCTGTACCATGTGATTAGCTGTGGCCAATCACAGCTAATCACAATAGTAAACACTAAATTATTAGTTTTTATTCAGAAAAAATGGTTGCTTATAACTGTAAAAATTCTCAGTTCTAAGCAAGCATAGTCTGTAAAAGAAAGAAAATCCTTATCACCTCCCCAGAGTAGTACAATGGTACTGTTGTATGCTACTATCGTATGTATACTACTGTATGTAAAAAATAAGAAAAGAAAGTAATAAAAACACACACACATACACACACACATATATATATATATATACATATATATATATATATATATATATATATATATATATATATATATACATATATATATATATATATATATATATGTATATATATATATATATATATATATATAAATAGAGTGCCTTGAAAGAGTATTTATACCCCTTGAAAACATAAATGTACTGTATTTTATTGGGATTGTATATGATAGACCAACACAAAGTGGCACATAAAGTGAAATGGAAGGTAAATAATAAATGTTTTTAAACATTTTTTACAAATAAATATCTGAAAATTGTGGCCTGCATTTGTATTCAGCCCCCTTTATTCTGATACCTCCAACTAAAATCTAGTGGAACCAATTGCCTTCAGAAGTCACCAAATTAGTAAATAGAGTCCACCTGTGTGTAATTTATTCTCAGTATAAATACCGCTGTTCTGTGAAGCCCTCAGAGGTTTGTTAGAGAACCTTAATAAACAAACAGCACCATAAAGGCCAAGGAACACACCAGACAGGTCAGGGATAAAGTTGTGGGGATGTTTAGAGAAGGGTTAGGTTATAAAAAAAATCCCCAGCTTTGAACATCTCATGGAAAGAATATGGCACAACTGCAAACCTACAAAGACATGGCCATCCACATAAACTGACAGGCCAAGCAAGGAAAGCATTAATCAGAGAAGTAGCCAAGGAGCCCATGGTAACTCTGGAAGAGCTGCAGAGATCTACAGCTCAGGTGGGAAAATCTGTCCAGAGGACAACTATTAGTCGTGCACTCCACAAATCTGGCCTTTATGGAAGAGTGGCAAGAAGAAAGCCATTGTTGAAAGAAAGCCATAAGAAGTCCCGTTTGCAGTTTGCGAGAAGCCATGTGGGGGAAACAGCAAACATGCAGAAGAAGGTGCTCTGGTCCGATGAGACCAAAATTGAACTGTTTGGCCTAAAAGCAAAACACTATGGGGTTGATTTACTAAAGGCAAATAGACCGTTCACTTTGCAAAGGGCAGTTGCCCTCTGCAAGTGCAATTGCTCCAGAGCTTAGTAAATGAGGTAAAGTTTCATTTTGCAAAGAGTACCCAATTATGTGCAAGAAAAATAAAAAAAAATGCATTTTTGCTTGCACATGATTGGATTATGGAAGTCATCAGAGCTTCTGCTCATTTACTAAGCTTTGGAGCAACTGCACTTTGCAAAGTGCACAGTCTATTCGCCTTTAGTAAATCAACCCCTATGTGTGGTGAAAAATGAACACTGCACATCACCCTGAACACACCATCCCCACCGTGAAACGTGGTGGCAGCATTATGTTGTGGGGATGCTTTTCTTCAGCAGGGATAGGGAAGCTGGTAAAAGTTGATGGGAAGATGAATGGAGCCAAATATAGGGCAATCTTAGAAGAAGACCTGTTAGAGTCTGCAATAGACTTGAGACTGGGGTGGAGGTTCACCTTCCAGCAGTACAACGACCCTAAACATACGGCCAGAGCTACAATGGAATGGTTTAGGTGAAAGCATATTCATGTGTTAGAATGACCCAGTCAAAGTCCAGACCTAAATCCAACTAGAAATCTGTGGCAAGACTTGAAAATTGCTGTTCACAGATGCTCTCCATTCAATCTGACATTGCAAAGAAGAATAGGTAAAAATATTAATCTCTAAATGTGCACAGCTGGTAGAGACATTCCAAAAAGACTTGCAGTTGCAATTGCAGCGAAAAGTGGTTCTACAAAGTATTGACTCAGGGGGGCTGAATACAAATGCACACCACACTTTTCAGATATTTATTTGTAAAAAAAATTGAAAACCATTTATCATTTTCCTTCTACTTCACAATTATGGTCTATCACATAAAATCCCAATAAAATACATTTACATTTTTGGTTGTAACATGACAAAATGTGGAAAATGTCAAGGGGTATGAATACTTTTTCAAGGCACTATATACAGTTGTGCTCATAAGTTTACATACCCTGGCAGAATTTAAGATTTCTTGGCCATTTTTCAGAGAATATGAATGATAACACAGAAACTTTTCTTTCATTAATGGTTAGTGTTTGGCTGAAGCCATTTATTATCAATCAACTGTGTTTAGTCTTTTTAAATCATAATGGCAACAGAAACTACCCATATGACCCTGATCAAAAGTTGACATACCCCAGTTCTTAATACCGTGTATTGCCCCCTTTAGGATCAATGACAGCTTGAAGTCTTTTGTGGTATTTGTGGATGAGGCTCTTTATCTTTTCAGATGACTGCCCATTCCTCTTGGAAAAAAACCTCCAATTTCTGTAAATTCTTGGGCTGTCTTGCATGAACTGCACGTTTGAGATCTCTCCAGAGTGGCTCAATTATATTGAGGTTAGGAGACTGAGATGGCCACTCCAGAACCTTTACTTTATTCTGCTGTAGCCAATGACAGGTCGACTTGGCCTTTTGTTTAGGATCATTGTCATGTTGGAATGTCTAAGTACGTCCCATGCGCAGTTTCCTGGCTGATGAATGCAAATGTTCCTCCAGTATTTTTTGATAACTTACCGCATTCATCTTGCCATCAATTTTGACCAAATTTCCTGTGCCTTTGTAGCTCACACATCCCCAAAACATCAGCGATCCACCTCCGTGTTTCACAGTAGGAATGGTGTACCTTTCATCATAGGCCTTGTTGACTCCTCTCCAAATGTAGCGTTTATGGTTGTGGCCAAAAATCTAAATTTTGGTCTTATCACTCCAAATGACTTTGTGCCAGAAGGTGTGAGGCTTGTCTCTGTGCTGTTTGGCGTATTGTAAGCTGGATACTTTGTGGCATTTGCATAATAATGGCTTTCTTCCGGCGACTCTACCACGCAGCCCATCTTTCTTCAAGTGCCTCCGTATTGTGCATCTTGAAACAGCCACACCACATGTTTTCAGAGAGTCCTGTATTTCACCTGAAGTTATTTGTGGGTTTTTCTTTGCATCCCAAACAATTTTCCTGGCAGTTGTGGCTGAAATTTTAGTTGGTCTTCCTGACCGTGGTTTGGTTTCAACAGAACTCCTCATTTTCCACTTCTTGATTAGAGTTTGAACACTGCTGATTGGCATTCTCAATTCCTTGGATATCTTTTTATATCCCTTTCCTGTTTTATACAGTTCAACTACCTTTTCCTGCAGATCCTTTGATAATTCTTTTGCTTTCCCCATGACTCAGAATCCAGAAACGTCAGTGCAGCACTGGATAAAAGATGCAAGGGTCTGTCAGGAGTCCAGAAACGCATTGACCTTTTATACACACACACTAATTACAAGCAAACAGATCACAGGTGAGGATGGTTACCTTTAATAGCCATTCAAACCCCTTTGTGTCAACTTGTGTCCATGTTATCAGGCCAAAATCACCAGGGCATGTAAACTTTTGATCAGGGTCATTTGGGTAGTTTCTGTTTTTATTATGATTTAAAAAGAGTAAACACAATTTACACCCTAAACACACCCTCAGAAATTATCTCATGAAATGACACTTAAATATTTTATGCAGAATTAAGTTATAAAAGTAAATATTAACAACAACTTGATCCGTGCCCAACAATGCAACCTGCCTATGTCCAATAATGCAGCCTGCCTGTGTCTACCAATGCAGCCTCGGCCCGCCAATGCAGCCTGTGTCCGCCAATACAGACTGCATCTGCCAATGCAGCCTGTGCCCGCTAATGCAGCCTGTACCCGCCAATGTAGCCTGTGTCCCCAATGCAACATGTGTCCTGAATGCAGCCTACCTGTACAGGGGAAGACTGAGGAGAGCATCCGCCTGGATGATCAGAGCGCCGGGAACATAGCAGATTTCATTTCAATAGCTGTGTGTTCCCCGCCAAGTGCCATCAAATACAGCTCCTCCCCCTTGGACAGGTGCTCTGTCTATCAAGGTGCCCGGGCAAAGAGGAGGGGCTGTATGTGCCTGGGCGCACGGCGGGGAACACACAGCTATTGAAATGAAAGTTGTTATGTTCCCGGCGCTCTGATGATCCGAGTGGCAGCTTTCCTCTCTCTTCCCCTCCAATCGCTGGGAGAACGGCTCTTCCATACAAACCGCCTGCCGGCGGTGCTCACTTCCCCCCGCTTCCAGGCAGTCACAGCTTGCCAGCCCTCAAATACACTCACAAAATGGGAGCAGGCGAGAGGAATTTTTGAGGGCTATATAAGGCAAGAGGAATTTTTGAGGGCTATATATATATATATATATATATATATATATATATATATATATATATAAGGGAAAAAAGTATTTGATCCCCCGCTGATTTTGTACGTTTGCCCACTGACAAAGAAATGATCAGTCTATAATTTTAATTGTAGGTTTATTTTAACAGCAAGAGACAGAATAAAAACAACGATTTCCAGAAATAGTATTTGACCCCTTTGCAGTGAAATAAGTATTTGACCCCTTTGCAAAACATGACTTAGTACTTGATGGCAAAACACTTGTTGGCAATCAGAGGTAAGATGTTTCTTGTAGTTAGCCACCAAGTTTGCACACATCTCAGGAGGGATTTTGTCCCACTCCTCTTTGCAGATCCTCTCCAAGTCATTAGGGTTTCAAGGCTAATGTTTGGTAACTTTAATCTTCATCATATTTTCTATGGGATTAAGGTCTGGAGACTGCCTAGGCCACTCCAGGACCTTAATGTGCTTCTTCTTGAGCCACTCTTTTGTTGCCTTGGCCGTGTGTTTTGGGTCATTGTCATGCTGGAATACCCATCCATGACCCATTTTCAATGACCTGGCTGAGGAAAGGAGGTACTCACCCAAGATTTGACGGTACATGGCCCTGTCCATCATCCCTTTGGTGTGGTGAATTTGTCCTGTCCACTTAGCAGAAAAACACCCCCAAAGCATAATGTTTGTTGGGGTCATAGGCAGCATTCCTCCTCCTCCAAACACGGTGAGTTGAGTTGATACCACAGAGCTAGATTTTGGTCTCATCTGACCACAACACTTTCACCCAGTTCAACTCTGAATCATTTAGATGTTCATTAGCAAACTTCAGACGAGCCTGTACATGTGCTTTCTTGAGAGGGGGACCTTGCAGACGCTGCAGGATTTCAGTCCTTCATGGCGTAGTGTGTTACCAATTGTTTCCTTGGTGACTATGGTCCCAGCTGCCTTGAGATCATTGACAAGATTCTCCCGTGTAGTTGTGGGATGATTCCTCACAGTTCTCATGATCATTGAATCTCCGCAAGGTGAGATCTTGCATGGAGCCCCAGACCGAGGGAAATTGACAGTTATTTTGTGTTTCTTCCATTTGCAAATAATCGCACCAACTGTTGCCACCCTCTCACCAAGCTGCTTGGTGATAGTCTTGTAGCCCATTCCAGCCTTGTGTAGGTCTAAAATCTTGTTCCTGACATCCTTGGACAGCTTTTTGGTCTTGACCTTGGTTAAGAGATTGGAATCTGATTAATTGCTTCTGTGGACAGGTGTCTTTTATACAGGTAACAAGCTGAGATTAGGAGCATTCCCTTTAAAAGAGTGCTCCTAATCTCAGATCATTATCTGTATAGAAGACACCTGGAAGCCAGAAATCTTGCTGATTAATAGGGGATCAAATACTTATTTCACTCATTAAAAATATAGACTAATAATTTCTTTGTCAGTAGGCAAATGTACAAAATCAGCAGGGGATCAAATACTTATTCCCCTCACTGTATGTATGTATATATATATATATATATATATATATATATATATATATATATATATATATATTTATTTACGCACTGTCATCAGTCAGTGGCCCTGTTCACCACCAGACCAGTTATATATTTCAAAAATGTACATTTTTTTCCATTTCTTAATTTTCCAAAAAGTTGTGACAAAAAAATTTCAACTTTAAGATACTCGCTATGCCTCTCACTACATATTTTGGACTATCTGCTTTCCAAAAAGGGGTAATTAGGTAGAAATGTTTACTGCCCTGGAATTTTTGGGCCTCAAGAAATGAGATAGGCCATCAGTACATCGGGATTGATCGATTTTCAGATATTTATACCATAGATTGTGGACTTTATAACTTTCCTACAGCGTAAATAGAATACACTGATTTGGGTCATTTTCACAAAAGAAATGTTGCAGTATACCTTTTGGCCTAAATGTATGAAGAAAGCTTATTCATTTGCAAAATGTTACAAAAACAAATAAAAATAAGGGTTTTTTTCAAAATTTTCAGTCTTTTTTCAAAATTTTCAGTCTTTTTTCATTTATTTAGCAAAAACACAGCAGTGATTAAATACCACCAAAATAAAACTCTATTTTTGTGAAAAAAATAATAAAAATTTCATTTGGGTACAGTGTGGCATGACCGTGCATTGTCATTCAAAGTGTGACAGCGCTAAAAGCTGAAAATTGGCCTTGGCAGGAAGGGGGTAAAAGTATCTGGTATTGAAGGAGTTAAAATAGAACTAAAGGCACAACTTTTTTTCTTTTGGATAGAGTAAGGAAGGGTTATAACTAGAGATGGAAAGGCCTGAAAAAAACAAAGCATAAAAAGTGGGGAAAAAACAGGAGTGTATAATATGTTCTTTTACAATAATAAATAGTACATCTATGATATGGTATTCAAACTATATAACATGAAGACCTTAACAAAAGATTTCTGGAATTTTATCTAAAGTCTTACATTTTTGCAAGTTCTCACAGGCTCAGCTGAAGACAAACAAATCCTGGAATACAATTCAAGTAACACTATAATTCTCAATGCAGTTCTCAAACAAGAAAAATATGTATTTCTGCCACTAGGGGTCACTGCAGGGGAAGAGCTCCAGTTTAGTTTACTTGTGGGCTCCATCTTGTACCTCCTACAGTTGGGTGATTGTTGGGATACAGTAGATAGTTTCTGTCCTCTCAGGCCTTAATTGACAGGTAAATTTGTCTGATAAATTAGCTTATCCTTATAACCTTTAAATGATTCCTATTAATGTTCTCCACTTCACTGCATAATGTTTACCTATAGTCTGGTCAGTAAATTGGCTTTTCTTTTCCTCCTCTCAGTAAAATGAAGAGACCAACATCTAGAGTTTGGAAACATTTCCACAATGTAATTTCTGCTGAGAGCAAAGCTGCAATGTGCAAATATTGTGAGAAGAAATATTCTTTTACAAATGCTACAAGGATGACCAAGCACACCCTGGCATGCCAGAGGTGCCCTAAAGACATTAAAAAGACTTTATGGAATTAAATGATGAGGACCAGAATAAAAGTGCAAGCGGCTTTTCCCTCCAGAGTTCTGATTCCAGAAACACTCTTTCTGCTGCTTCTAGATCATCACAAAGCATTTCCTCACCAGCAACATCTTCAAGCAAGCAAACTACTACCTCAAAAAAATACACAATACCTTAATTTATAGATACAATGACACCTGACAATCAAAATGATTTCAATTTGCAAAACTACTCCAGCCTCAATTTTTGTTTTTCAAATTTTCTGAAAAATATAATTTTTCCCCAAAAAAGGGGAAAAAAGGTTATTTTCCTCATTGCTTCAAATTTTTTGAAAATGTTACATCTCTAGTTATAACCCCTGCCAAGTATTTTTTCTTTTGCCATGTCCCATTGGGGAGATTTCTCTTAACGTCCTGTTCCATAGCCAAAACAGGAAGTGAGAGGAAATTCTTTCAAAATTAGGTAATTCCAGGTTGTCATCCAGCTCAACAGAACTAGTGTCCCCATGGGAAGATGTCCTCTCTATTACTGTTCTGGATACAACCCAAAATACAGGATTTCCTTTGACTTTCAGTGATAACAGTAAACAGGACAAATCTCCCTAATAGGGACACAGACAGCAATAAAAATCTCACAGGTGTTCTAATCCATACAATGAATGTTACACCCTCCCACCATTGAACTTGGTGATCAGTCACTTAGGGTATATTCATTGCATTGTGGCAATTGAGGAGGAGTTTGCATAAAGTTTATGTCCCATAGCTGGAAGTATGTATTTTTCCATTGAATGACTCCCATGGTATACTGGGGAGGTAGGCATCACTGTGGAGGCAAAAGTAGGTACCTTAATTGAGAAGTATGGAATTTTTTTTTGAATCATACTTACCTTGGTGAATGCAGCGTTGGTGACTGTCAGTCATTGCTGTCTGCTCTGCCCCCCTTGCACTCACTGGAGCGCTGGGCTGTGGAGGGGGTGGGAGCGGCCGGCTCAGGCTCTCATCGGCTCACTGGGAGGCTGGATCGGGAACCAGTCCAGGCATGTGGGTGGATCCTGACCATATGGTCACAATCTTTTTCAAGCCTGGACTGGCTCTGTGACATCAGCCGACAGCGGGCTTCAGCGTGCTGTCTGCTAAAAATGGGTCACAGGAGTGCAGAAAGAACTTTTCCTTAAATAAACTTGCTCTATGGCATTTTTACTTTGTAAACTATGCTAGTATTAGAGGTTCCCCATGCTGAAAAAATAGACATATACACATATGAATTCGTAGTAGATAGTATATCAAATACAGTATAAACCTATGCATTCAAATTTACAGTTTGTCCTTACAAAACCCCTTACAGTGTGTATATCAGTTAGTGATGTACCTGTGGTTTCTTTAATTTTAGAAATCCGATGACTTCCATCTCTTAAGGTTCCAAACATTGGGTCTGCATTCACTGATGTATGTGCAGAAACATTGATCCTGTGACAAGAAGTGTCACCTTGTTGATGCAGCTCTGGATATGATGCCCCATGGTTTGGAAGGATCGACTGTCTCTCATCAGGGTTTACATAATTTCCACTCTTTACCGGTGTATCAGACAGAATATGCTTAACATCTGATAAACACAGTGGGGACTCAACTGGAGTTGCACATGAACTGCTTCCAGTACTGCATCCAGCATCCATAGATGAACACTGGGAGCTCTGCAGAGAAAAGTGTCCTTCACTCTGAAGTGATGACATATTCTTGGCGCTGTGATACTCACAAATCCTGTTTATGCTCTGATCTGTATCTGCTAATTTAGAAATATTCTCTGTAGAGGTGTCATCAGCATCAGACTGACCAAGTTCTTTGGAAGAAGAAATGAAGTTTGCATTGGAAATAAATATATCCTCATGTTCAGAAAGCACAGTTTCAATATTTATGTCGTCTTTGCTATTATTTTCATTTTTGCTGTTTGCTACACCAGAAAGCCTTGGCAATGTCTTAGCATACGTTGTTCCTGATGGTAACCTGTCACTAGTTCCCTTATCAGTGGTGTTGTACCATCGCTGATTGTCTTTACGAAAAGCAGTTCTTTCCAAGTTAAAATTACTTAGTTGTTGACAGTCTCTAGAGGGATGCATTTCTAGTTTCGCTTTCATTTCCCCATCATTTTCTGTTCGTTTACCTGCTTGGTTTTTGACAGTAACATTTACGTCAAAATGCGTTTTCATTTCTGCATCTGGTTTATTTTTTCTTTTGCAGTACACCAAGGACCCCATTTGCATTTTATTAAAATAGTCGGTGACAGATTTTGTCTCCATGGTTTCTGGTTCCATTTCTATGTTATCAGAATTAAGCATTTGTTTTGAAGGCACAGCTTTTGATTGGAGTTCCACTGCTTGCCGATTCACTGAGGAAGAGGAAGATTTAAGAGACATACATCCAGCTTGGTTTTTGGCTAGAGAAAATTCAGTCTGCTCTGCTATCAGTGGCTGATAACCTTCACCAGTTGGAAAAATAATTCGAGATGGATTGTCTGCTTGTTTCTGGGCAGAGGCCAGTTCCGAACTCTCTGTCATTTCAGAGGAGTTTGTTTCATTACCAGAATCCGATGATGATTCGGGACTGTACGCTCTTAATATTGTTACACCTGTGTGCCACAAAAGAAATGACCATGTTAATGTATTATACCAACACAGCAATATTTTTTTTTGTGATAACATGATTAAACCAACTGTAAGCATACCTTTCTAAGAATCATAGGTGTTTCATAATTAAAAAAAAATTGAAATCATAAAAAAATATCTTGTGGATAAAATGAGGGATGGTTTGAAGGTTTATAAATAAAAAACAAAACAAAAAAGAGGGCTCAAAGGGATGGAATAATGGGTCTGTACATTAATGAATAAATGTCACAATGGTGAAAGAACCTGAGGTGTCATCTGCTTGGATTTCCTCCGACACAGCTAAATCTTGCATTGCTTGTAGATTTGAAACTACTACTGCTTCTTCCAGGGTTGTCTCACATTTTTCATCTGTGTTTGTTGGAACAGCATCTATTAGAGAGACAGGGATGTCATCAACAGACACACTGACACCTGAAGCAGACTGATTCTGACAGTCTTCTTCATCCGAGCTGTCTCTGAATCCAGGAGGAGGGGCAGCAATAGCCATGTTCAAGGAATGCAACAAAAAATCATCTTCATTGTCATCGCCTTCAGGTGGTGGAAGTGAGGTCAGATCAATGATATCATCACTGGATCCTGACATGCTAAGTATATCTGTTCTATTATCCTCTGGAACCATAATATCTTCTTCACAACTTGCCTCATCTTCGTCCTCAACATCATCTGTGGTTTCGGAATAACATATGTCATGTAACAGAAGGGGTTCTTCAATTCCTTCTGTGTTTCCAAAGATTTTACTCTCAGATATATTTGCATAAACAGCATTAGCAGCATAATGAATGCTTTCGGCATCTGACGCTAAGTCTAAGTCTTTAATGTCATTGGCATTGTTTAAGTAAATTACACTTTGCTTATCTAACATTTCAGGGCTTTCATCCAGCAATCTCTCATAGCCAAGTGTCTGAGGGTTTATAGTGTCCAGGTTATGGTCCCCAAATATAAAAGACACTTTTGCACTCCTTGGAGAGTCTTGTGCTGTGCTAGAGTGTTCCAGCCCTGAGAGAGAAAGTAATGGCTGGCTAATACCAAGGCTTTTCTCTAAGTCAATATGATCGCATTGTTTGGTTAGCTGCTGATCAAGTTCTCCTGAATTAAAAGTAGTTTCTATGTACAAGCTCCGGTGATCTTTGTGATGTAAAGAACTTTCTGAGACCTCCATATTCCTTTGTTTTAAGTCCACAAATATTTGTTGTGGTTCCTGATTTTCTTCGTAAGCAAATATTGAAGATTTTGGTAAGTAATTCCAATCACAATCATGATAATTAGGTTTAGTTCGAATTTCATTTCCTAAGAAAGAAAAAAATAAAGTTATGTTAGCAATGTGGAAATATTATTATACAAATATTTTCTGACTAAATCTCTCACCGATCAAGAGTATTTTAGGTGAACATAAGAGAAATTATAGTTAAAAAAATTGGGGTAAAGAGCTCAAGAACAATGTAACATCTGGATATCTGCTATAACACCATTAGTGATTGGTGGTGCCACTCCAGGCTGAGTTGTAAGGCCTTGTTGGCACTCAGGATAGCAGGGATGCCAGTGTAAGAAAAACTCATCCAGTGAGCAATGAACATATAAGCATGAAACCACTGCTCACCATAGGCAATCCTAGTGTAGGTGTATTCATGTGAAAGCCTCAGTCAATGCCGCTCCTCGGGCCATGCCACCTGACAGGTCGAGCACCATCCACTGGGGATTAAGCCTCCCGGTGGGTGGGGCTCAACCTGTCATGACCCAGGGAGTGGCATTGACTGAGGCTTTCACATAAATGCATCCACACTAGGATTAGCTATGGTGAGCGGCAGTTTTATGCTTATATCTGGATCTCTACTGTTTCCTTTGAACAAGTAGCAACTACACATATCAATGCCTATGAAAGCTAACACAAGCATACATCATCATGCGCGGGGACAAACCTATGAACAAGTACAGAAGCATGTATAGCCATATATTTAAAGAATGATGTTGCTTTGACATTAAGGCCTCTGTGTGACTCACTTCATTTCCCCTCATGAAATGAATGTAAATATAGCTTTCAGTTCCCATTTCATGTTCAATTGACCACCAACCTGGCTGGATAGTGTTTCCAGCCTCCTGAGGGCAAGCCTGTCTCTTACTGGGTTGTGTAATAAGAATGTTTAACGATGGCTCTGCACATTTTATTTTTCTTTCTGATGATTTAGATGGCACTAACACTGCTTAGGGAAAAGCAGGAGTATGTGGGTCTCCTCTGAGTCATTCTGCTGACTCATTCAACTTTGTGTAACCTGAGATCTAGCAGTTCAGGCCTGTATTCTCAGTAAAGTAATAAACCAGCTATCTGTAAACCTGTACAACCAGGGCTTTTTTTCAGCGGAAAGTGGAGGAACGCAGTTCCGGCACCTTCTGCACTGAATGTATGTAATGGCAAAGGGTGCTGGGGTGTGCTGGGGGCTAGGAGATCTATTGTTGATGGGAGGAAACTACTGTTGAGCTGGAGGGTCTATTGATGCTGGCTGCTGGGGGATCTATATCGTTGCTGGGGGCCAATTGTTGCTAGGAGGGATCTACTGATGAGAGAGGGGTTTATTGTTCCTGGCTGCTGGAGGGTTTATTGATCCTGGCTGCTGGGAGATCTGTTGTTGCTGACAGGGGTCTATTGTTGCTGGGGTGGATCTGTTGTTGCTAGGGTGGATCTGTGGTTACTGGAGGGTCATTTTATTGGGGGGGGTCTATTGTTGAAAGAAGGGTGTATATTTTAATGCATTGCTTATTAATAAAATCTATACAAATTACTTAGCACCACAAAATTATACTAGGTTATGTATTCTCTAAAAAGGGCCCTACAGGAAGGTGGGTAGAGGATGGAACCAAGAGATGGTGCTCAGAGGTGGATAGGGGGCAAAGACAAGGGGTGACTTAAAAAGGGGAGTTTCTGAACATATTCTCTGAGAAAAAAAGCCCTGTGTACAACTATGAACAGAATATGTAGTCATGGACTTTGTGTAGACATATATAAATATATATATAAATCTATTACATAACATTAAAAATGACTCGCCATATATGAAATATATGAAAAGTGTGGCGTGCATTTTATTCAGCTCCCTTTACTCTGATACCCCTAACTGAAATCTAAGGGAACCGATTGCCTTCAGAAGTCACCTAATTAGTAAATATAGTCCACCTGTGTGTAATTTATTCTTAGTATAAATATAGCTGTTCTGTGAAGCCCTCAGAGGTTTGTTAGAGAACCTTAGTGAACAAACAGCATAATGAAGGCCAAGGAACACCCCAGACAGGTCAGGGATAAAGTTGTGAAGAAGTTTAAAGCAGGGCTAGGTTATAAAAAAAATATCCCAAGCTTTGAACATCTCACGAAGCGCTGTTCAATCCATCATCCAAAAATGGAAAGAGTATGGCATAATTGCAAACCTACCACAACGTGGCTGTCCAACTAAACTGACAGGCCGGGCAGGGGGGGCATTAATCAGAGAAGCAGCCAAGAGGCCCATGATAACTATGAAGGAGCTGCAGAGATCCCCAGTTCAGGTGGGAGAATCTGTCCACAGGACAACTATTAATCGTGCACTCCACAAATCTGGCCATTATGGCAAAAAGAAAGCCATCGTTGAAAGAAAATAACTGAAGCTAAGCCGCCACTCTGGATATATCATCTGCGGTCTTTATTGTATCATGACAAGTATAAAAACGACAAGCAGATGCGTTTCGGCACAAGCCTTGTTCACAGCTCTTAAAGAAAACCATAAAAAGTCCTGTTTGCAGTTTGCGAGAAGCAATGTGGGGAACACAGCAAACATGTAGAAGAAGGTGCTCTAGATAGATGAGACCAAAATTGAACTTTTTGGCCTAAAAGGAAAAATGCTATGTGTGGTGGAAAACTAACAATGCACATCAACCTGAACACACCATCCCTACCGTGAAACATGGTGGTGGCAGCATCATGTTGTGGGGATGCTTTTATTCAGCAGGGACAGGAAAGCTGGTCAGAGTTGATGGGAAGATGGATGGAGCCCAATACAGGGCAATGTTAGAAAAAAACTGTTAGAGTCTGCAAAAGACTTGAGACTGGGGCGGAGGTTCACCTTCCAGCAGGATAACAACCCTAAACATACAGCCAGAGCTGCAATGGAATGGCTTAGATCAGGGGTCTCAAACTGGTGGCCCTCCAGCTGTTGCGAAACTACAAGTCTCATGAGGCATTGCAAGGCTGACATTTACAAGCATGACTCCCACAGGCAGAGGCATGATGGGACTGTAGTTTCGCAACAGCTGGAGGGCCACCAGTTTGAGACCCCTGGCTTACATCAAAGCATATTCATGTGTTAGAATGGCCCAGTCAAAGTCCAGACCTAAATCCAAGTGAGAATCTGTGGTTTTTGGTTATAACATGACAAAATGTGGGAAATTTCAAGGGCTATGAATACTTTTTCAAAGCACTGCAGCTATCTGTAACCCCGAGGAACAGATTTGCATTTGACACTTTCAAAAAGGCAAATATGTCATATTTCAAACTTACTAGATTTAAAAGAAACATAAAAAAATATATATATACAGTACGTATTTTTTGTACCATAATACAGAAGTAATAATAAAACGCAGTATATTGTTTTAATTATCCTACTTAAATTCAGAATGTGTAGGTACACTGAGTTGTACAGCCAGAGAGATATCCTGATGTGCCAAGAAGTAAATTTTTCTATGCCAGCCTCACATAATGTATACTGTATATGCGTTGTCACAGAGATGGGTCTTATTGAGAGGTGCCACATATATGTGCACTCCCAATTTGACGACTAAGCTGTCACTGTCACTATTAATAATGGGGAGGACCAACTCCGGATCACGTGATAGCTGTGATAGCCAGAGGAAAAGTAAGTAAAAAGGTAAAAAAGTCTGTGTGTAAAATAAATAAAGATAAACTAGCTAGATTAGGGCTTGATCTAGGTTAGTGTCAGGCTCAGTTCAGGGACAAGATTGGGTCAAAGCTCAGGGTCAGTATGTTTTAGGCTGGATAAAAAAATATAGCTTTACTATTTTGGGCCAAATTTTTTTGATAATAATAAAAAAAAAAAATCAGGACATATCTGTTAACATTTACCACCAAATTAAGGACCAGTTTATCCCGAAAGACACAAAGTATAATTCACTTGGATACACTAAGTAGTTGATGATGCCCAGATAATTAACACTCGCCAAAGTTGCAAATCTGAGTTCAGGCATTAAGATTTGTTTTACTTGCAGGCATTAGGGGCTAATTGAGATGTATAGCAAAAACTATAATCAATTTACCTGCTTCACGATTGGCCATGTTTTTATTTGCCACATTAAATATCGAGCGTCTGGAATCTACCAAAAGTCGGTAATAACCTGCTGTTAAACAGGCAAGGTTCATGGCATCCGATGACTCCATAAGTAACGTTATAGGCTGTAAGAGGAAAACGAGGTCATAAAACATAACAACAGATCATTATTTTAGCTTATGCAAATTGTACTGTCAACTTCAAAGCAGAACTCCATACTACTGAACTGCACAGTTAACATCCATTTGCCATAGTTCAGTAGGAAGGAAGCTATTCTAATGTATGTAGAGGAAGATGAAAAAGGTCATTATTAGACTACTTTTCTATGAGGTCAAATAATGTTTGATCTAACTTTGCCAAATTTTATTTTATGGACAGGGTATTGTTATGAAAACCTTAGATAAAGCAAATTGTTGGAACTTAAGCTTGCTATAGATGGATCAAAATTTGACCCATGCATGGCCATCCCCGCTCGACAGACGTAGATCGACTTCTGTTGAACGCAAATGTCGGAGAACTTTTCTCGCTCAGGGGCTGCAGCCATTCAGCTTCAGCCACTGATCAGTGTATTCTGACAGTGGATAGTCCTGCTGTAAGAATACAATGTCCTGACAGGGGGGATTCCTCCATCCACCTCGCTTGTGTATAAAGTCTCACGCAAAACAAAATGGAGATGTTGCTTGAATATGAACCTGATATAGGATTACATTTTGTTATGCATCTTATAACATAGCAGGTGGCCTCAAACTGGTTATGATGGACTACACTCCTACTTGTTTTTTGTGCTACAGGTTCATCGGTAGGAAACCAAGGACAGATGGAGCAAAAGCCGATTATAATTGAACTCCAGAAATTAAACTGCTTTCTAAAATGTTCTGAATTACTAGGGGTTAAGTCCAAGTGCATGCCACCTCATGGACTTATCAGTTTGATTTACAATTTTTATAACTATTGCTATACTTCCGGTGCTCCAATGCTGGACCTTCTGGTCCAGCAGCTGCAGAGTTGCTCCTGCCCAATCAGCGCGTGCTTTGTATTATGTAAACCCATTTACAAAATACAAATCTTTCTGGAAAAGGGGAAAAAGAGGGGAGGGGCAAGCACAGCGCCTGCTGGAAGTGCCTAGGGCCATACACATACATAGAGTCGGTCTTAAGAAAAAAAAAAAAAATTTGCATAAAACTGTACTTACTTTTACATCAAGAACATGAAGCTCTACTCTGACTATTATTTCATCTTCTGTAAACATTTCAATCCGATTCACATGGCTGAAGTCAGCAAGTAGGGCTACCAAGTTTGTTTTTGTGTTGATTACGTGGCTGATACCATATCGGGGACCAACTAACAAGGTCACATCTGAATGTTTTTCTCCCTGCTGTAAGCACAAGGATATTAGAGGGTTACATTTTCTACTTGTCTGCTGGCCAATTTATCAAGGCAAGGGTAAAAATAAATTGCGCAGTGGAGTAAACATTATAAATGCATTTGCTGATTAAATGAATATGGATTGGGAAAGATATTACAATTTAAAGTAAGATGCAACATGTATATTTGTACAGCTGGGAAAATGATTTCAATAATTTCCATGTATACTCAATCTAGAAGACATGTGGGAAATTGCCCAGGAAATATTGATGACCCTTTTTACCAGCTTTCAAAATTAATTACACATTGATTGATACAGAAAGTCACATATTGCAGTAAAGATAAATTATGGACAACTATGTGTCTGAAATGCTAGACTATGCATAAAGTATTACATAATACAGCACTTACAACCAATTTTGCTTTAAATACACGTCCTCCATATAAGCGCAAGTCACTAAGGAACTTCAGATAGTGCACTTTGGCTTGTAGAGCAGATAGCTGCAAAAGATATAAAGAATGATTAAAATGTGCTGTCTGCTTAGGATTAGGATGGTTTTGGCATTACTTTGCATTTTGTCATACAATGTAATTTACAATCAGATGCCAAATAAAGCAACCTACACGGTATGGGCTAATTGTAGAGTGAATGTGCATGTGGTTGTGGGCTACTCTGGACCAGCATGCCTAACCTACTTTATTCACTTCTAACCTGTAAACAACAGCTAAGGCATTTTAAGGCTAAACTCTAGGCAGATATTTCACAGGCATGCACAATTTTAAATCTTGATATGCTTGATATCTATTTACTCGATGCAACATTATCTTTTGTATTTTGGCCAAAAAAAAAAAACAGGTATTAAATTGTGTTTGTCTGCACTAAAATTGATTTAAGTGTATTTTTTCCTGCAAATATTGTGTGACATAAAAAATTGCAACAGCCACCATTTTATTTACCAGGGCCTCTGGTTTCAGAAAATATATAATGTTTGGAGGTTCTAAATATTTTCTAGAAATAAATGCTGATCGTATCCTGTATGTGAAAAAGTTCAAAATTGTTCCAAACAGCTAGTGGCTAATGCAGCCATGTAATAAAAAATTCCTCCTAAAATGCATTTTTTAAGTGTGAGCAGTGTAAGTACATACATTTCACCTGGTCATCTCTTGCATTCCCTTAACACAGTGGTTCTCAACTCCAGTCCTCAGGACCCACCAACAGGCCAGATTTTAAGTATTACCTTGGGGAGATGCAGACTAGAATACTGCAATCACTGAGCAGCAAATGATATCACATGTGATGTATTTCAGTTATCTTGCAAACCTGGCCTGTTAGTGGGTCCTGAGGACAGGAGCTGAGAACCACTGCCTTAACAGCAGGGGCCAATAGATTTACAGTATATGCTGGCAAAAAGCACATCACTGTGCTACTTTTTCTTTCACTGTCCAGTCACTGATTGGAGCAGGTCCAGGATGACCTGGACTTATATAAAGTGGATAGAATAATGCTGGCCATCAGATTAAGGACAGCTAGTGGCTGTCTTTTTATTGATTATTCATTTGTATGTTGTTTGTGGCTGCAGCTTTGCTTAAAAGGGTCAGTTCATCTTTATAGAAAAAATGGTGAATTAACAACGGACACCCTCCCCTACCCCCCAGTCCCCATTGTATTTATCATTAGGGTCACTGATCTGGCAGCACCCCTGCAGCCCAGCACTCTGGGGATTTGAAATGGGGATTTGAAATCCCTGCTCTTCTCCCTCTTCTCTGTGCAGCTCTTCTAGGATGGACCAGATTGATTCACTGTGATGGTGCTGACCAATCAGAATCGATCTGGTCTGTTCCAGAGGTGAGTCACTGAGAAGGGAGAGAAGAGGTGCTGAAAGCTCAGAAACCCTGGAGGTAAGTACAGAAGGGACAGAAGAGGAGGAGTGGTTGTTTAGTGTTAATCAGTGGCGTCTCCAGCTTTCATATTTAGGGGGGGCACATGGGGGGACAGGGACAAAAATAGGGGGGCAATATAAAATGCAAATTATATATATATATATATATATATATATATATATATATTATATATAGATAAAATATATATAGATAGATAGATATATCTATCTATCCTGGGGCCCTTTACCCCTTTACTACGATCCCACAATTGCCCTTTCACATGTTCTGCAGTGAGCTCCCTTCCTACTGTATTGGGGCCCCCCCCCCCAGGGTGACAGAGAACAAGAGATATATGTCACCAGCATACCAAGAAAATATAAGGGTCCAAAGCAGTGGGAGAACTATCAGAGTTGCAAAGGTTGTCTTGCCACCGGGCCCTGGTGTTCTGCCACTGTGGGGTTCCCCAGCCTCTTCTTGCTGTCCTGCCCCTGCCCTCAGTCTGTTTTTTCAGTAACTGAGAGTCCTGGTGGAGTCCTTCTTGCAACTCGCTCTTCTCCCCGCCAATGAGGATGCAGGGGAAGGAGCAGATCGGGCGGCCGTGTTTGAGTGAGCACTCGCATTATGCAGTGTCAGCGAGCAGAGGGAGGGGGGAGGAATCACCCACTGGGGACCTTCTCCCTCTCAATAGAGACTGTGTTACCCCAGCGGTGGCCCGAGTAAGATGCGGCACATCCGATATGAATACAAACAAAAAAAAATTGCCTTTTTGTAAAAAAAAAAAATAAAAAATTTTTTTTTGGGGGGGGGGGCACATGGTGGGGCCCAGCATAATGTTGGGGGGGTCAGGGCCCCCTCTGGCCCCCCCCTAGGGTCGCCATTGGTGTTAATTCACCTTTACATTTTTTTCTGTAAACCTGAACTAACCCTTTTAAGCAGAACTGCAGCCAAAAAAAGTAAGATACAAATCAATAATCAATTAAAAAATAAATAACCAGCTTTTGCCACAATCATCACCTTAAATTCAGAGATTTTCCCCACAGCACCCTTTCCCTTTCACTGGCTGGTGCATTATTTCACCGGGTGAAAATAAAGTAAAAAGCCTTAAAAATGAAAATGAATGCATTCATCACATTTAACCCCTTCCCGACCAGCTGCAGCAGTTGTACTGCGGCAGGTTGGCTCCCCTGGGCGAAATGACGTAAGTGTACGTCGGTTCGCCTTTTCACCACTAGGGGGCGCGTGTGCGAACCCACAGCGCCACGCCGGAGCCGATGCGAGTGCCCGGCAGGCGTGATAAACGCTGGGCACCCGTGATCACTTGTGACAGAGCGAGAACCGGGATCTGTGTGTGTAAACACACACAGATCCTGGTTCTCTCAGGGGAGAGGAGACAGATCGTGTGTTCATGCAAAGTATGAACACTGACCTCTCTCCTTCCCTAGTCAGTCCCATCCCCCCTACAGTTAGAACACACACTAGGGAACACAGTTATCCCTTGATGGCCCCCTAGTGTTAACCCCTTCCCTGCCAGTGACATTTATACCGTAATTAGTGCATTTTTATAGCACTGATCACTGTATAATTGTCAGTGGTCCCAAAAATGTGTCAAAAGTGTCCAATTTGTCCGCCGCAAAATCGCAGATCACCGCCATTACTAGTAAAAAAAAAAATAATAATAGTAAAAAGGCCATAAATCTATTCCCTATTTTGTAGATGCTATAACTTTTGCGCAAACCAATCAATATTCGCTTATTGTGATTTTTTTTACCAAAAATATTTAGAAGAATACGTATCGGCCTAAACTGAGGAAAAAATTTGTTTTTTTAAAAAAAGATTAGGGATATTTATTATAGCAAAAAGTAAACGATATTGGGGTTGATTTACTAAAGGCAAATTGTTTATATTATATAATATATTTGTTTTCTGTGTACAATTTAGCTTCCTTTCTTTCTTCCTGTCTTTCAGTCAGGAGCAACATTAACATTCTAGTATTAAATTTTATGTTGTTTTGCAGTAGATGCAAAATTACTGTATCTTGAGATATAAAGGTTAGAGACAGTGTCAGGACTTCTCATAACTATGTCCAGGCCATTATAGAAGCATCCAAGATATCAACTGGTTTTACAATGCAAATATGTCGAAATCTGATGCATTGAGAAGGGATCGAAACAGCTATACATTTCTGGACACCGAGCGATAAAATCTCATACAGTCCATGTAAATAGTATTTTCATGTTCTCCTTTCTTATATTTTAGACTTCTTCAACATGAATGGATTACCTTTTTGCCTGGAGGGACGAGGTTTTGATTAGCTTTGACAAGGTGTGACAGTGCTTTTTTTATATTCTTTTCCTTCATGCTTTGCAACACAGCAGATGGAAGGAAGGTCTCCAATCCCCATTCTTTTCTGTAGAAAGACCAGCATTTGTTTATTTCTCATATACATTTGTGAAGGTGCAATTCAGATTTTGAAAATGATTATAATGTTACGTTTAAAAAAAGCTACTAGACTCAATCTACAAACTGATGCCACTGTGATCACTGGCGGCATGGCTGGGCAGGGGGGCATGTCAGCCTGCGATGACACAGACTGACCAAAGATCTTCAGGCTCACCTGTGCTTTAGCATGTGGTGACCTGCTGTTCTCTTTGAAGACTGAACTGTGCATATCTGTGATTGCTGACAGATACCAATTTTCAATGTCAACTGCTGTCAATACCAGATCTGAACCTGTGGATAGCACTGATAGAACAGAGCAGGAAACATTGGCAGAAGTAGGAAGACTAACATGAGTACCAGTTATTTATGTGTGTTTTGTGGGAAAAGAAGAAAAAGGGCTTGCAAAGTTCAGCTTAAGAAAGAAGCACACTATGCTGTCCCATATGAGTATAGCAACATAGTGTGCTAAACCTACCCCAACTGTATTTAGGAAACGCTTCTGCAAATCCTCTGCAGCCAGTGATGGCTCCATCCTGAGTTTTTGTAGGGTCAAAAGGAGTTGGGACCAGCACCCCCTAGTGCTTTGGGAGGGAGAGACGTCCTGTTCTTTTGAGCTGCACATGCACAGTGTGTACTCTTTCTTTGTACTCTATCCAGTCACCTACAGTGCCTTGAAAAAGTATTCACACCCCTTGAAATTTCAACATTTTGTCATAATACAACCAAAAACATAAATGTATTTTATTGGGATTTTATGTGATAGACCAACACAAAGTGGCACATAATTGTGAAGTGGAAGGAAAATGATAAATGGTTTTCCATTTTTTTTTCTACAAATAAAAGTGTGGCGTGCATTCGTATTTGGCCCCCTTTTACTCTGATACCCCTAACTAAAGTCTAGTGGAACCAATTGCCTTCAGAAGTGTCAGAGAAGCTATAGGAAAAGAGCTTGCCAATATCTGGAGGTTCTAGTGCGTCTGCGCGGCGGAGCCGAGCTTTGGCGCATGCGGGTTAGCAATGTAGCGGCACACACGGGTTCACGACATGGCGTAATGGCGAACGAACGTTCGCACGTCAGCGTTACACCCCCTTGCTGGCCTATATAAAGACTCATCTGTTCCCTGTTTAATTGTTGTTTGTCTTTCAGCTTCCTGTGTTCCGTTCCTGATTCCTGCTACTTATATTTGCCTGTTTTGACTCGGATTGGCCTGACCTACCTTGCTTCTCTCCAGTGTTTGACCTCGGCTTGTTTAAAGGACTTCTCCATCATCTGCTTCCTGTGTTTGACCCTCGGCCTGCCTTTGGATTCTCATGCCTTCCTGTGTATGACCCCGCTTGTCTAACGGACTCCTCTGCTGACATCTCCAGTGCACTACCTCCGGCTCGCCTTCAGGATTTCTCTTACTGTCTGCTGTGTTTGACCCTCGGCCTGTTTAAAGGACTTCCTTATCTACTTGCTTCCAGTGTATGTTCCCGGCCTGCACCACAGACTTTCTATTACTGGATTCTCCGTGCTTGATCTCCTGCACTCCGCTCAGCTCCCATTGTGTTTGCCGGTTAGAACCCCAGCCGGGTCTTCTTCTCCAGTTCCAGGGCCAGATTCATCGCTGCTCTCATCTCCACGCTGCAGGAGTCCACCTCTCAAGAGTTATCTACCTGCTGGCGACCCGTGCCTCTCTGTGCGCTATACCCTCTGTACCATCTCCAGGGGTATAGTGCACTTAGCTGCAAGGGAAGCCACTCCCAGCATCTCGGCTTCTGTGAGTACCCTGATAAGAAGTCACCTAATTAGTAAATAGAGTCCACCTGTGTGTAATTGAATCTCAGTATCAATACAGCTGTTCTGTAAACAAACAGCATCACGGAGGCCAAGGAACACACAAGACAGGTCAGGGATAAAGATGTGGAGAAGTTTAAAGCAGGGTTAAGTTATAAAAAAATATTCCATTCTTTGAGCATCTCACCAAGCACTGTTAAATCTATCATCTGAAAATGGAAAGAGTATGGCACAACTGCAAACCTACCAAGACATGGCTGTCCACCGAAACTGATAGGCCGGACAAGGAGAACATTAATCAGAGAAGCAGCCAAGAGGCCCATGGTAACTCTGGAGTAGCTGCAGAGATTCACAGCTCAGGTGGGAGAAGAAGAAAGCCATTGTTGAAAGAAAGCCATAAGACAGTGGTTCTCAACTCCTGTCCTCAGGACCCACTAACAGGCCAGGTCTGCAAGATAACTGAAACACATCACAGGTGATATAATTTGCTGCTCAGTGATTGCAGTATTCTAGTCTGCATCTCCCCAAAGTAATACTTAAAATCTGGCCTGTTTGTGGGTTCTGAGGACAGGAGCTGAGAACCACTGCCATAAGACGTCCTGTTTGCAGTTTGCGAGAAGCCATGTGGGGGGATACAGTAAATAAGCAGAGAAAGGTACTCTGGTCAGATAAGACCAAAATGGAACTTTTTGGCCTAAAAGCAAAACGCTATGTGTGGCGGAAAACTAACACCGCACATCACCCTGAACACACCATCCCCACCATGAAACATGGTGGTGGCAGCATCATGTTGTGGGGATGCTTTTCTTCAGCAGGGACAGGGAAGCTGGTCAGAGTTGATGGGAAGCTGGATGGAGCCAAATACAGGACAATTTTAGAAGAAAACCTGTTAGAGTCTGCAAAAGACTTGAGACTGGGGTGGAGGTCACCTTCCAGCAGGACAACGACCCTAAACATACAGCCAGAGCTACAATGAAATGATTTAGATCAAAGTATATTCATATGCTAGAAAATTGCTGTTCACAGAATCTCTCCATCTAATCTGACAGAGCTTGAGCTATTTTGCAGAGCAAACTGGACACAAATTTTACTCTCTAGTTGTGCAAAGCTGGTAGAGACATACCCAAAAAGACTTACGCTGTAATTGCAGTGAAAGGTGGTTCTACAAAGTATTGACTCAGGGGGGCTGAATACAAATGCATGCCACACTTTTCACATATTTATTTGTAAAAAAATGAAAAACCATTTATCATTTTCCTTCCACTTCACAATTACTATATGTGCCACTTTGTGTTGGTCTAGCACATAAAATCTCAATAAAATACATTTAAGTTTTTGGTTGTAACATGACAAAATGTGGAAAATGTCAAGGGGTATGAATACTTTTTCAAGGCACTATATAAAAAGCTCAGAGGTTGTGACAGAAAAGCGTAAATACTGCACTTGTATATCCCAAAAGAACACAAGGTTATTAGGAAGCTTCTTTTAAATGCAGTTGTGGACTTCTTAATTCAAGCAGAAAGGGAGGCCTGGCTGGTAAGTAGGTTTAGCACACCATGCTGGTATACCCATATGTGACAGCATGCTGTGCTTTTTTTGTAAATCTGAATTTACACTGTTAAAAATAACTGCGCCTTCAGGACAGACATTTTCCTGAGAGACTGCAGACTGAGGTCTTGTGAACAAACTGATCTCATCAGTAACACACAGCATCCCATTGAGTTTTGTACAGCCTGAAGGGGCGATGGCAGCAGAAGAATCTTAAAGAGTAGCAAATCGTTAAAGTATTACATTTTTTAAAATGTAGTTTAAATAGGTAATGACGTATCATAATATACACTATATTGTCAAACATATTGGGACACCTGTCTTTAGACGCACATGAAATTTAATAGCATCCCAGTCTTAGTCCATAGGATTCAATATTGAGTTGGCCAACCCTTTGAAGCTATAACAGCTTCAACTCTTCTGGGAAGGATGTCCACAATGGTTAGGAGTGTGTCTATAGGAATGTTTAACCATTCTTCCAGAAGCACATATGTAAGGTTAGGCACTAATGTTGGACGAGAAGGCCTGGCTCGCAGTCTCCGCTCCAATTCATCCCAAATGTGTTCTATCTGGTTGAGGTCAGGTCAGTTCCTCCACCCCACACTCACTCATCCATGTCTTTATGGACCTTGCTTTGTGCACTGGTGTGCAGTCATGTGGGAACAGGAAGGGGCCATCTCCAAACTGTTCCCACAAATTTGGGGGAATGAAATTGTCCAAAATATCTTGGTATGCTGATGCCTTAAGAGTTCCCTTCACTGGAATTAAGGAGCCAAGCCCAACCCCTGAAAAACAACCCCACACCATAATCCCCCCTCCACCAAATGAATTAGACAAGTCCTGAGTCCTGAGCTCAACCCTATAGAACATCTTTAGGATGAATTTGAGCGAAGACTGTGAGCCATGCCTTCTCGTCCACATCAGTGCCTGACCTCACAAATGTGCTTCTGGAAGAATGCTCAATTATTCCCATAGACACACTCCTAAACCTTGTGGACAGCCTTCCCAGAGGAGTTGAAGCTGTTATAGCTGCAAATGGTGGGCCAGCTCATTATTGAATCCTACAGACTTAAGCCCCGTACACACGGTCGGACATTGATCGGACATTCCGACAACAAAATCCATGGATTTTTTCCAACGGATGTTGGCTCAAACTTGTCTTGCATACACACGGTCACACAAAGTTGTCGGAAAATCTGATCGTTCTAAACGCGGTGATGTAAAACACGTACGTCGGGACTATAAACCGGGCAGTAGCCAATATCTCTTAATTTATTCTGAGCATGCGTGGCACTTTGTGGGTCGGATTTGTGTACACACAATCTGAATTTCCGACAACGGATTTTGTTGTCGGAAAATTTTTTAGCCTGCTCTCAAACTTTGTGTGTCGGAAATTCCGATGGAAAATGTGTGATGGAGCCTACACAGGGTCAGAATTTCCGACAAGGACCTATCACACATTTTCCATCTGAAAATCCTATCGTGTGTACAGGGCATAAGACTGGTATGCCATTTAAGTTCATGGGCGTGTAAAGGCAGGCGTTTCAATACTTTTGACAATATAGTGTACAAGCTATTGTGCGGACTTTATGTTAAATAACAATTCTTCAATAATTTAATTTGAAGGGCTCTTCCTCTGATACACAACTGTACAGCATTTTTGATTCTACAGCGTTAGATATATCAGACACACAAAAATATATTATGCCAAAGGAAATGAACATTTTACAGTATATAAACATATATGTTTGTTGATAAAAATACAGAGGATTTGCAAAGATGTTCTTGGGTAGATAAGCATGTATTACTTACTCAATATATTTCAGAGAGATTTTCTGCGTCTGCTTGGTGGTGACTGTTGCAATGTACATCTGCAGTGCTGCTAGTCTCAAGGCAATATCATACTTTAACTCTGGTCCAAATCTCTCCTGAACCACATCATTGCAACTCTGAAATCAACCAGCAGATGGGGCATTAGGCTCAAGTAATGCATTTGTTGCATTGGAAAACAAAGATCTGCAAACCAGCACCTGACATATCTTATGATTGCTAGTGTTAATGGCAGGCAATGTCCTACATTCTCATAAGCGCAAATTTTCTGATAACGCAATTCAGTTGTCAATATTATTTTATTTCATTTTGATACATAATAAAATATATAACCTGTATAGATACAAATCTTTTAAATCAAAACTAAAGCCACTGATTAACTGCTTCCCAGTTAAATGGTTACATTCAAGGCATGCCATGAATCTGAGCTATCACAGTTGCTTAGTATCCGAACCGAATCAAATAGAGGCTAAGATGGCAGCTTCCTTGGCTGTACAGGATTAGTAGAGAGATTAAACTTTAAGTTGTAACAGTTGTTCCACATGAGTATGAGCTCTTACCTGCACATATAAATATTCAAAGGCAACTGGGTCCCTCCGAAGAAGGTCAATTGGATCCTTTGGAACAAAGCTTATTCTAAACAGACATCTCATCATATGCGAACTGGGTCTCTGAGTCACCTAGACATTTTAAATTGGATATAAAAATAGTGCTTTCAGAAAACAGATATTTGACTTGTTAGTTGAAAAATGACAGCTTTCACAGCACACAAAATGCCATACCTGCATTAGGTAAACCAAGAATGCAAACAAACCATAACTACTAGTTTTAAAGGTATTCATGAAATATTGTATATGCTATTTATACTGAAGCGCCTATACGGTAGGATTAATTGCTGATTTACACATGCAGACATTTTTTAACCAGTTGAACTTAATGAACAGTTGTCTTTTATGATAAATCTAACTATGTATATACTGTATAGGGGTATGCAAGTAGATGTGGAGTACTTTAAGTTTTTAAAAGAATTTGGTACCATTACCATCCATACTATGGTTAAAAAAAAATAGTATTATATGGGATATGCAAGTCATGTAATTAAGGGGCAGAAAACAAAGGATTTGTATAACTGGTTCATTTTCAGAGTGGATGCAGTGCCTGATGCATTACCAGAGGAATCCGTTTTGGGTCCTATTACATTCATACTTTAATTTCTCCTATTCTGTCCACTTTTAGGCTAATCCTGAAAGCTCATCTCTTCAGGGAAGCCTATCCCACCTCTAACAAACAACAGAGCTTTTCTTTCTTCATCAGCTCTGCTGACTTCCATCATCCAATCGTGCATAAGCAAAACATTTTTTTATTTTTATTTTCCTTGCTTGTGATTGGGCACTCTTTGCAAAGTGAAGCTTTACCTCTTTTACTAAGCTCTGGAGTGACTGTGCTTGCAGACTGCAACTGCCCTTTGCAAAGTGCATAGTCTATTTGCCTTTAGTAAATCAACCCCAATATCTTCACTAGGTTTTTGCCTTTAGTAAAACAACCCCATTATATCAAGATAATAAGAGCAAAATATATGCTGACTGCACACTGAGTAAATGATCAAGAGGCACCTGGGTCATTTCAGGCTTTCATGGGGAGCGCTAGCAAATATTTCCTCACTTTGGTATGTGGTTGTACTACAAACAGATTTTACAACTTTTTAAAGAATCGCAGTTCTTCCCTTTGTTTCAAAATATACCCAACATGCACTGCTTATGTTGATTGGCTCAGTAGCACCATGGTGGGCCCTGGTGGAATAAGAGATGTCCAGGACAAGTGACACGCTGCTTATGGTTCTGGGTGAACCATATGACTACCCATAGTTAGCAGTAATAATAATAAAAAAAAGCTATGCATTGAAATGGCCTTTATACAATAGGTAAAGAGACAAATATTGCATGCTACAATTAAATATTTCACAAACTAGATATTAAAAAAAAAAAATCTGAGATCTGAATAAATGCCAGCATCTGTATAGGAGAGCATTCTGACGCTAACAATAAAAGTGGTGACATTTGGAATTCTCTGACAAAGGAGACAGCCAGGATCAGTAGTGACACCAGCTGTAAATAGTGTACTTTACCACAGGAGGGACTGTTCCAGGAAATAGGTCTGACAATGATAACTCATTTACAATGACCTAACTTTGAGACTAAGTTGTCAGCTCTTGGGTTTTGTTTAACCCTTTCATGACTAGAGTAGTTGATGCCTAGGTGCTAAGGCCAACTTTGGCGGTATCCACATACATCAGTTGACAAAAATTCTAGAACTAATTTGCATGCCTAAATAATTTGTATTTATTATTTTAAAAGACATATATGAATTTTGTTTGGTACACTTTTTAAATTAAAAAAAATCATGTTTTTAGAAGAAATGTCATACACTTAAATACACCTATACAATTAAATACAATACACTTGCCAGTGGGGACTGGAGCTGATACTGACAGATAGAATTCAGAGCCTCCAGCTGAATAAAAAGTTGTCTGGTTGTTCAGAAAGGATGGGAATTTAACAATGTATTCCCAGCATTGGGGAATTGTGCTGGGGAACCTTAATATACAGATTGTGAGTGGGAAGAGGTTAACCATAGGTTGGACTTTCTTTTTATACTTTTATATTGTACACTACATTCATTTTAATGACCCCTTACTGTGTGCTGAAGTGAATGTATATAGAAACAAAATAGTAGCAATAAAGATATATTCCCCAAATGGAGCATAAATATAAAAACTATGTGTATAAACCGCAAAAGCAAATATTACTCTTTAAAAGAATTATTCTCACTGCTGCCACATTAACAAAACCCCCAAAACATTAACAAAATGGAGACCATTATGTGCAAACATAAAAATAAAAAGTGCCGTGCTGTGATAAATAAATAAAAATCTGAAAAATGTCCAAATAAGTACAAAATATTCACACAGTCTTCCACAATTAATACCTTTGAGAAAGTTGGATATGACAAAATGTACTGGAAGGGCTCCGACATGTGTGGTGAGACTGACCCTGCATGTTGCGATATGCCTATATGTTTTATCTTGTCTTTATCTTTATGTATTCTATACGTGCGGATAATGGTGTATGAAGTGCGAGTGAAGAGAGGAGGAGTGGATATTGTTTGGAGCTGGCAGTACCTCATAATCTTTATTTTAAAGTACTATATGCCTATCTGATAAAAAAGAGAGGCGTGTATTCATGGTGAGTTCTCCATATACTGAGAGAGGTGAACCATTGAGAGCACTGGTGGAATTGTGGAAGATTGTGTGGCACAGCTTATTTGGAAGAACACAATGGGGGGAAATTTATTAAAACGGGAGCAATCAGAATCTGGTGCAGCTGTGCATAATAACCAATCAGCTTTTAACTTCAGCTTGATCAAATAAGTTTTGACAATAAAAACTGGAAGCTGATCGATTACTATTCGCAGCTGCACCAGATTCTGTGTGTACCGGTTTTAGTAAATCTCCCCTATTGTGTTGAAATTTTGGACGCTTTTCAGATTTTGCATTAGTTTGTTTATTTATCACAGCGCTGCAGAGGAACACGTTGTGGTTTTACACTTTTTACTTTTATTTTTAGTTTTGCATATTGTAGTCTCCATTTTGTTGATACTCCATTAATTATCAATTGGTATTTTTTGATGTCCTTTAAGCAAGCCACAAATGGCACTGGACCAATTGCCGCATTCAGCTTGAACTTGTTAAGTTATATACTAAGTAGGATTTAGAAACCTGAGTTAGTGTCTCCTGTTCATGTAGTAAAAGAAGTTTGGTTCCAGCTCCTTCTGTTCTTTGCTCCAACATCAGGGAAAAGTGTTCAATGCACTTTATCGAAAGCTTTTCTTGAAGTGTTACAATAACATCCTATAAAAACAGAACAATATCCAAGACAATTAACAGATAAACTTATCTATCTATCTATCTATCTATCTATCTATCTATCTATCTATCTATCTATCTATCTATCTATCTATCTATCTATCTATCTATCTATCTATCTATCTATCTATCTCTTTCTCAAATTACACTTTCTGCAGTTTCGTTTTTATAATTACATTTGCATTTTTTAAGGATAAATTTACCACCAAACTGAATGAAATATTAAAAATGATTAACAGCAAGAACAGTAAAATAATTCACAGTAATGTTCACTTTCTCCAGAAGTTGATAATATATGTGTGAAAAAATGTGTCCATTTCATCTGCCCTACAACGCTTTGCTTCTGGATGTTCTAAAGACAGATGGCATAGATCGTTAAACAGGAAATGCTAAGTACAATGAAACATGTAATGGAGAATGAGATAGACATATTTTAGATTAGGTAGATTACAGCGCCAATTAAACATTGCTAGTTGTACTATGAAGCTTAGGAACTCATTGCTTCTGTTAATAAGACATTGGCGGATTCTAGGACCAAACTACTTTAATGTCATCTTCAAATCCAAGTGTTGACAGTTGATCAGGAATGTGATTCTGCTTAAAAGTAGGATATTAGCACATAATCTACTTATAATAGCAATTCTAATTACTGCCTAACATGGACAGGAGAAAAGAGTTTCATCTGAAGTCTAATGTTTTTGGCCTTGTTCAAAAATTAAAGTGAAATTGTTCTGAAAATTCAAACTCCAAATGAATCAAAAAAGGTGCAATGTAGCACCTGCCAACCTTACTAAATTAAATTGTATGTCTTTCTGGCTATGCATGAAAAATGCACTCCAGCGACCATACTAGAACACGTGCCTTCCATCTACCAATCATTACATGAGCTAGTTTATTGTTTTTAATCAGCAGTACCATAAGAGGATTAAAAAGGTTGCTCCCATGTGCACAGATGATTACAAACTATACAGAGGAACAAGGTTCTTGATTAACATACATGGATTGTTTTCATTAAATCGATCTCTTTCATGTATACTGTATCTAAAAAACATTAAGAGCACTATAGTTTCCCCTCTAACCCCCAATGGTAAGTGCTATTATTCATAGTACAATACAGCCGTGTAAATTCTCACTGACTTATCAGTTAGCACCTTTTATTGTAAAAGGTTCCTGTATAAGTGTCCTGACATGTATTACATGTGTTTTTTCATAAATAAATTAACAGTATGCTAATAGTTTGTTATTTTTGTAATCAATGTATTTTTATGGGCTGCATGGACATCACTGAGTAGAACTCATGAGGTGTTACTGGAAGTAAAATGGGAACTTTTTTGTGTCTTAAAATAGCACAGTGCACAAAGCAAGGTCCATAAAGAAATTGACAAGCAAGTTTGGGGTGGAGGAATTTGACTGGCCTGCACAGAGTACCGACCTCAACCCGATAGAACACCTTTGGGATAAATTAAAGCAGAGACTGCAAACCAGGCCTTCTTGTCCAACATCAGTGCCTGACCTCACAAATGCACTTCTGGAAGAAGCATTCCCATAGACACACTCCAAAACCTTGAGGACAGCCTTCCCAGAAGAGTTGAAGCTGTTATAGCTGCAAAGGGTGGGCCAACTCAATATCGAACCCTGTGGACTAAGACGGGGATGCCATTAAAGTTCATGTGCGTGTAAAGGCAGGCATCCCACTACTTTTGGTAATATAGTTTATATGAAAGATGCATTATATGTGTACATGGAGGGCAGAGACTAATAGAGATGCTTATTCTATGAAATGCTTATTTTTTGCAGAGCTGTTCAAATGTATTTGTCAGGCTTATTCAGTAAACTTTTGCAAAGAGCAACAATATTGTGCCATGTGCAGTCCCAGATATTAACTAATCAGACTTCAGGTCACTGAAGTCAGTTCAGTAAAAGATTACTTTTGATCGATAACTGTTGGTTACAGCACTTATCGCACTATAATAATAATGTCTGCATTTTTAACTAACCAACAAATATACTGTATGTACCATCAGGATACCTTG
This sequence comes from Lithobates clamitans, assembly GCA_037952925.1. Taxonomy (NCBI): domain Eukaryota; kingdom Metazoa; phylum Chordata; class Amphibia; order Anura; family Ranidae; genus Lithobates; species Lithobates clamitans. The sequence continues at coordinate 1,876,674 of JBBGZY010000755.1, forward strand.
ACAAGATTTGGAAACAATTAGCACAAAAGGTGCAAGCCCCAAACTATTCCCAGAGGTCAACCACGGATGCCATTGTATCTGTAGATTATCCACTTTACCAACAAGATGTCACTAAAAAGCTACCTGCTCATTTTAGATACTAATAGGACACTATTTAATCCATATTGCCCAAGCTAACTGTAGTCAACTTGATCAGGGAAAGATCATCTTATATCTGTACAGGGTCAGACTAGGACACTTGTCTAAACCTACAAGCCAGTGGATGGATTAAGCCTGCCTTTTAAATACACAAAGCTACAGGTTTTCATTATGCAATATTACAATCTTCTAGCTGTTGGTGTCCTAACAATCAATTATGTCATCAATTGATAAGGAGGACATTGGTTGCCTCTACACTCTACAGCATCCTTGTTTGCCCTTCCCCTGTCCCACCCTGCCAGCACTGGGGTCACATTAGCTAAGTGAGGGAGAAGAGTAGTCAGTACCAGTGTGCATAGGTGGGTTTGCTTTATAAGAATAAACCATCTCTAACCTTGGGTGTTCTATGTGTGTGAATGTTACAGTATTATGTAAAACTATTAATTTTGTTTTTTACATTTTAGAATGTTGTGCCTCGAGATTGTGCAGAGTCTTAAAGGATGCCTTGATGAAAAAAAAGGTTGATCAACACTGCTCTAAACAAATAGCGCTGATTTGACTATGTGTATGCAAAAACAAAAGGACATTCCTGATCGCTGTATTGTATCAAACATTGCTTCTCCTGCCTGGTCTAGACCAAATGTGGCAATGGGTAGATAGGTTGCAGTGCAGCTTCTCAGGCTGGGGCTCCTTATATATATTCTATACTGACTATTGGAGAAAGCTAATATTTATTTCTCCACAGGCCAGCAACCTTTTGTCCCTCAAATCAATGCAATGTACAGAACAAAATCTAATTTAACCCCACTGGCAGCATTATAACCAAATTAGCAAATCACAAACAGAAACATATTGGCAGAGACAATATAATTATTACACAGAAAGGTAATAATAAGTACCAAACTGATGCAGCCAGAAATGTCCACAGAAACGTAATCAGTTTCCTATTGACACAAGCAGAGGACACAATCAGTATTGCACTGACACAACCAGAAACCTGAAGGTATTTCAGTAATAAAGCATACAATATATATATGGATTGTTGCAGCAGAGCTGACATATGGCATATGCTGCAACAACCTATGATGTCTTACTAAAGCCAGCCATAGATGGATTGAAATTTGTCTGGTTCAGCAGGGACTGGCCGAGATTTGATCCATGTTTGGGCAGGCTAATTGTACCAATGGATCGACTTGGGTACAACCAGTCTGTCATTTTTTTTACATTTGATTACTGCCGGCGGCTGTAGCTGCTAGCAGTATTCATTGTATTCTCCTGGCCATGAAGGCTCCCTCAGCAGAACACAATAGCACTGCAGGAAGCATTCCCACATCAACACTGTGTTGATGGGGGACTCAAACAGTTTTCTTCCCTTCCACCTGTCGTGGAAGGAACGAAAATCAGATCATCTATGGGCTGCCTTGGGCTTCCTGGGTTCAAAGCTGTAATTTCTCTGCTGCTGTTGCAGGGGAAGATGGTAATTAAGCAGAATCTGGGCTTCATTAGCTTCAATAGAGTGTAGGGGTTGCATTAGAAATCACATAGACCTCTAATGTCTCATTAAAGAGAACAATTTACTCTATATATACTATCACATACACTATGTATAAAATTAAGTAAAAAAGTTGAACAAATAAAGTTATACACAGTCAATAAAAATCACCAAAAAAAATGTTAAAGCTCCCTGCCATCACATACACATGAATGTAAACAAAGGTTAATTGTGTGCCTAAGTAAAAAAACAGCAATGCTCAACACGTATTAGGCATCCCATGCAAGCTACAGTGAGAACAACAATTCTATTGTCAGCATTCACAGTTTTAGGGGTTTAACTGATATTCAGGCCTAAAATCAGACTTGTAACATATATGTAAAAATGCTAAAACATCTCTGGCATCAAAACACTGAAACACTGAAGACGGAAGAATAATGGGAATGCTTAAGTGCAAAATCACGTGCCTGTACGTCATTTCTTTCTTCAGCTCTGGGGCGCGCACTGCCTGAGCCCCTCTCCCACTGTGACTGGACACAGCAGGAGCCAATCAGCGGGTCTGGCGGACCCAATGTCTGTTAGAAACCCGGCAATCGTTCAGGGAGAGACAAAGCGGCAGTCTGTCTATGTAAACAAGGCAGATCACCATTCTGCTAGTAAGAAAGACAGAGATCTTGTGTTTCTGCTAAGCTGGAACATAGATCTCTGTCTTTCTTTAGTTAAGCCATCCCCCACACAGTAAGAAAGCACTCCAAAGGAACACAGTTAACCCTTTGATCACCCCTGATGTTAACCCCTTCCTTGCCAGTGTCATTAGTACAGTAACAGTGTATTTTTTCTTTTTAGCACTGATCAATGTATTGGTGTCACTGGTCCCCAAACAGTCCCGCTAAAAATCGCTGATCACTGCCATTGCTAGTAAAAACAATAAAAAAATAAAAAGTCCATAAATCTATAGTTTGTAGACGCTATAACGTTTGCGCAAATCAATCAATCTATGCTTATTGGGATTTTTTTTTACCAAAAACATGTAGCAGAATACATATTGTCTAAATTGATGAAGAAATCTGATTTTTAATTTTTTTTTATTGGATGTGATTTTTTTTTTTAAAGAAAGTAAATAATATTGTTTTTTTTTCTAAATTGTTGGTCTTTTCTCATTTATAATGCAAAAAATAAAAACTACAGAGGTGATCAAATACCACCAAAAGAAATCTCTATTTGTGGGAAAAAAGGACATCAATTTTATTTGGGTACAGTGTTGCATGTCATGTCAGTTAAATCAACGCAGTGAAGTATCACAAAAAATGGCCTGGTCAGAAAGGGGGTAAACCTTCCGGAGCAGAAGTGGTTAAACAAGGGTATCACATAGTTCCTTTGCAATGGGCAATAAATATAGAAGAGCGAAGGTTAAACCTGGGTGGCTAAACCATAATGTAAAAAGCCTTAATAAAGAGAAAAAAATGGCCTTTAAAAAATATAAAGGGGATGAGTCATCGTCAGCATTTCAAAACTACAAGGAATGCAATAAGATGTGTAAGAATGCAATCAGGGTGGCTAAAAAAAAAGACTACAAGAGACACATAGCGGAGGAGAGTAAAAAAAAATCCAAAGACATTTTTTAAATATATTAACAGTAAAAGGGCAAGATCAGAGCACATTGCCCACATACAAGATGAGAATGGGAGGATGGTTACAGATGACACAGAAAAGGCAACTGTACTAAATGCCTTCTTCTCTTTAGTTTTTACACCGGAAAAACAGGGGTATACCGACCATGACAGTACTGTTAGTGACATGTCATAGGGCATACCATTGTGGCTAACATAGGCGGGAATGAAGGAAAGACTTAATAAACGTAATACAAATAAATCACCAGGACCAGATGGCTCACCCCCGAGAGTCCTCAGAGAACTTAGTCAGGTTATAGCCAGACCATTGTTCCTAATCTTTGCGGACAGCATACTGACAGGAATTGTACCAGCTGATTGGAGAAAAGCTAATGTGGTACCAATATTCAAAAAAGGGCAGAGGCAAATCCATGGAAACTACAGGCCAGCCAGCCTAACATCAATAGTTGGTAAATTATTGAACGGGGTAATAAGGGATTATATTCAGATATGTTTGAAGAAAAAAATATCATTAGTAGTAAACAGCATGGGTTTATGAAAGGTCATTCTTGCCAAACCAATTTGCTAACATTCTACAAGAAAGTGAGCTGCCATCTAGATAGAAGAAGGCCTGTGGATTTAGTGTACCTGGTTTTTGCAAAAGCATTTGATACAGTCCCCCAATGCTTAATTTACAAGCTGAGGTCTGCAGGCTTGGGCCATAAGGTTTTTTCTTGGGTAAAAAAACTGGTTACAGTGGCGTGTCCAAAGGGTGGTGATAAATAATGTGTACTCAGACTGGTCTGGAGTGGTAAGTGGGGTACCCCAAGGTTCTGTCTTGGGACCAATCCTATTCAATTTATTCATAAATGATATAGAAAATGGGATAAATAATTCAATCTCAGTTTTTGCAGACAACGCAAAAATAATCAGGGCAATAACTTCACATCAGTATATAGAAATTTTACAGAAAAACTTGAACAAAATACTGAAGTGGGCAAATACATGGCAAATGAGGTTTAATGTGGAGAAATGTAAAGTAATTCACTTGGGGGCATAAAACATAAATGCAAACTACTCACCAGGGGGAGAACCTCTGGGGAAAACAAGGATGGAGAAAGATCTGGGGGCTCTAGTGGATGACAGATCGAGCAATAGCATGCATTGACAATCTACAGCTATCAAAGCCAGCAGAATATTAGCATGCATAAAAAAGGGATATACTCCAGGGATAAAACGATAATCCCACCACTTTATTAAACTCTGGTTGGACAACATCTGGAGTACTCTGTCCCGTTCTGGTCACCAGTCCTCAGAAGGGATGTGCTGGAACTGGAGAGAGTCCAAAGAAGGGCAACAAAACTAATAAGGGGACTGGACGCCCTCAATTACGAGGAACTCCTGCAAGCACTAAATTTATTCTTGTTAGAGCGACGCTTGAGAAGGGACATGATAGCAATTTACAAATACCTCAATGGTGATCCCAGCATAGGGCAAAAATATTCAGTCTCAAGGAGTGTCAGAGGACACTGGGCCACACAATGAGATCGGAGGAGAAGCAGTTTAACCTTAAACTGCACAGGGGGTTTTTCACTGTCAGGTAGGGATAAGCTTCGAGTTAGAGTCGAACCCATGTTTGACTCGAACATCGCCTGTTCGTCGAATTGCAAAAGTTATGGACCATTCGCGTCACTTGAAGTGGTGCGTCACAGCTCATAATTCACTGCGGCATCACAGTGCATTGCTGGCTGATGATTGGCCAAGTATGCACTATGACCTGCATGCTTGGCCAATCACAGCGCTGTCTGTACAGAGAACCGTAATTGGCCAAAACCAGGGTGGCTTTGGCCAATTATGGCTCAGGGGGTTTAGTACATGCCCCACACTATATAAGGCCACTGCGTTGCAGCCTTGTGTAGTGTGTTGCGGCAGCGGTGAGATAGACAGAGAGACAGTGTCATTTCATTTAAGTTAGATAGAGTATGCAGGCGAGTCAGTTAGCTGCACTTACAGTGTATTTTGTATATATATGCATTATAGGTGTTGTGTATATATATATATATATATATATATATATATAAAAACTGTATTCAGTTTAGCTAGATCCGTTCCTGTTATTCTCTTCCTACTGACAGACAGGCAGGTGTTTGTACAGTATTTACAGCTACCTGAAGAACATTACTGTTGTTCTGATCCTATTAATACCACAGGCAGGCAGCTGCAGTATTTACAGTTAGTGTAGTGCGTCCTCTGCACAGTGTGCACCTAAAGCGACCTGAAGACAATTGCTGTTGTTCTGATCCTATTTGTACCACAGGCAGGCAGCTGCAGTATTTACAGTTAGTGTAGTGCGTCCTCTGCACAGTATACACCTAACACTACCTGAAGACAATTGCTGTTGTTCTGATCCTATTAGTACCACAGGCAGGCAGCTGCAGTATTTACAGTTAGTGTAGTGCGTCCTCTGCACAGTGTGCACCTAAAGCTACCTGTTGTTCTGATCCTATTAATACCACAGGCAGGCAGCTGCAGTATTTACAGTTAGTGCACTGTGCCCTCTGCACAGTGTGCACCTAAAGCTACCTGAAGAAAATTGGTGGTGTTCTTCTGATCCTATTAGTACCACAGGCAGGCAGCTACAGTATTTACAGTTAGTGTACTGTGTCCTCTGCACAGTGCGCACCTAAAGCTACCTGAAGAAAATTGGTGGTGTTCTTCTGATCCTATTAGTACCACAGGCAGGCAGCTACAGTATTTACAGTTAGTGTACTGTGTCCTCTGCACAGTGTGCACTTAAAGCTACCTGAAGACCATTGCTGTTGTTCTGATCCTATTAGTACCACAGGCAGGCAGCTGCAGTATTTACAGTTAGTGTACTGCGTCCTCTGCACAGTGTGCACCTAAAGCTACCTAGAGACAATTGCTGTTGTTCTGATCCTATTAATACCACAGGCAGGCAGCTGCAGTATTTACAGCTAGTGTACTGTGTCCTCTGCACAGTGTGCACCTAAAGCTACCTGAAGAAAATTGGTTGTGTTCTTCTGATCGTATTACTACCATAGGCAGGCAGCTGCAGTATTTACAGTAAGTGCACTGTGTCCTCTGCACAGTGTGCACCTAAAGCTACCTGAAGACAATTGCTGGTGTTCTGATCATATTAATACCACAGGCAGGCAGCTGCAGTATTTACAGTTAGTGTACTGTGTCCTCTGCACAGTGTGCACCTAAAGCTACCTGAAGAAAGTTGCTGGTGTTCTTCTGATCCTATTAGTATCGCAGGCAGGCAGCTGCAGTATTTACAGTTAGTGTACTGTGTCCTCTGCACAGTGTGCTCCTAAAGCTACCTGAAGAAAATTGGTTGTGTTTTTCTGATCGTATTACTACCACAGGCAGGCAGCTGCAGTATTTACAGTAAGAGCACTGTGTCCTCTGCACAGTGTGCACCTAAAGCTACCTGAAGACAATTGCTGGTGTTCTGATCCTATTAATACCACAGGCAGGCAGCTGCAGTATTTACAGTTAGTGTACTGTGTCCTCTGCACAGTGTGCACCTAAAGGTACCTGAAGAAAATTGCTGGTGTTCTTCTAATCTTATTAGTACCACAGGCAGGCAGCTGCAGTATTTACAGTTAGTGTACTGTGTCCTCTGCACAGTGTGCACCTAAAGCTACCTGAAGATAATTGCTGGTGTTCTCATACTAATAATACTACAGGCAGGCAGTTGATTCTGCTAGCTGCAGTATATATATATATACATCCCAGCTTTGTGCAGCTTCATCTCACTGCAGGCCATTAGTATGTCTGGAAGGCCAACAAAGAGAGGCAGACAGTCACAAGCCAATAAAAGAGGGTAAGCAGGCTCTGTGTCTAGAGGCAACAGTGCTGGTCATGAAGACGGTGCATCCTCATCAGCATGTGGCCGTGGGACACGCTTGTGCTTTTTTTCTGCAGCTGGCCGTGTTGAGCCGCAACATGCGGAAGACTTGGTAGAGTGGATGACCAAGCCGTCCTCATCCTCCTCATCCTCTCTCACCAAGGCTCAGGGTACTTTGTCTGGCAAAGCAGCTGCCAACGTGGCCTCTTCCCTCGGCTCAATGGCATCAGTCACTCCTTCCCTAGCCCCACCATGTTCTCCTGAGGAGTCCCCCGAACTGTTTGACCACAGTGTTGGGTACATGCTCCAGGAGGATGCCCAGCGTTTTGAAGGCTCCGATGATGGTACCCAGCTAGAGGAAGGCAGTAATGTGAGCCCAGAGAGAGGGGGTTCCCAAGAAGGAGAGCAATCTGGCAGTCATGTTCCCCCAGCTGCAGCATACTGCCAGCTTTGCTCCAGTGATGAGGAGGGAGGGGATGATGAGGTCACTGACTCCACGTGGGTGCCTGATAGGAGAGAGGAGGAGGAGGAGGAGGCACATCTCCAACGAGGCAGGATGACCTCCATGGGCCAGCTTAAGAGCAGCACACCGACTGCATCACACCGCAGAGCTCCGCACGTGCAGGGCGCTGCTGTCTCTGCGCACTATTCCAAAAGTTCTTTGGTGTGGGCTTTTTTGAGACGAGTGCATCAGATCCCACCACTGCTATTTGCAACATATGTCTCAAGCGTATCTCGCGTGGCCAAAACATCACCCGCTTGGGCACCACATGCTTGACCAGACATATGTCGACCTGCCATGCAGTTCGTTGGCAAGCGTACCTAAAAATCCCACACCAAAGAACAAAGCGGACCTCTCCTTGCTCCTCATCATCTGGGATCTCCAACCCCACTATACCTTCAGTCCTCTCTGAAACCTGCACTGAGAGGAATGAAGGTGTAGAATTAGGTGTGTCACAGCCAAGTACTTGCGGGCAATCTGTACACCGACATCAGATTGTCCCAGGCAAATTTCCCTGCCCCAGCTGCTGCACCGCCAAAGTAAATTTGCTCCCAGCCATCCACATGCACAGCAGTTGAATGCTAGCTTGGCTAAATTGCTAGCACTTCAACTGCTGCCTTTTCAGTTGGTAGGCTCTGCCCCCTTCCGTGAGTTTGTGGAATGTGCGGTTCCTCAGTGGCAGGTTCCCAAACGCCACTTTTTCTCACGGAAGGTGATTCCGGCTCTCTACTGGCATGTGGAAGGCAATGTCTTGGCCTCGCTGGACAGGACAGGCAGTGGTAAGGTGCATATTACCACTGACTCATGGTCCAGCAGGCATGAACAGGGACGTTACCTATCTTTCACCTCGCACTGGGTGACTCTTCTGGCAGCTGAGAAGGATGCAGGACAGGGTGCAGTAGTGTTGGAGGTTGTTCCGCCACCAGGCCTCCAAAATTCTACTAGTGGTGATTCTGCCACACCTCTCTCCTCCACCCCCTCCTCTTCTTCTTCCTCCATGGCCTCTTCCTGTGCTGATTTGTCCTCGGAATCAGTGGTGCTCCGTAGGCGTTCAAGGGGCTACACAAGCACGCAGGCAAAAAGATGCCATGCGGTGCTTGAGCTGGTGTGCTTGGGGGACAGGAGCCACACTGGGGCAGAGATTCTGTCAGCTCTGCAGGGGCAGGTTCAGAGGTGGTTGATGCCACACCAGCTTAAGCCAGGTATGGTGGTTTGCGACAATGGCACCAACCTCCTCTCCGCCCTCCGACAGGGACAACTGACCCATGTGCTCTGTTTGGCTGACGTCCTTAACTTGGTGGTGCAGCGTTTCTTGGGCAGGTGTCCGGGCTTACAGGATGTCCTGAGGCAGGCCAGGAAAGTCTGTGTGCATTTCCGCAGGTCATATAATGCCAGTGCTCGGCTGCTGACCTCCAAAAGGAATTTAACCTGTCCAAGAACTGCCTAATCTGTGACATGCCCACCAGGTGGAACTCAACGTTGGCCATGCTGCAGCGGCTGCACACGCAGCAGAGGGCCATCAATGAGTACCTATGCGACTATGGCACCAGGACAGGGTCAGGGGACCTTGGTTTTTTCCCCATGCCAGTGGGCTATGATCAGGGATGCATGCACTGTCCTGTCACCATTTGAGGAGGCCACGAGGATGGTGAGCAGTGACAGTGCAAGCATCAGTGACACTGTCCCTCTTGTCCACCTGTTGGAGCACATGCTGCCTGGAATAATGGACAGGGCACTTAAGGCAGAACAGAGGGAGGAAGAGGAGGACTTCCTTACCTCTCAAGGCCCCCTTTTTCTAGACAGTGTTCCTGCGTGCCCGCTGATCACACAGGAATAGGAGGAGGATTGTGTCAGCATGGAGGTGGAGCCTGGCACTCAGCATCAACAGCAGTCTTGAAGAGATCATTTACAGTCCGAAGAAACCCATGGACTTGTACTTTGCCGGGAGGAGGTGGCTGCGGATCATGTCATCCTTAGTGACTCAGAGGACTGATCCTGCAGAAGGATCCTCATATTCGTGGTATCAAGGGGAGGGATGATTACTGGCTGGCAACCTTCCTTGATCCATGTTTCCAGGTGTTAGGTTGCAGACCTTATCTTTCCGTCGCAGAGGGAGCATAGGATGAAACATCTTCGGGAGGCCTTGCAGAAAGGTTTGTGCAATGCGTTTCCAGAGCCTGGGAGGTTACAATTTCCTGGTCCTCCTGGACAACGTGTTGCTGTGGCTTCGGTCAGTCACAGAAAGAACGGTGGGGAAGGTGGCCGTCTGACCGATGCGTTCAGACAATTTTTTTGTCCGCAGCCCCAAGGTCTGATTTGTTCCAGCAACCATCACCAGCATCTGATTCACATGGTGCAGGATTACCTAGGCAAGATTAGACTTGGACACCTTTCCCATCAAAAATTCTCTGAGTTACTGGGTCTTGAGGATGGATCACTGGCCAGAGCTTGCACAGTATGCAATTGAGCTACTGGCCTGTCCTGCATCCAGCGTTCTTTTGGAATGCAGATTCAGTCCTGCTGGAGGCTTTGTAACCGATCACAGGGTGTGCCTGTCCACCGAATCAGTCAATCGGCTGACCTTCATAAAAATTAATCAGTCTTGGATCACCAGCTACCAAGCACCTGATGCTGATGTAACCGATTGATTTTTTTTTTTATTGTGAGATCCCTTCAAGACTGCCTATGCTGATGATGAGTGACTATCCTATTATGCTAAGTGACAATCCTCTTTCTCCTCAATTTTCATGCTGATAGCTTGTAAGAACATTTTTGGTTCTGGGCAACGCCACCAGTCGCCAAGGCCCAATTTTTCAGCCCCTGTATAACAGGGGTGTGTAATTACAATTTTTGATGCAATACTTTGCAGCAGGGCTCATTCCTGTGCTCCAACTATAGTATCTGTGAGGGGTTGCAGTGTTGTGGCACCAGCACCAGTGCCCAAGGCCCAATTTTTCAGCCCCTGTTTAACAGGGGTGTATAATTACAATTTTTGATGTAATACTTTGCAGCAGGGCTCATTCCTGCGCTCCAACTATAGCATCTGTGAGGGGTTGCAGTGTTGTGACACCAGTGCCTAAGGCCCAATTTTTCTGCCCCTGTTCAACAGGGACATGTAATTACAATTCTTGATCTAATATTTCACAGCAGGGCCCATTTCTGCGCCCACCAAGATTACCTGGGAGGGCTTACAGTGTTGTGGCAACACCACCACCACCACCACGAAAGGCCCAGTTTTTCTGCCCCTGTTCAACAGGTGCATGTAGATACAATTCTTGATATAATATTTCACAGCAGGGCCCGTTCCTGCGCCCACCAAGAGTAACTGTGAGGGCTTACAGTGTTGTGGCAACACCAACTCCTAAGGCCCAAATTTCTGCAGAGTATATAGGGCAGGCCCCTACTTTCAAACATCCAACTTACAAACGACTCCTACTTGCAAACGAAAGGAGACAACAGGAAGTGAGATGAAATCTACCGCTAGGAAGGGAAATTCTCTCCTGTAAGAGTTAATATGGGAAAAACGTGTCTCCTCTTCACTGATGCTTTATCACCAATCCTTGTTTCACTAAAAACCCCAAATTTTCAAAAAACATTTGTCATTGGGACAGAAAGTGAGGTGAAATCTTCTGAAGAGGTGCACAGACAGCAAAACAAATGTTACAGGGATGAAAGCCCTTCCCTATGTTTTCCAAAAAGCTTAAAAATAGATTTTTTGGCTGGAGCTACACTTTAAAAATGTACCAGTTCAAAATTACAAACAGATTCTACTTAACAACAAACCTACAGTCCCTGTCTTGTTTGCACTGCCTGTATACTACTGTTCAGAATATATAGGGCCTGGGGGCCCCACGCCTTTACTTTTTTTAATTTGGGTGCGGTGTTCCCCTTAATATCCATACAAGACCCAAAGGGCCTGTTAATGGACTGGGGGGGGTACCCATGCCGTTTGTCTCACTGATTTTCATCCATATTGCCGGGACCCGACATTGCATTAAAGCCGCAAGCAGTTTTAAATGACTTTTATTCCTTTAAAAATGTCATTTTGGGCAGGGACTGTTCTAAGCACGGGAAACACGCGCCACTTTACAGGCATACTATAGACACCCTCCAGGTACGATATTTAAAGGAATATTTCACTTTTTTTTTTATTTTAAGCATCATTAAAATCACTGCTCCCGACAAAAAGGCCATTTTTAAAACTTTTTTTTTGCATTGATACATGTCCTCTGGGGCAGGACCCAGGTCCACAAACCCTTTTTAGGACAATAACTTGCATATTAGCCTTTAAAATTAGCACTTTTGATTTCCAACGTTCGAGCCACATAGACTTTAATGGGGTTCTAAAGTTCGCGTGAACTTTCGGTTTGTTCGTAGGTTCTGGTGCGAACCGAACCGGGGAGTGTTCGGCTCATCCCTACTGTCAGGGCAATAAGGATGTGGAGCTCTCTTCCACAACTGGTGGTGTCAGCGTGGAGTATGGGTATTTTAAAAATAATCTTGAATGTGCATCTTAAAGGACACAACATACAGGAATATGGGAAACACCTACACAAGTTGCACTGGATGGCCTATTGTCTTTATTCAACCTTACCCATGTAACAATGTAACTATGTAAAAAGGTTAAAGGAAGACCATTTAGATTAAAACATTAAAAAATGCTAGTTGTCATGTTTGTTTTTATTGAATTACTGCATTACTGACAAAGAGCAAGTAGGCAGATAAAGACTACTTTACTCTGACTTAATTCACATACGTGTTCTAAGTCAGTGACTCCAAAAGTAGTGAAGCCAGTGGGTCAGCATAAAAGCCAAGCAACTAGCATTTTTACTTTATTTACTGTTAAAAGTTCTTAAAGTGATACTAAATGATACAAAAAAAACAAAACAAGATGTTATACTTACCTGCTCTGTGTATTGATATTGGACAGAGATGTCCCTTACTTCCTCTTCTAGTAGTCCCCTAGCAGCATGTTCCTCTTCTCACTACTCGGCGGTGTGTCCTTAGCAAGCCAGGTGCTAAGGAGGCACCCATGCTTGCGCGCTCCCAATCTGGGATGTGTGCATCCGTGGACACATACAGTGCTGGTGAGGCATGCCCCTTGTCACAGGAGTTTGACTGACAGCAACTGGAGCTTATGACTCCAGACTGCCCTCAGTTTCTCCTGTGAAGGTGGGAAGTAGGAGGAGTAATGGTGCAGCCAATACAGTGCTGGACTGGTGACAGGAGCCAGGTAAGTGTTTAGGGATGGGAGTGGAAAAGACAGATAGTGAGCAGTTTTTCCACCCTAATGCAGAGAATGCATTAAGGCATGGGTGCTCAAGGTGTGTCCCATCATGCCTCTGCCTTTGGGAATCATGCTTGTAACTGTCAGCCTTGCAATGCCTCATGGGACTTGTAGTTCAGCAGCAGCTGGAGGGCCACAGGTTGAACACCCTTGCATTAGGGTAAAAACCTTTATACTTTAGAACGACTTTAAATTGTCAGTTTGGGTGCACTTAAAATGGGGAAATAAGTTTGTGTCCTCTCTTAAAGTTGGCATTTTTAAAAGAAGATGTTTGAGAAGTGTAAATACAATGACAGTTTTTGTCTTGCTGCAAGGTCAAGTATTGGAAGAGTGAAAAGCAAGCATTTGGTAGAGAACAGCTATAACAGCATGTTATTACAGTGCTTTACAGAGCTGTACCTTGGGCCTGAAACCCATTAAAACAATGACTATAACTGAAGAACAAAAGGTTACAAGCCAGGGTCACCTAGAAAATTAGAGAGGAACAGCTGTCTGCCACAAAGCCTAGGAAACAAACCAGCTTCTGTCTACTCAGGTAATGGTTGAATGGACTGATTACAAAAAAATACAATGCTAGTGATGATTCCATTACTGTAACTCAGCCTTTAATAAATACTTACATGAGAATAAGGGGCAATGTATACACATATCTGTACTTTAACACACTCCTGTTGCTCTCAAATGCTTTTACCATATTCACAATCACAATGGCATTGGCATATGTGATTGGAACCTAAGATGAATTTGGTAAAGCGGTGCTTAAGATTTCCAGTAGAATGAAAGTGCAGTTGTATGTATTATAATCCTTGGTAGGTTTTAGTTTGGGTTCCATTCTGGCATGTTAAAAGGTATAAAGTGTCTCTTTTCACTGGAGCAGTCAGAGAAGAATTAAGCCCATACAATCAATGAGGAACCTTAGCCTTACCTTTATAGAAGTACCATTGTCAAAGCGAAAAGATTTGGTTTGTCCATTTTCCAAGTACACCTTTAGGACATTTGGCATAAATAGAAGGGAATTATCTTTGACTGTTTCCTGTGAAATAAGAGAAAGATAAAACTCAGGTTGGCCTTTTACAACTGAGTAGGTCAAGCAGATGTGAAAGGTTAGGGCTGAATGAAATACATTAGTTAACATAGCTGAAAATATAACATACAGAGTCCAAATTATTTACTTCTCTACTATTTGTACATAATGCATATATATATATATATATATATATATATATATATATATATATATATACAGTGGGGCAAAAAAGTATTTAGTCAGCCACCAATTGTGCAAGTTCTCCCACCTAAAAAGATGAGAGAGGCCTGTAATTGTCATCATAGGTATACCTCAACTATGAGAGACAAAATGTGGAAACAAATCCGGACAATCACATGTCTGATTTTTGAAAGAATTTATTTGCAAATTATGGTGGAAAATTAGTATTTGGTCACCTACAAACAAGCACAATTTCTGGCTCTCACAGACCTGTATCTTCTTCTTTAAGAGGCTTCTCTGTCCTCCACTCATTACCTGTATTATTGGCACCTGTTTAAACTTGTTATCAGTATAAAAGACACCTGTCCACGAACTCAAACAGTCATACTCCAAACTCTTCTATGGTGAAGACCAAAGAGCTGTCGAAGGACACCAGAAACAAAATTGTAGACCTGTGTCAGAGAAATAATCAACCCGGCCGTATTGGCCGAATGGGTTTCCGGAACGAACACATGTGAGGTAGAACGATGCGGTGCTCGCGCGCTCGTGGCCCAATGGAACGACGCGCACGCGTTCGTATTAGCACACGCTCAACGTGATGCTCTGGCTGCCTATTTAAAGACACTCAGGTGCTCAGACAGGTTGCTGGTTTGTCTTCAGCTTCCTGTCTGAGTTGTTTCCTGGTTCCTGTTTCCTGCCTACTGAATCCCTGCTTGACCCGGATCGTCCCTGACTACTCTGCTCTTCTCCTGGACCCGACCAACGGCTTGTTTATACGGATTTTGCCTTGTCTTCAGTGTTTGACCCCCTTGCTTGTGACCCGGATTTACCTGCTATCTCCTCTGCCTGAACCTTTGCTTGTGACCCGGATTTGCCTACTATCTCCTGTGCCTGAACTTCTGCTTGTGACCTGGACTTACCTGCTTTCTCCTGTGCTTGACCCTCTGCCTGTGTCCCGGATCTGCCTGCTAACCTTGTGTTTTATCCTCAGCCTGTTTCAGACATTGAGAATTGCCAGTCTCTGCACATCTACCAGGACCCTTCAAGGAGTATTACGCAAGTCCCATCCAACCTGCTGGTAGCCTGTGCCTCTTCGTGCCATCCGCTCCCTGTTCCACCTCCAGGGTGCGGACTGCGCTTAGTCGCAAGGGCGAATAGCTCTCGGCATCTCGGCCTCGGTAAGTACTTACCTGACAACCTGCACCAGGCTGGGAAGACTGAATCTGCAATAGGCAAGCAGCTTAGTGTGAAGAAATTAACTGTGGGAGCAATAATTAGAAAATGGAAGACATACAAGACCACTAATAATCTCCCTCGATCTGGGGCTCCACGCAAGATCTCACCCTGTGGGGTCAAAATGATCACAAGAAAGGTGAGCAAAAATCCCAGAACCACACGGGGGGACCTAGTGAATGACCTGCAGAGAGCTGGGACCAATGTAACAAAATCTACCATCAATAACACACTACGCCGCCAGGGACTCAGATCCTGCAGTGCCAGACTTGTCCCCCTGCTTAAGCCAATACATGTCCGGGCCCATCTGAGGTTTGCTAGAGAGTATTTGGATGATCCAGAAGAGGATTGGGAGAATGTCATATGGTCACATGAAACCAAAGTAGAACTATTTGGTAGAAACACAACTCATCGTGTTTGGAGAAGAGAGAATGCTGAGTTGCAACCAAAGAACACCATACCTACTGTGAAGCATGGGGGTGGCAATATCATGCTTTGGGGCTGTTTCTCTGCAAAGGGAACAGGAAAACTGATCCGTGTACATGAAAGAATGAATGGGGCCATGTATTGTGAGATTTTGAGTGCAAACCTCCTCCCATCAACAAGGGCATTGAAGATGAAACGTTGCTGGGTCTTTCAGCATGACAATGATCCCAAACACACCGCCTGGGCAACGAAAGAGTGGCTTCGTAAGAAGCATTTCAAGGTCCTGGAGTGGCCTAGCCAGTCTCCAGATCTCAACCCCATAGAAAACCTTTGGAGGGAGTTGAAAGTCTGTGTTGCCCAGTGACAGCCCCAAAACATCACTGCTCTAGAGGAGATCTGCATGGAGGAATGGGCCAACATACCAGCAACAGTGTGTGACAACCTTGTGAAGACTTACAGAAAACGTTTGACCTCTGTCATTGCCAACAAAGGATATATAACAAAGTATTGAGATGAACTTTTGATATTGACCAAATACTTATACTTATACTTATACTTACAATGTGATTGTCTGAATTTGTTTCCACATTTTGTCTCTCATAGTTGAGGTATACCTATGATGACAATTACAGGCCTCTCTCATCTTTTTAAGAGGGAGAACTTGCACAATTGGTGGCTGACTAAATACTTTTTTGCCCCACTATATATTTATATAATCTTCCTGCCTCCTGTGTTGGATAAAGCTGAGTAAAGATTGTCTTTGTGTGTTTAAAAGTTTGAACTTTTTTTTTTTATTGTCTGTATTTGTTCTCCCGCTTCTTTTTCCAGTGACACCCTGTCATATCTTTACAGGGTGTCACTGGGAAAGGAAGTGAGGGGAAATCCCTCCTAGTGACACAGATCCTGGCAAAGGCACTATGGGGTTGATTTACTAAAGGCAAATAGACTGTGCACTTTGCAAGTTGCAATGTGCAAGAGCACTTGCCCCAGAGCTTAGAAAATGAGCAGAAGCTCTGCTGACTTCCATCATCCAAGCATATGCAAGCAAAAATGCTGTTTTTTTAATTAACCTTGCACTTGATTGGGTATTCTTTGCAAAGTGAAGCTTTACATCATTTACTAAGCTCTGGAGCAAAGTGCACAGTCTATTTTAACAAATCAACCCCTAAACTTTATTAAAAACATCATTTTTTTTCTGCATGGGTCTTTCTTTGAACATTTCTCCCTTACTATCTCTCCCAATGACAGGTACAAATAAAAGTTATGGAAGACAGAGGGAACATAGACAGCAATCATTTCATTTATTATTTATTTGCAAATAAAACAAGGCTATTTTTTTTTTTATTTTGCATTGTTTTTTTCAGTGCTGAGAATAATATAAAACATTGAAAAACAATGGAAAAAGCACATATGTGAGAGCACCCAGGCTGCACAACCCAAATATATACAGAAAAAACAAGGCAAGGGGGGTTTTTTAGGCAGCAATACATTATTGTAATATTAAAGTAAATAAAGTTCATGAGGTATTTAGAATGTGTAACAATTTATTAAAAAATACAGACTCTGGTTAACATGTAACAAAAATCGACATATAACATCACCCATGGTTAAAAAGCTATCATCAATAATATCCATATGAATACCCCGATGCATTTCGACCCATTGGTCTTCTTCAGGGGGGTTTTTTATTCTAGGGAAATATGTCACAATTAGAGTTTGAACTTATAACTTGGTCAATATGTAAAACATTTACACAGCATTTAGCATTGATAAATAATTGTATTACATTGTATTTTTTAATAAATTGTTACACATTCTAAATACCTCATGAACTTTATTTACTTTAATATTACAATAATGTATTGCTGCCTAAAAAACCCCCCTGGGGAATCCTTGCCTTGTTTTTTCAATATAAAACATTGAAAAATGTATAGGTAAATATTAATGATAAAAAATATTAATTCACAACATTCATGAAAAAATAGCTAAGGGGAAAAGAGGAAGAAGGAGTTAATTTAAACCCTTGAGGTTTCCCACCTCAATGCATTGTATGCATTAAGGTGAAAAACCTCCTGTGATGCAGCAGCACCCCAGAGCCCCCCTTTTACTTACCTGAACCCGGTCTTTCCAGCGACGGGGACGAGCATACCAGCTCCAGCCAGTGTCTCGGGTCCTCATTGGATAGATTGATAGCAGCGCAGTCATTGTCTCCCGCTGCTGTCAATCAAATCCAATGACGCGGGAGCTGGGTGCCGGGCCTGAGTTCTGCTGTCTATGTCAATGGATGCAGCAGCAGGACACGGGAGCGCATTTGCACGAGTGCCCCCCAGGGAAAGCGCTTCTCCATCGGGGCCCTCTATGTGGGGAGGAGCCAGGAGTGCCACTGGGGGACCCCAGAAGAGGAGGATTAGGGCCATTCTGTGCAAAACCCTTGCACAGAGGAGGTAAGTATGACATGTTTGTTATTTAAAAAAAAACAAAAAAACAAGACTTTACATCCCCTTTAACTAAGGTTAATAAGGGGTTTAATAGAAATGCATTTTGTTTAAAATTTGTATTTTTATTTGTAAGTTTTTTTTTTTTTAACTGATGTCATATGCAGATCAATGGTCACATCTTTGTTCTAAAAATGTATGTAATGGTAAAAACAATATAACAAAAATATTGGTGTGCTGTATTACTCAATGATGCTTGCAAACTGAGACCCTTTACATAGGACTGGCTGCTTTCTAAGAGCGGCTACTACTTTCTAATACTTGGCGATTCCCAGCTGTCATTTTGACTGCGAAGAATAGCAGTGGGTGGGTGGGTGGGTGCAGAGAGAGAGGAAAAGGACCAAGATACACCTGTTAGCAGCTTTTCTGGCTAAAGTGAGTAACTTTAAGTTTGTCAGACATTTGAGTTGAGTAGTTAAAAGGAATTCTGGGTAATCCCATTTACACAAGGGCCAGTGTCTGATCTTTCAGTATAAAACTGAGTATTTGTCAGTAACATAATATTTGGCCATAGATTCAATCAGAAAAAAAAACGAATATTAGCATCGGGAGTTACATTTTAAATCCTGTCATTGTAAAACAGAAATTAGATAACAGGGGTTAAAAATACTGCCTGCTTTAAGTGAACATGTACTGTGTGCTGTGGGGAGTCTGTGGGTGGATTTCTCTTGTTTTAAACTCAGTGGTATGAAGGCTATTAACATGGTGCTTGGCTCCATATCACAACACTGTGAATTGTATTAAAGTTGGTGATTCACTAATTAATAGCAGATTTTGTTGTGGCAGTGAGTCAGATAAGCCTAAGCAAAGCTTCCAACAGCCCTAGTTCTCTTTGGCGATTATTTTTCTTATTGAAGCTTGAAACAAGCTTTCTATTCCTGTCAACAAATCATCACATGATTTCTTGCGCATAAAGTCAGATTCTAAAAATATTTGTACACGCTGATCCAAAGGAACACAATTATCTTGCTTATTTAATGGCGATGTGATCTTCACATACCACAATTTTCCGCATATGCTTTGCATCATAATTTGAGTTTTCTCATCATCTGGTGTTTTTTTCATCTGTTAAATCTGCATGACCCTTTAAGAGCACTATTAGGGATGAATACCTCATATAGCAAGAGTAATTTGAGGAAATGAGGCCAAAGGTGCAATGGAGAGATTCCAAAACAACAACAGGGCCAATGAGCAGTTGATATGTGCAATGGAGCTGTAATTTTTCTAGGACGGGTTAGAAAAGCAATCTGCAGGCAGAACCTCAAATTTTCTTTTCTTATTGTTTAAATTTAGCCTTATTGTGCTGTATGAACACAATTTTGCATATTTAAAGTGTTCTACCTTCCTCATATTGAAAGAGTGTTGGACAGTTTCCCTTCACTTCCTGTTTAATACCTGTCAAAAAGACAGAAGGGCGTGTTTACATCTATTACCTTATATAGTGCAACTCATGTAAATAAATAGGTTAAAACCAACATATAAAAAGTTCCTTAAAGTGCAAAAATACATACAATGATATATAATAAAGTGCAATGTGTCCGTAAAGTAATTCAGCATGATAAAGTGCAAATTTTCCATAAATCTGCTCCAATGAGCCAATTATAAATCCAAAAAAAAATAATCTTATCCAAGTGTTGATCCACGGTGATGTGAATGAAACAAATCCATAAAGTGCATGTGTCAATCCTCCACCTGTGAGATCTAAAGGCTCACCTCACATTATGATCCCTGTTTCACAGTGGGTCATAATCAGCTGTTCCCCTCTAGCAGGGCTGGCCCTACTATGGGACTCGGTGGGACCATGGGTCCCAAGCGGCACTTTCAGGGGGATGGCAAACTGATGCCCAAGAGCAGTGACAGAACTGCCACCCGTCAGCCCGCCCGCTCTGCTGCTTATCCCACTGTGAGGGAGCCCAGCACCGCTGCTGTTAGAGGTGACAGAAGCATGGGGGCAGAACACACGCTGCCCGGGGGAGCAGTCAGCGGGTGAGTGAGCGGGTGGGCCAGTCAGCAGGTGAGCGGGCTTGCTGGCCAGTCAGCGGGCCAACGGTCAGGGGAGCAGGGAGATGACATCATCTTTCACCGCCCGCCATGCATCATTGCAGTTGCACCCTCTCTGTGCAGCCGCGGGCAGCAGAGAGATTACATCATCTCTGGGACACAGCAAGTGACAATCCGCACCTTAGCAGGCAAGTGACACAGCAAGTGACAATCTACAACGTGTGGCAGGTGACGATCCGCAACATGTGGCAGGTGACGTGGCAAGTGACAATCCGCAATGCGTGGCAGGTGACGTGGCACGTGACAATCCGCAATGTGTGGCAGGTGACGTTGTGGCAAGTGACCATCCGCAATGTGTGGCAAGTGACATTGTGGCAAGTGACAATCCGCAATGTGTGGTAGGTGATGTCATGGCAAGTGACAATCTGCAATGTGTGGCAGGTGACTTGGCAAGTGACATTCTGCAACTTGTGGCAGGTGACGTCATGGCAAGTGACAATCCACAACATGTGGCAGGTGACTTGGCAAGTAACAATCCGTATCTGAAGGCAGGTGACATGGCAAGTGACACGCTCAAGGCTCCCACTGATTCTGTATTATGGTGAGTTGAACTATTTAATTCTATATTACAATGTAATAATAGAAATAATGCGCTTCAATCATCCTGACACCATAACAACCATGGTGCCGTGATGATTGAAGCCCCAACACCAGCCATTTCTCTCATAAATTGCCAGCAAATAAAGTTTTTTCTGGCAGTGCCCCTCCCAAGACAAGACTCTGGATCTGCAACTGTCACTACCATACCCACACAGCGGACCCGCCCGCCCATCCTCTCCGCACCACCCCATTGCTGCAGACAAATGCATTGTCGGGACAAGAGGCAGAAACTGCAGGAGAAAGTCAGCTGATCAGCTGACTACCAACAGTGTGAAGGAGGGGGAGCTTTCTGCTATGAGCAGAGACCCCATGTTGGAAAAGGCATCGCTGGAGGCATGACTGACACTGTGAGCAAGTAAGTGACAGTGCCATTGATCCCATCCCCACCATATTGTACATAATATAACTGGGTACTAACACTTGATGAAATTATTTTTTGTTTGGATTTATAATTGGCTCATTGGAGTAGATTTACACTTTATCATACTAAATTAGTTTACAGACACATTGCACTTTATGTACTGTATATATCAGTTTTCATTGTATGTATTTTTTCACTTCAAATAATTTTTTATATGTTGGATTTAACCTATTTATTTACATGGGTTGCACTTTATAGGGTAATATGGGGGGTTTCCAGTAGCACTGCACTAATTTTTGGTTTTATGTGGATTAAGTGTAGTGAAAGCACTTGTTTTGTGTCAGCTGCAACTGGAGATCTTAGGTATATTAACAGTCTGTTTGCGATAATAGGGTTGCGCTAATTGTATATTAACTATTTGGGGGTTACATCTATGCATCTGTTGATGCATTGCGTTTTAGACGCATTTAACATTATTTTAGGCATGTTACAATTAAACTCTATAGAACATGCATTTTGTTGAAAGTGCATCAAAGATTTAGTATGCAGGACTTTTTAAAACACACCACATATTAAACACACAGGTGTGAACAAGGCCTGAGAGGGAGGTTTTAGCTCTCTGACACCTATCAAATCTCTGACACCTATCAAATACATAGGAAGTGATAGAGGCAATGGTGGTAATTTACTAAAACTGGCAAGTGCAAAATCTAGTGCAGCTGTTCATGATAGCCAATCAGCTTCTAACTTCAGCTTGTTCAGTTAAGCTTTGACAATAAAAGCTGGAAGCTTATTGGTTTCTATGCAGAGCTGCACCACATTTTGAACTCTCCAGTGTTAGTAAGTCAACCTCAATATCTCCTAAACAGGGAACTAGACAGCAGTAAAAATTGACTTGGGTTCTAATTCTTCCAAAAGTTTTGATTGTAATAAAGCTGGCCATACAATAGTAGAATTTAATTCCAATTTTTTTGCTTTAAGAATGTGCGTTTGATCTTCTAATCATTGGTCGGATCGAGTTGACATAAATTTTCAACTACAGTGACAAGAAAGTTCAAAGGATCAGGATTGAAAAATCTTTCTCAAATGCTAACAGCGAATGTGGTGTTCATCCGGGAAAGTCCATTCTTCTAAGATCAAATGTTAAAAGCACACACAATTTTGAAGTACTTTCCAACAACATTTGTCAAGTCATCAAATGTACTAAGAATTTTAATACAAATGTTGATACACATTTTTCTATGAATGTTCATTTGCAAATCTACTTGTGTAATGCCAGCTTAAGGTTTAGGCCAGCATATAAAGTACAGCATAATCACTATAATTATGCCTGGTACCAATATTACGAAAATCTACAGACTCATTATTCCCCATGGGAAATAAAAGGAGAATAATGACAACTATCACCATGTGTAATACACTTCCAATATTATCCAATCATTTCTAAAGTCATATCCAACCAGAGTTGGATTCCCATTACTGGTGGCTCTAGACACACCAACTTTGGTGTCCAAAGCCAGGGCTATTTGCTAGGGTCATCTTTTTTACACAGAACATTTTGTTTTCCTGGAAATAACCGCACTTAGGATAATGCTGTAATATGTAAATAATCTTCTGTAAAATGACTGTATTTATATTGATGATAGGATGTTGTGAGAAACCCTACTATTTTGCCTCTGCCATTTATCTTACCACCTGCTAGTTTGAGCCAAAAATGTAGTTATTTTTAAGTCAGTATATATGATTATTATGATAACTATTGGTGGTGTATTATATTGAAATCATATGATAAATGTATTTATTAAACAGTCTAATATAAGGATTTCTGATGACAACAAAAAAATAATAATCCACCAATGATGGGCAGTGGAACAAACTGAATGCTGACGAAGATAAGTAAGTTGTGTTTGATTTAAATATGCAATAATGCTCACAATAGTATGCAGTAAGGGTGCAGTGCTGTATTAAATAGTGTCCATAATAAATAATAAGTTCATAAGCATTCAATGTGATGTTACTGAACTGTTGTGATGATAGATGGAAGCCGTCACCAACACCCAATTACACTGACTCTTACCCTAAGGTAAAGATATTAAAGCAGTAGGTAACATCTCATGGCAGTTCCTCAGATCCAAGACTATCACTTCCTCCTGAGCGAGATGACATTGTCAGGGGTCATCAGATCACGACACGTGTAGAGTGGAGCTGGAACGTGTGACGTGATTACATGCTGGGACGCAGCGGCCATCTTGTTGGTTGGAAACGCTGATCATTTTCCATATGCGTGTGTTCTCCTATTGGAATGTGAATTATATTCTTCGTTTTAATAAATCTTTATCTGGGATGTCTGCGCAATGAGGATTCTTTTATTCATTTCGTGAGAGTATCATTGTGGTGGAAGTACCTATTGACATTCGTGTAGACTATTGATATTGATGGATTACATATTTGAATTGGCATCCATTACCTGTCTATTGGTGCAAGTCTAATCTCGCTCAGGAGGAAGTGATATTCTTGGATCTGAGGACGGCTGAAACTGCCATGAGACGTTACCTACTGCTTTAATGTCTTTACCTTAGGGTAAGAGTCAGTGTGATTGGGTTTTTTGGTGAGGGCTTCCGTCTATCATCGCAACAGTTCAGGAACTTCACCTTGAATGCTTATGAACGTGTTATTTATTATGGACATTATTTAGTACAGAGCTGCACCCGTACCACATACTACTGTACTGTTTATTGTCTCCAACAATACTTGTGCTAGCTGCTATTTGTTAGGACCTTGATATCTGCCTAAGTGCAATAGATATGTGTTTTTAAGTGCACATGATTGAATAACTGAAGTGGACTATTAGCAACCCTGTTGTGAAAAAATCATATTAAAAGTGCAAATTCCTTCTGCTAACCTCCACTGCAGCACAGAGCAATGGCATGGCCATCAGCAAGAGGATTAAATGAAAGCTGCTCTGGTACCAGGAGATTGACACTTCCAGAAGTGTCAGGTTCTAGACAAAATTCACTGGGCCATTTCTACTGAACAGAGCAGCATTTGGCAACTCAAGCTCTGGGAAAGGAGAATATAAGCACTTTTCTTTTACAGGTAGCAGCAACTGATATTACCTTTTTGCGACAGGATCACTTTAATGTGACCTTAGCTGCTAAGGTAATTAAAAATTTGCTTCCATTCACTTTGGAAAGTGAACATTTATTTTTTTTAGTAAACCAACCCAGTATCTAATTAGTAAGTGAAGTAATACTGTATCTTAGAAAAAAAGCTCCTAAAGGGATGCTGAATCTGAACATATAAACTATTGTACTTACCGAAACCTGTCCATTTATTATAACTTCCTCCGAAAAACGAACTTTCACTGGATTGGACTTCAACCTTGCTTTCTTGGCAGCACTAATAAATGCTGATTTGGGTGACTTAGGAAAAAAACATGGTATATACATATTTAGAAGTTAATATGTTCAATACAAACATATAGTATGACAATATTTTATTCATTCTGATCTCTCTTCGGTGGTGATGAAATTTTAAACAAACATTCACACTTTCTAAAAGAGACGCAATCAATGTAGGCAAAACTAGCAATAATCAGGACTGAAAATATATAACATCCATGTATGTGTATAGGTGACCAAACTTTGCTAAGACTGGAAAACCAATAATAATGACTGTATACTGTATATACTGTAGTCTCTGGTGAAGCTGTTTATGAAAACACAACTTATTGAAACTATGCAGTCCTTCTGGAATATGGCAGAAGTGCCAGATTCATAGTCGATGGCTTAGGGCTTAGAATAGGCGTTAACAAGTTTACAATATACAATGTTTTAAATAAGTTCAAATGTCCGCCACATGCAAGCAGTCTCACCCATTCTTAAAATCAAATATCTTCCCAGTCTATTCTGTACTCAATATACTAAAGGCAATGTTGCTTTTTCACTGGGGAATTCTGCCTCGCGTCCTAAATTTGGCTGAACAGAACATGCTCCACCCCTGGTGTACCCACTTGTATTTTAATTTTGCCCTTCAGCTCATATAGCTCACTTTTCAGCAACAAAACCAGTAGTGAGATGGTCGCTCCAGTGCACTCAGCTACCCTTCCTATAGTCTTCCTTTAGGAGAACAGCACTCCATGTTCCCTGTCAGGCACTTGTGGATTATTGCCCCTTTTCCGATTTGTACTATTCCCCCTTTTCCTCTCTCCTCTCCTCTCCTCCTATTTTTATTATTACAGTCCTCTATCCCCACTTCAAACAGACAGCACACTCACAGGCAGACTTCATTTTCAGTCACAGCACACAGAGAGACAAGGCACTCAATCACAGAACACAGAGAGACCAGACACTCAGTTACAGCACACAGAGACCAGGCACTCAGTTACAGCACACAGAGAGACCAGACACTAAATCACAGCATACAGAGAGACCAGACACTAAATCACAGCATACAGAGAGACCAGACACTCAGTTACAGCACACGGAGAGACCAGACACTCAATCACAGCACACATGGAGACCAGACACTCAGTTGCAACACTCAGAGAGGCTAGACACTCAGTTACACCACATAGAGAGACCAGACACTCAATCACAGCAAACAGAGAGACCGGACACTCAATCACAGCACACAGAGACCAGACACTCAATCACAGCATACAGAGAGACCATACACTCAGTTAAAGCACACAGAGAGACCAGGCACCCAATCACAGCACACAGAGAGACCAGGCACCCAATCACAGCACAAAGAGAGACCAGACACTCAATCACAGCACACAGAGAGACCAGACACTCAGTCACAGCACACAGAGAGGCCAGACACCCAGTCACGGCACACAGAGAGACCAGACACTCAGTCACATCAAACAGAGAGACCAGACACCCAGTCACAGCACACAGAGAGACCAGACACTCAATCACAGCATACAGAGAGACCAGACACTCAGTCACAGCACACATAGAGACCAGGCACCCAGTGACAGCACACAGAGAGACAAGACACCCAGTCACAGCACACAGAGAGACCAGACACTCAATCACAGCATACAGAGAGACCAGACACTCAGTCACAGCACACATAGAGACCAGACACCCAGTCACAGCACACAGAGAGACCAGACACCCAATCACAGCACACAGAGAGACCATACACCCAATCACAGCACACTGAGAGACCAGACATCCAGTCACAGCACACAGAGAGATCAGACACCCAATCACAGCACACAGAGAAACCATACACCCAATCACAGGACACAGAGAGACCAGACACCCAGTCACAGCACACTGAGAGATCAGACACCCAGTCATGGCACACAGAAATACAAGACCAGTCACAGCACCCAGACATCACATCCACTAGCACTTGATTGATTAGCTAGCACCTGAGCCCACTTTTATTTCTACCCACTCTGAACCTAATAGTGTGAAAATTCTAATTCTGTGAAATTTGATTGGGTAGCTACATTTTGGAATAAAAGCACCTCATTGGATACGTTTAAAAAATGCAAGTTGAATATGGCCGGGTTCACACTGGTACGACACGACAGTCGTACTACTTTGCATCTGACTTTGCCCTGCAACTTGAAGTCCGACATGCGTCCTACTTCAATGAACAGGGATACGACTTTGATCCCCGACAATACCAGGCACTGTCTGGTATGAATCTTTAGGGGGAACTCCATGCAAAATGTAAAAGAAAAAAACGGCATGGGTTCCCCCTCCAAGAGCATACCAGGCTCTTCGTTCTGGTATGGATTTTCAGGGGAACCCCCATGCTGAAAAAACGGCATTGGGGTCTCCCCAAAATCCCTACCAGACCCTTATCCGAGCACACAGCCCGGCAGGTCAGGAAAGGGGGTGGGGATGAGCGAGTCCCCCCCCTTGAACCACACCAGGCCGCATGCCCTCAACATGGGGGTGGGTGCTTTGGGGCAGGGGGGGGCCTGTGACAAGGGCCTCTTCCAGACAACCCTGGTTGTTGGTTGTCGGGGTCTGCGGGCAGGGGGCTTATCTGAATCTGGAAGCCCCCTTTAACAAGAGGGCCTCCAGATTCCGGCTCCTCACCCTATGTGAATGAGTATGGGGTACATTGTACCCCTACCCATTCACCTGAAAAAAAAGTGTGAGAAATAAAACACAGCACACAGGGTACTAAAGGCAGCTCCCGCGTCTCTTTCTCTTTCGACTTCTCCCCTCTCCAGTTCTTCTCCCTCTGTCTGCTGTTTTCTGCCAGGTCTTCTCCGCTATCTTCTCGCTCTTTTGCTGGGTCTTCTCCGCTGTCTTCTGCCTCTGTTCTTCTTCCGATGTTGACTTGACGCTCTCTCCTGCTCTAATGCTGGGTGCTTTCCTTTTCTGACCTGCAGGGCTGTGTGCTTGGATAAGGGTCTGGTCAATGGGCTGAAGTAGGATCAAAGTCAGACCAAAGTAGTGCAGGGAGCATTTTCAAAGTTGGACTGAATTGTGTCGGACCAGTTAAGACAGCTCCCTTAGGGAAACATTGATTTTCACACGTCATGCAACATGAGCTCCCAATGTCGGAGCATTTGTCATACCAGTGTAAACCCGGCCTAAGCAACAGAGGGCTCAGGTGCTGTCTGATCATTATGGGCAGCATTTTTTTTTATCTTCTTGTATGTGGTATGGGAATACATGTATGATAATAAGGCAAAGCAATTGCCCTTAAAAATCAACTCAACATCTCATTCCAATTTTCCACTGAATGAAAGACACAGACAAGTGCTCAAGTTTGTATCAGTTGTTTCCCTGTTTTTACAAATCAGTAGATAGTAACACATTAGAATAAAATTAATAATAATAATTGATTGATAGTGTAAAGGTGCGCTGATTCTATGTAAAAATATAATACACAATAATGTTGCCCAAATGTGAACCCAATGGGTAAATGGGAAACAGGTGTGTTGTCTAGATTGACCTATAACACATGTGGTTATACAAAATATCTTAAGACTGTATGTGCGTAATCAAAATAAATAAACAATGCAATTCAAACACAACCAGTATATGATCTGAAAAGGAAAAACTGACAAGAGAGTAACTATATATCAACAGTCTCTCTCAGGTTCCTTAAAAGTCTATGTGAAAACAAATCACATTTAACAGAGTGAATGGGCTGAATTGAAAACAAATCCAATAATCTCCTACATTGGTACTAGCAGAAACAATTCACAGAATGAATAATACAATGTCCCATGCTAAGATGGTAGCCATCGATCAAAATCAAATTCCAAAATTTGAAAAACTTTGGCATCCTTGGATAAAACAACAGTTCCTGTCAAATTTCAATGACTCTGTCCTGTTGCCATGGTAACAGATTAAATGACTTACAGAGATACCCATTCTAAGGCTTCAAAGAGAACTAAAAAGAATAATAAACTGACGAGCGGGACAACCTTGTGGACCATACCTCTGCCTTTCTACCCTTTTTCTTCTTTCTCTTTCCTTTTCTCCACCTTACGATTAAAGCTCATTATCAGAATTTATTTGACCTATATACACTCTACCTGTAAACAATATGTATAGTAGGTATAAATCATTTAAATACCTACAAAAGTAACTAAGGAAAGGATATATATCTTTAATTTAGGTTTACGTGAACCCAATGTTTAATACAATGTTTAATATTTGAAATTTCATGATATTTACCTATATAAACCTACTGTAAAACAATGAGCTTACTTTATAGATCCTTGGAAACTTACTTTATGTATCTTTATAATATTGTATACTCAATAAACTTCTTTTGACAAGGAAAACAAATCCAATTATCTCCCAATAGAACAGATCCCAAGGTGTATGGACACTTTAGTATGAAGACACCACCGTGCTCAAAAGTAATAAAAAATTGGCTGCTTACTAAACCCACAAAGGTCACAAGTGTGTGTGTGCTGATCCACAGCTTAGGGATACATTCCTCTGTCTGCCAAATCTCAGATATTCACAATGGACATCAGCTCCCAGCAGACCCGGATGGATGATCAAGCATGGACGCTTATCTGCGACTGATGAAATGGATTCCTCTATACCTTCCTCAGAGGACTCAAGTGGATCCCCGATTAACAGCTCATGATGGATAGTAAAAAAATTGGAGGAAGATTAATGCTGCGTATACACGGTCGGATTTTCCAATGGGAAATGTTCGATGGGAACTAGTTGTCGGAAATTCTGACCGTGTGTAGGCTCCATCGGACATTTTCCGTCAGAATTTCCGACAAACAAAATTTGAGATCTGGATTTCAAATTTTCCGACAACAAAATCCATTGTCATAAATTCCGATAGTATGTACACAATTCCGACGCACAAAGTTCCACACATGCTCGGAATCAAGCAGAAGAGCCACACTGGCTATTGAACTTCATTCTTCTCGGCTCGTTGTAAGTTTTGTATGTCACCGCGTTCTTGATGTTCGGAATTTCCAACAAGATTTGTGTGACCGTGTGTATGCAAGACAAGTTTGAGCCAACATCTGTCGGAAAAAAAACATGGATTTTGTTGTCGGCAAATCCGATCGTGTGTACGGGGCATTAGAGTGCATTATCTTTTGATAAAAATTTATTTATTTTAAAAGGCACTTGAAAAATGTTACAGCAGTGTGGATCGTGCTCTCCGACGTTACAACTGGCTCCTTCCGACGCGTTTTCCCCAAGGAGGGGTCAACTGGGATTGGAGATCTGTTTATTTTTTTTGACTATGCACATACAGTCTTAAGTTATTTTGTATATCCACATGTGTTACAGGTCAAACTAGACCACACACCTGTTTCCTATTTACCCATTGTGTTCACATTGGGCAACATTATTGTGTATATTTTATACAACTGTGGGTTTTCCTACCCTGTACATAGAATCAGCGCACCTTTACACTATCAATCACTTTTCATTCCTGGTATTCAGGGTTTTTCAGGTGCAGCAGACTTAATTAATTGAATTGTCAGCGCTTCCCTTAACCTACACACACAGATCGTTTTAATAGAATAAAACTTTATAATAACCTGTTACTGACAACATTCTTGCTGTATATGCAGGTTGCAACATATAAATGCTTTGTGGCTTTACTTACTGGGTATGGCTGCACGACTGTGAGCAGTATTGATTCCTTGCAACTTCTGTAAAAAGAATAAATCAACAAATCAATCAATCAATCAAGTAATTAGGTAAATAAAAAAAATAGATTTTGTACAGTATGTGTAAGGGTAATTGTAGTTGTTTAGTATATAGATCTACAAAAAAGTTGAGTTTAGGAGTAATCCAATTGTCATGTCTGTAGATATTGTTGAAGCAGAACTCTAGGCAAACTGTTACATACAAGGTTTAACTGTGAACTTTGTTTACCTTCCAAATGCTTTACAATTCGGTTTAGTTAGTCTTGCTATTTACACACTGACATTTAGGTCAGTGACAACCATATATCCTGGTTCAGCTGTGCAACTTTAATTGTCTAGTCTGATTATTAGATAATTAACCAGCATCATCATACTGCAGAGCCATTATCTAATGAGCAGGCAGGCAGATGACAGACAAAATTGTATGGCTGACACAGAAAACTGGAGTGGTCTTGTTGAATTGCAAGACAATGCACATATTTATTTCACATAACTTTTGAACCCTAAATGTTACCAATGTGTTTCCACACTGTAGAAATTATGAATCCCAGAATTCCTATATAGTACACACTTGGTTAAGATTCTAATTTTGTTTACACTAGCTGCACATCATACTTGTGGCAATTATACAACGCTGCCATTTATTACATGGAAAAAGACCACCCTTTTCAGGCCTGGTGTGGGACTTCAACATTTTGGCAACTGTAGCAAGACTCATAAATATTTCTTTATACTTTTGGATTGCGTATTTCAAATGTAGATAGATTGGTAAAGACATGAATAGCATTGGTCAATGGTTGTTGTTCGATTTCCTTTGGATTTACCTTCAACTATGTAGCGCAAGGGCCTGACTGATTGCATACAAATTGAAAGTGTTTAGGTTTGACCTCGTATTATATGGTTTTGGTAAATCTAAAGGAGAGTTGTACAAGAAAATTGTATAAAAATTGTATAGTGTGCACCCAGCTCAAGGCAGCATTTACTGTGGGTGCAGCTGACCTGCTTCCTCTTCTTTTGCATAGGCTTTTGTGGGGATATAAACAGTTCTTAAAGCAGAACTAAAGACAGAAATATTTATGTCTGTTCCAAAGGTCTGACACCCACAATATCCCATACCGCCACTATCATCTTATCCCTGGCTTCTTCCGAGTGCCAGTCTTCCGCTCTCTTGATTGGTCATGTGGGATGATGTCACTACTGCACATGTACGGGATTGCAGTCATCCCAGCACACAGGCAGTATGCCGGAATGTAAACTAAGCTGTGCATGTGCAGCTCAGTATATTGGTAAGGGTATTGCGAACAGAAAGGTAAGAGTATTCTATTGTAGAATTTAAATAAAGAGCCTGTCTGTTTCCAATTTTAGCCCACTTTAAATAAATACCTGTAGACACCGACCCTAATACAAAGATCATTATACCCAAGTACCCATAACTTCACAAGAGCTGTTGTGTTGCAAGCTGATACCTCAGTGGCCAGTTTACTGCTGTTCTTGGGGTTACACTTTAATAAGGCTCTGATGAAGTGCTACCTATAGTACCTACCTAAGTGCTATAGGTAAAATTAATTTGCACGTATAATTTGTTGATAAAATAGCTGTTTTTAGGGTTAGCTGCTTCCACAGAAAATGTGGAAAGTCTATTTTTGGACATCACTTCTGGACATCTGTTCTACATGTATCTTCCTTTTAATCACCCTCACCCTCATCCCTCCTAGCAAAGCCACCTCCCCCTTTCACACTTTTACTTTTTCAGTTCCGGTTTAAAATATGGTAAAGTATTTCTGGAACAATGTATCTGCCATGTTGTATTGTACAAGAATCCTCAGTGTTTAACCACTTCAACCCGGAAGATTTGGCTGCTCAATGACCAGAGCACTTTTTACAATTTGGCACTGCGCTACTTTAACTGGTAATTGCGCAGTCATGCAATGCTGTACCCAAACAACATTTGCTTCCTTTTTTTCTCACAAAGGAAATTACTGAGAGGCATTGAGCCCATTGAATATTTTATTTTTATTTTTTTGTCACAAGTGATTGGAAAATGACTAAAAAAAAATACACAAAGTTGTCACTAAATGATATATTGCTCACACATGCCATGGTTATATGTGGAATTACACCCCAAAATACATTCTACAGCTTCTCCTGAGTATGGGGATACCACTTTTTGGGAGCCTAGCCGCGTTCAGGACCCTGAAAACCAAGCACCGCCTTCAGGATTTCTAAGGGCGTAAATTTTTTATTTCATTCCTCACTAACTATCACAGTTTCGAAGGCCATAAAATGCCAAGATAGCACAACCCCCCCCCAAATGACCCCAGTTTGGAAAGTAGACACCCCAAGCTATTTGCTGAGAGGCATGTTAAGTCCATGGAACATTTTATATTTTGCCACAAGTAGCAGGAAAATTACAAACTTTTTTTTTTTTTGCACAAATTTGTCACTAAATGATATATTGCTCAAACATGCCATGGGCATATGTGAAATTACACCCCACAATACATTCTGCTGCTTCTCCTGAGTACGGGGATACCACATGTATGAGACTTGTTGGGAGCCTAGCCGTGTACAGGACCCAGAAAACCAATCACCGCCTTTCTAAGGCCATACATTTTTGATTTCACTCCTCACTGCCTATCACATTTTCAGAGGCCAGATAGCACAACCCCCCCCCTTCAAATGACCCCATTTTAGAAAGAAGATACTTCAAGCTATTTGCTGAGAGGCATGTTGAGCCCATGGAATATTTTATACTTTGCCACAAGTTTCGGGAAAGTTATTATTAATTTTTTTACACAAAGTTGTCATTAAATGTTATATTGTTCAAACATGGCATCGTTATATGTAGAATTACACCCAAAAATGAGTATGAGGATACCACATGTGTGGGACATTTTGGCAGTCTAACTGCGTACAGGACCCCAAAAACCAATCACCGCCTTCAGACTTTCTAAGGCCATACATTTTTTATTTCACTCCTCACTGCCTATCACATTTTCGGAGGCCATGAAATGCCCAGATAGCACAAACCCACCCAAATGACCCCAATTTGGAAAGTAGACACCCAAGCTATTTGCTGAGAGGCATGTTGAGTATTTTGCAGATCTCACTTTTTGTCACAAAGTTTTGAAATTTGAAAAAAAAAAAAATTCTTTTATTTCTTCATTTTCAAAAACAAATGAGAGCTGCAAAATACTAACCATGCTTCTTAACAATTACCTTGGGGTGTGTACTTTCCAAAATGGTGTCATTTGGGGGTGTTTTGTGCTATCTGGACATTTCAGGGCCTCCGTAACTGTGATAGGTAGTGAGGAGTAAAATCACAATTTTACGCCTTTAGAAAGCCTGACAACGGTGCTTGGTTTTTGGGGTCCTGTACGCGGCTAGGCTCACAAAAAGTCTCACACATGTGGTATTCTCACACTCAGGAGAAGCAGCAGAATGTATTTTGGGGTGTCATTCCACATATGTCCACGGCATGTTTGAGCACTATATAATATTTAGTGACAACTTTGTGCAAAAAGAAAAAAAAAGTTTGTAATTTTCCCCAAAACTTGTGGCAAAATATAAAATATTCCATGGGCTCAACATGCCTATCAGCAAATAGCTTGGGGTGTCTACTTTCCAAAAAGGGGTCATTTTGTGGGGGGTTTGAACTGTCCTGGCATTTTATGCAGAACATTAGAAGCTTATGTCACACATCACCCACTCTTCTAACCACTTGAAGATAAAGCCCTTTCTGATACTTTTTGTTTACATGAAAAAATATTTTTTTTTGCTAGAAAATTACTTTAACCCCCAAACATTATATATTTTTATAAAGCAAAGACCCTACTGATTAAAATGGTGGGTGTTGCAATTTTTTTTTAAACAATATTTGCACAGTGATTTTTCGAACGCAATTTTTTTGGAAAAAAAAACACTTTTTTGAATTTTAATGCACTAAAATATACTATATTGCCCAAATGTTTGATGAAATAAAAAATATGATCTTATGCTGAGTACATGAATACCAAACTTGACATGCTTTAAAATTGTGCACAATTTTGCAGGGCGACAAACTACATACATTTTTAAAAGCCTTTAAAATCCTTTACAGGTTACCACTTTAGATTTACAGAGGAGATCTACTGCTCAAATTACTGCCCTCGATCTGACCTTTGTGGTGATACCTCACATGCATGGTGCAATTGCTGTTTACATATGACAACAGACCGACGCTTGCGTTCGCCTTTGCGCGTGAGCACGGAGGGGGGTGCTTTCTTTTTCTTTTTTTTAAATTATTTAATTTTGCTTTTTTATTTTATTTTTAAACTGGTCCTTTCATTTTTTTAAATCATTTTTATTGTTATCTCAGGGAATGTAAATATCCCCTATGATAGCAATAGGTAGTGACAGGTACTCTTTTTTGAAAAAAAATTGGGATCTATTAGACCCTAGATATCTCCTCTGCCCTCAAAGCATCTGACCACACCAAGATCGGTGTGATAAAATGCTTTACCAATTTCCCGCTGTTTATATCCGGCAAAACCTAAGTCATGAAATGCTCATAGCTTCCAGTTTCTTAGGCCATAGAGATGATTGGAGCTGTTCTGATCTCCAATCATCTCTATGGTCAGCTGGCGGAACCACCAGCTGCATTCTCAGGACAGGAGAGCCCGAGCTTGAGAAAACCATGGAAGACGGTGGGGGGGACGTTCCCTCCCCTGCTTGTAAAAGCAGTCTGGAGGCTAATTAGCAGCTAGGATTGCTTTTAAATTAAAGCTGACCACTGGCTGAAAAAGAGTGATACCAGGATGATACCTAAACCTGCAGGCATCATTCTGGTATAACCATTCAAAGTCCAGCAACATACCAGTACGTTGCTGGTCCTTGTTGGGCATATATTGTAATGTTCTTTCAGCCTGTGGGCTGAACGAAAAAAAGAGATTGATCGGTGGGTATGCCCACCATTAGAATAACGCCCTTCATCCACCCACTTCTAATGATGGGCATACATTCGCCATTTTGTTTTAACTGTGGTGGTGAAATCACCTCCTACAGTGCTGGAGTCACTGATTTAGGTATCGTGAGAGCAAACACTGTTGCTGTCAAGATAAATAAATCAGTGCTGCAGCTGAATGGCGTAGCTGCTTAGCAAATGATGGTTAACAATAAAACAAAGTAACATTACAGTATAACAGTAAGACATGCCATACCTGCAAAGTAAATACAATAAAACATAGTAAAAATAAAACATTACATTCTAAAATACAGTAAAAATAGAGAGTGAACAATAGATATAGAACAATAGAGAGCAAACAATAGAGCGGACAATAGAGAGCACACAAAAGAGAGAGAACAATAGAGAGAGAAAAAAAATAAAACCATAACTATTTTTGGCTTTTTTATTTTTTTGTGTTCTTGTGTGTGTTTTTTTGCTCTTTTATATAAACAGTAAACGTTCCAGATTAGGGTCTCTCAAAATGTGATGGCCATCTCATCTTTCGAGACCCTGTGTAAGTGTGCCCTAGGACTGTGCAATGCTGTACCCTACTCTAATACTCTACTAGTGTGTGTATGTTCAAAACATTCACTAATACAAAGACCAGGTCGGTCAGGGCAGGAGGGACAATAAAAGCGGGTGTCACGCCTAAATCCACGCTTTCTACAGACATGACATCTTCCTTGGAGATTTCTTTTGGTAGGGGTACCAGGGAGGACATATGGAAAATGCCTCTCATGCAGCTGGCTCCCTGGATTTGGATTGTGAAGTTGGGCCACAGCACCGTCTGGAAACAGAACGGCTGTGATGATCTCTTCCTAGAAATTTAAGGAAGGATCCAGTTTGTCCTGAAGCTTTGTCTAGCAAATAAGCATTCTGCAGAGCCAATTGGAATAAATATTCAAACACTTTTTTATACCAGCATCTGGCCTTACGGGCAATTAGGTACAGCTCCAACAACTGGTCGTTGAGGTCCACCCCTCTAATATTAGGGTTATATTCATGGACACAGAGGGGTCTCTCCACAACACCAGTTGCTGTAGGGAGGACAGAACAAAACATTCTTATTATCCTTCCACTTCACAGCGAGCAAATTATTACACTTCAAGCAGGCTCTCTCCCCCAGCCTAAGACTGGAATCTACAAGCCGCTGGGGTAAGCCCTGGTGATTAAATTGTATGGTGCCACATGCGCCAATTCCAATGATCAAACAAGTGACCAAAAAGTGATACGCTCATGTAATAATTGTCCACATACAAGTGGTACCCCTTTCCGAATAAGGGTGACACCAAGTCCCACGCAATCTTACCAGCGCTCACTATGTAGTCTGGGCAGTTCTCCGGCTCTACGTAACTATCTCTTCCCTCGTTAACCATAAAACTATATGTATAGCCTGTTGCCCTGTTACAGAGCTTATACATCTTGACCCCATATCTGGCACGCTTGTTGAGAAAATGCTGTTTGAATGACAAGCGGCCAGAAAACTTTATCAGGGACTCATCAAAGCAGACAACTTGATTGGGAGTAAACAAGGCTGCAAACTGCTGGCTGA
Source organism: Lithobates clamitans (assembly GCA_037952925.1). Lineage (NCBI taxonomy): Eukaryota > Metazoa > Chordata > Amphibia > Anura > Ranidae > Lithobates > Lithobates clamitans. The sequence continues at coordinate 1,913,623 of JBBGZY010000755.1, forward strand.
AGTGGTTTACGAGGGGCAAAATTTTGTAGAGGCGATCGTATTCAGGGTCACACTGAGGACGACAGAGTTCATTGTCATTGAAATACATGAACTGCAAGATCTGCTCGTATCATGTCCTGGTTATGGAGGCAGAGAACACAGGCATATGGTGAACTGGGTTAGTGGACCAATATGACCGCAACTCACTTTTTTTAATAATGCCCATGAGGTGGGATAGGCCCAGGAAGGTCTTAAATTCAGAGACCGTAATAGGTCTCCAATCTCTGGCAAGGGTCAACTGGGGATTAGTGGCAATGCATTGACTAGCATACAAATTGCTTTGGTCCACAATAGATCTATAGAGATCCTCCGTGAAAATCAGCGAATAAAAATCAAGTGACGTAAAACCAACTGTTTCCACCTGAATTCTGGGTTGGCCAGTAAATGGGGGAAGTACGGGTGCTGCAGAAGTGGTGAGCTCCAGATCGGCAAATGCAGAAGGAAAGGCACTATGGGCTAGACGAGCCTGTGTTTGTCTTCTTAGTGGCTGTGGGACACTAGATGTGCTAGCCACCTCACCAGCTTGAACTGCACTTATGGGACTCGCCACGTCACCACCTGTTACTGCAGTGCTGAATGTATGAGCAGGATGTACTAGTCCGTTGGCGCTTGCCAGTTCACCAGAAGGATGAGCGGCACTAGTACTGGCTCTCTGGTCCATACAAGAGCCCTGTGGTTCTTGTACCTCAACAACAGCAGAAGAATGGGGTCGGGTACGGATGACCTTGGCAGGGACCACTACTCCATCATCAGAGCTATCTTTCAGATTGCTGTCTACTGGTTAGTATTCTGATCCAGAATCGGTCAGATGTTTGATTTCCTCTTCACTCTGTCAGGCTCAGAAATCTGTCAGGCTCAGAAATGCGTAGGCCTCTTCACTAGTGTAGGTATATGTGCTTGTAACAATATATTTTTTGTCTATATGGTTATTTGGTACAATAGCGCTACACTTTTATATACCTGTTACCTTGAACAAAATATTCTGTTTGTTGTGTCAGCTGCTGAATTGTTGAGCAAGCGCAGGGTTAATTTTTAGTTTTTTTGTTTGCACTCTTCACTAGTGTACCTTCGATTGGACATTTTGGCCTCTAAATTTACTGGTACACTAGTGAGACTCACAGGAAAAAAAAGCACCTGACTGTCTGCGACTGCTTCAAACACTACCAAAAAAACTGTTAGCATTCGCAGGGATCAGGCCTGACTCTGTGAATGCTGCAGTTATGTGTTTAGTGTTTTGTAAGCGACAGTGATCGATTGATACAGCACTTGGGTGGGCTGGACTGGGCTGGGCGGAGGGGCTAAACGCAGGTGCTAGCAGGTATCTGGGCTGAGCCTGTTAACGCTGCATTTTTGAGAACCCTAAACTATATAGTTCGGATCAGATCAAAGATATCGATCCGTTCAGACACTATACTGGGGAGGTGTATGGTGTGTGCGTGGGTGTTAGCACTACTGGCACTAATCTGACACTGCCTGGGGTGACACAGACCCTGACTGACGCTAAAACCTATCTGATGTCACCCGCCGGGTGATCAGGGGGTTAAACCTTTATTGAGTAATATACGGTGGTTGCCCTGACCTATAAAAAAATAACTAGCTAACTATCATCACTGGTGACACTAATACGGTGATCACTGGTGACAGGGGGTGATCAAGGGGTTAAACCTTTATCAGGGGGTTTAGGGGGGTCCCTAGACCTATCTGGGGCTACTACTAAGTACCCTAATGCTGATTAGTGTCACAAATGACACCAGTACAGTGATCAAAGAAAAATATAAAACTGCACTGGGTGATACATGGACAGGGAGTGAAGGAGTTAACTGGGGGAGGGGGGGCGATCGGGGGGGGTGATCGGGGTGTGAAATGTGTGCCTATGTGTACTGTGTCAGTGTAGTGTTGGTGCAACTAACGTTTGGATGTCCTCTCTCCTCTCTCTTGAATGGAAAAGAGTTCCACGAGGGGAGATGACATCACTTCTCCTGTCTGTGTTTACACTTACACAGGCAGGGGAGGATTTCATTCATCAGGACCGATCAGCAGGTTCGGGCCATAAATCATTGGCCTGGGCCTGGAGACTGATCAGTTCTAAAACGAATCCGATCATCGCGGCCGCCATAATGTAACGTCGATTTGCCCACCAGTGCCATTCTGCCACAGTGAAACTGCGGTGGCTGGTCGGGAAGCAGTTAAACAGTCCAACCTGTGCATTCCAGATACTTGAGTCACATATTTTGGTCTCTTTTAACACGTTGATCGCACCCACACCTACCCTCGGGTTAAAAGAGACCTGTACTGTATCTTTATTCATGTAAATCATTCAATAAAAAGATAATAAATACAAAGAAGGCTGGGCGCTGAACCCCAACACAAGCATGTAAATTGTAATCGCAGCCAGGTCCATGGGTAGCTTTGGGCAGTCTTTAAAGTGGCCACTAGGGTAGTGGAACAGATGAATGGCAACACTAAACAGGTGCTCCAGTGTAAAAAAAAAACAAACAGAAAACTGTTGTATGTATAGGGAATGTAATATGCATACAGACTTGGGCTAAAGGAAGTTCCACATAAAACAATAATGTCGAAGAAAGATGCCAAGTTTATTGAAGTTATCAAGTAAATCTTACATGAGGCAGATCAGTAATCACAGGCAGTGATGGAAAGTTAGGCTGAGAGCAGAAGTAGTGTGGCTATCTCCAGTGAAACATCCAGCAAGGACAGAAAAATAGATGGCTGCTCATCACGGCAGGGAAGCACGAAGGGACTCTAACCAGGAAGTGATGTCACCAGAACCCGGAAGTCCTCAGCCTCTGATCTGGCTAAGTTTGTTCCGGGTCAGCAGCTGAGGACTTCTGGGTCAGCGTTTGAGGACTACTTCTGGGTTCTAGTGACATCACTTCCTGGTTAGTGTCCCTTCAAGCTTCCCTATACATACAACATACATTACATTCCCTATACATACACCAGTTTCCTTTTTTTTTTTTACACTGGAGCACCTGTTTAGTGTTCTCTCTTGTCATTAAAAAAGATAACTTACAAAAAAGAAACTTTTTTTTAAGAAATATACAGGCTGCTATTGCTATCATGTCCTTCTGGTAATGCAAGGCTCCTGTCTGTGTTTGTCATGATGAACCACTGGCTTCAGTCCTTTTTGAGTCTCTAGCTTGGAGTAAGTAGGATGTAGCTTAGGAGTTGTTGCTTCTCCCTGACTTCACATCTCCATGAGTGCAGACGCTGCAAAATAACCTCCTCCATAAGGTACAAAAACTAAATTTCTGAACTTAGCTTAGGGAACTTACACATAGAGTCAGTGTTACTTTCAGGTGATTTGCATGGAAAAGATAAAAACAGAGTATTCTGAACCTCCTAGAGTGGGCTATGAAGGAAGGCCTGTGATTGTTCCAGGACATAAACTATTGAAGCCAGAGGCACTCTTCCACCTAGAATTTTAAAAGGAGGTCAGCAATATCATCCTGTATAATTATCTCAGTGCAGGTTTTCCTAAGAGTTCAGAGAGGCTTCGGTGTCATGTTGGCCTGCATTGAGTAATGTGCGGCAACACAAAAAAAGCCTGCCTCTTCATACATCAAATGGACACTAGGGGTGAACATGAGTAATGACTTCTGGAGACATGGCAAGCAAAAAAGTATACGGACAGTATATCCTGGACTGTAATAAAATTGAGGTTTATGGTATCTACTGCCATTTTTGGGAGAGGTTATTAATGGAAGTTTCCTTCGTACTGAAATACACATGCTTTCACAAACAAGTCCTGTCGCAAAACGCACCAATATTTCTTTTATAATGATAATATTTTTTCATTGTAACCATTAGGGAACCCTGATCATTGCATACTGTATGATGCCGAATTTGGTCACTTCCAAAGACCAGACTATGTAGGAGCAACCTTCAAATTTATGCAGATTTGTGCCATTAACTATATAAGAAACTGCTCACAAGAACATTATGACATGTGTGCAATTGTAGTCAGTGTCCACGGTATTGGGAGAAGAAAATGTAGATATGTAAACTTTGACTATAATGAATAATGTATTCATTTACTTATATCTTACAGATCTTATGTACTATATTTACTTAAATTGGTTATAAAGGCAGAAGATTTTGACATTCTGTGTGCAGCAGCACCCTAATACTTACCTGAGCTCCATCTGTGTCCAGCGATGTCCACCAATGCCTTGGCCATCTTCCCTCCTGATTGGCTGAGACACAGCAGTGGTGCCATTGGCTCCCGCTGCTGTCAATCAAGGTCAGTTAGCCAATCAGGAGAGAGAGGGGGCAGGGCAAAACCACGGCTCCATGTCTGAATGGACACACTGAGTTGCAGCTTGGCTCGGGTGCCCCCATAGGAAGCCGTTTGCTGTGGAGGCACTGGACAAGAGGGTGGGGCCAGGAGCTCCAGCCAGGGACCCAAGAAGAGTAGGATCTGGGCTGCCCTGTGTAAAACCACTGCACAGAGCAGGTAAGGAAAACACGTTTGCCAGGCATAGCCAAACAAGAAGGGAGAGGAAATCCCTGCAAATGAATGTAATTCCCTGGGGACCCCCAGGTCACCAGAACTATTGACATTTTCTTTTACTTTTACTTTCAATGATAATGGTAAACAGGACAAATAGAGATCGTGAATCTACTTAACGGAGGGTGGGGGTGGGGGATGTTCTAATCCCTCTCTACTCTATCCAATTTTTTTTTAAAGTTTTGCCTTTAATTATACTTTAACTACTTGAGAAGGTTTTACCCCCTTAAAGACTAGGCCTTTTTGTGATACAGCACAGCGTTACTTTAACTGACAATTGCAACGCTGTACCTAAATAAAATTGATGCCCTTTTTTTCCCCACAAATAGAGCTTTCTTTTGGTGTATTTGATCATCTCTAAAAAATTTAAAAATCACATTTCTTCATCAATTTAGGCCAATATGTATTCTGCTACATATTTTGGTAAAAAAATCCCAATAAGCGTATATTGATTAATTTGTGCAAAAGTTATAGCGTCTACAAAATAGAGGATAGATTTATGGCATTTTGTATTTATTTATGCATTTTTTACTTGTAATGGCAGAAATCAGCAATTTTTAGCGGAACTGGGACATTGCGGTGGACAGATCGGAGACCTAGCTGACACTTTTGACACTTTTTTGGGAACCAGTGACATTATTATGCCCCGTACACACGGTCGGATTTTCTGACGGAAAATGTGTGATAGGACCTTGTTGTCGGAAATTCCGACCGTGTGTAGGCTCCATCACACATTTTCCATCGGATTTTCCGACACACAAAGTTTGAGAGCAGGCTATAAAATTTTCCGACAACAAAACCCGTTGTTGGAATTTCCGATCGTGTGTACAATCCGCCGACCAAAGTGCCACGCATGCTCAGAATAAATAAAGAGATGAAAGCTATTGGCTACTGCCCCGTTTATAGTCCTGACGTACGTGTTTTACGTCACCGCGTTCAGAATGATCCGATTTTCCGACAACTTTGTGTGACCATGTGTATATAAGACAAGTTTGAGCTAACATCCGTCGGAAAAAATCCTAGGATTTAGTTGTCGGAATGTCCGAATAATGTCCGACCGTGTGTACGGGGCATTACAGTGATCAGTGATTCAGTGAAAAATATGCACTGACACAGTATAAATGAGACTGGCAGGGGAGGGGTTAACATCAGGGGCGATGTAAATAGTTATCAGTGCTCCCTCACTTTGTTTGTAACTGTGTGGGGGATGGTCTCAGTGCATGGACACTGTGATCCGTGTTTCTGATTAGCAGGAACACTAGATCAGAGTATCCATGCCTGACAGCACGGCGGTCTGCTTGTTTACATCGGCAGACCGCAGTTCTGTATCTGCAGGGAGCGATTGCGGGTGGCCCGCTGGTTGGCCTATGGCCAATCAGCGCGCGATTGTGGCTCCGGAAGAGCACGCTAGCCCCCAATGGCTATTGGCAGGTACGTAATTTTGCCTAATAGAGCCGCCTTGCCGCAGTATATATATGGCAGGCGGACGGGAAGTGGTTAAAGAAGCCTATCCTGCTTCTAACTAATACACACAGTTTTTTACTTTCTCCATCAGCTCATCCCCCACAGTTATTACCTTTTGTATCACTTGACCCTCCCTTCTAGAGTGTAATCTCTAACAAGCAGGGTTCTCTGATTCCTCTTGTTCCAAATTGTATTGTAAGGCCCCTTTCACACGGACGGACCATTCAGGTCTGTCTGTCAGTTTTTTAGGCTGACCTGAACGGACGATCCATACAGGTCTATGGAGTGATGGATGTCAGCGGTGACATCTGACCCGCTCCGATCCGCTAAAGTGTGATGGAGGAAAACCCTACTTTTCCAACCGTCTGTGGATCGGATGAAAACGGACTCTACGGTCTGTCTTCATTCAAACCCCCATAGAGGAGAACAGTGTGCAGAGACAGACCCGTCATCTGCCTGCTCAGCGGAGATGGATGGAGCGATCCCCCGCTGAGCGTCTGTGTGAAAGGGCCCTAACTGTAATGCCTGCCTTCGTTTTGTAAAGCGCTGCACAAACTGTTGGTGCTATAAAAATCCTGTATAATATTAATAATAATAATTCCTTATTAGCACTCACTAAAAGTTGCCTACAGAAAACTATAGGGGTGAATATACAAGACCTTACTTCAGGAAGCTTCTGCACACAGGAAAGTTTTCACACTAGATTATGGCACAGATCTGGAAAAATATACAAAGCACACCAAAATTCAAGTAAAAATACATATGGCTCTTGAATTTAGACAATGTTTGCTTATCCGAGAGTTTGCTTTGAATTGTGTCAAATGCCTACTGAGGCCATATTCATTTAGGAAAGATTTATAAAACATGTAAAAAATATTTAGCAAATCTAACCCACAGCAGCCTGTCTAATTCCTTATTTATTTCAAACAATTATGCCTGGTCTATTGCTCTTAGCAAAATATTCATATTTGATGCTCCTTTCATTAATCAGCCCCATAAAATAAAATAAAAGCAACAACTCCTTATTTTATAAAATAAAAGCAACAACTCCTTTCCTTAGACACTTCTTTTATTACATGGTAGCTATGTCGCACGAGTTTCAGTTATGGGACAACAACTAGTGGCATCTTTGGAGGGGGGTGAACATGCCTGTCTATTGAACCAAATAATCTATAGCATTCATAAGTTATTTTTAATTTTCTGCAAATTATTGGATCAGACTATGCCATGGGCTTAAAGTGACTAAGCTAAGTAAATCTTCTTTCATTCTTTAATGTCTTTCATTAATGGAAAAATTATGGAACACAGACATTTGAGCAATGATTTGTATTGCTAATGCAGCCGAAATACAAAGGAAAGGCATTCGGTTCTAAACTAGCTTTTATAGAGCAGCTTAAGACATACACTATAAAAATCTATTTTGAACCTGAGCTGAAAACCAAAATGCTAATTCTACATGTCTTTGACAAGATAGCACATTTTCCTGCATGTGTAGGCTACATCCATTAAAAATGATGCACAGTAGGTGATAGTGACCTCTGTTTCAGTATAAGCTGGACACCATATAATTATGCCTTTGATTGGATGAATTACCAAATTGCTTTGTATATCACTTCTTCACTATGATTACTATGGATTTCAGCAATAAGATGTACTGTATAAATTTCCTGATTTTGCAAGGTGAATGCATTGCAAGGCCAAGCAAGAAAGCATCACTCTCCCATCTACATGATCTGTAGTGTAAGATAAAAATATCTATTTTTGATCTAGTGGTTGTCGCAGACAGGCATAGCTCATAATGCAGGTTTAGAGACTTAAAGCAGAACTAAACCCTTCTATTCTCCTAGCTGACACCAAATATGTACCGTGTATACTCGAGTATAAGTCGACCCGTATATAAGCCAAGGCACCTAATTTTACCACAAAAAACTGGGAAAACGTATAGACTCGAGTATAACCCGAGGGTCAGGGCCATCTTAAGAGCATTATAGGCCCCTGGGCAATACAGTACACTTGGGCCCTGTCTACACAATCACGCACGAGACAATATATTTGGACAATATAACACGAGTTTGATGGGCACTGTGGCAGCGTTTGATGGGCACAGTGGCAGCGTTTGATAGGCACAGTGGCAGCATTTAATGGGCACAGTGGCAGCTTTTGATGGGCACAGTGGCAGCTTTGATGGACACAGTGGCTGCGTTTGGGTACAGTGGCAGCTTTGATGGGCACAGTGGCAGCTTTGATGGGCACAGTGGCAGCTTTGATGGGCACAGTGCCTGTGTTTGATGGGCACAGTGGCAGCTTTTGAGGGGCACAGACAGTGGCTGTGTGTGATGCACAACTTGAACGTACTTAAGTAGACAGTGTTAGACTTACTAGAGGCCGCCGGCCTGGTGCAGTACAGTGTGTCACTCACAGCAGCAAGGAAGTACCAGCTATCAAGGGCCGTCTTTCGGCTCCGCTCCCTCTCCACGCTGTCTGAAGAACATGGCAGAGGTGGGCGGAGCTTGTTCACTAGCAGCTGGGGCAGCCGCGGTGCGCTATGAATGCTAGGGTAGCAGCGCCTCCGACTGACATCACTGATTGCTAGCTAGACGCCGGGCGGACGGCGATTCTAGCAAGTGAGCAACCAGTGCAGTCAGTCAACTTAAGCAGCAGATTGCAGCACTGAGGATCTGCCCTGGATGGGGCCCTCCAGACAAGTGGGGCCCCCGGGCAACTGCCCAGCGTGCCCAGTGGAAAAAACTGCCCTGCCAAAGGTGAGAAATGCAGCAGCTACTGTAAGTGGAAAAGAGTGTCAACGATGCCCATTTGCATGCCTCACTGTGCCCATCTGCATGCCTCACTGTGCCCATCTGCATTCCACCTCACTGTGCCCATCTGCATGCCTCCTCACTGTGCCCATTTGCCTGCACCTCACTGTGCCCATATGCCTGCCTCCTCACTGTGCCCATATGCATGCCTCCTTACTGTGCCCATCTGCATGCCTCCTCACTGTGCCCATCTGCATGCCTCTTCACTGTGTCCATATGCATGCCTCCTCACTGTGCCCATATGCATGCCTCCTCACTGTGCCCATCTGTCTGCCGCCTCACTGTGCCCATATGCATGCCTCCTCACTGTGTTCATCTCCCTGCCGCCTCATGTACCTTGATCTCCATTGCTGTGACATGCAATCAGTCTAGTCGGCGGCCAGTGTAACAAAGCCCCACCTCCGCCTCCTCCTCGTCCCTCGTTCGTGACGGAACACTGATTCAGTTCTTCCAAGCAGTGAGTCAGAGTCCCGCCTATCACAGGCGAGGATGAGGAGGAGGCAGAGGCGGGGCTTTGCAGTCAGTCTAGTCGATGGCCATGCAGTATAACAAAGCCCCGCCTCTGCCTTGTCCTCATCCTTGCCTGTGATAGGTGGGACTCTGACTCACTGCTTGGAAGAACTGAATCAGTGTTCCATCACGGACGAGGTACGAGGAGGAGGAGGAGGCGGGGCTTTGTTACACTGGCCATCGACTAGACTGACTTGAATGTCACAGCGCCGGGAGATCAGGTGCATGAGACTGCAAATGAACACAGACTCGAGTATAAGCCAAGGGGGGCATTTTCAGCACAAAAAAATGTGCTGAAAAACTCGGCTTATACTCGAGTATATACGGTAAGCGCTAAAAACATAGCTCCCAACTGTCCCTGATTCGGGAAAAAAGTCACTCTGTCCCTCTTTCCTCCTCATGTGTCCCTCATTTTGGTCTGATCTATATAATTGTGTATAGAATTCACTTTTTATCTTTCAAAAAGTGTTTCAGGTGCTAAACCTTTCCTCCAATTTCTAAATTGCTGCATTTGTACATTTCAAAAACCAATTTAACCGCTTGCCGACCATGCTATAGCCGAATGACGGCTGCAGCACAGTCAAATAACTCTGGGAGGACGTACTATGATGTCCTCCCAGAGTCCCGCTCTCGCGCGCCCCCCTGGGGCGCGCACCTGGAAACATCTGTGACCGCGGTCAAGAGGACCCGGCGCATCACCATGCCAATCATGCCAATAGTGGCCATTTACCACGTGATCACTCCGTCAAATGATGGAGCGATCACTTGTAAACAAACCGGCGTCACGTCTGGTTCCTCTCTCCCCTCTCCGTACCTATTGGGACAGTGCGAGGGGAGAGATCATTGGCAGCAGCGCTGTGGACTGGATGTGTAGTGCCCACAGCACTGATGTGCCCATTCCAGCCATCCATGCTCAGCATACCCATCCATGCTCACCCATCCATATTTGTAAACAAACCCGCGTCACGTCCGGTTCCTCTCTCCCCTCTCCGTACCTATTGGTACAGTGCGAGGGGAGAGGGGAGAGATCATTGGCAGCAGCGCTGTGGACTGGATGTGTAGTGCCCACAGCACTGATGTGCCCATTCCAGCCATCCATGCTCAGCATACCCATCCATGCTCACCCATCCATACTCAGCATACTCATCCATCCATCCTTGCTCAGCCATCCATACTCAGCATATACATCCATACTCAGCATACTCATCCATCCATGCTCACCCATCCATACTCAGCATATTCATCCATCCATCCATGCTCAGCCATCCATGCTCAGCATACCCATCCATACTCTGCATACTCCTCCATCCATCCTCATCCATACTCAGCATACTCATCCATCCATCCATGCTCACCTATCCATACTCATCCATCCATCCATGCTCACCCATCCATACTCAGCATACTCATCCATCCATGCTCAGCCATCCATACTCAGCATACTCATCCATCTATCCATGCTCAGCTATCCATCCATCCTCAGCAATAATCATCCATCCATGCTCAGCCATCCCATCCACCCCATCCATAATTAGCCATCCCATCCATACTCAGCCATACCCAGCCATACCCAGCAATGCTCAGCCGTACCCAGCCATACCCAGCCCTTCTCAGCCATACCCAGCCATACTCAGCTGTACCCAGCCATACTCAGCCATACCCAGCCATCCCAGTCATTCTCAGCCGTAAACAGCCATACTCAGTTGTACTCAGTCGTACCCAGCCATATTCAGCTGTACCCAGCCATCCCATCTATACCCAGCCATACTCAGCCGTACCCATCCGTACTCAGCCGTACCCAGCCATACTCAGCCATACTCATTCATGTTCAGCCATCCCCATCCATGGCTCATCCATCCCCATTCATGCTCATCCATGCCACATCAGTTATCATCCATGCTACATCCATGCCACTACAGTGCCTCACAAAAGTGTAATAGGTAGTCAAATTACATTTGACATTTATGCCCCTAGAACATCTGACGGTGCTCCCTGCATGTTGGTTCTCTGTATGTGGCCACGCTGTGGAAAAGTCTCACACATGTGGTATTGCCGTACCCAGGAGGAGTAGAAGAATCTATTTTGGGGTGTAATTTTTGGTATATACGTGCTATGTGTTAGAAACATTGTGTAAATTGAGAACGTTGTGTAAAAAAAAATGCGTTTTCATTTTCTTTACATATTTTCCAAAAACTTGTAGAAAAAAATGACATGTTCAAAAGACTCATTATGTCTCATAGATTATACATTGGGTTGTTTTCTTTCCAAAATTGGGTCATTTTTGGGGCATTTCCATTGTCCTGGTTGTCTGGTTCAGGGCCTTCAAAAGTGTAAGAGGTAGTCAAGAAATTATATGTGCAATTTATGCTCCAAGAACGCCTGATGGCGCTCCCTGCATGTTGGGCCTCTGTATGTGGCCACGCTGTGTAAAAGTCTCACACATGTGGTATTGCCATACTCAGGAGGAATAGTAGAATGGGTTTTGGGGTGTAATTTGTGCTATGCATATGCTGTGTGTGAGAAATAACCTGCTAATATAACAATTTTGTAAAAAAAAAAGAAAAAAAATCTTGATATTGCAAAGAATTGTGGGAAAAAAATACAACTTCAAAAAACTCACCATGCCTCTTATTAAATACCTTGGAATGTCTACTTTCCAAAAAGGGGTCATTTAGGGGTTATTTGTACTTTCCTGGCTTGTTAGGGTCTCAATAAATGAGATAGGCTGTCAGTACTTTAGATGTGATCAATTTTCAGAGATTGGCACCATAAATTACTCTATAACTTTCACAAAGACCAAATAATATACACCGATTAGGGTAATTTTTACCAAAGATATGTAGCGGCATAAATTTTGGGCAAAATATATGAAGAAAAATTACTAATTTGCAAAATTTTATAACAGAAACAAAGAAAAATGCATTTTTTTTTACAGAATTTTCAATCTTTTTTCTTTTATAGCGCCAAAAAATAAAAAAACCCAGCAGTGATTAAATACCACCAAAAGAAAGCTCTATTTGTGTGAAAAAAAAACCCAAAAATTTCATATAGGTACAGTGTAGCATGACTGAGTAATTGTCATTCAAAATGTGAGAGCACCGATAGCTGAAAATTGGTCTGTTAGGAAGGGGGTTTAAGTGCCCAATGGGTAAGTGGTTAAAGGAATAGTAGTGGTAAAAAAGCACTTGTGGGTTTAAACAATCATTTTTTTGTACAATTCTCCTTTGAGGGGGGCGTGGCAGGGGGTGTATCCTATGCCTACATACATTTGCTAATAGGTGTCCCTCATTCCCATCTCAGAAAGTTGGGAGGTATGACTTAAAAGATCAATTGAGAACTGACATAAGGACACTGGCAACTATAACAGTTATCACTGGAGACATGCTTTTGCTTTGAATGTAGAATACACTGGTAGGTAAAACGTAAATGAAAACACTGCAGAAAACAACATTTGCATATTTGATTAAGGGTATAGCCACTTGCCGACCACCCTAATGCAGATTTACTGCAAGAGGGCGGCTATTCTGTGCAGAATCACATATGAAATACAGCACTTCTTCATAGGAGACTTGATTAGTCACAGCAGAAGCTGATCAGCGGTTGCTGGCCAATGGATGACCTCTGGCACGCGCTGTTCGTCAAGGAGAAGCACAGGACAGAGCTCTGCATATGTAAAGTTCTGTCAGCAGGGATGTGGTCTATTTTCAGCACATCCCTTAGTAAAAACACGAAACAACAGTTAACATAAACACTGGTTAGGCACACATTAAACTCTTTGATCACCCTAGATGTTTAACCCCTTTCCCAGCAAGTATCATTAGTACAGTACAGTGATTTTTAACACTGATCACAGTATTAGTGTCACTGGTTCCCACAAAGTGTCAAAAGTGTCAGTTAGTGTCTTACTGTCTGCCGCAATATTGCAGTCTCGCTATAAGTCGCTGGTCGCCACTATTACTAGTATAAAAAAAAATCCAATATATACAGTAGTTTGTAGACACTATAACTTTTGTGCAAACCAATCAATACATTATTATATTATGTCCTTATTGTGATTTTTTTTTACTAAAAATATGTAGCAGAATACATATTGACATACATTTATGAAGAAATCTGATTTTAATTTTTTTATTGGATATGTTTTATAGCTGAAAATAAAAAATATTTTTTTTTTCAAAATTGTTGATTTAAAATTTTTACAACACAATAAATAAAAAAAACAGTGATCAAATACCATCAAAAGAAGGCTCTATCTGTGGAAAAAAAAAAAGGCCCCGAATTCATTTATGTACAGCGTTGCATGACCGTGCAATTGTCAGTTAAAGTAATGCAGTGGCATATAGCAAAAAATGCCCTGGTCATGAAGGGGGGTAAATCTTCTGGAGGTCAAGTGGATAATATCATTTTTTGAACATTTCTAATGTCTAGTTGTTTTTGGGAGACATGTAATTTGTTAAGTTTAGTTTAGTTTTAATTGAAGGAATCACCAGCACATATGACAAGCCAGTCCATGATTCCTTTAATTGGTAACAATCTAATACTAATAGCAGAGAAGCTATATATTGTAGATTAGGATCATAATATTAGGAGATTAACTTGGTTGAAAAGTTTCAACGCTTATTTTTTTTCTCTTACTGTAACCTTAACAATAAACCTCCCTTTTAACACTTACAGTGCATTAACCCTCACAGTAAATTTCCCAATAATCTTAACTCAAACAATAATGCTTACTGTGACCCTCCCTGTAACACTAAACCTAACATTAACCCCTTACAATAAACCTCCAGGTAACTGTAATCTTCAAATTAACCCTTGCAGTAATCCTCACTCTAGCACTAACCCTTACACTAAACCTCTCTGTAAAACTATCATTAACCCTCAATCTAACTCTAACAGTAACCCTCATAGTAACCCTCCTTGTAACCTCAACATTAACCCTCACAGTAGCCTACCTCCTAACTCTTATCCTCCCAATAGCCATAATCCTAACAATAATCCTTCAGTAGGCTTCACGGTAACTCTTATCTTAACACTAACCCTACCCGTAACCCTAACCCTAACATTAACCCTCCTTTTAACCTGAACCCTAAGGGCCCTTTCACACGTGCGGACCATTCGTCCGTTTTTTCATACGTCCATTTAAGGATTAAAATGGACCTCAATGCAACTCTATGGGATAGCGGACGTTAGCGGATCATCATCCGCTAACGTCCGTTAACATCCGTCTCCGTTCAGCTCCGTTTTTTTGGACAGAAGAAAACCCTATTTTTATTCCGTAAAAAAAACAGAACTGATGAAAAACGGATGTTTGCGGACGATCCGTTAACATCCGATCCGCTGACACATATATAACACTACATGTTATATATGTGTATATATTTGTACAAAAATTATGTTTGTACAGTTTGAATAATTTTTGACATATTTGTTGTGGTCATTGTCTATTATTAATAAAAATAATTGACTGCATGGAAAATGTAATTTTATTATTGTACTCTATATAAACCAAAAACAACTGATACAAATGAATGTGATGGTCCTAGGGTGAGTGATGATCGATGTTGGCACTAGGAGACTGAAAACAACAAGCTTTAATCATACACTGATAGAGGTCACAAGACTGCTGTACTGCTAAAGTGAAAATGTATATTTCGTCAAACTATTGAATTTACATTTTCTATGGGAAAACAAATACAATGCAGGGTACAAAAAAGGGGGTCAAACATGGTACTAGCAAATTATACCTAATAAAGTGCCTGGTGAGTGTTTTTACACATGTTGATACTGCCACGGAACCTCTCCCTCTGGGGACATGAAATAGTTTGCAAACGTATCACGCATGGTAATGACTGAATTGTTGGGTCGCAGTCCGGCAAACCGTACAGAAGGTAAATCGATCTCGTCCTCTTCCTCAACAGTAATCCCTTCTTTCTCACGTATAATGTTATGGAGGACACAACATGCTTGTATAGCTAGTTCGGCATTCTCCAGGCTCAGTTGAATTGTTGTATGGAATATGCGCCACTTGCTTGTCAAAATGCCAAAGGTGCATTCAATAAGGCGCCTTGCACGACTCAACCGATAGTTAAAATTTTTTTGGGGGGGGAGTTAGATTGTGCCTGGCATAAGGCCTTAGGAGATGCCTAGAAAGTGCAAATGCCTCATCAGCTACAAGCACATGTGGCATATCTGGCCCTACAGTTCCTGGACGAGGTTTGTCTGATGGCAAATGAAAGTGGCCCTCAAGTAGTCTTCTCCCCATTGCTGATGCTGTAAACACTCTTGAGTCTGCAGTACGTCCATACGCCCCAATATCTACAGCTACAAACTTATAATTACTGTCACAGATTGCCATAAGCACAAGGGAGAAGTATTTCTTATAGTTAAAATATTGTGAGCCAGATCCAGGTGGCATCTGAATTCGGATGTGTTTCCCATCCAGGGCTCCAACACAATTAGGGAATTGGGTCTTCTTCCAAAACCCATTTGCTATTTCCTGCCACGTGGATGTATCTGGAACAGGCATTGCAGTACACCGAAGCTCCTCCCATATTGCTTGACAGGCGTTGTGCACAATTCCAGAAATTGTAGAGGTTCCCACCAAAAAGTAGTGGTTTAGGGACTTAAAGGATAGTCCAGATGCCAGAAACCTAGGAAAAGTAGAACAAATGATGAAAGGAATCCTACATTATGCTGGACATAATCAAGCAGAAAGGCTGGCTGGCTTACCTCAGGGTAAGTAGAAGTCGCTCCTCTGGTGACACACAACGTCTCATATCCGTGTTCATCCTTTCCAAACGGGGATACAACTTTTCTAATAAAAATTCAAACGTTGGTACAGACATTTGCGTAAAATTAAAAAATTTTTGTGGGAAACGTCGCAGATCTGCATACTGCAGAGCAAAAAACCCTTCAGTGGGCCTCTTGAGCAGCATGGGATGTGTCCAGTACCTGCGTCTTATTGCAGAAATCTTCCTGGTCATGCTTTTCTGTCTCCTCCAATAAGATAGCATGACAAATAATGTCACATGCTCAAAAAATCTGACCAAATCCATTGCTCTAAATAAGCACGTACACTACAGCAAGGAATCAGGAAACACAAAGCAAGCTGAAACCACAAAGCGGCATGGGAAGCACAATGCACGCTGAGGAATACAAAGAATCATGGGAAAATTCCCATAATTCATGAAAAAATGATTAAATACAGTTCTGAACAAAAAAAACCGGACATAAACGAATGAAAAACAGACATAAACGGGTATAAAGCGAATGCAAAACGGATGATAACGGATGGAAAACGGATGACAATGGATGAAAAACGGATGACAACGGATGACAACGGACGGAAAATGGATGTAAAACGGATGACAACGGATGGAAAACGGAAATGAAAATGGATGAAAACTGATGTTTACTGACAACAAAATACTTGACTGAACTGATCTAATGAACGGTCCGCACGTGTGAAAGGACCCTAACACAAATTCTCCTTAAAACTCTCAACCCTTACACTAATCATTCCTATAACCTCAAACCTAACACTGACCATCATACTAACTTTCCCTTTCATTCTCATCCTTTCACTAACTCTCCCTAAAACCTCCTCCACACATCCCCATAACACATAAAGCTGATTTTCTGTAGTCCAGCAGAAAAGAACCTATTGAGGGCTTACAACACTGCCTTAGATTTTAGTGCAGCAGAGGTAGTGCTGTCAGTTCATTAAAGAAAGGTAGTGATTCACTGGATTTCTAGTAGGATCAGCAGAAGTTTTTTTACTTACAGAGACAAAAATTGTGCATGTATTGCAAAGATGTACTACATATGTTTTTGCATTTTGTACATTTACATTTTTTTTAGATAAACTATAATTACTGTATGTTGGATTGTATATAAAGACAGTGTAGAGCTCACTATCTGTGTAGTATACCTTGTAAAGTCCATACATTTTTGAGACAGAAGCATAAGACTACAAGCAACTTGCTCAGTCCTTTTTGTTGAAACATGACCAATGTTTGGGTCAGTAGATATTATGATTGGTGCACATTGTGTACTTTTTTTAGCTTTATTTTTCATTTATAAAACAACAAAAAAACTTACACAACCATATGTTATCTTTCAGAAATTACATAAATTAAAGCAAGATATCAAAGTACATGCCTCCTATTTACCGAATACTCCATTATGGGGGAACCCAAATTTAAAGGAATTTGCCCGTAGGACAGATGGGGAATTCTGGTCGAAAAGGGGAGTAAAAACAATAATGCATTTGTTCTCAAATAATATGTTTCGGTCATTTGAGGAATTTCGCCAGGACTATAAGCTACCACGTATGGCCTACCTTCTTTACTTGCAAATACGCCACACGGCAACCACGCAGTTTGGGTTGCGCAATATAACTGTTCAACTATCTCCGCTAGAGCACTTGCTACTAGATTCTTCTCATGACAAACTGGTCTCCACATACTATAAATCTCTATTACACTCCACAACGCTCAGACTCACTAACACAATCAACAAATGGAAAGCTGATATTCCTGAGTTGACAGAGGACATCTGGCAGGACATACTTCCCCTCCAGGTCCCCTCTGTCATCTCTTCCAGGGATAAGGTCATACAGACCAAACTGCTATATAGATCATACTTTACGCCATCCTTATTATTCAAACTCAACAGACTTCCATCAGCAGTGTGCTCCAGATGCAGTATTGCGGATGCTACCTTTTTCCATCTGATGTGGGAGTGCGCTGAGATCAGGCGGTTCTGGTCAGAGGTCACTGCCTTTATCAGTTCCCTGACTCAATTGCCTAATATCTGCAGTCCCCTGAGATGTTTGCTGGGGTATGTGGACAATGAGAGTATATGTCAAAATAAGCAAACATTTCTGAGAATTGTATTGTTTTATGCTAAAAAATCGATCACTATTCATTGGAAATCACAATCCCCACCCATGATAGCATTTTGGTTGAACACTGTTAATCAGGCTATACTATTATACAAACTAACATATGAAGCCAGAGGATGCCCAAAAAAATTTCAAAAAATATGGGGTTTGTGGACTAGTTCTGAAAATACTATTACACCTGCCATATGAAGCTCATAAAGAAATTCTGGTCAATGTTACAAAGTATCATAGAAATTCAGCAGACATATGCAACTGTAGAATATGAAAATCTGTTTACCAAATGTATACCAGTGTCATGTATCCTGTATTGGAATGAGCGACGTTCGCTCAAAAATATGTGTATGTATGACTGTTTGTTCGTTTTGTACCAAAAAACAAATACAAATTTACTTTTAAAAAAAAAAAAGTACATGCCTCAGCATAACTTCTATTTACATAAGGATGCCTACAAAAAAAAAATCCTCTTTCTCGTATACTATCAATACTTTTTTGAGACCGAAGCATAATTGTGTGGAACTACAAGCAACTTGTTAAGTCCTATTTGTTGAAACATGACCAAAGTTCCTGTCAATAGATATTATTATGATTGGTGGACATTGTGTGCTTTTTGTTACATTACTTACGCAGTTTGAGAAATTAGGTTCTCTGTATTTCTCTTTGCTATTGTCACGTTTCTCTCTCTTAACCACTTAAGGACCGAGCCTCTTTCTAAGATTTGTTGTTTACAAAATAAAAACATTTTTTTTTTTTTGCTAGAAAATTACTTTTTTTAGAACTCCCAAACATTATACATTTTTTTTTCTAACACCCTAGAGAATAAAGTGGCGGTCATTGCAATACTTTCTGTCACACCAAATTTACTCTGCGGTCTTACAATCGCACTTTTTTTGGAAAAAATACACCTTTTTGAATTAAAAAATAAGACAACAGTAAAGTTATCCCATTTTTTTTACATTGTGAAAGATAATGTTACGCCGAGTAAATTGATACCCAACATGTCACGCTTCAAAATTGTGCCCGCTCGTGGAATGGTGCCAAACTTTTACCCTTAAAAATCTCCATAGGCGACCTTTAAAAAATTCTATAGGTTGCATGTTTTGAGTTACAGAAGAGGGCTAGAATTATTGCTCCTGCTCTACCGATCACGCCAATACCTCACGTGTGTAGTTTGAACACTGTTTTCATATGCGGGCGCTACTCACTTATGGGTTCGCTTCTGCACGCGAGCTCGGCAGGACTGGGCGCGTTTAAAAATTTTTTTTTTTCTTATTTATTTTACCTTTTATTTTTTATTTTTACACTGTGCTTTTTTAAAAAAAAAGTTGTGTCACTTTTATTCCTATTGCAAGGGATGTGAACATTTCTTATAATAGAAAAAAAGCATGACAGGACCTCTTAAATATGAGATCTAGGGTAAAAAGAGACCTCAAATCTCATATTTACACTAAAATGCAATTTAAAAAAAAATGTCCCTTTAAGGGCTATGGACGGAAGTAACATTTTGAAGTCACATCAGCCCTGCAATGGTATGGAGATGGGTGGGAGCCATCTTCCCCTCACTCGTCTCCATACCACACATGGAAGAGGACCCGATCACCTCCACCGCTGCCGGTAAGCGGCGGAGGGCACCGGAGAGCGTCAAGAGGGCAAATCCGCCGCAGAGACCACTATTATCGGAAACCGGTCCGCCCGCTGAAGATGATGATACCGGGGTTATGGCAGCTAGCCGCTGCCATAACAAAGATACCCCTCTTAAGACAGCTGATGTATATCGGCGTGCGGTGGTCTGGAAGTGGTTAAAGCGGAGTTCCACCCAAAAATGGAACTTATGCTTTAAGTGATGGTGACCCCCTGATATACCACATTTGGCATGTCATTTTTTGGGGGGGGAGTGGGTACCCAGTTTTTAAGGGCACCAAGCTCTCACTTCCTCCTCTGGCTCTGTGGTGCCGGAAGGAAGTTCACGTCTCCCCCTCCCTCCCTGTAATCTTCTGGGACACGTCACATGTACCAGAAGATTTCCCGGCCATTCACAGCACGCAGAGTGGCTCACGCATGCGCAGTGTGCGCCCGGCTGTGCAGTCACAACCAGAGCCCACAGTTAGAATGCTGGTGCCATGGAGAGAAGGGGGAGAGGAGCGAAGCTTCGTGCGCCGGCATCGCTTGACAGTGGGACAGGTGAGTGTCTGATTATTTTTTGTAGATGCTGACTTTTAAATGGGTAGAACTCAGCTTTAAGTACTAATATCAACAACAGGCAAACAGCTAAATATACTGGTAAAATACACATGCACATGAACTGCTTTGCCTGACAAAGGATTGGCAATTCTGTTAAGTCAGTCTTGTGATTCAGGCACATATGCCAGACAGTGCAGCCAGGTACTGGTTAGCCTTGAGGATAAGCAGCACAGTTTGGTCTACGCACTTACACAGTGACTGGATCATGACTGGATCATAAAGGGTCAGCATGTTGTATTCTTCTCGTCTGCAAGTATGTGCAGACAGCATTGTGCACAACATCAAAGCGCTGATTGGCTCAGTGTGCTGTCCCTTCCCTCCCTGCTATTGCACAGGAGATTACAAGAGGCTGATGTCAAGGCAGATTCCAGATACTTACAGAATATCCACTGTGTGTAAATTATGTTTAATGGTAGGTTACAGGTTAAGCCCACTTATGGTACACATTTCCTGCTCATTTACACTTGCTTCGACTTCAACACACGTTAAAGAGCCTACCGCTTCAACATGCTTTTTTGTTGTTTTTGATGCTTCTGCAATGCTTTTGTGATGCTTCGGTGTTGCTTCGATGATGCTTCGGTGGTACTTCAATTATGCTTCAGTGGTGCTTTTTTTAAGCTTTAATGAAGCTTGGCAGATGTCCTGTGTGTGTGATGATATCTCATACTTGTAATACCTCCAAAACAAAGCAAAGCTAAAGCTGAATTACAGCCTTTCAAAAGCTGCAGGTGCTTCAAGCGAGCTTTGTCATAGACTTCCCTGGAGGCTTTGCAGACGCTTTGAAACACCACTAAAGCAGCATGGTGTATAATTTTTGAAGCAAAGCAAACACATGAACAGGACTGTATGCTAACCATTTTATTTATTGGCAGGTGCTTTGATTGGCATTCAGAGTGCTTTAAACAGTTCCGGACCAGCCGCCGCAGTTATACTGGTCGAAGCGTCGTAGCTGTATGGCGGTCACAACGATTCGATCCACTTCAGAACCGATCAGTCTCCAGGCCCAGACCAATGAATTTGGGCCTGGACCCAGTAATCGGTTCTGGCGAATGAAATCCTCCCCTGCCTGTGTTTACACTTACACACTTTTCCATTCCAGAGAGAGGAGAGAAGACATCTCAGAGTAAGTTGCACCAACATTACACTGACACAGTACACATAGGCACACTTGTCATCCACCGATCCCCCCCCCATCTAACCTCTTCACTCCCTGTCACTGTGTCACCCAGTGCAGTGTTCATATAGACACACTTGTCACCCCCCAATCGCTCCCCCAGTTAACCCCTTCACTACCTTTTACTGTGTCACCCAGTGCAGTTTTCATATTTTTTTTGATCACTGTACTGGTGTCATTTGTGACAATAATCAGTTAGGGTACTTAGTGGTAGGCCCAGATAGGTCTAGGGACCCCCCTAAACCCCCCTAATAAAGGTTTAACCCTTTGATCACCCCTTTACCAGTGATCACCATATTAGTGTCCCGGGTGACACCAGTTAGCTAGTTATTTTCTTATAGCGTCAGGGCACCCGCCGTATATTACCTAAATAAAGGTTTAACCCCCTGACCACCTGGTGGGTGATATCAGGTTTTAGCGTCAGTCAGGGTCTGTGTCGCCCCAGGCAGCATCAGATGCACGCACGCAACATACACCTCCCTTAGTAGTATAGTATCTAAATGGATCAATATCTGATCTGATCAGATCTATGCTAGCGCCCCCAGTAGTTTAGGGTTCCCAAAAATGCAGCATTAGTGGGATCAGCCCAGATACCTGCTAGCACCTGCGTTTAGCCCCTCCGCCCAGCCCAGTCCAGCCCACCCAAGCGCAGTTTCAATCGATCACTGTCACTTCCAAAAGACAAAACACATAGCTGCAGCATTTGCAGAGTCAGGCCTGATCCCTGCTAACGCTAACAGTTTTTTTGGTAGCCTTTGAAGCAGTCGCTGACAGTCAGGTGCTCTTTTTTCCTTTGAGTTTCACTAGTGTACCAGTAAATTTAGAGGCCAAAATGTCCAATCGAAGGTACACTAGTGAAAAGGCCTACACGTTTCTGAGCCTGACAGATGAGAGTGAAGAGGAAATCACCCATCTGTCTGATTATAGCTCAAAATACGAACCAGTAGACAGCAGCGGCACCCTGAAAGATAGCTCTGATGACCTGGTAGTGATCCCTGCCAAGGTCAGGCATACCCGACCCCGTTCTTCTGCTGTTGTTGAGGTGCAAGAACCGCAGTGCTCTCGAATAGAGCAGAGGGCCAGTACTAGTGCTGCTCATCCTTCTGGTGAACTGGCAAGCACCAGCAGCCTAGTACTTCCTGGTCATGCATCCAGCACTGCAGTAACACTTGGTGACGTGGTGAGTCCCATAAGTGCAGTTCAAGATGGTGAGGTGGCTAGCACAAGTAGTGTCCCGCAGCCACCAAGAAGAAGACAAACACAGGCCCGTCGAGTCCATAGTGCCCTTCCTGCTGCATTTGTCAATCTGAATCGGGAGCCCACCACTTCTGCAGCACCCGTACTTCCCTCATTTACTGGCCAACCCGGAATTCAGGTGGAAACAGTTGATTTTACGTCACTTGAATTTTATTCGCTGTTTTTCACAGAAGATCTCTATAGATCTATTGTTGACCAAAGCAATTTGTATGCTGGTCAATGAATTGCCGCTAATCCCCAGTTGACCCTTGCCAGAGATTGGAAACCTATTACGGTTTCCGAATTAAGACTTTCCTGGGCCTATCCCTCCTCATGGGCATAGTTAAAAAAAAAGTGAATTGGGTCCACTGACCCAATTCACCATATGTCCGTGTTCGCTGCCTCCATGACCAGGACACGATACGAGCAGATCTTGTGGTTCATGCATTTTAATGACAATGAACTCTGTCGTCCTCGGTGTGACCCTGGATACGATCAGCTCCACAAAATTCGGCCCCTCGTAAAACACTTCAACCAGCAGTTTGCAGCCTTGTTTACTCCTGTTCAAGTTGTCTGCGTTGATGAGTCCCTGATTAAGTTTTCTGGCTGCTTGTCTATCAAACAGTATCTTCCCAGCAAGCACACCAGATATGGGGTCAAGATGTATAAGCTCTGTGACAGGGCAACACATACACATACACATACAGAACGCTATACATATAGTTTTATGGTTTACGAGGGAAGAGATAGTCACGTGGAGCCGGAGAACTGCCCAGATAATATAGGGAATGCTGGTAAGAGTGTGTGGGACATGGTGTCACCCTTATTCGCAAAGGGGTACCACTTGTACATGGACAATTATTACACGAGCGTGCCACATTTTAGTCACCTTTTTGATTGTGGAATTGGCTCATGTGACACTTCGCTCGACCAAAGTCTTGTAGAGTCTTGTAGAGTCCTGACTTAGACCGGGGGAGAGAGCCTCCTTGAAATGTAATAATATGAAAACTGCACAATTTGTTAGCAGTGAAGTGGAGGGATTCATGGAATGTTTTCGTTCTGTCCTCCCTTCACGCATATACGACAGTCCAAATTCCTACGATGACTGATGTTGTGGAGAAACCCCTCTGTGTCCACGAGTACAACCTTAACATGGGAGAGGGGGACCTCAACAAGCAGTTGTTGGCACCGTACCTAATCGCCCATAAGGCCAGACGCTGGTATGAAAAAGTGTCTGTATATTTATTCCAATTGGCTCTACTGAATGCTTTTGTGCTATACAAAGCTTCAGGATGAACTGGATCCTTCCTAAAATTCTAGGAAGAGAAATTTTCGCAGCCCTTCTGTTTCCAGACGGTGCTATGCCCCACCTTCCCAATGCAAATGCAGTGAGAGACATTTTCCGTATGTCCTCCCTGGTACCCTTTCCCACAGAACACCCCAAAGAAGATGTCGTTTCTGCAGAAAACGTGGATTTAGGCGTGACATCCACTTTTATTGTCCCTCCTGTCCTGACCAACCTGGTCTCTGCATCGGTGACTGTTTCAAACGCTACCACACACTAGTGGAGTATTAGCGTAGGGTACAGCACTACACAGTCCTATGGCACACAGGGTCTTGAAAGATGAGATGGCCATCACATTTTGAGAGACCCTAATCTGGAACATTTACAGTTTATATAAAGGTGAAATAAAACCCCACAAAAACAAAAAAATAAAAATAAAAAAGCAAGAAATTGTTGTGGTTTTAATTTTCTTCTGTCTCTATTGTTCTCTCTCTTATATTCGCTCTGTTGTTCTATATCTATTGTTCTCTCTCTATTGTTCCTGTATTTTAGAACTGTAATGTTTTATTTTTACTATGTTTTATTATATTTGCTTTGCAGGTATGGTATGTCTTACTGTTATACTGTAATGTTACTTTGTTTTCATTTTTGCTTAGCAGGTATACCATTCAGCTGCAGCACGGGTTTATTTATTCTGACAGCAACAGCGCTTGCTCCCACAATATGTAAAACTGTGACTCCAGTGCAGTAGGAGGTGATTTCACCACCACAGTTAAAAAAAAGAACATATATGCCGAAGCATGAGGGCAGGGGTGGAGGAGCGATTTGCTCCTAACATTAGGGGCAGATTGCCCCAAGCTTCGGCATATATTTTTTAGGCACAGATTGCATTAAAAATGTTTTATTTTTACTATGTTTTATTGTATTTGCTTTGCAGGTATGGTATGTCTTACTGTTATACTGTAATGTTACTTTGTTTTATTGTTAACCATCATTTGCTTAGCAGGTACGCCATTCAGCTGCAGCACTGATTTATCTTGACAGCAACAGCGTTTGCTCTCATGATACGTAAATCAGCAACTCCAGCGCTGTAGGAGGTGATTTTACCACCACAGTTAAAAATGGTGCATGTATGCCCATCATTAGAAGGGGATGGATAAGGGCGGTATTCTAATGGTGGGCATACCCACCGATCAAATTCTTTTTTTTGTTCAGCCCACAGGCTGCATGAAAAAAAGAACATTACAATATATGCCCAACAAGGACCAGCAATGTACTGGTATGTTGAAATTTGAGTGGTTATAACAGAATGATGCATGCAGGTATAGGTATCATCTTGGTATCATTCTTTTCAGCCAGCGGTCAGGTTTCATGTAAAAGCAATCCTACCGGCTAATTAGCCTCTAGACTGCTTTTACAAGCAGTGGGAGGGAAGGACCCACCCACCGTCTTCCCAACAGGGAACCTGAGAATGCAGACGGTGGTTCTGCCACCATATCCGGTTTCTCCGGATATATACAGCGTGATTGGAAAATTGGGAAAGCATTTTAGCACACCGATCTTGGTGTGGTCAGATGCTTTCAGGGCAGAGGAGAGATATAGGATCTAATAGACTCCAATGTTTTCAAAAATTAGTACCTGACACTACCTATTACAATCATGGGGGATATTTACATTCCCTGAGATAACAATAAAAATGATAAAAAAAATTGAAGGATTAGTTTAAAAATAAAAAAACAAAAACAAATTAAATAGTTAAAAAAAAGAAAGAAAAAAAAAGCACCCCTTTCCCCCCCTGCTCACGTGCAAAGGTGAACGCAAGCATAGGTCTGGTGTCATATGTAAACAGCAATTGCACCATGCATGTGCGGTATCACCGTGAAGGTCAGATCGAGGGCAGTAATTTTAGCATTAGACATCCTATGCAAATCTAAAGTGGTAACCTGTAAAGGATTTTTTTTACATAAGCTTTAATGTTGTGAATAAAATGCCAGGACAGTTCAAATCCCCCCCACATAACCCATTTTTGGAAAGTAGACACCCCAAGCTATTTGCTGATGGGCATGTTGAGTCCATGGAATATTTTATATTTTGCCACAAGTTTCGGGAAAATTACAAACTTTTTTTTTCTTTTTGCACAAAGTTGTCAATGAATGATATATTGCTGAAACATGCCATGGGCATATGTGGAATTACACCCCAAACTACATTCTGCTGCTTCTCCTGAGTACGGGGATACCACATGTGTGAGACTGTTTGGGAGTCCAGCTGTGTACAGGATCCCGAAAATCAATCACTGCCTTCAGGCTTTCTAAGGGCGTAAAATGGTGATTTCACTTCCTCACTACATATCACAGTTACGGAGGCCATGAAATGTCAAGATAGCACAACCCCCCTCCAAATGACCCCATTTTGGAATGTAGACACCCCAAGGTATTTGCTAAGAGGCATGGTGAGTATTTTGCAGCTTTCATTTGTTTTTGAAAATGAAGAAAGAAAAGAAAAATGTATATATTTTTTTTCTTTTTTCAATTTTCAAAACTTTTTGACAAAAAAGATCTGCAAAATACTCAACATGCCTCTCAGCAAATAGTGTGGGGTGTCTACTTTCCAAAATGGGGTCATTTGGGGGGTTTTGTGCTATCTGGGCATTTCATGGCCTCCAACACTGTGATAGGCAGTGAGGAGTGAAATCAAACATTTACGCCCTTAGAAAGCCTGAAGGCGGTGCTTGGTTTTCGGGGTTCTGTACGCGGTTAGACTGGCAAAAAGTCTCACACATGTGGTATCCCCATACTCCGGAGAAAAAAAAATAAAGTTTGTAATTCTCCTGCAACTTGTGGCAAAATATAAAATATTTCATGGGCTCAAAATGCCTCTCAGCAAATAGATTGGGGTGTCTACTTTCCAAAATGGGTCATGGGGGGGGGGGGGTTGTGCTATCTTGGCATTTTATGGCCTTCGAAACTGTGATAGGTAGTGAGGAGTGAAATCAAAGATTTACACCCTTAGAAATCCTGAAGGCGGTGCTTGGTTTTTGGGGTCCTGTACGCGGCTAGGCTCCCAAAAAGTCTCACACATATGGTATCCCCGTACGCAGGAGAAGCAGAAGAATGTATTTTGGGGTGTAATTCCCCATTTAACCATATCATGTGTGAGCAATATATCATTTAGTGACAACTTTGTGTAATTTTTTTTGTCATTTTTCAATCACTTGTGACAAAAAAATAAAATATTAATATTCAATGGGCTCAATTTCCTTGGGGTGTCTACTTTCCAAAATGGGGTCATGGGGGGGAGGGGTTGTACTGCCCTGCCATTTTAGCACCTCAAAAAATGTGATAGGCAGTCATAAACTAAAAGCTGTGTAATTTCCAGAAAACGTACCCTAGTTTGTAGATGCTATAACTTTTGCGCAAACCAATAAATATACGCTTATTGACATTTTTTACCAAAGACATGTGACTGAATACATTTTGGCCTAAATGTATGACTAAAATTGTGTTTATTGGATTTTTTTTATAACAAAAAGTAGAAAATATAATTTTTTTTCAAAATTTTCGGTCATTTTCCATTTATATCGCAAAAAATTAAAATTGCAGAGGCTAGAGGGCTTCATTCTGAGGTAAATCTGTCGGAATGTGCTAGTATGTGGTGTATACTAGCACATTATGACATTATCCTGCTGGGGCCCAAATGTTTATTTATTTATTTTTTGTGGTTTACTAACACTTTAATTTACATTGTTGCGCACAGTGGTGTACGGTACAGTTTCTAATGCATATTTTAGTAAAATCAAAGTTCCTGAAAGAGAGTCAAAGCATTGAGTCAGATTAAACCCAATAAACAAAATATGAGATAGGCAAGGAAACAAAGTTCGTATTTCAGAAACTTTAATATAAAAGGGAGTGTGTCATAATTATCAAAATGTTAAAAAAAAAACTTATGTTGCCATATAGTAAACAATAAGTTGCCAACTAATTTGTGCTGGTAAGAAAATGAAAGGACCTAATTGGTTGCTACAGGCAATTTTTTTTCATTTTCACCTACTTATGATTATTGGATTCCCCTATGAGCCATAATTAAAGTCTGTAAAACAAGTACAATTCATCAAAAACATCCTCCAAGAGAGCTCTCAATGATTGAACTACAATGTTTACTTTTTTTCTGATGTCAGAGTCATTCATGATGTTTAATTTCAGTCGGTTGCAGATATACTCATATGTGTTTTGTTTTTCTCTGTTCAAATACATCCTTGCCTGAACATGCACTTAGATTTGAATATAACAATTTGTATGAGTGGGCGACAATTGAAACCCAAGGAGGTCAACATGATTTTGCAGCTCTATTTAAGCAAGAACAATTTTGATGCTAGACAAGCTTATGAAAATTTTCTTTGCTGAAGAGCTATAAGTTAACTACTGGTTCCTGTCCTGATGACTCATTGCCTGTGACTGGCTTTATATATCTGTGCAATTTATACACATCATATATTTATAATTATAAAGGAGGTGATTCGTTAAAATGACTCATTAATGTGTCAAGTCTACTCGATGCCTTTTGCAGTTCACACAACCTGATTAGGTGCAGGAGACAGCTGGGGACTCTGAGCCAATGTGAACACTTCACAGGGGGAAAAATTCCCACTATTAAGCTGACTATACATCATGCATTCTAAATATGCAATCTCAATTTAGTCTTTAGATCTACCAAAATCTTGTAGTAGAAGACCCACTTCTCAATTTGCTTGTAGTAAGATAGGCTCAAGTACCATGTACAACAAAATTGTTGGTACATCTAAATACAATTGTTTTGATTGCAAGGTGTATGGCCAGAAAGTGCACCCAATACTAAAATATAGCAGTGTTAAAAGAGCCTTTTCATGATATGAATGGCCCTAATTACAACATATGTCTACCAAAGCACACAGGAGGCATCTGTGGCAGCTCTGCATAGAAACCAATCAACTTCCAGGTTTTTTGTCAAAGCTTAATTGAACAAGCTGAAGTTAGAAGCTGATTGGCTACCATGCACAGCTGCACCAGATTTTGCACTCTCCAAGTTTAATAAATCAACCCCCGTGCCTCTTCCCTGTGGCCAGAGGAGTAACTATAGGGGTCCCAATTGTGACCTGGTCCTATGCTGCAGGGGGTCAATGCGGCCCCCCTGTCATATTTGTCTACACCTGGATGAGAGTTGCTGCATATAGAGCAATCGATTCCTGCATTTCTGGAGTCGAGGAGAAGCGGGCATTCCTGCAGGGAGGAAAATCCAGGGAATCAATTACTCTATATGCTGCCCCCACTGACCCTCTCATCCAGCCTGGTGCTAGGTGTTTCCAGCAGCCATCAGTTGCTAGGACTTCTGGTTCTGCCCCCCACCCTCCCAGCAGGCAGATAGGGCATGGCATCTGGGGGTGTAAACTGAAAGAGCCAGCTGTCATATTTGTCTACACCTGGATGAGAGTTGCTGCATATAGAGCAATCAATGCCTTGCATTTTTGGAGACGAGAAGAAGCAAACATCAATTGCTCTACATGCTGCCCCACCAACCCTCTCATCCAGCCTGGTGCTAGGTGTTTCCTGCAGCCATCGGTTGCTAGGACTGCTGGCTCACACAGGTGACACATGAAGCCTGGAGGGAGCCAAAGACACAGCAAGAACGGACTTCCGAATGCACACTGAGAGCAAGTGAGTGCCGCTGATCCTATCCATCCCCACCCAGCACTGCCTCTGATCCCCTCAACCCCCCACAACTGCTACCGATCCCATCAACTCCCCAGCACTGCCACTGATCCCATCAACAGGGGGCCCTTCATGGTTTCTTGAATCTGGGCCCTGAAGGATCTTGTTACCCCTCTGTCTGTGACAGCAGCTTTGTGATGCCAGAAGGGCCTTGGGAGGTCATTGCTGGCATAGATATAAATCCAGTACCTGTGGTTAACATTTTACAAAATATGATACACTATCTTGGTCTAAACTAACAAAACGCAATGCCTTTTTATTAAGTTGTTTTGTTCAATGCTATCCATGGAACTTGGCTGTTTGAAATGAACACAGGGGTTTCCGAGGTCTGTATTCCTTTCAATAGATGATCCCATTATTGCAATTTACCTCCTACTCTTCTCTCTTACATTCTGATACAATCAGGGCAGTCATAGAGTTTTTTTCTATTTGCAATCTCTTAATACAGATGAAGATATATTTTACAAAATATAATTAGAAACTGTAGCCTATTCCCTAAAAAGAGCAAGTGCTACAGTTTTAATTTTATTATATGAAACTTGATTGGTGGTTAAAATAATTACAGTGTGGTAATTGTAAAAGAAACAGTTTTATAATTTTCTTGTCTGTGGTTGTTCTATTTATATGTTTTCTTTCCTTATATCAATTTCTCCAAAGAATATATATTTTCTTTATTTTACTTTTCTCACTATTTATTAGTGTACATATTACTTTTTTTTGTAAATCATAGAATATAGAACTATAACACAAAAAATAAATTAATAACAGCATCACAACCCAAACTACTTTCCGATTACTGCCAAAACCATGTGGTAAAACAAAGAAAATATAACTGCACAAAAAAAATCCATTACAAACAAATAAGGTCAGTGTTGCAAGTTTATGGAAACATCTATAATAACGTTTGTAGAAAATCCATACATATGGACTGCCAATAGCAGGTAACAGGGAGCCTGAGGCAAACTTCACAGTCAGAAGCAGCACTTGTATGGAGTGCTGACATGGAGGCTTAGAGAAAGGAATGGATGGAAAGACTTGGAACCCTATTTGTGAGTAAAGCAAAGGAGCAGCGGACTGAGCTTCCCTGGTTTTCCAAACAGATCCTGTGTCTCCTGGTGGACTCTATACAAGTGCTGCTACTCACTGGGAAGTTTGACTAGGGCTCGCTGTTACCTGCTACTGACAGTCTATATGTATGGATTTTCTACAAAGTTTATAATGGACATTTCCATGGACTTTCAACACTGATCTTATTTACTTATTCATAGTGGAGGCTTTTTGTGCTGTTATTTTTTCTTTGTTTTAGAACATAGAACTATGTAAAGAAATAATGGACATACTTATTCAAGGACTAAGACTTAGACAGGTTTACTTCCACAAATCTGCCGGGCAAAGATGTTTGTGAAGGAGTGAATATAAAAACCTCTAAATCCAATTTGAAGATTCAACATTGTCCACTTTGTCTTTACCTACACACATGTTACTAGTATGCATGAACTGGTTGCACCCTTATACCCCGTACACATGATCGGATTTCCGTCAGAAAAACCTTGGATGGTTTTTCTGACGGAATTATGCTCAAGCTTGCCTTGCATACACACGGTCACAGAAAAGTTCTCGTCAAGAACGCGGTGACGTACAACACTATGACGAGCCGAGAAAAATTAAGTTCAATGCTTCCGAGCATGTGTCGAATTGTTTCCAAGCATGCGTAGGAATTTTGCGCATCGGAATTGCTACAGACGATCGGAATTTCCGATAGGAACATTTTCAGTCGGAAAAATAGAGAACCTGCTCTCAATCTTTTGCTGGCGGAAATACACACGGTCGGAATTTCCAGCCAGAAGCTCACATCGGATTTTTGCTGGTGGAATTTCCGATCGTGTGTACGGGGCATAAGGGAAAGATTGGGCCTGCTTAAAATGTAGCAAAAGATGACATGACTGGTTAAGGTACTTTTGGGGGTTGATTTATGGAGGAAAATAGTTAGGTTGCTCACTTTTCAAGGGAAATTTAACTTTGCAACTTTGCAACTTTGACCCCATTAGTGTATGTGGTAAAATTTCACTTTACAGATAATACCCAATTATGCAAGGAAAATAAAAATGCAGCATCTTTGCATGCACATGATTGGATGATGATAGTTCATCTCATTTAGGCAAATTCCCTTGAAAATGCAACTTCTTTTGCAAAGTCAACAGCCCATTTGCCTTTAGTAAATCAACCCCATAGACTCTCAAAGAGAAAAAGTGCTGTTTTGAACTAGATTGGGTAACAATTTCATCTGTATGGGTTCCTGCAGATGGGGCCATATGGCTACTGTTGGAGGAAAAAGTTAATCGGACAGGTTAAACTACTTTTTGTCTCACTGGAGCCATTTCCACTCTGCCCTCCCCACTTTCTTGACATAACTGTAAAAGGCAGTCCTATATAGTATATAGTATAGTATATAGAAAGCTTTAGGATGCAAGAGAAACGAGGGACTTTAAAAATAGTATTGCATAAAAAACTTAGGAAATAAAGAGCTGAAGAATAGTCATGAAGGGAAACATGTCAGCAAGTAAATGTAATTATAGCATCAACGTCTGTGAATTTTGTTGTCTATGGCCATTTTGCTGTAAAATGGTACAAGATGAATGCTTTGTTTGTGTTTGCCTCTTGTGCAACATTTACTCCTATAGTGACCATTCGAGAGGTTTACCAAATCTGATAACATTAATGTTTATGATGCTGGAACAGTAGCCCAAAGTTGGTCCAACCAGTCCAGTCATTCAGATTTAAGATTTGCAAAGGTGAATTTTAACTTGTTGCAATAAATTTCTAAACTTTGTTTTTAAATTGCATACATTGGTACACATGCATATTTAAAACCACTTACTGAAAGCAACATCTAATTTTGCATGGAAAATACTTTCATGCATGAATAATCTTTGAAAACTGATCATTTTGATATCTGTATTGATTGAACACTGTAAATTTCTTCAAACATTTCCTTTGGCACAATTAATGTTAATTTACATAATTTCTCAATTTATAGCACTGAAGTAAATCCTTAAGCACATTTATCTTATTTAATTAGAAAATAAGTTATGCTAGGAAGATTATGTGAATGTATATATATGGTTTATTAGCTTTTTCATTAAGTTCCCTCTAATTGAGTACTTAGCTTTCAATGCACAAATACTTTTTTCATTATTTACTCAGAATACATGTTTTCTTTCAAATGAGGCTAATCATTTCAGAAAAGGAATTATGGATGTAAAATTCTCCATATAAAGACCCCCTTTGTGCATCTATGGCATACAGGTGGCTACAATGGTAATTTTGTCATTGTTTACTACTATAATAAAGGTATCTATAAATGTGTAAAAATGTGTAAAATTGCTAACAAGAATAGGACATTTTACTGAATAGAAAGTAATCCTTGCAGTGCAGGGGCAACCCCAATGCAACGGAGCAGTTTTATTTTCCCTACAGAAAAAGACTCTCAATGCCTGGCAATTTTATTTTTTAAATGCAGCGTACCACAATGCTAGGCACATGCCTTATGGTTTGCTGCAATGTGAGTCAGTTGCCACCTATTGTATTTGTGGGGTGCTAAGATTGATAGCACTGCACAGAGTGCCTTGTGTTACCTAAGCAGTAATACGCACATTACTGCAATAAATATACCTACAGGGGGCCTAAAGGCTAACTATACTTTAAAATAACCTAATTCTAATGACCTATGCTAAACCCTCTTGCACTTATAGATTAGCAGGCACTGCGATTAAGGAGCCTGCACCATATCGAGTGGTTCTCAGGTTTACAATTAGTCAGCTTACATATTCCAGCCAATGAAGAAACCTTGTAGTACCAAACCCTTCCAATGCAGCAGCCCTTTTCCAGAAGTCCAATATCCAGATGTATGCATTATTTTTTTTTACTTTCATGGCATGTATTTTTTTTTAAATCCAACTCAACCATCACTTCTCTATCCTTACCTATTGAAACTTCTACGCTATTATTTTGAACATGCACCCCTCCCCTGCACATTCTGCCCACCAAAATTAAGGGGGAAACTAAAACTCCATATTACTTCCTGTATTCTTCTGTTACAATATGTATAGGACGGTGAGGAAGTTGATGGAGTATGTAATGGCTGGAGCAGAAGACAAGGGCTGTGCGTATAATAGAAATATAGTATTACCGCTGGTGGGACAGGCCCAGAGTAGCTGGAGTTCAGAAAAAGCTGAAAGGACCAAATGGAACAACAGCTAAATCTCAGACTTTTGTCATTTTAAAAGGTACCCATAGGAATCTTACCTTCAGTATACCAGTGCTCTACATCAGCTCAGATGCAGATCAGAGACTTCCTGTATAAGATCTGTATCGGATGGACACAAAGCAGGAATCAGAAGTCTAATAAAACTTCTGATGTCTCCATAAAGAGAAACCGTCACCACAGTAAAAGATGACCAAAAAAGTGACCAAGTAATAAAAAAAAGCAAAGGTGTACCCTATCCCCCCACACATTACATTTCTTTTCTCCCCATATCTTGCAATCCCTGGCTATACTTTTTTATACTGTCATAGCCTTCTGTTCCCACAACCTCTTTCAAACATTTATTGCACTGTAATAACCTCTACACTCCTCACCTGTACATACCTGCAACCATTATACTCTCTGAACATCTCTTCTGCACATACTGCCTTTTCTCATATTTTGGCAGAGTTTTCTCCTGCACATACTGCTTGCCTTTATACCATCCATATACTTCCCTTGCACATACAGCTTGCTATTATATGCTTTGAATTCCAATTCTGAACATACTGCTCACTCTCATACCCTCCACACTCCTCCCCTGCACAAGATACTTTTCATCATACCCTCTGCACCCCTCCCCTGCACATTCTGCCCACCACCACACTCTTTGAACTGCTCTTTTGCATATGCTGCCCATGGCAACACCCGTGCCATTATACTCAGCCCCCCCAAATTAAGGACATTTGGGGACATGTCATACTTTCTGCAAAGGTAAACTGTAGACACCACCCTCACTCCTGGGATCTCTGCAATCTATCTATTTGCACTATATATTTTCAGTGGCATGGCAAACCAATTATTGTTAGTAGGGGCAAATGTTATATATTTTATCATTTATTATTTTATGTTATATATTTTACTAGTGAAACAGTTAGGAGAGTACAGCAGTCGGCATGTAGACTACTTTCTACAGTTCTCCTACTTTTATGCAAAGAAGGAGTCGGGGGGACATTTAAAGAGTAACTGCACTTTTGTTCAGAAAAAACATTCCCCTCTGGGTGATCTATGTGCCTTGCAAGGATTTTACCAAACTTTGTTGCAGATTCCTACATTTTGTTTATCTGAAGAAATCACTGTTTGCTCCTTTGTGCCCCCGTACTGTGTAAGTCTAATGGGAGTGGTTTCATAATTATCAACCAGCTACAGGGCTTTAATATGGAAAACTGCAGGGTCTGCATCCCTTTAGATGGGATTTTCTTTTGGGAGTATCTCACTAAAAATGACATTTTTGTTGCAGGGGATGCCTGAAATCAGACTTGTATCTTAGTGCAGACTTCTGGGAAAATCTGTGAGCCAATCACACAAGCAGGAAGTTATGTTTCTGGGGAGTGGTCAGTACACATTCTGTGTACAGAACACCTGCAGGTAGCCATATTGCATTGCATTTTCAGCAAATTACAGCAGATGCAGATTGAAAAGGAAAGGTAAATTTTAATCACGTTCAATTACAATATGACTTGTGTCACAATTGTATACGCTATATAATTTTTTCTTTATTTGCTTTTTTTTTTTTTTACCTACAAAAGTGAAGTTACCTTTTAAATAGCTCTGACACAGTTGCAGCAATGTATACAATTATACTACTATTAGTATGCTATGGTGACACAGTTTTTGCCCCCTTGCCATGTGGTGATACTGTTTTTGCCCGCTTGTCATTAGAAACCCCTGTCCACCCAGTCTGCTCTATGTCTTTTTGACACTGCCAATAAAAAATAAAATAAAATGTAAGAATCACAGGCACTGACTGTTTTTTTTTTTTCAAGCATGAGGATTCTAGTTTTTGGACAGCTCAAGATCACAAGATAAATGTTATCATTCTTGTAAACACTGTCTGTAGCTGTGTCAGTAAACTGAATAAATGTACCTTGAACTACCTTGTCCTTTTTTTATATAAATACTTTCCTGTAGGTATTTTCCTGAAACACATACAAATGTTTATCCTTTGGTCCTTTAGTCATTTTACGTATGTATTATTTTGGCAAAAAAACAACACGGTCATTTGTGTTAAGATTGGTCTCAGAGAGAGACATAGTCTATGTAACAGAAATAGCTTAAAATAAGGGCAGAAAAACACAGCACAGCAAATAATTATCATAACCATACAATGCTTTTGAAGCAAAAATATAAAGCACAAGGGGAATAAAAAACATGCTATTTATAACATAAATTGCAAAGCTTGATTTTTCTTTTTGCAAGCATCATGCTGCATATTGCCACAATGTCTAATTCATATTATTTATTACTGCAGTTATTAATACAGTGCAAATTATAACTTGGTTAACAAATAACATGTATTACTGCCGTAGGAAAGCAATGCACATTTTCTAAATTAATGAAAGCTGATATCTAGATAGCTGTTGCTGGAGGAAAGCAGATGTTCATAGAAAAGCAAATGATAATGGCAAGATAGAAAGAGACCTGATGTTGGAAAATTAAGCCTTAGCTATAGTAGTGTTTCCATAAATTAATAAAATACACCTGTCATGAGAAAAAAATGATAGGCTGCCACTGCAGACCTCCTCCACTGAAAATACTAGGTGTCTACCCATGGTGCTAATGCTTTGGCTTCAGTGCTCTCTGAGTTGCTGACCCAGAACAAGTATAAGATAACAAATTCTGACAATTTTATGACACTCATGAGCTGCATGATTTTTTTAAGGACTGTGACCCATAAGTAATGAAGCCAGAAAAAAACAACACACAAATAGCATTTTCATAGTAAACCTGCACTGGCAGTATGCCATGTTTTTTGGATGACAGTTATTATTTAAAGCATATCTACACTCAAGAACAAAAATGTAATATATTAAATGTTATATTCTTCTATACTTTTAATAAAGATTTGATTGTGAAAAAAATGTATTGTAGCTTACTAGTCTTTAAATGTGGATGTATTCGATTTCCTTTTCAAGGCTTTTTCCTCTTTAATTTCACCTCTCTATCTGTGGAGAAGCATCTCTGTTGGTGTGTTCTGTTGTTCACAAATAGAACAGAGAACAAAACTAACAGATAAGAGTCAGTAGAAAAAAATAATAAAACCAACTGGTGAAATGATCGTGCTATCCAGCAAATACAAGTGTTCTTAAATCAGAAATGCATTCAATTTGTCTTAATCTACATTTTGTAATGTGGTAGTGGGGTCCAAAGTAGACTGTGTAACTTCATCTTTGTCTGCTAGCCACATCACCAATCATCCTCAAAATTCTTGAATTGGCGACTATAATAAGCTTCTTATCATTCACATTTCAATTTGTCAGTAAGAAAGATGACAAAGGGTTCATAGTTTAAATGTTTGTGAATATTTTTCCTGCAGTTCAAATAAAAGGGGTACCCAGATCTTATGACTATTGATACAAGTTGGGGGGGGGGGGGTACTGGAGCTCTATGTCTTAATATACAAAAATATAAAAACCTGAAGACTTGACCAGGTTGGCTGTGCTGTCTGCAAAATGAAAAAGTTCTAATTTATAAGGAACACCATTATGCTAGTGTCTGCATGTGAACGAGAGCTAAACTTTCAGTATTGTTGAAAATATACTTTTAAGAACATTTTCTTTTTCTTCTTTTGTTTAAAATGGGAAACTCTTCTGACCTTGTATAAATAGGTTTGCTCCCAGATTATTATAGGGTATTTAACAATTGTGAGTTTGAATGGTATATGCAAATTTATGACATCTGCACCTATTCATGTATGCATGTGAACAGCAGATATTGCTGGAGCTATTATAGGAGCTATTAGTGTCTCTTGCTTGATCCTATTATGCAAAATATTGTGATACAATGGTTATACTGTAGTTGACCTTTTCCTGCATATGCCAAATACTGAATAAATGTATCAGAATCAGTTGTTTTATGGATTTAAAAAAAGATAAAATAAAAAAAAAAAACAGTTGTATCAACTGAATACTTAATACATGCTTGAAATTATTTCAGACACATGAGTACATATAAGGTAAGGCAAAAGGTAAACATGAGGATCCTAGAAAAACACTTTTCTAGGTGTTGACCCGAGTAAAACTTTATGAGAAATAAACAGTGAATTAACATTTACCCAAAGAATACAGTGGGGTTGATTTACTAAAGGAAAGGTTGCTTATCAAAGTGCATGTTCCCTGGGCTTAGTAAATAGGGTAAAGCTATGTTCACTGTTAATACCTAATCATTTCCCCCCAGGAAATGGGATTTTGTTTGCACATGTTTGAGCGCCTCAAGGAAACACATCACAGTCTCACCACTAGGGATGGGTGAACGGTTCGGCCCGAATATAAGTTCGGGCCGAACTTTCGTTGTTCGGATGTTTGGTGAACATCCAAACAAATGGGTCGTTCGACCGTTTGTTCAGCCCCCCCCGAACCGACCACAATGCATTGCGGTGCTGAACAGTGCATTGCAAGCCCCGATTGGCTGAAGCAGTGAAAGCTTCAATCAATCAGGGCACAGAGCACTGTCAGAGTCATGATTGGACGCTGTCATCATGACTTTATACAATCATGGCTCATTCCTGCCCCACAGTATAAAAATATGTGGGGCAGCCATTTTCAGTGTGATTTCGGCATGGAGAGAGATAGAACAGGCTCAGTGCTATTAGTTAGTTGGTGAGCAATTCTGTGCTATTTTGCTTCTACGTCAGTGTAGAATATTAGTTTAGTGTCAGTCTAGGGATAGTGTGAGTGTAGTAAGGAGGACCATTATTCAGCTTTGCATAGTGTGCAGCTAGCTTGGCACAGGTCAGATAGTTTCACTGTAGTGAAGAGAGCCAGTGTCAGTAATCTTGACATTAGTGTATAGCTAGAGTAGGGACAGTTCAGATAGCATCAGTGTAGTGATGGTTGAACACTGTCTATTTGATTGTGTTACTGCCAGTTTTATGCCATATAGTTCTGTGTGCGTTACTGCCAGTTTTACGTCATATAGTTCTGTGTGCCTTACTGCCAGTTTAAAGCCATATAGTTCTGTGTGCATTACTGCCAGTTTAAGGCCATATAGTTTTGTGCATTACTGCAAGTTTAACGCCATTTACTTCTGTGTGCGTTACTGCCAGTTTAACGGCATATAGTTTTGTGTGCGTTACTGCTAGTTTAATGCCATATAGTTCTGTGTGTATTACTGCCAGTTTTACGCCATATAGTTCTGTGTGCGTTACTGCCAGTTTTACACCATATAGTTTTGTGTGTGTTACTGCCAGTTTAACGCCATATAGTTCTGTGTGCGTTACTGCCAGTTTAAAGCCATATAGTTCTGTGTGCATTACTGCCAGTTTAACGCCATATAGTTTTGTGCGTTACTGCCAGTTTAACGCCATATAGTTTTGTGCGTTACTGCAAGTTTAACGCCATTTACTTCTGTGGGCGTTACAGCCAGTTTATTGCCATTTACTTCTGTGTGCGTTACTGCAAGTTTAACGCCATATAGTTTTGTACGTTTCTGCCAGTTTAACGCCATATAGTTCTGTGTGCGTTACTGCCAGTTTAACGCCATGTAGTTTTTTGTGCATTACTGCCAGTTTAACGCCATATAGTTCTGTGTGCTTTACTGCCAGTTTAATGCCATATAGCTCTGTGTGCGTTACTTCCAGCTTAACCCCATTATAGTTTTTTGTGCGTTACTGCCAGTTTAATGCCATATAGTTCTGTGTGCTTTACTGCCAGTTTAACGGCATATAGTTTTGTGTGCGTTACTGCCAGCTTAATGCCATATAGTTTTGTGCGTTACTGTACGTTTGGCGCATTATATTGCAGTATATTATAGTGTATCCGTGTATTGTGTCTGTGTAGTGTGAGTACTCAAATTAAAGTGCACCAAACACCACTTTACATTGATTAAAGTAAAAAATTGTATAATAATTACTAAAGCGCTGATGTGAATGATTGTATCAAATTGTGAACCAAAAACTATATTAAGATGAACAAATGATAGTGACTGCTATTATTGTGTTAGGTGCTGATATCACAAAAGAGTGAATATATAAAAAGTTAATAAAGCGCTACCATCAAACTTAATATAGCACAGTGATCCAATAAATAATGTGGTACAATAAAAGATGTGATCCTATAAAGATTAAATAAACTAATCATATATATGTGTCCAGTAAACTACACTAGATATATATTAATTACCGTTCTTCCAAAATGCTAGTAGATTTCTGGAGATACTGGGAAAAAAGTCAAATACCACTCATTTGTAAGATAAAACACAAAAGGACAATGATACCCAAATGATCAGGTGTGTAGTCTCTGATGATGTTCACATGTGGTGGATTGCTTTCAAACCTTCATTGCTTTCAATCCTTCATAGATTGATATTGCTTAAACAAAAGAAAGGACATACCGCATTGCGGAAATAAATAAACTAAAAACGACACGTGGATAATAAAACACAGTTACACTCACTGTGGCACTGTTTATAAGCACTGCCCCCTCCCTCCCAATAATGTCTGGGAGGACAACAAGGAGAGGCAGACATTCCCTTGGCACTGTAAGGGAGCCAGCAACAAATGTGTCCACAGGCAAAGGTGGATATGGTGGTCAGTCCTCAGGCAGGGCAAAACTTCCTCTGTTTAGTGAGTTTGCCCATGCTATCCAGCCACAGCATGCAGAGGAGGTGGTGGACTGACTTACTGAACCTTCCTAATCCTCCTCATCCTCTGTTACACAAGCAGAGACAAGTGTATAGTCCCCCGCAGTTGCCAGTGTGGATAAACCTGCCTCCTTGTCCACATCTATTCCTGACATAGCCCCAACATCAGCCATGGAGGAGTTAGCTGAGTTATCTGACCACAGCATCAGCCACTTGCTCCTTGATGATGTCCAGCCATTACTGGATTCAGCCTAGAGAGAGAGGAGAACACTGGTAGACAAATTGGCGTTCATGTTCCCCCAGCCACAGTGTATTGCCAAGTTGTCTCCAGTGGTAATGATGATAGTAATGATGATAGTAATGATGATGATGGAGGAGATGGAGATGATGATGAGGTCACTAATGCGACTTGGGTGTCAGATAGAGCAGAGGAGGAAACTGAAGATGAGGCGTCTCAACCCCAAGGAGGCCAACATCAAGAAAGAGTAGAGAGCAGCCACCCTATTCCATCACATGTTGCAGCTGTTATCTCCCGGCCCACTTAACAAAGTTCAGCTATCTGGGCCTTTTTCAGCACATCTGCAGCAGATTGCACTATTGCTATCTGCAAACTGCATCTCAGGCACATCAAACGTGGCAAAAACACTAGCCATTTGGGTACCACATGCTTAACAAGGCATTTAACGTCCAAACACTCAGCCCGTTGGCAAGTGCACCTAAAAGCCACTCAAAAGGGGCACAAATCTGTCCCTCCTCCTTACCCACTCCTTACCCGGTATAGCAGTCTGACCCTGCTATACCGAGTCATTACCTCTCAGCAGCCTCCACTGACAGGGATGATTGTATAGCACAGGGTGTCCCAAGTCCTAGCAGCACATCTGCCAGCAGCACACCTCCAGCTGTAGACTGTAGCAGGCAAATTTCTCTGCCCCATCTGCAGTAGCAGAAAAAAAAATACAGTCCCTGCCACCCATATGGCCAGTGTCTAAACGCAAGCTTGTCAAAGCTGTTGGCTCTCCAACTTCTGCTTTTCATCCTGGTGAATTCTGCCCCCTTCCGTGAATTCTCACAATGTTCTGTACCACAATGGCAGGTTTCCAGTTGCTACTACTTTTCACGTAAAGCCATTCCATCTCTCTACCATCATGTGGAATGTTCTGGCATTGTTGGGCAAGGCAGTCAGCCGTAAAATCTACCTTACTGCTGACACATGGTCCAGCAAGCATGGGCAGGGATGATATATTTAGTTCACAGCACACTGGGTAACGCTGCTTGCAACTCGAAAGGATGCAGGACAGGGCTCGGTGCTGTGGCTTGTTGTGCCCCACATCTCCATACAGCTGGTGGTGATGATGCCAGACCTGTGAGCTCTACCCCTCCTACTCTTCCTCCGCCACCTCCATACCCTCCTCTGCAGAATTGTTCTATGAACATCAGGTACCCCCTAAGTGTTCAAAGGGCTATACCA
The DNA here is from genome assembly GCA_037952925.1 of Lithobates clamitans. Classification (NCBI taxonomy): domain Eukaryota; kingdom Metazoa; phylum Chordata; class Amphibia; order Anura; family Ranidae; genus Lithobates; species Lithobates clamitans. The sequence goes on from JBBGZY010000755.1 coordinate 1,955,912, forward strand.
TGAGTCAGGCTAAAAGGTACCATGCAGTGCTTCAGAGTGTGTTTAGGGGACAGAACCACACTGGAGCAAAGATTCTTGCAGCTCTGCAGGGACAGGCCCAGAGGTTGTTCACACCACGCCAGCTGGAGCCAGGAATGGTGGTGTCCGATAATGACTCAAACCTCCTGTCCGCCCTTAGACAGGGAAAGTTGACACATGTGCCATGCCTGGCACATGTCCTCAATTTAGTGGTGCAGCATTTCCTAAATTCATACCCAAGGTTGCAAGATGTTCTGGCCAGAAGAGTCTGTAGCCATTTCAGGTGGTCATACACAGCCAGTAACAAGGCAATCCCTGTTGTGTTCCTGGAAGTCTGCTGGAGCAGACTCTGCATGGCAATATGGACAGGGCATTGGAGACAGAGCAGCAGGAGGAAGAGGAGGACTTCCTTTCCTCTCAAGGCCCACTTTATCCAGACACCATCATTCCTATGTCACAGAACACACAGGAGGATAGAGGGGAGGAGGATGAGGAGGAAGATTCTGGCTTTCATAGGCTTTGAAGAAGAGGAAGGCATGCTTCAATCTGTAAGCGGTGGCTTTCCAACCTCAGGACCCTTGGGAGTAGTACGTGGCTGGGAGGAGGAAGTTCCAGATGCTGTCATCCTGAGTGACCCCGAGGAGTCTGCTTCTCAAGCCTCTGTAAATTTGAGGCGCATGGGCAACCTCATGCTTCAAAGCTTGCAAAAGGACTGAAGAATATATGGCATAAAGGAGAAGGATGATTACTGGTTGGCAACCCTCCTTGACCACCATTGAAAGGGGAAGGTCTCGGAACTCATCCTGTCCCCACAGAGAGTGTAGAAGATAAAATGTCTTGACGATACGTTAAAGAGGATTTTATTGAACGTTTTTCCTGACTTAAGGAGGTTATAGTGTCGTGGGAAAACTTAGTTTTGAGTCTTCTGTTGGTTAGGAGAGGAGCGTTGGAGAAGGCATCTGCCTAAGTCAGGCATTTTGGAATTTTTTTAGTCCTTGCCGCCCAGGGCTGTCAGTTTCCACATCCCATTGGCAGCATCTGCATCACATGGTGGATGAGTACCTGGCCAAAACAGAGATGGAGAGCTTTCCAGCTGACGATCCACTGACTTACTGGGTCATGAGAATAGACCACTGGCCAGAACTTTCCCAGTATGCTACTGAGTTGTTGGGCGGCCCTGCATCCAGTGTGCTTTCAGAACTGGCATTTAGTGCTACAGGAGGTTTCGTTACTGATCAAAGAACGCGTCTGTCCACAGACTCTGTGGACTGTTTGACTTTTATAAAAATGAATCAGTCCTGGATTACCAGCTATGAAGCCCCTGATGACGATGTCACTGATTAAGTCTTTTTGGGATGAATCTCTGCAGGACATCGAGGCTTGCTAGCTTTGAGGGTGTTCAATCATTTCATCTGGAAGAATGTTTTTGGTATAGGTTTCATGGGCACAATTAACACCCAAAGACCAATTTTTCTGCACCTGTTTGACAGGTGCATATCATTGCAATTTTTTACAGCAAGGCCAATTTTTGCTTTCACCAAGATTACCTCTATAGGGTTATGGTGGGAAGGTGCCACCGACACCCAAAGACTAATTTTTACGCACCCATTACTTCTATCCAAAGTCAAAGTGACACCAGAATGTATTTAAAAAATCTCTAATCTTGTTCCCAGTGCACCACATTGTAGCCTCATCATGCACACTGGCTCCCCAGCTGTTGCTGAGCAAAATAAAGGCAGCTTGCAGGGAAAATGTCATTTTTTTGGTGTAATAAATGCAATTACTGCTGCAGAAGATTCTAGACATGATACAGATCTGCAACTTTACAGGTAGACTAAGGGGACCCCCCAGGCACTATATTGGAAGGAATTTTTCATTTATAGAAGAATTGTTTTCCCCCATGGGGGGAAAATTTCTGTTTTGCTTCAGGCCGTTTTACATGAATTAAGTGATATAGATTCACAATTTACCATTTGAAACCAAAATATGTATTTTGTAGGGACATCAGTGTGTGGATTTAGCTTTTTGTAGATTTTATAATACAATTTTTCATTTTTATGCTTTCACGTTAAATATCAAAACATCACTACTCATTTAAAAATTACGTTTTCACAAACTTTTTTTATTGATACATGTCCCCCAGGGCAGGACCTGGACCCCTATAATCGTTGTATGCCCAATTACTTGCATATAAGCCTTCAAAATGGGCACTTTTGATTTTTGACATTCGGGTCCCATTGACTTTAATGGGGTTTGTTATTCGGGTCCGAACTCTTGCGGTGTTCGAAAGTTCTAGTGCGAACCAAACAGGGGTCCGTTACGGCCCATCCCTACTCACCACCATGTTTACTAAGGTCAGTGAGCATTATCCTGGAAAGTCAACTTTCACTTTACAGAGATACATTTACCTCTGTAAAGTTAGATCAGTTATAGTTAGACCAAACTTTTTAAAGTTTGCAAACCTCCAAAATGATTGTCAAAAGGAATCTGAACCAGGCTACAAAATGTGTGTATTACAGAGCAGCAAAAGATTACAAATGTTGCAGAATGCCTGAACATGGCCTGAATCATTTAATTTAAACATCCTACCAATGATACTAAGATAGACGTATGGGATCTTCTGACACTGGCAGTTAAGCTAAAGCAAAAGCAAAATCAATCAATCCCCTTTCTCCTTGAGGCCTCTTGGACATAATAATTTTGGTTTTTGGCTTGGAATAGCCAAATTCAAAAAACTCAGTCTGAATTTAACATCATCTGAAATTCAAGACCATTTCTAGTGAACAGTCTCTATTCCTGTAATGAATCAACCTCCAAGTCTACCTGGAAAATTTCCCTTCTGTTCCCATGACTGTTACACTGCATTATTGCACATTTCAAGAATAACAGAATTAGAGCCAAGTGAATGACATACCTGGGCACTTGCCAGAATTGACCAGGCAATGCCGTAATTTTGATTCCATTGCTGGGTCATTAGCATTTTTCCCAGTCTATGGTCTGGCAATCCCTGCTTAGTTGCTCCAGGTCTGCCTACAGTAACAATGGCCGCTGGTGCTTTACTCTGCTCCTGTCTTAGCCAGGTTATTGGCTTAGCCATTGATGGTTTACATGCTGGTTGCCATCCACCATAGAATTATATGACCCTATGTGGACCAGCTATCATTTTTCCCCATCCAGTATCATAACCTCCCCTGTGCTTTCTGTTCCCCCTCCTGCTCTCTATGTGGTTCTCGGCTCCCTTTCATTGTGCCTTCTAATTTTCCATTTCATTCACCACCAGTATTACACAGATCACATGTGTGGCACCCTCTAGTGTGTGCTAGATGTAATATAGAATTTGTAGTGTAGGTTTGTTAGTGCAGGAAAAAATTAGTTTGGCTCAGGGCTAAGCCTGAGCTGTGAATATGGGTCAGGGTTCAGTGAGTCAGGGTTGGGTGACTCATCCTGACATCTCCTCTGGTGCCTCCCCCTGGTCTAGAAGGAAACTTCTGGAGCTAGTGGGTGGAGGTTAGGGGGGCTGTTTGGAATATTTATGAGGGCCTCAGCCAATCCCTAGTAAATGGCTGGCAGGGGGCAGGTTCACCTCATAAATAGGCATGAGCCATAACAGCAGGGTAGTCGGGTGGAAGATGGAGATATAGTGCTGTGGAAACTGTCCATGGCCCTCTGGGGTACTCCTTAGTCTGGGGAGGGGTGATGTTGGGCCGGGGCTTGGGTGCTGGAAGGATCCTGCCACAACACATGGAGGAAGCCCTTCCTGGAGGCAAAGGAGCAAGTGGAGGAGAGTGTGAGTAGAGCAGCAGTGGATTTGCAAGGGGGGAGATTGCCATAAGTAGCCAGTTCTCCCTGAAGACAGCATTGTGCCAATTCTTCATTCCTTTCCTGGGAGATCTTCTGCAGAGTCAGCCAGGTGGGCTGGTGTGAGTCAGTCTGGAGGACTGCGGAGGTAAGTTATCATGGAGGGCTAGTGAAAAGGGCAGCTGCAGCCAGGTGGGTTGGCAGTGCCTGAAAAAGTGGTGCTGGGACCAGTAGCGACAGGAGGGAGAGTGCAAGCTGATCACTGTGTTTTGCTACACAACAAGGGACTTTGAGTTCCTGCCTCCAAAAGGCCATTGCTAAATCTGACTGTGCCTGTCATATTTATTTACAGTGATCCATCTGGAGTTCTGCAAGCAAGTAAAGGGCAGGGGGAGTGTTGAGGAGGCTGTATATAGACTGTATATAAATTGTGTATAGAAAGATGTCCCTGAAGATGGTGCTAAATTGTTGTTGCTGAAGTCAAATGGGCATCCCATAATCTCCCATTCGCATTCAAGTCATTAACCCTCAATGAACCACCAAAACAAAGTCACAGACTGTTCTTTGACTCTGCAGTGCCTGCAAAAATTTGGTGTGCCTGGCTGTGCAGGGTGGTTGATCCTAGTTCTACTGCGGCCCCTTAGGGGGTGCGTTACACATGGTTTCCTCAAATCAGTCATATTTACATTAGTCACTTGACTAATTTTTCATGAGTTTTTTCATCACATTGGTTTTGTCATTGTCATTGCTTCCTCCTCCTTACTGTCATAGTCTTCTGTCACTCAGCATTAATCCCTCCTAAACTTTTGGTTGAGTTCATCGTCCTCCTTCATCTCTTTTCAAGTGCCCTTTTAGCTATTTAAACTTGCTACACTTAGGACTGTCAATGTTTTGCTGACCAATTGATCCTGAATAAGCCTAAATTTGTTACAACAAACTGTAGCACACTTTGTTCAAGAGTTGGTTTCCCTGTATACAAAATGGCTTGTTATTCCGGTCCTGATGTATTCACTTCTGTCTTTCACTTATATTATTCCTGGTAATTGTGCAGTCCCTAACTCCTCTTCAATAAATTAGCTATTTAACAGCACCTAATACTTGTGGCATTTAAAACTTCTCTCACTTGTGGCGCAATTAGGCTAAACCCACTGTTTGATCCTGAATAAGACTAAATTTGTTACAACAAACTGTAGCACACTTTGTTCAAGAGTTGGTTTCCCTGTATACAAAATGGATTGTTATTCCGGTCCTGATGTATTCACTTCTGTCTTTCACTTATATTATTCCTGGTAATTGTGCAGTCCCTAACTCCTCTTCAATAAATTAGCTATTTAACAGCACCTAATACTAGTGGCATTTAACATACAGTATTTAGAAACATTTCTTAAAACTTCTCTCCGCTCCCCCCCGCTCCTCCCAATACTTTACCCAATTATTAGGTATTTTCCTGGGTTTGGGTATGGTATGGTTTTCACACTTTGTCTACACAACAACAATGAAGGGTTCATAAAATAAAACAGTAAAGTACATGACAATAACCCAAAAACTAGATCTTTAAAGTGTCTGACCTTTGTTAAGTACTATACAGATTTAGCTTTGGCTAACTAATTATGGGCCAAGCTGTGTTGGGAAATGAGCTTGTTGTGTATTCATTCGTAATCTTTGTCAAGCTATTTCTGGATTGTTCTATTTTAGGAACAAAACGTATTCACCTTTCATATAGTAACTATTTAAAATGTATGAATGCAGCCCGGTCTGTGAGTTCAATAAATAAGATTTTAATACTCTCCAGTACACCTATTTTATTTATGTTGAAGCCAAGCCGCCTACAAACTGCTATGATTTTTTTTTGTGTTCACTCAGGAAAACAAGCTCATGATATAGTAGGTGACAAAATGGTAAAGGCAAATGGAAAAAGTCATTTCTGTTTTGCTTCAGGCCGTTTTACATGAATTAAATGATATAGATTCACAATTTACCATTTGAAACCAAAATATGTATTTTGTAGGGACATCAGGGTGTGGATTTAGCTTTTTGTAGATTTTATAATACCATGTAACATCTTTTTGTTCTTTCACCATTACTATTGTTTTATGGGACATAGAGTAAAAACTGCCCTGCATAAATCACATTCTTGAAATGAAAAGGCTGATAGTCTGTCATTAATCTAAATACATGTACAGCAAAAATTTGACTAATAATGCAGATTTAGACTTTAAAATAGTTTTTTTACCTTAATAGTTCAACTATACACTGCCAAATATTTACAAAATTGTTCGTAAAACATGCCTTTAGCGTCCTTACTGGGTATACAACGTTTCACTGACAGGCAGAGCAAAGTGTCCTTTGCGCTACCTGATATTCATTGCTTTGAAACATGGTCTATTAATAAAGGTTTTCACACAGGATTTCCACAGCTTTCTTCCAAAGCGCACACATTTTTATTTGGATTCAATTGAAAATCCTGGTAGAAAGTTGTGTGAAAACATTTATAAATAAACCCCTATGGTGTGTGATGGGACGTTAACGAGGACCAAAAAGAGAAATCACCAAAGATTTTAGGACTGTAAATCACTTTCATAGACACAGGGCTGAAGTATTGCTAAATACTGTCATACTTGAGAGACATCATAAATCCATTGCTTACCAATATCTGAGCATGTTAAAAAACAACGCTCAAACAACCGTGCCACAAATGTAAACTCAAATTACCCAAAATACAGCACACAATAGGGTTGATCTAGGCAAATAGACTGTGTAATTTGCAAAGTGCAGTTGTGCTCTGCAAGAGCAGTTGCTCCAGAGCTTAGTAAATGAGCAGAAGCTCTGCTAACTTCTATCATCCAACCATGTGCAAGCAAAAATGCATTTTTTTCCCCTTGCAGGCAATTGGGTATTTTTTGTAAACCTTACCTCATTTACTAAGCTCTGGAGCAGCTACACTTTCAGACTCTATTTGCCTTTAGTAAATCAACCCCAATGTGTAAAAAATGAAAACAAAAATACAGAAATAATAAATGAAACTACCAATTAAAAAAAAACTGCTGCTACCTTAATCATGATGTTGAATCTCATATAACACATCTACATCAAAATAAATAAATAAGAAAATATATATAAGGTAGCGCTGTGAATACAAAGATACATGTTTTAATTACCTTGAATATACACGCATCAATCTTAAAACAATTCCTTATATCACATATATTTAGTGTTCATTTAGAAAAAAAACGTATGGTCCAAATAGCACCTGTAATGCATGTAGTAAATCAATCAAATCAAAAGAATTAATGTGTATCTTGCTTTTCCATGAGTTAGGGATGGGTCAAACTCCCCCTGTTTGGTTCGCACCAGAACATGTGCACAGGCAAAAAGTTCTAGCGAACATGATAACCCTATTAAAGTCTATGGGACACAAACATGAAAAATCAAAAGTGCTAATTTTAAAGGCTTATCTATCCATCGTCAATCACGCCGCCCAACGGACCTAAAAAAATTAAAGAAAAAAGAAAAAACTCCGCGTCCATGGGAGGCCTCCTGGTAACTGCCTTCTTTAGGCTTTAAAAGCTGTTATATAGGCAAGGGCGGGGCCACCTGCTGATTTAACTAGATGACCCAAACCCCCTCTGACATCACATGATGTCAGAAGGGGCGGGTCAGTCGGTTACATCACCGGGTGGCCCTGCCCTTGCCTGAATAACAGCTGTCACAGTTAAGAGGCAGCAGTCGCCGGTAGCCCTCCCACTGAGCTGGCCTGCCAGGCTGCTTGCTAGGATAAGGATCTGGTGTGGATTTTGGGGGGACTCCATGCCATTTTTGTATTCATTCTCTCATAGGGTTCCCCTTAACCACTTCAATGCACTGTATTATAGACTGTACTAGACTGCCTGCACTGTACACTGTATATATATATATATATATATATATATATATATATGTGTATATATATATATATATATATATAAATATACTACACAGTATATATATATATATATATATATATATATATATATATATATATATATACCCTGTTTCCCCAAAAATAAGACCTAGCGTGATTGTCGGTGATGGCTGCAATATAAGCCCTACCCCCCAAATAAAATAAGCCCTAATTAAAGTCCTTGTAGGTCTTATTTTCAGGTTAGGGCTTATTTTCGGGGAAACAGGGTAGGGCTTATTTGGGGGGTAGGGCTTATATTGCAGCCATCACTGACAATCACGCTAGGTCTTATTTTCGGGGAAACAGGGTATACATATATATATATATATATATATATATATATATATATACTGTGTAGTATATTTATATATATATATATATATATATATATATATATATATATATACACACATATATATATATATATACAGTGTACAGTGCAGGCAGTCTAGTACAGTCTAGTGTACAGTATATAATACAGTGCATTGAAGTGGTTAAGGGGAACCCTATGAGAGAATGAATACAAAAATGGCATGGAGTCCCCCCAAAATCCACACCAGATCCTTATCCTAGCAAGCAGCCTGGCAGGCCAGCTCAGTCTAACTAACCTGCCTAATCTAGCTCAAGTTCTCTCAATCTCCTCCACGTATCACACTACATTCAGCTGCTGTGTAAGCAGCCTTATATAGTGTGGGGCGTGGACTTAGCCCCGTGAGCCATGATTGGCCAAAGGCACACTGCCTTTGGCCAATCACGGCTTTTATAGCAGATCGCTCTGTGATTGGCCAAAGCATGCAGGCCAGGTGCATGCTTTGGCCAATCAGCAGCCGTCAATGCACTGCAATCCCGTAGTGTATTATGGGGCACTCTGCGGCGCTCGAATCTGCCGCAAATGCCCCATACGCCCCAAACACCTGATGTTCGAGTCGAACTTACGTTTGATTCGAACACCGGAACTGTCCCTATCCATGAGTGCCTTCTTCAATCCAGGGACTTATTTGGGTTACAAGAGTACTTTTTTCTTGATTTGACTTTTTCTTTTTGAGTGAAATCCTGTCTTTCGTGTAGAAATAGTCTTTGGCTTCTGAAACATATTTGCAACACTTATTTCACATAACTATCACATTGGGCATATTTGGTAATGTGCTACATAGTATAGAAAGAAAGCTTAAATAGTTCAGGAGAGACTACAGGCTGTATTATCAACATCTAATCTAAGCAAGCTTCATCATTCTCCAGAATTGTACTTTTACAATGCCGATTTGAAACATAAAAAGTATAAATATTTAAAAATATAAAGGTAAAATTTATTTATGGCTGGTAATAGTTATGCAATAGCCATTTTTCATAAATATATTATTTTAAAAGCCTGCATTAATGACACATATCACTGAATGTTTGACTTTTTTTTAATAGATAAAAAAAGAGCTTTCTTTTAAATTCCTGATTAAATACTGTACTGGTGACCCCACAATAGGGATAAAACTTTTTCGCGGAAGGGAGTTAAACAAGACACGTGGCCACTCATTAAAATTAGAATAAAAGAGGTTTAAACTTAAACTACGTAGAGGGTTCTTTACTGTAAGAGCGGCAAGGATGTGGAATTCCCTTCCACAGGCGGTGGTCTCAGTGGGGGGCATCGATAGTTTCAAAAAACTATCAGATAAGCACCTGAATGACCACAACATACAGGGATATACAAGGTAATACTGACATATAATCACACACATAGGTTGGACTTGATGGACTTGTGTCTTTTTTTACCTCACCTACTATGTAACTATGTAATCCACAATGTGAGAAAGTGCTCAAACTTGCCTTCGCATCTATCAAATCTCACTCACAAGATTGTGTTGCCTTTCATACTTAAATGATCAGCAAATAAAGCTCATAAAATGTCATCTTTAGTCAGTAATAGGCTTTCCCAGGTCCAGTCCCATTTAAGGAATCTCCAAGCAGTCCACATCCAATAAACTATACTCACAAAGCAAATGGAAAAGTATCAGCCATAAAACATAGGCATTAAAAACTCCAAAAACAGAGACAAAAAACTCCCAGGGGCTTTCAGGCAGCAAAAAATACAAAATAAGTCAATTGGATATATAAAAAATGTATTTTATTAAAACAAAATTACATAAAGTTTAAAAAATAAAGTGAATTTATAAAAACATGAGCTCTGGTATATATGCCCTCGATACTACACCGGATGTCCTAATGGCATAGATAAACAACATTATATACATGACATTTTTTTCAAACTTGATATACTTCTCAAAAAACTCAACGCGTTTAGATTTATGCTAGTTCAAATATTCCTCATGGGGATAAGGACATCTTTAATGGGCAAGTTACACAGGTGACCAGAGGATACTAAAAAACACCCAAGCAGGCGTGGCCCAAATTGAGCCTACGAGAGATGACATCTGCTGAGTGGGAGGAAAGTGAGACAAGGCCCACACATGCACCTTAATTCAATGATAGATTAAGTGTCAGCTCCTTATGTGTTTTACAATTGGAGATCCTTTATGTATATACAATTATTGATTCTCAGATATAAACAGTCCAAGAGTTTCATTTATATGATGACAGTATTCCCATAAGAGACAGGTTAATAAAGGCAAGCCACTGTATAGCTATATATACAGCCATAAGGAGCTGACCCCTAATCTATCATTGAATTAAGGTGCATATGTGGGCCCCATCTCACTTTCCTCCCACTCAGCAGATGTGATCTCTCATAGGCTCAATTTTGGCCCCGGTGTGTCTCCTTGTTGGGCGACCGTTCTGAAACCCACCTGCTTGGGTGGCCAGTATGCTCTGGTCACCTGTAACCTCTCCATTAAAGATGTCCTTGTCCCCCTGATGAAGATTTGAACTAGCATAAATTGAAACATGTTGGGGTTTTTTGAGCAGTATATCAAGTTTAATTTTTTTTATGTATATAATGTTGTTTATCTATACCATTAGGACACCCTATGTAGTATAGAGGGTACATATACCAGAGCTCATGTTTTTATAATTGCACTTTCTTTTTGAAACTTTATGTTATTTTGTATCAAAAAAATATAGTTTATATATATCCAATTGACTTATTTTGTATTTTTTGCTGCCTAAAAGCCCCAGGGAGTTTTTTGTCTCTGTTTTTGTTTTTGTTGGGCCCCTAAATCTATAAAATCTCTCCATCTAGTCAGACACTCATCCCCGCCACAGTGCTGAACAATCAACGTCTCACCCAACTTACGCCTCAGAGAGATCCGGCATGTCGCTTCCGAGAAGAGGACCGACGTCACATCTGGTTGGGGTGCAGTCCCGTATATGACGTCAGCCCTCGTCCTGGTTGCTTTATTAAGTAAAAAAAAAACATAGGGAAATAAAGCTTCCTATGAATCATATGAATCATAATGAACTGTTAAAAGTTGTCAGTTATTGAGATGTAATAAAGGATTTCCACAGCAGTAGTATATATGTATTGTTTGCTGAGAAATAATCTATTAAAAACAATCAGTGGGGATGATTTACGAAAGGAAAAGCGACTGTTCATTTTGTAAGGGAATTTGCACCTTGCTGACTTCCATCATCCACTCATGTGCAATCAAGAATACTGTTTTTTTTTTTATTTTACAAGCACCTGATTGGGTATTGTTTGCAAAGTAAAATACATTTCACCACATTCACTAAGCTCTAGGACAAATTCCCTTGAAAAGTGCAAACTACCCTGCAAAGTGAACAGCTTATTTGCCTTTAGTAAATCAACCCCAATATGTCACCATGTAGTTGTCTTACAGGTCAACACCACCTAAAATGTAACAAACTCATGCTGCTCCAGGTTGGCCCACACCAAAGGACTCTTAATCCAGCATATAAAGGTGACTAGACCAGCTCGCAACTGAATCCAATACAAAGTAAAAATACAGACAACTGCATTCCACAGTTTTTTCGTGGCATTTTTATTATCGCAATAAATCCATAAACGCTGCTACAACTTACAGTTGAGGGAGAGAGAAAGATGGTTAATGCATTTCACGCTGTGCTCAGAGCTTCCTCACAGCCTGTCAAACCACCTGAGAAAGTCAGCTGATATTCACACACAGGCAGATTGCCCAGGTGGGACCAATCAGGACATGGCTGATTTCTCTCAAGCACACTAACAGAGATACCATAATTTAAAAAAAACAAAACAAATCATAAGTCATAAACTAATCTAGAGTTGATGACTGGGAACAAAGAGAAGGCAAATGTATTAAATGCTTTCTTCAACTCTGTCTATACAAAGGAGCATGGGGGAGCTCATGTCCATAATCGGGGTGGTAGTGACATCGCCCTAAATGATCCACAATGGCTCAAAAGTGATAAGGTCCAGAAATATTTAGACAGAATAAAGGTGGATAAAGCACCTGGACCAGATGGCACCTGGATCCTAAAAGAATTGAGCTCTGTCATTTTAAGGCCATTGTTTCTAATATTTAGGGACTCGTTAATAACTGGAATGGTACCACTGGATTGGTGCAGGGCCAATATGGTGCCCATATTTGAAAAGGGATCAAAGTCTTTGCCAAGTAACTATAGACCTGTTAGTTTAAATTCTATAGTCGGGAAGATACCGGAGAGTTTAATAAAAGACCACATAGACGAGTTCTTGCTGGAAAAAAATATTTTAAGACAGCGTATATTCATGAAAGACAGAAGTTTTTCAAACAAACCTGATTTCTTTTTATGAAGAGGTAAGTAAAACCTTGGACAGAGGAGTGGCTGTGGACGTGGTATACCTGGATTTTGCAAAAGCATTTGACACAGTTCCCCACACATGCCTCATGTGTAAAGTAAAGTCTACAGACTTGAAAAGATCAATTTGTAAATGGATAGAAAACTGGCTAAAAGACAGAATTCAGAGAGTAGTGGTTAATGATTATTACTCTGAATGGTCTAAGGATATCAGTGGTGTACCCCAAGGTTCAGTGTTGGGACAATTACTTTTTAATACCTTTATAAATTATACTGGGTCTGGGATTAAAAGTACAATTTCTGTCTTACAGGATTTCTCCAATTTACAAGCCAAACTCAATGCTCTGTCTAATTGGGCAACTAAGTGGAAAATGAGGTTTAATGTTGATAAATGTAAAGTTATGTACTTGGGGGCTAAGAATATGCATGCATCATACATACTAGAGGGAGTACAATTGGGGGAATCAATGGTGGAGAAGGATCTGGGGGTTTTGGTAGATCATAAGCTCAATAATAGCATGCAATGCCAAGCTGCGTTTTCCAAAGCGAACAAAGTCCTTTCTTGTACAAATCATTAGTAAGACCTCATCTGGAATATGCAGTTCAGTTTTGGGCACCAGTTCTCAAAAAGGATATCGGGGAACTGGAGAAAGTGCAGAGAAGGGCAACCAAACTGATAAGAGGCATGGAGGAACTCAGCTATGAGGAAAGATTAGAGGAACTGAATTTATTCCCTCTTTTTAAGGGGAGATTAAGGGGGATACGATCAACATGTAGAAATACATAAATGGTCCATATAGTGAACTTGCTGTTGAGTTATTCACTTTAAGGTCATCACAGAGTACAAGGGGGCCCTCTTTACGTCTAGTGGAAAAAATATTTAACTACTTCAATACCAGGCACTTAGACACCTTCCCGCCCAGGCCAATTTTCAGCTTTCAGCACTGTCACAATTTGAATGACAATTGCCCGGTCATGCTACACTGTACCCAAACAATTATTTTATCATTTTGTTCCCACAAATAGAGCTTTCTTTTGGTGGTAAGTTTTTCTTTGTTTCTGTTAAAACATTTTGTAAATAATTCCCTTTTCTTTCTTCTTCTTGACGGGCACTGATACGGCGGCACTGATGGGCACCAATGTGGTGGCACCAATGAGGTGGCACTGATGAGGTGGCACTGACGGGCACTGATGATGGGCACTGATAGGCGGCACTGATGGGCACTGATAGGTGGCACTGATGGGCACTGATATGTGGCACTGGTATGCGGCACTGATGGGCACTCATAGGTGGCACCGATGGGCACTCATAGGCGGCACTGATGGGCACTCATAGGTGGCATTGATGGGCACTCGTAGGTGGCCTTGATGGTTACTTATGGGTGCCACTGATAGTTGGCACAGATGGGCACAGATGGGCACTGATAGGTGGGCACTGATGGGCATGGATGGGCACTGACAGGTGGCACCGATGGACACTGATGGGTGGCACTGATGACACTGGTTGTTTGCAGTGATGCCCCTAAGTGTGGCATTGCTGGGCATCACTGCAACATAATGGTGCCAATCAGTGCCCATTTGTGGGCACTGATTGGCACAGATTGGGCACTGACTGGGCACACTGGGCACATGTGGATGGCCATGGGGTACATACCTGGCCATTCACATGTTGCCCTTTCCCTGGTGGTCCTAGTGGCTATCCCTGGTGGTCCAGTGTGGTGATCTGCGGGGGGGGGGGCTGCGCTGATAGACAATCAGCGCAGACCCCCCCTGCCAGGAGAGCCGCCGATCGGCTCTCCTCTACTCGCGTCTCTCAGACGCGAGTGAGGAAGAGCCGATCAACAGTGTCTGACACAAGATCGGTGTAGCGGTGTGTCAGACTGACACACCGATCCACCGATCGCCACGATGCGCGCCCCCGAGGGCGCGTGGCGGCATGTTATCCTGCTGGACGTCATATGACGCCCAGTCAGGATAACTGCACCACTTCCCGGACGTCAATCCACTATAGGGTGGGCGGGAAGTGGTTAATCTCCTAATACAGAAACGTTTCTTCACAGTAAGAGCTGTGAAAATATGGAATAGACTCCCTCCAGAGGTGTTTCTGGCAAGCTCAGTAAATTGCTTTAAAAAAGGCCTGGATTCTTTCCTAAATGTATTAAATATAACTGGGTACTGACATTTATAGGTAAAGTTGATCCAGGGAAAACCTGATTGCATCTCGGGGATCAGGAAGGAATTTTTTCCCCTGCTATAGCAAATTGGATCATGCTTTGCTGGGGTTTTTCGCCTTCCTCTGGATCAACTGTGGGTATAGGATTGTGTATATGGGATTGTATTTTTTTTGGTTGAACTAGATGGACTTGTGTTTTTTTTCAACCTGACTAACTATGTAACTATATATATATATATATATATATATATATATATATATATAAAACAAAAACATATATAAATGATGTGAATTCACATTCAAATTCATCTACTGTGGTGAGTACTGTCACCCAAGGGCAAAAGCCAAAATAGACATAAATACTGTAATTTACATAAACATAAAATCGTGTCACTAAATTTCCACCTTTGGGACTATGCATGACAACCCAAATAATGTAATCAAGGAAAACCTCATATATCCATATTTAGTATATATATATGAATGGGATCTTTTATTCATAAAAATGAGTGAGCTCCCATTCAAAGTTTAAGCCTCCCAGGATCCTTGTCTGTAATTGAAATATCCTAAAAACCTCCCGCTTGCACAGGGGTCTGAAGGAATCGACCACCACCCCCCCCCCCCACCCCACCTAGGGGCTACAATTTTTTCTATACCCTGTATCTACAAGGCTGAGGGATCGCCTCCATGTACATCATTAAAATGCCTCACTACATTCGAGAAATGTTTCTTCTCCGTGTTATAGATGTGATCACGGTGGCAATCTCCCAGCCTTCTTGTAGTTCTCCCTACATACCGAAGGGAACAAATCTTACAAGTGATTAGATAAATAACATTCCGGGTGCTACAGTTAATAAGAGACTTAAAGCAGTATTAAACCTAAAACCAAACATTTTTTTTATATTGCAGCTTACCAATTCATAGATGTGGTGACTGTATTTGTTTCTTTTTTTAGGCTTTCTTTCTTCTATATTCATCTGGTGATCCATCCAAGTCTGTTGTAGTTCTCTTGCAGTTACAGGGATGAAACAGACCATTTAACACTGGCAGGGGTGCTTAAAATGATCAGCTTTTATTTATTACTGGCCAGATCACTAGGTGAAAACAGAGGGAAAAAAGCCTAAAAAAGAAAACTAATACAGTCACCACATCTAATGATTGGTAAGCTGCAATATATTACATTTTTGAATCTGGGTTTAATACCTGTTTATTTAAAATTCTCTACCATTCACTGTTAATGAGAACCAGTCACCCCTACAAATGCACATATACTCACAGACGTCACCTAAAATGTAATGTCTGATTTTTCCAACGGTCTCCTTCCATAACAAACTAAATCAATAATCTAGGATCCACATTGAGGAAATGTGTGCCCACCTAGAAACTTAAGTATCTACCTAGTTTCTTTATAAAGTGGATTTTTAACCAAAACCTTTTACACACACACACACATAAAGTAAAAGTACTAAATAAAGGACTGATGTGGAACGTGAACATTAGAATCAAGTTTCCCATATATTGTCAAAGTTAGTAGGACAACCTCTGTCTTCAAACAGTAGCTGTAAACAGAAAGGACTTTATTACCCATCCTTTTTCAAGTGATAATGTGTAGGATCTCAATTTTGAAAAGCAAGGTTTTGACAAGGTTTGTTAATATTTTATTACTATAGGCCACTGGCTCAAGGGTCTTGCTAGGCCCAATGAATTAAAAGCAGAGACATATCAAATACCTGACAAGGTCGATCACTCGCTCTCTTGGAGCATTGCTGACTGGCTCCTCATTTATCATAATGATCTGATCCCCTGGGACTAATTTTCCTTCAGAGGGTCCACCTAAAAAAAGAAACAGAATCAAGCTAGATATCACTGGAAATGGTTATTTTTTCAGTTGCTGTTATTTTTATGAAACGAAAAAAAAAAAAAAAAATGATTTAACAGCGTATACAATGAGCAAGATGTCTAAAAGATTAAACACAAAATAAATCCACAATTTTCACTTTATTTATGACAAGCTAATGCTCATAGTGTGGGTCAGTGGTTGCAACAAGTCTATAAATAATTGCTATTGGTCACAGTTTATTCAGGGCTGCATACATCACCCAGGCACAGGTAACTGAAAAGACTTCAAGAAAAATGTATAAATAAAAATGTGAGTAATGTGACAGGGACTTAGTCATAAGTGCAACTGAATAGCTTACTGCTTCAGTGTAAATCAATGTTCAGGCTTTGGGTTCTTTGGGAAAGATACCATCAACAGGTAAGATATACAGTTCTTAACCAGTGGTAACAGGTAATGAGAGTGTGGGCCATAGCAGGCAGAGTGTAAGGCTGCCATGTGTCACACCCAGGCGCGGACTGGCCATAGGGCAGACCGGGCGTTTGCCCGGTGGGCCGATGGCTTCCAGGCCGCGTGTCTGGCTGTGACATGCAGGGCCGGCTGCCGTTGTGGTTTCCGACATGCAGGGCCGGCCGCTGATGTTATGTGCTACATGCAGGGACATGCAGGGCCGGCTGCCGATGTTATGTGCTACATGCAGGGACATGCAGGGCCGGCCACTAGGGGTGGTGGTGGGAGGAGCGGTGGCATTCTCCACCTACCAAGCCTATCCATGGCAACCCAGGCCGCCGCTGAACAGAAACTCTCTGTTCGCACATGCGCCCGCAGCCGATGGGCACCTGGCAACCAGGACGCCAGTAGAGGAGAAGGGACGGAGAAGCCGAGGAAGAGGTTGCATTGGGGAGGCGGTGCCGTCCATCAGTGAACACAGGTGGCCAAGCTGTGACAAGGGGAGGCAAGCTGTGGGATTTCAGCGCATCTCCCCCGCTCGCCCCCTTCCCCTGTCAGCAGAGCGCGGCTCTCATCTTATTTAGCTGCTCAGCTTGTTGCCGATTTGCTTGTCCCCAACTCCCCATTGGCCACAGTGGAGGGCCAATCAGAAGAGGCTAGCAGTGCATCATGGGACATGTAGTACTGGAGAACTGTAAGCCCCATTGTTGTCCACAGGCAGCAGACTTCAGCCCCCAGCATGCACTCTGCTGGGGGAAAGAGTGAGAACCTGGAACCCAGGAAGAAGCTGAATGACTATTAAAGAAAAAAGAGAGGCCTGTGCTGAGGGAAGCCAAAGAGAGAGCCACGCTGTACCCACACCACCAGAGAGAGAGCGCCACCACAACGCTGTACCCACACCACCAGAGAAAGAGCCACGCTGTACCCACACCACCAGAGAGAGAGCCACGCTGTACCCGCACTACCAGAGAGAGAGCCACGCTGTACCCACACCACCAAAGAGGGAGCCACGCTGTACCTGCACCACCAGAGAGCCACGCTGTACCCACACCACCAGAGAGAGAGCCACGCTGTACCCGCACCACCAGAGAGAGCCACGCTGTACCCGCACTACCAGAGAGAGAGCCATGTTGTACCCACACCACCAAAGAGGGAGCCACGCTGTACCCACACCACCAGAGAGAGCCACGCTGTACCCGCACTACCAAAGAGAGAGCCACGCTGTACCCACCCCAACAAAGAGAGAGCCATGCTGTACCCACACCAACAAAGAGAGAGCCACGCTGTACCCGCACCACCAGAGAGAGAGCCACGCTCTACCCACACCACCAGAGAGAGAGCCATGCAGTACCCACACCACCAGAGAGAGAACCACGCTGTACCCGCACCACCAGAGAGAGCCACGCTGTACCCGCACCACCAGAGAGAGCCACGCTGTACCCACACCACCAGAGAGAGCCACTCTGTACCCACACCACCAGAGAGAGAGCCACGCTGTACCCGCACCACCAGAGAGAGCCACACTGTACCTGCACTACCAGAGAGAGAGCCACGCTGTACCCGCACCACCAGAGAGAGCCATGCTGTACCCGCACTACCAGAGAGAGAGCCACGCTGTACCCGTACTACCAGAGAGAGCCACGCTGTACCCACACCACCAAAGAGAGAGCCACGCTGTACTCACACCAACAAAGAGAGAGCCATGCTGTACCCACACCAACAAAGAGAGAGCCACGCTGTACCCGCACCACCAGAGAGAGAGCCACGCTGTACCCACACCACCAGAGAGAGCCACGCTGTACCCACACCACCAAAGAGAGAGCTACGCTGTACCCACACCAACAAAGAGAGAGCCATGCTGTACCCACACCACCAGAGAGAGAGCCATGCTGTATCCGCACCACCAGAAAGAGAGCTACACTGTCCAGCACCACCAGAGAGAGAGCAGGTCAGTGTCACTGGGCAGAGTAGGCACAATAGGAGACAGGCAGTACTAGCATTGTATGACCATAATAGGATTTGGACATCGTAATATAAAGGGGACTGCACTGTAATCATCGCAGTGCTCCTTTATAGTGCAATCCCCTTCATATCTTTATATGTTTGTGTCCCTGCACATTACAGGTGGAGGACCGACACCAGCCACCCCCGCGAATGTCTACCTACACCCCCCCCCCTCCAGTCCCTCTGGAAAAGTTGGCTGCTCGATCTAAAATGCCCGGGCCTATTTTTTGTCCCAGTCCAGGCCTGGTCACACCTTTCCACTATGTTTGTATGACTCTTCATGTATGTCTGCATGTAAGAAGTGAAAGTGGTGGTCAAAGGACTTCAATTTTTCATGTACTTGTCACTCCCTATCTGCCTGACAGCAAATTCATTGCAGTTGCTGTGTAAAAAAAAAGAGCAAAACCTAATCACCAAAATCTCATATAAGAATTAACGTGTTAATGTAGTTTTCTTTTATTGTCTTCAATCTTTTAAAATCTGTGTCTTTCACTAAAAAAATAGTGATTTTCCTTATTTAGGCACTTCCTGTTATAGAGTGACAGAGGTCACCCATTATTTATTATTGTTATTATACGGGATTTATATAGCGCCAAGGGTTTGTGCAGCACTTTACAACATGAGGGCAAACAGTACAATTACAATACAAATCAATACAGGAGGGATCAGAGGGCCCTGCTCATTAGAGCTTACAATCTAGAAGGGAGGGTCAAGTGGAAACAAAAGGTAATAACTGTGGGGGATGAGCTGATGGAGAAAATGAAAAAACAATTGTTAAGTGTGGGTAGGGTAGGCTCAGTGTCGGGACAAGGTCATCTGGTGCCCAGGGCAAAGATGGAAAACTGCGCCCCCCCCCGCCGCTGTGAACGCCTACAGACGATGGGATCTATACTGGGAATTTGTTAAATACTAGTATTGGCGGCGATCAGTGACTACATCAGCGCACAGCACATCAGGGCACAGCACATCAGGGCACATCAGGGCACAGCACATCAGGGCACATCAGGGCACAGCACATCAGGGCACAGGTCACAGTACATCAGGGTACAGAGCCCAGCACATCAGGGTACAGCATACCAGGCTACATCAGGGTACAGCACATCAGGGCACAGCACATCAGGGTACAGAGCCCAGCACATCAGGTCACAGTACATCGGGGCACACAACATTAAGGCACAGCACATCGGGGCACAAGGCACATCGGGGCACATCAGGGCACAGGGCACATAGGACATCAGGGCACATAGCACATTAGGACACATCCGGGCACATAGCACATTAGGGCATGGGGCACATAGCACATCAGGGCACGGGGCACATCAGGGTACAGAGCACATCAGGGTACAGAGCACATCAGGGTGCAGAGCACATCAGGGCACAACACATCAGGGTACAGGGCACAGCACATCAGGGTACAGGGCACATCAGGGCACATAGCACATCAGGGCATGGGGCACAAAGCACATCAGGGCACGGAGCACATCAGGGCACGGGGCACATCAGGGTAAGGAGCACATCAGGGCACGGGAGAAAACCTCAGGGCAAGGAGCACATCAGGGCACGGAGGCATATGGCACATCAGGGCACATAATGACACATGATGGGGCACATCAGGGCACATCATGGGGCATGTCAGTTCACATCATGGGGCACATCAGGGCACATCATGGGGCACGTCAGGGCACATTATAGGGCACGTCATGGCACATTATGGGACACATCAGGGCACATCATGGGGCACATCAGGGCACATCATGGGGCACGTCAGGGCATATTATAGGGAACATCAGGGCACATCATGGGGCACATCAGGGCACATCATGGGGCACATCAGGGCACATCATAGGGCACATAGCACATTAAGGGGCACATTTTTTACTAGCCTGCATGCAGAGCAGCGCTAGAAGCATCTGTGATAAGTTCTCTCTCTCATGTCACGCTGCTTCCTGGTGGCCCCTCCTCTCTTCTCGTCCATCCCAGATGATGTCACAAGCAAATAGGGAAGGACGAGAAGAGAGGAGGGGCCGTGTGACATGAGAGAGAGAACTTATCACAGATGCTTCCAGCACTGCTCTGCATGCATCTCGATCTACCCGTCAGGCGCCAGCTGTCGGCGATTGACGAGTAGATCCTCCAATGCAGGACAGAAACTCCGCCTGATAGGGAAGTGAGAGGCGGGGCGGGGCTGGTCTCAGGCTTGTGCCGTGTGCAGGAGCGCACTGGGCACATGTTAAATATTATCAATTTTGCACGGCCGGTGTTGTAAACTCTGCATAGGTAGCAGGAATTTTTAAAACACCGGTTCACTGGTGCTTCTATTGCACCCCTCTTCCTCCAGTAAATGGTCCCGCCCAGGGCATCTGCCCCTTCTGCCCCCCCTTGTACCGGCCCTGGGTAGGCTTGTCTGAAGAGAAGGGATTTCAGGGATCATCTAAAAGCTAATAGAGTAGGAGATAAGTGGACAGATTGGGGTAAGGCATTCCATAGGTTCGGAGAGGCTTTGGAAAAGTCCTGGAGGTGAGCATGGGAGGAGGTGACGAGGAACCTAGAGAACAGGAGGTCTTAAGAGGAATGAAGAGAACGAGCAGGTTGGTATTTAGAGACTAGGCTAGTAATATAGCTGGGGGCTAAATTGTGGATGGCTTTGTAAGTAGTTGTTAGTATTTTGAATTCAATTCATTGGGTGAGTGGAAGCCAGTGGAGGTATTGACAGAGAAGGGTAGCAGAGACAGAGCGATTGGTAAGGTGGATGAGTCTGGCAGCAGCATTCATGATGAATTGAAGAGGTGATAGACTATGTAGAGGTAAGCCAATGAGAAGGGAGTTTCCAGATGAGAGATAACCAGCGAGTGAATTAAGAGCTTTGTTGTGTCATTGGTTAGAAAGGGGCATATTTTGAAGATGTTGCAGGGGTTGAGGCAGGACGATTTGGATGCTTCTGCATTGTCATAAATTCACATGCACCTCTGGTGGTAACTACAAATAACCATATTTGCAAGCAATCTGTGGTGTACCAGTCTTTGCGCAATTTTCAAGTTGAGCGTATTTTTAATTCTGTGGTTTTAATAAAGTGGTGTTTTTATAGAAAGCATTATGATTGTTTCCTGAGTGCCTGTTATGAACCTGTGGATGACATTTTGAGGGTGCCAAGAGGAAAAAGGTCACATCATCTATTATATGTGGTAATGTCCCTTAAAGGGACAAGCCCATTTGACCTATAGAGTACAGGTCAAATTGGGAAGTGAGCTGCTAATATTGGCGGTGTTTGTTGTATGGGGTGTGTTGTATTCACAGAAAAGATTAATACACTAAAAAGTTTAGGACATTCACTGAATAACACAACACGTGGACTTTGTTCTTTATTTCAATCCTTTATTTATTTTTTATTTGGATCATTGAACTTTTTAATTTAAACCTCACAGTGGATTGTCACTTACAGTGCAGCGCTGAATCATTTTGTTGTTTTTTCAATTTCAAAGTAGGTGGTACACTTTTAAGCAGATACTGGCAACAGCACAGTTTATTTATTTGTTTTATAGATTTTTTTTTCACTTAATTGCACTTTTTTAGCAATTGTAAAGGTGTGCACAGGGGTATTTCTGTTTCTTATATACTGTACATACATATGGTATACTGTATATTTATATGCATTATACATATTTTTAAATATACCATATAAACTAAAAAAATATAAAAACATGACTCTAAACCCTTTATCTTTATGCTGCTGTCATGCATGTAGAGATAAAAGCAATCTTTGCATACAGTTTACTGTTTTCATGTCCTTCTTTCTTCTAAAGCTAGTTTACTAAGATGAGACATTTCATTATTTATGTAATGTCTCAAGTGTCTCATTTTGTACCAGATGCCCTTAAACCTACAGGGTGGTTGGATGTACAGGCATCTTGGTCTGTTGTTAAATACGGTTTGTGTTTATTTCTATGGAAACAGGAGGAAAAGAGGACAGAAGCACTATCACACTGTGACAGTCTCAGTTATCTCAGGGAGAATTGGTGGTGGTTGGGATAGGATTTTTTTAGCCTGCTTGACTCCTGATCACCTTGGGAGTGGCCAGGTGATCAGTATTTTAATGACCTCATAGATTTACAGTGCCTTGCAAAAGTATTCACCCCCCATTTTTCGTGTTTTGTTGCCTCACAACCTGGCATTAACATGGTTTGTTTGAGGATTTGCATCATTTAATTTACAGAACATGTCCACAACTTTGAAGATTTTTTTTAAAATGACGCAAACAACAAATAGGACAAAATAACAGAAAAAGTCAATGTGCATAACTATTCACCCCCCTAAAGTCAATACTTTGTAGAGCCACCTTTTGCGGCTATCACAGCTCAAAGTCACTTTGGATAAGTCTCTATGAGCTTGCCACATCTTACCACTGGGATTTTTGCCCATTCCTCCTTGCAAAACTGTTCCAGCTCCTTCAAGTTGGATGGTGTGTGCTTGTGAACAGCAATGTTTAAGTCTGACCACAGATTTTCTATTGGATTGAGGTCTGGGCTTTGACTAGGCCATTCCAATACATTTACATATTTCCCCTTAAACCACTCAAGTGTTGCTTTAGCAGTGTGTTTGGGGTCATTGTCCTGCTGGAAGGCGAACCTTCATCCTAGCCTCAAATCACACACAGAGTGGTACAGATTTTGCTCAAGAATATCCCTATATTTAGCACCATCCATCTTTCCCTCAACTCTGACCAGTTTTCCCAGTCCCGACTGCTGAAAAACATCCCCACAGCATGATGCCGCCACCACCATGTTTCACTGTGGGGATGGTGTTCATTGGGTGATGTGTTGGGTTTGCGCCAGTTGATGGCCAAAAAGTTCAATTTTAGTCTCATTAGACCAGAGCACCTTCCTCCATACATTTTGGGAGTCTCCCACATGCCTTTTCGCAAACTCAAAACGTGCCATTTTGTTTTTTGCTGAAAGTAATGGCTTTCTTCTGGCCACAATAAGCCGAACTCTATGGAGCATACGGCTTATTGTTGTCCTATGTACAGATACTCCAGTCTCTGCTGTGGAACTCTGCAGCTCCTCCAGGGTTACCTTAGGTCTCTGTGCTGCCTCTCTGATTAATGCCCTCCTTGCCCGGTTCGTGAGTTTTGGGGTGCGGCCATCTCTTGGCAGGTTTGCTGTTGTGCCATGTTCTTTTCATTTGGTTATGATAGATTTTATGGTGCTCCTAGGGATAATCAAAGATTTGGATATTTATTTTTTTTATAACCTAACCCTGACTTGTACTTCTCAACAACATTGTCCCTTACTTGCTTGGAGAGTTCCTTGGTCTTCATGGCAGTGTTTGGTTATTAGTGTCTCTTGCTTAGGTGTTGCAGCCTCTGGGGCCTTTCAAAAAGGTGTGTATATGTAATGACAGATCATGTGACACTTAGATTGCACACAGGTGGACATCATTTCACTAATTATGTGACTTCTTAGGCTCGGTTCACACTAGGGGCGGCACGACTTGCAGGTCGCCTCACCGAGGCGACCTGCACACGACATCCACGGCGACTTGCAAAACGACTTCTGTATAGAAGTCTATGCAAGTCGCCTCAAGTCGCCCCAAAAGAAGTACAGGAACCTTTTTCTAAGTCGGAGCGACTTGCGTCGCTCCTATTAGAACGGTTCCATTGTACAGAACGGGAGGCGACTTGTCAGGCGACTAGGTCGCCTGACAAGTCGCCCCTGTGTGAACCAGCACTAAAGGTAATTGGTTGGACCAGAACTTTTTATGAGCTTCATAACAAAGGGGGTGAATACATACACACATGCCAATTATCATTTTTTGTTATCTCTGAAAAATAGTTTTAGGTATCTAATTTTACTTGACCAACTTAGACTATTGTGTTCTGATCCATCACATATAATTCAGATTAAAAAAAGCATTGAACTAAAAGCTGTAATGTAACAAAATAGGTAAAGAGTCAAGGGGGGTGAATACTTTTGCAAGGCACTGTAAGTAGGTTACTTGTTTCTACTGAAAACTGCTAGAACATTCAATGACGGCTGACATCGAATGTTCATGGCAGATTACAAAATTTTGGCTAATTTAGTTAATAAATAAATTGTTATTGTACAACTGAAGTGAGATTATATTTCACAGTTACTGAAGGTCATTGCTGAAGCGAAACATTAAAGCTAAATACCAGAAATTCAGCTACTTTGTAAAATGTGCTGGATAAGTAGGGGTTAATTCCAAGAGGAACATGCCATGTCATAAAATTATTTCTTTAATTTACAGTTTACATTTTATTCTGAGTGGCAAGAGCATAGCTATTGCTGTTCTGACCTTCAAGGTCTCAGCTCCTGAGGCTACAGAATCACATGCAGCCACTGTACCTGCCCTTCCATTCACCCATCCCAATCACAGAGTGCTTTGAATTAACTGAACTCATTCACAGAATACAAAGCCTTCTGTGAATGAACAGCAGAGAGAAGGGTTGGGCAGAGCTTTGTGTGTGAGAAGACAGCATCTCTCCCCTCAGAGCTCCGGGAATGTAGTGATAGTTGCACTGCCGGTGCTCCGTCAGATGTAAAGTAAAGTGACCACAGGGTGACATGCACCTCCTTGGACTTAACTGGAGAGTGCAAAATCTTGTGCAGCTCTGCACAGAAATCAACTTCCAGTTTTTTTCTGTTAAAGCTTAATTGAACAAACTGAAGTTAGAGGCTGATTGGCTACCATGCGCAGTTGTACCAGATTTTGCACTCTTTAGTTTTAGTAAATCAACTCTAAGGCTGGGTTCACACTGGTCCAACAAACGCTCTGACATTGGGAGCTCATGCCGCATGACGTGTAAAAATCAATGTTTCCCTATGGGAGCTGTCTTAACTGGTCCGACACAAGTCGGTCCGACTTTGAAAATGCTCCCTGTACTACTTTGGTCCAACTTTGATCCTACTTCAGCCCATTGACTATCATTGAAGTAGGATCAAAGTCGGATCATTGTCCTAACCATCTGACTTTGGCATCCGACATTGTGTTATTTCCTGCCCCCTGCTGTAGCCCCTCCCATTGTGTGTTAGTTTTGATTAGTCAAAGGACAAGTGTACTATCTGAAAAGTCGAATCAAAGTAGTATCCTGTTCATGAAAGTCGGATGGATTTAGGACCAATGTAGGATCAATGTAGGACCAATGTAGGACTGATGTCGTGTAGTATAGTGTGAACCCAGCCTTAGGCTGGGTTCAGCTGGTAAGACAAACGCTCCGACATTGGGAGCTCATGTTGCATGACGTGTGAAAATCAATGTTTCCCTATGGAAGCCGTCTTAACTGGTCCGACACAAGTCGGTCCAACTTTGAAAATGCTCCCTGCACTACTTTGGTCTGACTTTGATCCTACTTCAGCCCATTGAATATCACTGAAGTCAGATCAAAGTCGGATCACCACCTTGACTGATCCGACTTTGGCATGTGACTTGTGCTCCAATGATTTTGAAGGGGAACTCCACGCGAAATAAAAAAAAAACAGCATGGGTTCCCCCTCCAAGAGCATACTAGGCCCTTCGGGTTGGTATGGATTACCCCCATGCTGAAAAAACGGTGTGGGGGTCCCCCCAAAATCCATTCCAGACCCTCATTCGAGCACACAGCCTAGCAGGTCAGGAAAGGGGGTGGGGGCAAACAAGTTCCCCCCTTCCCCCTCCTGAACCATACCAGGCCACATGCCCTCATCATGAGGGTGTGAGTGCTTTGGGGCAGGGGGGCCCTGTTACCCCCCACCTCAATGCACCTTGTCCCCATGTTGATGGGGATGGGGTGGAGAGCTGCAGTTAGAGGTCTGAGACACTGTGTGAGAACTGATTGGAAAAATAGAATACACCCCCCTTCACACACAGCAGAAGAACTCTGTTCTTAAACTGGAAGTAAACTCCCATCTCTTACTTTTACCTATATGTAAGCCTATAATAAGGCTTACCTATAGATATTGTAAATATCTCCTAAACGTGTACCGTTTAGGAGATATTTACTGTACATGCAGCCAGTGACATCAAAGGCGTATGTACTCTGAAGGAACGGCCGCCTGGGACATTCCTTAAGAGCCCTGTGCTGAAAATTGCGGCTCCCGTGCATCATTGCGGCTCCGGCCAGTCACACAGACGGAGTCTGTGGACCCAGAAGGAAGAAGGGTGAAGATGGGAGAACCTACAGCTCTGACATATGAGCGTTGGAAGCTCTTCGTTTTAAGGTAAGTTTAACATAATGTGCTAGTATGCGATCATACTAGCACTTTATGACATTACCTTGCAGGGTACAAAGAAAAAAATAAATAAAAAATACAGTGGTTTACACCTTTCCTTCCTGATAAAAAATGTATCTCATATGTTCAGAAAACTTATGAGGAATGAAACACCAGAGAGAAACGACACTTAGAGCTTTGGAGAGAAACAAGTAAACACTACAGACATATGTGCTTTGTTCAGATTTCATGACTGAGATTTAAAACCAATTTAACTATAAAAAGTGTTTTACTGTATTTAGCGCTTTACCATCGTTTTAGTGGCGCTATTCGGCCGCTTTTAACCCCTGCCAGCGGCCGAGGAAAGGGTTAAAACCGCCCGCAAATCGCCCCTGCCGAAGAGCTTTGCAGGCTTGAGAGACGCTTTTCAGGTGCTTTACAGGCGCTATTTTTAGTGCTGAAATGCCTGAAAAGCGCGTTCAGTGTGAAAGGGGTCTAAACCTTTTATCTAGTCTTTAAATTATTCTACTTGTTTTTTTTTTCCAAAAAATAGTAGCAACAGAAATTTTTTTATGTTAAACCAATAATTTTTTCCAAATTAATCTTCACGGGCCGCGTTACTGAAGGCATGGCAGTGGTGTGTCCTTTGCCTTTATACTTCCTGATATAATGTGTCTCTCTTTCTCATCTTAAAAATTTAGGAGGTATGCAAATGCAGTACATTTATTCTTTGATGAAAAACCCTAGCCCTAGCCAGGTAGGCTTTGAAGCCTGTATCCATTTTAAAGCTTAATTTTACATTTTTATTGGAGTATACCCTTAAAATAAAATGGATCTGGGATGTAGAGAATTAAAAAAGGAGAGTTTCATAACCTGATTTAGTTTCTTTTTCTTTTTCAGAAACATTTGTTGCATTCTTACATACATTTCTGATAATCTGTTTAGCGTGCCATCACAAAATTCATCCTTTAAAAAACTGTCTTTTTTTCAAGTTTTCAAAAAGCCCTCAGTTTTTATTTATGATGTGTAAAGTGACCAAAGTGCTGACTTTCATTTCAAAGCAAAGTTTTACAAGAGGAAACCATAAAGACGGGGCAGAATTAGAGTTTTCCTGGCACTGTAGAAGGTTGTCTTCATCATTAGCTATAAAAAGGAGGAGTTGTGGGGCTCATGTCGAAAAGCATTCCTTGTGATGGTGCACCAAGATTCTAACTTTGCTCTCTGATACTATGTCTTTGTGAACCTATTGCAGACTGATCATTAAAAAACACATTAATTTTTCTTTAAATGATGTGCCAAAAAAAAAAAAAAGGTACAGGGATACACTGAAGCTGCATTCATGATCCATCCTAATCCTGCATGCAAACTACAAAAACAAAACTCTTAAAATTTGTGATAGTACCCTCATTATTAGAAAGGATGGCAGATATAAGCAACAATAAAAATGTAATTTATTGGGTTTTGAATGCAGCTGGGCATATTTTTTTAATGTTCATTACTTTAAGTCCTCAATGTGAGTATCTATTTTACTTATCATTTTAAGAAATATTAATTGACATAATTGGGCTGATTTACTAAAGGAGTAGAGCCTTTTCACACAATAAATCTTTACTTCAATTATCCAATCATGTGAAAAGAAAATTCCTGTTAAATTATTTCATCTGCACGATTGGATAATTAAAATGAATAATCACACTATTTATTGAGTGAAGATTCTGAAATGCTTTAGTAAATTGGCCTAAGTGTGTTCCTATATTACATTTCTAATTAATACACCTGTGCAACTACCTGGAAATGTACAGTATCTCACAAAAGTGAGTACACCCCTCACATTTTTGTAAATATTTTATTGACAACACTGAAGAAATGACACTTTGCTACAATGCAATGTGTACAGCTTGTATAACAGTGTAAATGTTCTGTCCTCTTACATAAGTCAACACACAGCCATTAATGTCTAAAGCACTGGCAACAAAAGTGAGTACACCCCTAAGTGAAAATGTCCAAATTGGGCCCAAACTGTCAATATTTTGTGTGGCCCCCTTATTTTCCAGCACTGCCTTAACCCTCTTGGGCATGGAGTTCATCAGAGCTTCACAGCTTGTCACTGGAGTCCTCTTCCATTCCTCCATGAGGACATCACGCTCTGCTTCAGTATGTTACAGTACATGTTGGCATTCATGGTTCCCTCAATGAACTGTAGCACTCCAGTGATGGCAGCACTAATGCAGCCCCAGACCATGAGACTCCCACCACCATGCTTCACTGTAGGCAAGACACACTTGTCTTTGTACTCCTCACTGGTTGCTGCCACACACGCTTGACACCATCTGAACCAAATAAGTTTATCTTGGTCTCATCAGACCACAGGACATGGCTCCAGTAATCCTTGTCCTTAGTCTGCTTGTCTTCAGCAAACTGTTTGCGGGCTTTCTTGTGCATCATCTTTAGAAGAGGCTTCCTTCTTGAATGACAGCCATGCAGACCAATTTGAAGCAGTGTGCGGCGTATGGTCTGAGCACTGACAGGCTGACCCCCCACCCCTTCATACTCTGCAGCAATGTTGGCAGCACCTATATGTCTATTATCTATTTCCCAAAGACAACCTCTGTATACGACGCTGAGCATGTGCACTCAACTTCTGTGGTTGACCATGGCGAGGCCTGATCTGAGTGGAATCTGTCCTGTTAAACCGCTGTATGGTCTTGGACACCATGCTGCAGCTCAGTTTCAGGGTCTTGGCAATCTTCTTATAGCCTAAGCCATCTTTATGTAGAGCAACAATTGTTTTTTTCAGATCCTCAGAGTTCTTTGCCATGAGGTGCCATGTTGCATTTCCAGTGACCAGTATGAGAGAGTGAGAGCAACAACACCAAATTTAACACAGCTGCTCCCCATTCACACCTGAGACCTAGTAACACTAACGAGTCACATGACACCAGGGAGGGAAAATGGCTAATTGAGACCAATTTGGACATTTTCATTTAGGGGGTGTACTCACTTTTGTTGCCAGGGGTTTAGACATTAATGGCTGTGTGTTGAGTTATTTGAGGGAACAGCAAATTTACACTGTTATACAAGCTGTACACTCACTACTTTACATTTTAGCAAAGTGTCATTTCTTCAGTGTTGTCCCATGAAATGATATAATAAAATTTTTGCAAAAATGTGAGTGGTGTACTCACTTTTGTGAGATACTGTATATGCTATAATTAAATTGACTTGGTCCAGTGATCAAGGAATGCTAGCAGTACTGCTTTTTTATACCACATTAAGCCTTTTTCTACTGGGATATGTTTTTAAATAGCTTATTGGAGATCCACTATTTATCCAGTGCCATAATTGCTGAATACAAAGTTGTCATTAGACAGCTCAGTACACAGAGGCATCGTATCAAGCCCATACGAGCAGCATGGTACCATGTATTTGCTTTGATGACCAGCCACATGCTAATGTTTACATGGTTGATCCCTCCTCTTCCTCTTACAACAGACAAAGGAGAGAGATTATAGTAATTTGTGAATGAGCAAAGAATAAATAGATCATCAGCAGCTGTAGATCCATTTGCTTACACTTTAAAGCAGAGCTAAACCCATCAAATGAAGTGCTTCCCAAAACAGTTACATTCAAGGCATGCCATGTTAACTGTAACATTTACTTGCGCTCATAGCTGGTGTCATAACTGATTACATGTGCAGCACCATGGAAACTTCAGATTAAACAGAAGATAAAATGGCAGCATTCTTTGATGTAAACTAGGATAGGAGAGTTTAGTTCCACTTTAAAGCTGCCTATAGATGGAATGACATTCAGCTGGTACAGAAGGGACTGGCCAAGTTTTGATTCTTGTATGGGAACTGTGGTTGTATAGATGTTGATCTACCGATCTCCCACCCTGCTGGGAAGTCTCTTCGCTATCAGAGTACAGTGACACAGCGGGAGGATTCAAATGTGTGGATGGGGGAATCGGGACAGTTTTTTTTTTCATTCAATCTGTTGGTTGAACGAAAAAAAACTAACCCATCTATGGCCAGCTTTAGTCCTCAAAAGAAATCTATGGTCACAGCATGCATTTTTATTTGTATGTCATCAGCATTGTAATCGCAATACAAATAATAGTTCTTTTGACATTCCAGTATAAGCTTACTTAAAAATCTCTTTTCAAGATGTGAGTGCTGCCAGTCTGTTGTCAATCTTTTTCCACAATTCCCAATGTAGCCATGCCCCCGTAGGGGTTGCTGAATGCTGTGGTTCACCTGTCACCCTGACCAGCCCAAAATCCATATCTCAGTCTTTCAAAGACACAGACCAGTCCATAGCTTTGTTTTGTTTTTATATGAGGAGATTAAACTTGGATGGAGATTTGGAAATTATGGGATGCCCAGGAATTTTAGAACAACCAATTGGTGAATTTTAAAACAATCAATTGGGACAAACTATGTACCAACCCTGTACATATTACTGCTTCAGTCTCCTCCAGCATTTACAGACTATTCCTCCTCTAGCACTTCACTTGCTGCAGACTGTTCCTCCTCCAGCACTTCACTTGCTGCAGACTGTTACTCCTCCCGGCTATCTAGCACCGCATGGGTAGGCCTGACACTGGTTCAGCTAGGCCTCAATGAAATGCCTTTTGGGGGCAGGGACCCCGGGCCCCTTTGGCGTAGAAATAGTTCTGGTGCTAGCTATCCTCTATTCAGCTACCACTCTCAGATAGCTGTCTTCAGGCCCTGCCAGCCAGCCTGGCTGTAATGACCTCTTTCCACAGTCCTCTCTTCTGGTTTTGCACCTATCTTGACTGCAATCTCCCAGTTCTCTCTGGCATGCCTCCCCAGTCCTCCCGACTGTGCTCACTCACCAGCCCGGCTGCCACCAGTAGTCCTCCCTGGAGACTTTTAGAAGTGTTCTCCCATGCTGTCCTCTGCTTGCTCTTTCATGTGCCTCTCCTCCCAGGATATCGTCACTCCTCCTGGATGCACCCGAGCCCCAGCCCAGGGTCACCCCCCCAGACTGGGGAGCTCTCTGTGGGCCCTGACAGCCTCCACACTCTCTCACTCCAGGTCCTCCACCCAACAATTCCTCCCGAGCTGGGCTGACCCCAGGTATTTAAGGAGACCTGCCAATTCAAGTTGGGGATTGGCCAAGGCTCCTTAAGATACCCCAGGCAGCCCCACCTCTCTTCCTCTCCTTCTAGCACTTTCTAAAAGGAAGAGGGAGATGACAGTGAAGTGATCTGGCCTGTGAGTCACCAACTGCTACCCTGAGCCACTGTCAGCCCAGAATGAAAACAAACAGGCCTAGCAACCAGATAGGCCTGCCTAAATTTACCTATTCTGCCAACAAAAGTCCTCTCTCTAGCACCTACCTAACTAGCATGCTTTGTAGCTTCTCCTTCGTTATTTACTTTTGATTTTAAGTACTACATATCCCATGGTACCTTGCTGTGATTGGGATTCCTGTACTAACTCCACCTCTTCTGAGCACCTCCTGTAGATCAGAAGGCAGGCTCTGTGAATTATGTGACACAGCATGCCTATTAAAAGGGCATAATAAATACGGGTCACAGAGATCAAGAAAGCAAATATGTGATAATCTTCGCAAAGTAAGTTCATTTGGATCAATAAGAGTAGACTAGAAATAACAGAAATACAATGTTGAAAATTAATATTTGATTTTACATTTTGATCATAGATACACTTTAAAGTGGATGTAAACCTGATTCATGAAATTTGAGCTGGGCACATATATCTGCAGTGTTTTCTTATCTCTCTTCAAAGCACTGTGTCCCATAGCTGTCTCCTGCTCTGTTCTTCTGTTGTCAGCCTGATAACTTCTGACAAGTTTTCCGTCAACTGAGATAAAAGCAGCCTGAGTTTTGTGTTGGGGAGGATACTATAGATTAGCAGAGCGCTGAACTATTCAACTTTCCGCTCTGAGAGTCTCTACCTATGAGGAGTGAGGGTGTGTGCCTTTCCTCCAATCAGCTGTCTTGGCCCTATGCCCAGGCTTCACTGCAGTGCTGAACAGGAAGAAAAAATCTTCTAACACGATCTAAACTTTCTAAAGAATATAGAAAGCTGAAGAGAGCAGATATACATGTAAAACTTATGTAGGGAGATTTGTTTCATCTCTGTGTGTCATCTGAGGCTGTTTACTTCACTGGGTATATGTGAGGGTTTATATCCATTTTAAGTCTTTAGGGACCTGATTCTGGGTATATGTGAGGGTTTACATCCATTTAAATCTTTAGGTACCTGATTCTTTACCATTTTAAGA
The DNA here is from genome assembly GCA_037952925.1 of Lithobates clamitans. Taxonomy (NCBI): domain Eukaryota; kingdom Metazoa; phylum Chordata; class Amphibia; order Anura; family Ranidae; genus Lithobates; species Lithobates clamitans. The sequence continues at coordinate 1,989,334 of JBBGZY010000755.1, forward strand.
ATCAGAAGTGAAATGTCTTCTTATTTAGAATAATGCTAACTACCTGAATGTCTGTGAACACAGGGCTTAGGGCCTCTTAGGCCCGATTCACACCTATACATTTTTTAGTGCGTTTTCAGTTTTGCAGAAATACACTACAGTCCATTTAACGTGGTTTCCTATGGGTCACGTTCACATATGTGCATTTTATGGAAGGAGCCAGGCACCAGCAGGCTGTGTTTTTGGTTCCATAGGCTTCAATGGATCAAAACGTGTATTAAAAAATGCAAAATGCACCTGTGCATTTTGATGGAAGGAGCCAGGGACTAGCAGGTTGTGTTTTTGGTTCCATAGGCTTCAATGAATCAAAATGTGTATTGAAAAACGCAAAATGCACCTGAAATATAGTGCAGTGTACAGCCTCCCAATGACAAAAATAGTTGTTTGCAGTTGTACAGCGGTTTATAGTGTATGGGCATATGCAAAAAATAGAAAACTTTCTTATGATCCATTTAATTTTTCCCCATGAGTACAGTTACGCACAGCATATCATGCCCTTGGGAGGCCATACTTTGCACCTGGGCTTCCCGAGCAGAGAAAGTTGCAGGAATGTACATCATAGGGGGCTCTTTGTAATCTAGCTGCAGTGGATTACATAGTTACATGTGGATTTTCTGATTTTAGCAAGGATGTAGTGTTAGATGGATAGAATTACGTATCTGTTCTTTCACTGATTTCACTTGTAATTGCATTTTAAAGGAGTGCATAAAAAGATATTGTGTACATTCTACACATGTCACTTAATCAGATTAGCATGTCAGTAAATTTGTACATAAGCATTATGTGAGTGCATTCGCCAATGGCATGTATTTCAGCTTGTTTTTAATTTTTTTTTTTGTATGCAATCGGAATCCTACCTGTTTCTGCTCTGAAGTAAAGCTGTATGTTCCACCACATTTTTTGGTTACTGATTCTGAATGGAAGCGACTAACTAATTTTAATAAGCTGGTGCACTTGGAGTGCTCTGATCAGAATAACTACAGTGTCTGCATCTCTTTAAATGTGATTAACCCTTAAGGAGTATCTGACTTGCATCTTAGTGCAGAATTCTTCCTGAGTTCTGTTGTTCCTATAAATACACGTCAGTTTGCGTCATCAACATGCGTCTTCAGGGGCATAGTTATGACGCAAACTGACGTGTATTTATAGGAACAACAGAACTCAGGAAGAAGGAAAACGTTGGGCGATGAAAGAGACTGGCAACGGTGGGACGGTGACACGGCGGCCATCTTTGTGGTTAGAAGCGCTGGACGCTTCACACTGCTGTATACCTTCTTACTAAATGTGAGTGGTTTTTATCTTTTCAATAAATTATCCTTGTTTATGCATATGCAATGAGCGTTTTCTTTTTATTCTTTTTATTCCCTATGTACCACGATCTTGAGGTGCATATGCATACTGGAGTATACTTGGTTTAATATCCAGCTACCAAAAGGAGATCTAAAGCCTTCTATTTAGTTCAGAGGGGAATATGTTGGTGCTACTCCATTAGAAGATCGTTGGTTTATTCTATGAAGACTGCCTTTTTTCTACACACGTGTATAACCCATACACTGATGGTAAGGTTCAGTTTGTTTGGGTGTTGGTGACGGTGTTTTCATCTCTCTTCTGTGTCTCCTTTCAATATGGATCTCGCTGATTAGAGTATTATTACTTCCTGACGGAGAGGACTTTTGTTTGACCACATTTATTTTGGTTCTTATTAAGACATTTTTACATTAATATTTTTTAGCGCTGCACCATTCCTATTGATATCTCTTCAATTGTATCCAGCAATTTTTGTGTCAGCAGCTTCTATTATATGTTTTATTAAGCGCAACAGATTCTGTTTTTATGTTCTTCTGTTATGCCCCATACACACGATCGGAAATGCCGCTAGCAAAACTCCGATGAGAGCTTTTGGTGGTGGAATTCCAGTCAGCAAAAGATTGAGAGCAGGTTCTCTATTTTTCGTTCGGAAAAAGTTTCTATCCGAAAATGCGTTCCTCTGTATGCAATTCCGACGCGCAAAAAATCACACATGCTCGGAAACAATTCGACACATGCTCTGAAGCATTGAACTTAATTTTCTCTGCTCGTCGTAGTGTTGTACGTCACGTGTTCTTGACGGTCAACTTTTGTGTGACCGTGTGTATGCAAGCCAAGCTTGAGCGGAATTCCATCGGAAAAACCATCCAAGATTTTTCCGACGGAAATTCCGCTCGTGTGTACGGGGCATTAGAGTGTTACTCATTTATACACCTTATCTTGAAGTCTGTGGATTTTCCTCAATTACATAACTTTCAATCTCCAAGGCCAAAAAACTTGGAAATACACAAACGTAAAATAAGTGTTCCAGGTACCTGTACAACTACCTGGAAGTTGGGAAATCCAAACCTATTGATGGAAAGGCTCTACAAACAAATGCTGAATACAGCAGTGCCACTCTGGAAATTGCCAGTCTATTGGAACAAATGTTTTCACAGGGCACATAAAGACGCTTACCTGTAACAGAGCACTGAGAAGCACCTTTTGTTTAGCATCTTATGTTTTCTCTCACAGCTTTTAGGATTAACATTGCAATGTTTGACACTGCTGCTTAGAAATGAAAACATCTACAAGGAGTTAACATTGTTTTAATGATCATTTAATGACAAGGAAACATCTCCAAAGAATAGCTGAGAAACAAAAACAAGGCTTCAGACTTGTAAATTATTAAAATGATTATCTGCCTGTTAATAAATGTTTTATCAGCCACCACTCTGACTTTTCCCTTCTCGGTGTCACAGTACAACTGGTCGACCAAGGCCTACCTGTGTCAGTACTCTAAAAGTAAACTTGGTGAACAAAACGGAGGCATACGATTAGAATAACATATTGCACAGCATTTTTCTCATGTTAATTCATCTTGAAATAGCTTTCATATCTTATCATTTCCATTCAGGCTTTTGGATGTCTCTGGGCGTCCTTTGGATGCACCGAATTACACATTCTTGACAAAGCAAAAAGTCTGACCACCCGGAATGTTTGCTTCACAGCCTACCTGAACAAAACTCTGAATCCCAAGGCCTGAATGAATGTTGTGATATCTTATCAGCTGTACTGACTGCCAAAAAAAAGGAAAAAGGCCAAGTCTGCCGCTGCTGAGTGATTACCCTTGTGCAATAAGACAGCAGCGTACAGAGTTTATTGATCAGATTTACACAGTTTCAAACAACAAATCTGTTCCAACAGAGCCGCTACAAACATTTTACTAGTTCATAAAATTTCAAGAAATAAAAGAAAAGAAACCTATGATTGACACACCTCATTAATAAGGTCCCAAGCATCAACTACAAGCACTAACTCATTCAAGGGATGTACAGTATGTATTCTAAGACAAGTTAAAAGATAAAAATATTTTTGGCTAGGGTAATATGTCTTCATATCTATGCAGGTGAAACTTGAAATAAAAAGAAAAAAACTCTATGTAATACAGCCTGGAGCAAAATCAATATGTGGTTCTGCTTCTTTTATATTAAAGGAAATATATTGTGGATTTGTGCATATTTTTATGTAATGAAATGATATTTCTTTTCACTCAGATGTAGAATTTACCTAATTAGATAATTCATATTTACTACATGCAGCCAGGTGGGATTTTAAGTTTATGACTGCTTGTTTTCTGCAGTTCTTTACGCCTATGCTGTAAACATAATGTAATGTGACTACCTACTGTTCAGTTCTATTCAAGAAACAAGCACAGCTGAATTAGGCCTGGTTTACAAAAAATGCTGAGGCCTGCATACACAAAACAAAACAGAACTGATAGCGTACTAACCAAGTGTATTATCCTAACAACATAACTTTATCATTATAAAAGGTGGTAAGTATTATATTCACAGAGCAACAACTGCCTCAAAGCTCATAACGAAAACAGCGCTATCCAGTCCATAGTACATCATTACTTGTGAAAGGACAGATGAAGATCCAACAGGCTAACGCGTTTTGAGGACTAGCTTCTTCCTCAGAGCCAGCTCTTTTGTTTTCTGCACACTTATTAATAGTGACGTGGCATGTCAAATAGGGGCGACTCCAACCCGCCCCATGGATCACTGATTTGCTCCCCTCAAACCTCAGATATCTCCATAGAATAAACTATTGATAAAACCATATGCATGTCACGATAAAATCCACCAATAATGATCATCTCATGATCACTATGAATAAACTGTATATTATTCATAGTTATCAATGATAATTATCATGAGATGATCATCTTTGGTCTATAACAGGGGTCTCCAAACTGCAGCCTGGGGGCTGGATGCTGCCCTTTGTTTGCCTTTATCCGGCCCTTGGGGCACTTTTCCTTCCACTGATACAAGACACTATTCCTCCCACTGACATCAACAATGGGGCACTATTCCTCCTATTGATGCCAATGATCGGGCACTATTCCTCAAACTGACACCAAAAATGGGGCACTATTATTCCCATTGACACCAATGATAAGGCACTATTCCTCCCACTGACACCAACCATGGGGCCCTATTCCTTCCACTGACACCAACGGTGGGGCACTATTCCTCCCACTGACACCAGCAATAGGACACTATTCCTCCCCCTAATACCAAAGATACATTGTTTACTCCCACTGACGCCAGGATTATTTCTACTCCCAATCATCACAGTCTGGCCCCCCTAAAGTCTGGAGGACAGCAAACCTGCCCTTTGTTTAGGAAGTTTGGAGACCCCTGATCTATAGCGTTAGTTTGTTGGACCTTCATCTGTCCTATCTCAAGTTATGATGTATTATAGACTAGATGGTGCTGTTTTTGATGAGCTTTGATGCAATCTTTAATCTGAGCATAATACTTACTACCTTTTACAATAATAAAGTTATGTTCTTAGGATAATGCACTAGGTCGGTGCGCCCTCTGTTCTGTTTTGTTGTTTCCGTGGTTTCTAGACCCCCCCCCCCCAGTCTTAAGAGGGCAGCAAGACGAGGCTTATCCATGAAAGCCAAGATGGAAGCATATTCTACTAGATATCTTTGGGCCTACTCTCAAGCCAGGGGATTGTGTGATTGTGTGTTTGTTTCTACTTTCTGAGGCCTGTATATGGGATGCTTTTTTGTCATATCTAGCTCCCAGGTGCTACTTGCAGACAGCCCATTAAAGTATATTAGGATGCAGTGGCTGCACAGACGCAATTACTCATCCTAATGTGACAGGTGAGCAAGTGAGTGCACCCCAAAATGCAAACAGTGTGCCTTCTGGGCCACTCGCCTGCACTTGCACACCTATCACATTAAGACAAGTGGCTATGTACATGCAGCTGCTGCATTCTAATAGACTTCAATGGGCTGCCTGCACGCAGCACCTGGATGCTAGAGATGCTGGAAAAAATTGCCCAGTCATGTTATAGGGGCTTTAGTACCCATGTGAATGAGTCCTAAGTCAATGCTGAAACACCCCATCCTCCATATCAAATTCTGTATGGAGTGCCAATGAAAGAGAGGCAGTCCAAAAGTAAGCTGAGCTGTATTATTAAAAAGCACAGTGAACACACTGTTAATAAATGTCTATTTTTTTAAGTATTTTTTTTTTAAGTTTAATGAAAGAATATACCCTGTTTCCCCGAAAATAAGACATAGCGTGATTGTCAGTGATGGCTGCAATATAAGCCCTATCCCCCAAATAAGCCCTAGTTAAAGTCCTTGTAGGTCTTATTTTCAGAGTAGGGCTTATTTTCAGGGAAACAGGGTAGGGCTTATTTGGGGGGTAGGGCTTATATTGCCTTCACTGACAATCACGCTAGGTCTTATTTTCGGGGAAACAGGGTAGCTATAACAATTAGTTTATGCACTTGAAAACATAAAAAAAATAACTAAATTTACATTAGTTTCTCTATAAATGGAATACCACTGCTACAGCCTGTGCCATTCTAAACCAGAACCTAACATGGCTTCACAGTAATAGCTTTCATATCAGTCCGAATGAAGGGCTTGAACTATGAGTACATTCATTTTAATGAATGCCTAGTGCTGGTGCTGCCAGGGCAAATCACTTTACAGTTTGTTGGCAGGTGGTAGAGTGGGCTCCGCTTTAAGATTTTTCCTCCCCCTGGGGGATGGCTAGGAGACTAGGCAGGGCCTAGGAGAAATGTGGGTCAGTCTGCAGAAGAGACTGCAGCAACATCCATCTGCTGTGCTCCTGCTCTCCCCCCTCTTGGGGGAGGGCAGGGTGCCCTAGGGGTTCACCATCGGAGCTCCAGGAGAGAGCCATGAAGCTGGTTTACCCTTCCGTTTCCCCCATACTGGGTTAGAATCCAACCAAAAATCTGTTACATAACTTAACTATGTTGTTCTATTGGAGCCATGATTGACTGAGGCTTTTAGTATGTTTTAAAATGTTAACCACATCCAGCCTAGTGGTGCCTTTATTCAGTAACAATTCTACTCTGAAGAATGTGAGCGTGACTTCTACTGGTGTTCTCTGGCTGTTGGGTCTGGAGAAGATGCCCAGTGTCTGGAAACCCTGGGATTAAAGGGAATGAAGTACACTGTCAGGTGGGTGGATCAGGGGTTGGTCTCTGCCCCCCACACACACATCTGGGAGAGCCGTCAAGCAAAGTCCTGTGTTGCCCAGGAGATCAGTGTTACATTGCGGGTTGGCTTGGTTGCTCGTTTAGACCACGCATGAGGCAGCCCGCTACCTGCCAACAAGTGGGTAGTTCATTATAAAATCAGACCCTAATTTAACTGACCAGGTAGTGAGAGTACAGGTATGAAAGCCTCAACTACCATCTGTAGGAAGCAGGACCTAGTGTAGTTAAGATTAGTCTTGTAACCTGGAGCTGTGGGGGCAGTACACAGGGGTGATACAATATTGTAATGAAGGGTGAAACTGGAGCACAGCCAGATAAGCTAATGAGCATGCATGGACTTTCATACTTCTACTCTCCCTCTCTGAATAGGATCTTGTCACAATTAAAGAAAATTGCAGGTAAAAAGGCCAGAAAAAGCAAGTATTTTACATGCTTACTTGCAGTGCTTTTTTTTCTTATTAACTTGCCATGCAACTTAGAACTTACTAGAACATGTAACTATTAATTTTCCTAGCACAGCAACCTCCCTTCTTGTATGTTATAGTCCTCTTCTCTTCTGGGTTTTGTCTATTTACTTCCTGTTTTGGCCAAGGTCTTCTGCCCTTCTTTTTACATCAGCCCACATAACCTTTTACGTATGTGGTTGCCTGGGGAAAAGGTAAATACTATAGAAAGTCACATGACTGACATCACATCCAAAATAACGACACCCAGCAGCAGTCCCAGGTTTTTAAATGTCTATACAGAACACTACTTTAAGTGCATATATATACTTTTTGGGCGATTTTTGAAGTAAATGGTTGGAAGACAGAAGCTCTTTAAAGCTAAACTCTAGGTACACCTTTAATGCATGGTTACAGTGCTGAGGAAACAACTCCATGTGGTTACTACGCAAAAGGGAAGCTGTGTGGTACAAGACCTGCTATCACTGCAGTAGTAGCAACTAATACAGTGATTTTCAGCTTCCACGCTGATTTTTCAGGTATGAAATATACTTATTCACATTGGTCCAAAATGGACTAATGTACCTATAAAAGTCAGAATTCAGCTTTAAAGCGTTACTAAAACCACAACAGAAAATCAGTCTGTATATGCAGTAAAACATGCTTGTTATAATCACTGTGGAACCTAAGGGGTTAATCATCTGCATTGTGTAAAAAGCCTATTTGATCATGTCATCTGATCCTCCCCTTCTTCCACTGTCTCCATCCATCTCCTGATAGAATAGAGCCTTGGAGTCACTCTACACATGCTCAGTTTGGTGTGTATTGCTAGAGAGTTTGTTTTCTATTCTTGGGAGGGTGCATGGGATCAGCACTGTCCACACAGAGAGTCAGGGGTCCTTAAGCCTCACAGGACAGTCAGAGTAGAATGAAAACTCCTCCTACAAGCTTTAACCAGACACTGATAGAAGTCACAAGACTGCTATATACTGCTGATGAGAAAAGGTATTTAGTAGTTTATATTTACTAAAATAATTGCATTTCCATGTTCTGTGTACTGCGGGAGAGCAGATATAGTAAATATAGTAAATATAAATATAGTAGATATAAATATAGTAAATATAAACTGCTAAATGCCTTTTTTCATCAGCAGTTAGAGCAGTCTCGTGACTTCTATGAGTGTCTGGTTAAAGCTTGTAGGAGGAGTTTTCATTCTCCTACGATTGTCTAGTGAGAATGCAGGACCCCGGACCCTCTGTCTGGACAGTGCTGATTGGCCCTGTGCTGATCACATGCACTGTCCCAAGAAAAAAATAAATCTCTAGCAATACACACCAAACTGAGCATGTGCAACCTGTCCCCTGGCTCTATAAATATCAGGTTATTTTTTGGAGACAGTGGAAGAAGGAGATGATCAGAGGAGACAGGATTGAACAGCCTTTTTTACACAATGTGTAGGATTAACCCCTTAGGTTCCACAATGAGTATAACAAGCATGCTTTTCTGCACATACAGACTGATTTTACTGTTGTGGGTTTAGTAATACTTTAAGTCTTGCTAATTGGCTAAAGCAGACCTACAATTAGAATATAAGTTAGGCTTGCCTTGCTGGTAGAAATGGATCTTGATACACGTTATTAACAGGAGAGAGAAAATAGGTTAGGTATTTTGTTTCACATAAAAAAGGTTAGATCCATTTAAAGGGTAATCTTGGAGACAGCTAGAGGATCAGAATTTTGTGAAGAACCAGGACTTGGCATTCAAGCTGAATGGTACTTTCAAAGGAAGGATGCTTCCAATTTACTTTGGAAAAGGCTTATTTTTTTGCACTACAATGTGGATAATTTACTGTATTTTGGAACATATTCTGGGTTATAATCAGTGGTGGCTGGTACTCCATCAGTCGGGGGGTGGCAGATGGACCTGACCATGGATGCAGCCCCCCGTCACTCCAGCCTGCCATCGCGCACTGTACACACCCCTGGTCACTGGCTCTCTTACCTTGTGCTGCTATCTCTGGATGGAGGGTGCCCGCTGGCGGCGGCTTCCCCCCTCCATGTCCCGGCCTCCCTGTCTCCCCTCCATCTTGAAGTCTACCCTGGCAGGGGATGGGTACAGCGGGCACAGCACACAGGCATGTCCGGCTCCGTACTGAGCCTTGGCTGAAGGGAGATGACAGTTTATAGAGCGCAGACCACCCTGCTTCTCCGTGGAGGCTGGTGGGTCGGTCAGTCAGGCTTCCCCTGCGTCGTCTCCTCCCTCCTGCTCCCTCCTCCTCCTAGGCCAATAGGATTGCTTCTCCTTTTGGGAAACGGGTCTCAGGATCTGTCTGGGTGGAGAGTCAGTGTGACAATAGCGAGTATTTGTTCGCTATTGTCATACAACTGGGTCTGCTCAAGGCGCAGTGCTCTAAACCCCGAGCCCACCCTTTTTTGAAGCCTATTAGAGCCTCTGGCTCTAATCACGTGCTAAAAAAAAACCCCTTTTGAATCCATACATCCAGTGCCCTGCATGTAGATTAGGGGGCTGGACACATGGATGGGGGAGGTAACGCCCGTGCGCCCCTAATGGACGGGCCACCATTGGTTATAATGCTGATTCCCAGACTATATCAAATGCTCAAGGATATTAAAGCAACTGACAGCCAGGCAACTAATATTGTAAAGGAGAAGTCATAAGCAACAGTCTCATGCCCTGTACACACGATCGGACATTGATCGGACATTCCGACCACAAAATCCGTCGGATTTTTTGGGACGGATTTTGTGCCAAACTTGTCTTGCATACACATGGTTGCACAAAGTTGTCGGAAAATCCGATCTTCTGAATGCGGTGACGTAAAACACGTACGTCGGGACTATAAACGGGGCAGTAGCCAATAGCTTTCGTCTCTTAATTTATTCTGAGCATGCGTGGCACTTTGTGCGTCGGATTTGTGTACACACGATCGGAATTTAAACGATCGAATTTTGTTGTCGGAAAATTTTTTATCCTGCTCTCAAACTTTGTGTGTCAGAAATTCCGACGGAAAAAATCCGATGGAGCCCACACACGATCGGAATTTCCGACAACACAATCCGATCGCACTTTTTCCATCGGAAAATCCAACCGTGTGTACAGGCATCAGTGTTTCTCTCATAATGACATGTTACCTTTAAAGTGGTTGCCAAGGTTTTGCTGACAATCAAGAAAATATGATCAATAAACTAAAATAATAATAGTATTTTATTTGCAGGTAGGCAAAAGGGGCAAATTCGTTTTTGCGCAAATTAGTTGTGCAGAGTGGATACTATGGATGGATTCTGTGCAGCCCAAAAGAATGAATCAGTGTTAGTGTATTTTCTGTAAATAACAATCCACATTCCATGTGGAAGCAATATCACCTTCCCAGGACACTCAGAAATGACCATAATGGAAAAACAAGCGAATGAAGTGACAGAGAGGATTAAACTTCAGGAGCTAGAAGCTGTTTGTTGAAGAATTAATGAAGCATCCGCATGTATAATAAGACAAACACAGCAAAGCGTGTGGTGATCCACTAAGATATTATTCTGTGCACACAGCAGGAAATAACAACAGACATACACCCTGGTGAGTGAAACTTATATGTAAGGAATAACGAGGCGGTTGAACGACCACAGGGCACACAGGTAATGCTGAAAGCAGGGGCTTTACTGATCACCGGTGACATGGTTCAACTTCATCCTGCAGATACACAGGGTATTTGCCTTATGTCAACTTTCTTAAGTCTTTACAAAAATGACATCACAACAAAAAAGTAGAATTATATAGAATTATATATATATATATAATATTTACATTTATTTATTTACAAAATATGTTTTTCTGAAACTGGTCTGCTTTGCCTAAAAGAATAAATTTACTGCACGCAGTACATATAGTTGTGTAGAGCTGACAATGGTTTAAAGGACAAGTTCATGAATTGTGCAAAAATCCCCTAACACCCTCTATAAACCACCAACCTTACATACAAACACAGGTCCTAACTTACCTCCTCTGAAAGTTGCAGGCTCCTTCCCTGTCTCCATACAGCCTGGCCTGTAAGGGTAGAGAGTGCTGGAGGATAGGGTGCCCACATGTCCCGGATTGCCCGGGACATTCCCGCAATTAGCAGGTCTGTCCCGGGTCCCGGGCACCTTCATTCCGGGACAATACAGTGTCCCAGAATGAAATTGACAGAGTGAGCAAACCCTGCTGGCGCTCGCTCTGCCTCCAGCTCCATCTGCCTCCGCCCCTCCGCCCGAACACAGGCGAGCACGCCCGAGCCGAGGGGAGCTGAGACCGCACCCCCCTTCCGAACATAGCCGAGCCCGTCCGAGCCGAGGGGAGCTGAGACCGCCCCCCGCCCGAACACAGCCGAGCCCACCCGAGCCGAGGGGAGCTGAGATCGTCCCCCGCCCCCTGCCCAAGCACAGCCGAGCCTGCACGAGCTGAGGGGAGCTGAGACCATTCCCCCCTGCTCGAACACAGCCGAGACCGCCCGAGCCGAGGGGAATTGAGAATGTCCCCCTGCCCGAACACAGCCGAGCCCGTCTGAGCCGAGGGGAACTGAGACCGCCCCCCCGAGCAACTCTGTACTTAGCAGGGGGATCTGTACTGAGGGGGGGTCTGTACTTATTGGGGGGTCTATACAATATTGGGGGGAGTCTGTACTGTTTGAGGGGGATCTATACTGAGGGAGGGGGGTCTGTACTGAGGGGGGGGTCTGTACTTATTCAGGGGTCTATACAATATTGGGGGAGAGTCTGTACTGATTGAGGGGATCTGTACTGAGGGGGGGTCTGTACTTATGGGGGGGTCTGTACTGAGGGGGTTCTGTACTTATTGGGGGCAGTCTGTACTGAGGGGGGTCTGTACTTATTGGGGGGAGCCTGTATTGAGGGGGGTCTGTACTTATTGGGGGAGTCTGTATTGAGGGGGCCTGTACGTATTGGGGGGAGTCTGTACTGAGGGGGTTCTGTACTTATTGGGGGGGCCTGTACTTATTGGAGGGAGTCTGTACTGTGGGGGGTCTGTACTTATTGGGGGGAGTCTGTATTGAGGGGGGCCTGTACTTATTGGGGGGAGTCTGTACTGTGGGGGGTCTGTACTTATTGGGGGGAGTCTGTACTGTGGGGGGTCTGTACTAAGGGGGGTCTGTACTTATTGGGGGGAGTCTGTATTGAGGGGGGCCTGTACTTATTGCGGGGAGTCTGTATTGAGGGGGGCCTGTACTTATTGGGGAGAGTCTGTACTGTGGGGGTCTGTACTTATTGGGGGGAGTCTGTACTGTGGGGGGTCTGTACTTATTGGGGGGGTCTGTACTGAGGGGGTTCTGTACTTATTGGGGGGAGTCTGTACTGAGGGGGGTGTGTACTTATTGGGGGGAGTCTGTATTGAGGGGGGCCTGTACTTATTGGGGGGAGTCTGTACTGTGGGGGGTCTGTACTTATTGGGGGGAGTCTGTACTGTGGGGGGTCTGTACTTATTGGGGGGAGTCTGTACTGACAGGGTCTGTACTTATTGAGGGGAGTCTGTACCGGGGGGGTCTGTACTTATTGGAGGGAGTCTGTATTGAGGGTGGCCTGTACTTATTGGGGGGAGTCTGTACTTAATGAAGGGGGTCTGTACTGAGGGGGGACTTAGCAGGGGGTGACACCATGTTTTACCGCACCAGTGGGGTGACACCAAACCTAGCAAAGCCACTGCCACCCACCTCCTCTATCTCCTCTGTGACCATTCCAGCATGCTCTAAAACAGGTCCCCGGGCCGCACTGCCATGGTGGCAAGTGACACGCTGCAACTGGAGGCAGGCTACGGTGCTGCATCTGGTAGGAGGCGATGGTGGCATGCTGCATCTGGAGGCAAGTGAGAAGCTCATGATTCCGCATTATGGTGAGTTGAACTATTTCATTATATATTATGTAGTAATAGAAATAATATGATGCTAAAACCAGCCATTCACCTGACAAATCACTCGCCGAGACTACATTCAACACCCCCCCCCCCCCCCCGGTCCTTGGCAAAATTGTCCCTGAATGGCAGTTTGGAAATGTGGTCACCCTACTGGAGGACCCAGCAGAAGGTAAGTAGAGCTCTGCTAGGATAAGAGTGGGGGGTTGCTGACAGGTAAATGTATTGACTAAAGAGGAGAGCTTGTTTTTACAATTCATGAACATGTCCTTTAACCACTTGACCTCTGGAAGATTTACACCCCCCCCCCCCCGATGACCAGGCCATTTTTTTGCAATACAGCACTGTGTTATTTTAACTGACATTTGCACTGTTGTGCAACATTGTACCCATATAAAATTTATCTATATTTTTTTTCCCACAAATAAAGCTTTCTTTTGGTGGTATTTGATTACCTCAGCAGTTTTTATTTTTTGTGCTATAAACAAAACAAAGAAAAACAATATTTTTTACTTTCTGCTATAAAACATATCCAATAACAAAATTTAAAAAAAATCTATTTTCTTCATCAATTTAAGCCAATTTGCATTTTGCTACATATTATTGGTAAAAAAAAGTCCCAATAAGCGTATATTGATTGGTTTGCGCGAAAGTTACAGCGTCTACAAACTATGGGATATTTTTGTTTATTTATTTATTTTTTTCACTAATAATGGCGGCGATCAGTGACTTATATCGGGACTGTGATATTGCGGCAAACAGTCGGACACTAACTGACACTTTTGACACTTTTTGGGGCCCAGTGACATTATTACAGTGATTAGTGGTAAAAATATGCACTATCGCTGTCCTAATGACACTGGCTGGGAAGGTCTTAAACATCAGGGGCGATCTAAAGGTTAACTGTGTGCCTAGCTAAATGTGTTTGTGTACTGTGGGAGGTGCTTTTACTAGGAACATGGATCCATGCCTTCCCTACTAACAGAATGGCGATCTGCCTTGTTTACATAGGCAGACTGCCGTTCTGTCTCTGTGCTGGATGATTGGCAGCTCCCGCTGTGTATAATCACAGTGGGAGCGGGTCACTGGTGGTGCGCAAGCACGCCCCAGCCCCGGAGACGGGCAGATTACGTACTAGGTACAGGGGGTCCCCGGGTTACAAACAAGTTAGGGACTGTAGGTTTTGGTAAAGTTGAATCTGTTTGTAAGTCAGAACAGGTACATTTTTTAAGTGTAGCTCCAGCCAAAAAAACTATTTTTAAGCTTTTTGGATAGCATAGGGAAGGGTCATCACCCCTGTAAAATTTGTTTTGCTGTCTGTGCACCTCTTCAGAAGATTTCACCTCACTTTCTGTCCCAATGACAATTGAATTTTGAAAATTTTGGGTTGTTGTGGAAACAAGCCTTGGTGATAAAGCATCAGTGGAGGCACCTTTTCCCCATAATAGCTCTTACAGGAGTAAATTTCCCTTCCTAGGGGTAGATTTCCTATCACTTCCTGTTGTCTCCCTCAGTTTGTAAGTAGGAGTTGTTTGTAAGTAGGATGTTTGTAACTAGGGGACCCCCTGTACGTGATCTGGCGCAGCAGTGCCACCTTGCCACCGTAATAGCAAGTTATATGGGCGGCAAGAGCTTAAACCAGTTGAAACAGTCTACATACATTAAAGGATAACTCCACTTTCGTAGGAAAAAAAATTAGCAAATAAAAAAAAAAAATAATAGCATTTACCATTGCGACTCAAGTTATATTGTAATTGAATATTATTAAAAATTACCTTTCTTTCTCAATCTGCAGCTCTGTAATTTTCTGTAAAATGCAATGCAATATGGCTACCTCGAGGTGTTCTGTACACAGAATGTGCACAGAACACTCCCTGAAAATGCCATTTCCTGCTTGTGTGATTGGCTCACTGATTTCCCCAAAAGTCTGTACTAAGATACAAATCAGGTTTTTGGCATCCTCTGCAACAAAAATGTAATTTTTGATGACACACTCCCAAATGGAAATCACCTCTAAAGGGATGAAGGAGCTGCCGCTTTCCTCATTAGTGCCCTGCAGGTGCTGCAGCTAATAGATAATTATAAAACCACTCTCATACAGGTTCACTCAGCACATGGACACAAACAAACAGCTATTCCTTCAGAATAACAAAAGGTAGGAATCTGCAACAAAGTTTGTTAAAATCCTTGTAATGTACAGTACATACTGTAGATCACCCATAGGTGAATGTTTTTTTTCTCAACAAAGTGGAGCTACTCTTTAATTTAAAGACGATATTGAGGGGAACAATACATTTTTTTCAAATTCACACTTTCTTTCCTTGTTGCATTTTAATTGCAGCAAAAAATAATATGAAAATAAATAAACATGTCATTCTTTAACTGCTTCCTGCCTGGCCTATTGTAATATGATGGCTGGGCGGGAGCTCTCCCATTCTGGGTGGACGTCATATAACGACCTTCCAGGATTGCACCCCACGGTTCACTCTGCAGCACTATCTATCACCCACTGTGTCCAGTGGATGACAGATCAGTGTACCAGCCCGCTGCCAGTGCCCTGTGAACACTGTGACCAATCAAAGCCAATCACATGACAATTGTACACAATCGATGGCTTCTATTTATGCCATTCATTGTGTACTATTATGTTGATCTCTGTGACTGGTCACAGTGATCACATGGTACAGACAGGGTCAATCACAGCCAATCTGTACCATGTGGTTAGCTGTGGACAATCACAGCTAATCACAATAGTACACACTGAATAAATGGATTTCATTCAGAAAAAAATGGTTGCTTATAATATCATCACTGTTATAAGCAATCATAGCAATGTAATAAAAAATGTATGTAATAATGTTTTTTTTTTTTACATATTGTCACCAGTCAGTGTCCCTGATCACTGTCAAACAAGTTGTATTATGAAGCTGTACTGCACTTGTCACAGTATGTAAAATAATATATATTTTCTTAATTTTCCAAAAAAATTGTGACAAAAAATTACAACTTCAAAAAACTTGCCATGCCTCTTTTACTAAATACCTTGGCCTGTCTTCTTACCAAAAAGGGGCAATTTGGTTTTTTTTGTACTGTCCTGGCATTTTCGAGCCTCAAGAATTGAGATGGCCATCTCATCAGGATTGATCGATTTTCAAACATAGGTATATACCATAGTTTGTGGACTCTATAACGTTCCTACAGACACACTAATATATAACAATTTGGGTTATATTCACCAGAGAAATGTAGCAGTATACATTTTAGCCCAAATTTATGAAGAAAGATTATTTATTTGCAAAATTTTATAACAGAAACAAAGAAAAACATGCATTTTTTTTCAATATTTTCAGTCTGTTTTCCTTTATTTAGCTAAAAAATAAAAAGCCCAGTGATGATTAAATACCACCAAAAGAAAGCTCTATTTGTGCGAAACAAATGATAAAAATGCAATTTGCGTACATTGTTGCATGACCGCACAATTGTCATTAAATTGTGACAGCGCTGAAAGCCAAAAATTTACCTGGGCAGGAAGGGGGTGAACGTGTCTGGTATTGAAGTAATTAAATAGGGTTTTTATTATAACACCAAATCTGTAAAACTTCACATAGAAATTTGTTGGAAACTAAGAATTTGGTGGTAGAAGAAAGAGTCATCAAGATATACAATAATTTGTGAGCTGATATTTATTTATTTTTAAACCAGTGCAGTATTAAATTACTTGTGATATAGAGAGACTATGGAGAGAATTATACCAAGATCCTCTATGAACCCCTCTTGCCTCTAAGCTCTTCTCCAAGCATTATTACTGTCTGTCCCAGTCCTTGCACAATAGTGCTGTGATAGTAAAGCCTGGTATATGGGTAAATTGAAAAAAAAAACTGACAGCTCTGGTTGAAGCCGCTGAGCTGCTGTTTTTTGACAGGGGGAAGAACACCCCCGCCAGAACACTCTGGTCAGAGCTCTCTGCCATTGGCTGAGAGCGCTGATCGGGAGCTGGTCGGCTGCTGGTTTTCCAGCATGCTTGTCTGACAAAATCCAGGCAAATCCGGGCCGGCTGACATGCACACGACCCGAATGTCGGCTGTTTTTTATTGAACCGGCTGATGTCTCCCGACATTCAACCTGTGTGTATGGGGCTAATAGTATAGTCATAGTATATACAATAGTACACACAGGTAATAGTGCAACATAATACTTTAAAATTTTATCTGTATTGATTCTTCTCTAAGCATCTTTCTCCCTACTTAAAGTTTTCAATTCTACAGAAAGTGAATGTAGCTGATGTTCTTTACCATAATGTGCATGACATTGGATATGACAAATGTACTAAAGTGTGAACCATTTTCAGTCTTGCATTGGTTCAGACTCTGTAGGATCTATATTACCTGCAGGCTGTGATAACATTATTAAATACAGAAAAAAAGTTCATGTCACAGCATATAAATGGAAATTATGGTGACCAGGGGTGATTTTTGAGATCAATAAATAAATAAGCCATATGTCATTGTTGCCAGCACCATTACTCTGATTATTCTCATTCTTATGAATGCAAATGTTTACACTTTAATATAAGAGAGCACTGAAACATTTCTTTGGGCTGCAAAGTTTATTAAATAATAGAGTAACAATGGTGTAGTTACCCCAGAACAACCATTTGAAAATAATATCTTACTTCATCTGTCTACAGTAAAGTAAAACTTGAGGGTTTCAATGTGTTACTGGAGGCTATACATTACCATTGCTGTTTGTTTTGCCGTCTTGAAGTCGCCAGAATAAATTATAGCAAAACATATGGAGGACCTTACTTGCACAATAAAAGGGACTGAAGAAGCCTGCTGAAGGAAATATTTATACTGGCTACAACACAGTTTTGTTGTGCAATACCCAACTTTTTTTTTTACTTTAAGCCCAGATTAAAACAACGCAGAGTTGAGTCCCATCCCAACTCTTCTCTCAACCACTCCACCCTCTTTTTTCTTTCCCTTCTCTTTTCCTCCAATTGCCTAAATTGTCCCCAGTTACATAATTTCAGGCTGAGTGGATTTGAGTACCATGGCTATTCCTACAGCCTGTATCCATCTTTTCTATCTTTTATAACATTTTCAATATAAATCCTATGAAAGCAAAGAGCCCCAGGAAGAAATCACTCACTATGTCACAGACATAAAAGATACCCATGGGTTCATATTTTTTAGTTACTTTCTATTGTTGTAAGTTTGATGCAGTTTCTGTGGAGGACAGACCACATGCTGTAATTCCATCATGATATATTCATGTGTCCTGTCTTTTCTTTGACGCAAATGCTGTGCCTGGAAGAATATACGGTAACTAATGCCTGTATCCCTATACGCACTCACTTGTGGTTTCTGAATAAATAATGAAATAAATACATTAAAATGAATGATACATTACATATAAGAATAAAGATACAATATCAGAGAATGTAGGTAATTCCCTGGATGCAGTGGGACTGATTATTAAGACTATATTCACACAGATGCGCAATGCACAAAACATCTGATATTGTGCTTCACAGGTTGCTTTCTTGACGATTCATTTGATGACAATAGAACAGCCCCTCCGACCAGGTCATGCAATGTTTAGGCCAGTGTGGTGCCGATGATTGCAGGAGTGTGTATTAAGCTGAACAATATCCCTCTTCTGGCTACTTCCTTTAAATTGTCTTCTGAGCACTTTATTTTGATATCCAGATGGATTTATTGGAATACATTTTAGTCATGTAATCATGTTTTCAAATACCCAATCAAGTTTAGGGGGCATGTCAACCGTTTGTAACTAATTGGTTAATGTAATGAATGTAATGTGGATGTAGTTAATATAATTTCAGATGAAATATTATCCTTCTATATTTTAAATATCAGCTTTGTTAAATGTCCTGAAGAAGCAGAGAAATTCACCAAATGTGTAGACTGAAGCTGACATATCTAGTCTGTACAATATACCCAAGTCTTTTGGGATTATAATTTCAAATACTGGGTTTTATATTGTTTATTAATACAATTGTGTTTTTATGTATTTTTTTATGTATATTGGAGTTATCATGGTGTCATGGTGTCAATATTACACTGGTATGGAATAGCTTTGTAACTAATGTTGCCAACCAAGGGACATCAGTCGACATTGATCCAAATCAAAAGGAATCTGCCTATCTTGTATTGGAATAATGGGTGGCAGAAAAGAACTTTGATCTTGTAGTTGTAGAGAAAGGTTCATTGCAGTATGTAGGCTACACCACAAGACCACTTGGTGTAAGAATAGGGGAACACTTTGCAATTAAAATAATTCCAAAGTTAATAAGCCATCCAATATTTCCAATCATTTTATTTTATGATGTAGAAACAGTAAAATTGGGAGTTGTGGGCGAGGGGGTACCTACACCAGAAACGCTCGAAGCATGAGGTCTATTGGATTCACAGACCACAAATGAGGCCTATATTTACCCCCCTAGTGGTATTCCCGAGTCTGGCTCGGGGTGGATTTTCAATACCAAAAGCGGTAACCCCGAGCCAGACTCGGGATCGCATCGCAGGATCCATGTAGAGGTTACTTACCTTGTCCCCTAGATCTTGCAATGTCTCCCCACTGTGATCTGCGAGCCGCCGTGTCTCACTCGATTCACAGTGCCGAGCTCTGCTCCCTGCGAGCGTTGCGACGCACAGGGACGGACTTCGGCGCCAAATTCAAAAAGTAAAACGCACTGTATAGATACAGTATACTGTAATCTTACAGATTACAGTACTGTATCAAATAATTACACATCCCCTTTGTTCCTAGTGGTTTGTCCAGTGTCCTGCATGCAGCTTTATATTATAAAAACTGTTCTTTCTGCCTGGAAACTGGAGATTGTCCATAGCAACCAAAACCGTCCCTTTACATCAAAAGTGGTTTTAGACCAGCTAGAAAACAGCGATAATAAATTAGAATCACTCGCAGAATTGAGCGATAGTGATTTGTGGGGAGGTCTTTCATCAAACACTAAAAAGTAACGACAGCGACAATTCTGCAACTGAGCAAATTTCAGTGTTTTTGATTTGATTACATTATTGAATAATTTTTATTATTATTATATTATTATATTATTATTATTATTATTATTATTATTATTATTATTATTATTATTATTATTATTTGGTATAATTATTTATAGTTATTTATTATATTATAATTTATGATTTTGTTTTTCAAACTTTATCATACACGGGATGTCTACTAGACTCTGGTTTGGACAGATTTAAGTGAATTACTCCTAAGAATTACAGGCCTACAATATAAAACGCCAAATTCCCATGCAAAATAATTGTACCGCTTTCAGCACCTAAAATCTGAAATAATCATACCGCCAGGGAGGTTAAAGTATGAGAGGAATCTGCACAACATCTGCAATGTTATAATGATGTATGGTATTTTTATTGTGCAATAGGATGGGTTGACTTTCTTCTTTATTTACTGGGTTATGAAAGTGGATAAATATAAGGTCACAGGACTGTTGATGTTTTGTCTCCATCTCCTAATTGTGCATCACAAAATTTGTTTGAAAACCGTTCTTCTCTGTACATCGGTTTATGGTCTGCTTGCGTATATATGTGGAGCTGAAATGGCAGGACAAATGCGGCAGCATGGTAGCTATTTTCCTCCTAATGATAATATACAAGTTTTAAATAAGGCAATATTACAATTTTGAAATACGTTTGACCTTCATTTATATAAGGATATGTGGAGATTTAGTTACCCTTTGATAAATATTATCAATGGATGTATTAATGAATAGGGAAGAATGAAAAAGGGTTGCACCCTGAGGGAGTATGGATTAATTTGGCTTTTGGTAAAATTTTATGTAACTCCTTGGGTACTTATTGTATTTTAATACTATAGGTTAAACATGAATAGGTGTTTAAATTAAAGTAAAATGAATTTATTCGTAGTTTGAGATTATTTTACATACTTTAGATTGAGTTTCTTGACTGTGATGCTTCTCTCTGTTATGCTTCTATGCAGTGTAATGAGAGCCATGTGTATGCTCCATCAGACTTTTGCTGGCGGAATTCCCGCCAGCAAAAGATTGAGAGCAGGTTCACAATTTTTCGGTTGGAAAAAGTTCCTATCTGAAAATACGATCTTCTGTACAAATTACAACGTGCAAAATTCCTACGCATGCTCGGAAACAATTCCACGGATGCTCAGAAGCATTGAACTTCATTTTCTTGGCTCGTCATAGTGTTGTACGTCACCGCGTTCTTGACGGTTGAAAGTCCAGAGAACTTTTGTGTGACCGTGTGTATGCAAGGCAAACTTGAGCGGAATTCCATCGGAAAAACCATCCATGTTTTTTCCGACGGAAAATCCGCTCGTGTGTACGCGGCATAAGGAATTTGTCTCACAATCATCTAGAAAAGGCAGAAGAGTCTTTTCACAGCTCTATTGACTTTTTACAGCTACATTGTACTCCTACCCATTCACCAAAAAATGTGTCAAAAAGTAAAAACCACAACATACAGTTTTTGACAATTCCTTTAATAAAGAGTGTCCCACGATGTCCATCCATCTTTAATCAAACCGCCCGACGGAACCGAAAAATAGAAAAAATGTAAAAAGCTCTGCCTCGATGGGAGGCCTCCCGGCAACTGCTGTCTCTTGGCTTTGACAGCTGTTATATAGGCAAGGGCGGGCCAACCCGGTGACATAACCAAGTGACCCCACCCTCTTCTGACGTCAGATGTGACGTCAGAGGGGGGCGGGGTCATCTGGTTTCGTCAGAGGATGGCCCTGCTCTTGCCTATATTAGAGCTGTCAAAGCGAGAAGACAGCAGTCGCCAGGAGGTCTCCCATGGAGGCAGAGTTTTTCGTTTTTTTCTATTTTTCGGTTCCGTCAGGTGGATGGACATTGCAGGACACTTTTTTTTCTTTTTTAATAAAGGAATTGTCAAAGTCAATGTTGACTTTGTCAAAATTGTCAAAGTTTTTACTTTTTGACACTTTTTTGGTGAATGGGTAGGGGTACAATGTACCCAATACCTATTCACATGGAGCAGCGGTATCTGGGGGCCCCCTTGTTAAAGGGGGCTTCCAGATTCTGATAAGCCCCCGCCCGCAGACCCCGAAAACCAATGGCCAGGGTTATCAGGAAGAGGCTCATGTCCTCATCAACATGGGGACAAGGTGCTTTGGGGGGGACCCCCAAAGCACCCTCCCCATGTTAAGGGCATGTGGCTTTGCTGGCCTGATATTGTTCAGGAGTGGGGCACTCGCTCGTCCCCCCCATCCTGACCTCCAGGCTGCATGCTCAGATAAGGGTCTGGTATGACCCTACACCAATTTTTTTACCTATAGTGTTATATCATTTAAGTTGAATTTGAATAAAAACTAAAGTGTGCACTCACATGTAACAGCAATGTCATAAAGTGATTTGCAATGGGCAAGCAGTTCTGTTTTGACTGGCTGCCTACTAGCGTGCGTAATGACGTTTTTGCTTATATGGAAAGGAGGTTTATATGTTCTCTGGTGATGCACATCGGGTGGTGAGACTGGATCAGGCCGTAGTAACTCTTAAAGCATAGGGAGTGATATAGAAGGTGAACCCATTTGTTGTTTCATCTTCTGTGATTAATCTATATTGTTGGAGTCATATTTTATTGTATTTACTATATTGCCCAGTTACTAAAAGTACAAAATTGTTTTGTAATAATATAATTGTGGCAATGTATTAGATTTATATAAAGTACTATAAAGTCAAAAAGACATGCTGACTTTAGACTTGAATTGATATTTGGCAGGGCAGGTAGATCCAAGAGGAAGGGCCTTCTCTTTAATGATAATTGGCTAGTCAGCTTCTTTCCATTCAGGATCATCGTATTGGTGTTCTGCCATTTTTACTTACAGATGTCAATCATTTCAAAAGGCTATGATTACCAGAGGCAGGAATGTTATTATCATGTTTGAGTGATTATAAAACACGATGAGAACATACTAGGGTTGATTTACTAAAACTGGAGATTGCAAAATCTGTGCAACAGGATTTTTTTTGGTCAGAGCTCAATTGAACAAGCTGAAGTTAGAAGCTGATTGGCTACCATGCACAGCTGCACCAGATTTTGCACTCTCCAATTTTAGTAAATTAACCTCACTGTATATTAAGTACTGTGTAAAAGCTTTAGGCATTGGTGAAAAAAATGCAAAGTGGGGATGCTTTCAAAAATAATAAAAGCAATAATTTTTATTTATCAATTAACAACCTACAAAGTGCATAAACAGAAAAAAACAACTAAATGAATCAATATTTGGTGTGTCTACCCAGGGCCGCTGTTAGAAATCATGGGACTCTGCACAGCCTGATAGGGACCATCCCCCTCCCACCGAAAATTTTAAAATGATATTTTTGCTAAAAATAATTATTAGCGTACACAAACACAACATAACTTTCAAAGTTCCTGCTAAATCTAAAAGATAAAACTGCAATGAGTTAATAAATAAAGCTCTGTGTGTGAATGAGGCCTTGGGGCTCATTCACATGGGCACTGTATCCTGTGCAGTGTGAATCAGCACAAGTGACTGGAGCTGTATGCAGGCAGCCTATGTTATGCTAAAAAGACATACTAGCTGTGCAAACACAGCTGCATGTCCTAATTAAACCAGCATGTGGGTCATAGAGTAACAGGCGGCTCCAGCCACACATACAAACTGCTCATTCACACTGTATGGGCCAGAGCACCCATGTAAATGAGCCCCTAATTACTTGTTTTTTTATTTTTAGTACTTTTTACAATTTTATGTTTTATTATTTTTTTAAATTGCATTATTTATTATTTTTTACAGCCCTGTTTGGAGGCTTTGGTGACATATCAGGGGTATAATTAGATCCCTGATGTTTCACTTTTGAAAAAGCGAAAGGGATTGATGACTGTGATTTCTCTACAACCTTAGCTACGCAGAATTAATGAACAGGGAGAGCTCTGCACATTCTTCCTGTTCATTCTCAAACTGAAGCATAGTAAAGACAGTTTACTATGCTTTAGTTGTGAGTTATGAATGAACACAGCAAGTGCTCGGTTGCGATCCAGTCAGTCACTCAGTGGGGCCCAGGCAGCAGAAGCAAGGGGAAGCTGAACAGGAGGGCGTATGGGGATGGCATTCCCTGCAGCAGCTGAAAACGTCAGGAGGGAGAAGAGGAGAGGCTGGCTTTCAGCTGCTGCAGGGGGGAATTACAGGGGATCGGTTCTTGTAAATGGTACCCCCACCTCCCCTCGTGTCCAGGTTTCCCTTCCTTCTGCTTGTCAGCTGCCCAGGCCCCCCTGATGAACTGATAGGGCCCAGGCCTCCTACAAGGGGACCAGTGGTAGCCCCTTATCAAGAGCTCTGTGTCTACCATTTTCCTGTAAAGCAGCATCAATTCTACCAGGTGTTTTCACACAGTTAAGGGTTTGAAGGCCAGCACATAATTAAACGATTGTAACTAACAGGTGCTAATGATCAACAGGATAACACATAGTTCAAAATCCATTCATTAAACTGTGTAAACAATTAATGAAACTCAGTGAGGAAAAACCATGCAGCACTATCATAACTAAAGTAGCTGAAAATAGTTCAGTGTAAAAAATCTTACACAATGGTAAAACTAAGCATAGCAACAAGATACAGGGTGGTCCTACTGCATCACAAGGTCTCTTACAGGTAATTATTTATAGGAAGACAGATGTTTCCAGATATATTGTTCGAGCTCTTCTGCAGAAGAAATAGAACATTGAGGATTGAATAGGTCCCCAGACCTAGTGCAGCAGATGAAAAACACATCATGCTTTTCTCCTTTCATAATTGAAAGGTGACCAATTGCAAAATCAGCTCAGACTTGCCAGAAACCAGTGGTACCCTGGTACACTAGTGTACAGTCTGGAAAAGTCTGGTCAGAAGTAATCTTTATGGAAGGTATGCAGCTAAAAAGCCATACCATCAATGTGAAACAAGGCTAAGTAACTTTCTTGCATGAAAACACAAGAACAGGTCAAACATGGCAGCAGGTGCTTTGGACTATGGAGTCCACATTTCAAATATTTTGGCTGTAACAGAAGGCAGTTTCTTTGCCAAATGCCTGGAGAGCAGTACAAGGATAAATGTCTTTAGGCATCTGTGGCAACAGTGAAAAATGGTAGAGGTTTCTTGCGGGTATATGAGCATTTCTGCACATGGAGTTGGGGGTTTGGACAGAATTAAAGCCCATCTCTGGGCACAACAAGAAAAATGCTAGTAAAGTCTAGAGGTGCTGGAATATACTTACCTATAGTCCATGCTTCAGCAGGCTCCATCCTGCAGTGCGACAGGGTAGTTGCAGTCTTCTCTCTAAGCTTCTCATGGCTGTGGTTACATGCTTGCCCCCTCCATGTACAACGCAGGCTTAAAAGGACCTGTATTATGCGTGATGATGTCGAGGGACTGCCCAAAGGCCAGAGTTTTGGAGGAGAGGAATTCAATGCTAGAATGTTAGTTAGCAGAATACTGGCTCCTGTTCTAATTCCTGGAGTTGGTCTTTCTAAATGCTGGAAAAAAACAGGCAGATACTTTTGCATAATGCAGTAGCATCAGGGAAGCATCTGATTTCCAGACTTTATTCTGCAATAGAACAATTACCTCAAACATACATCCAAAACTGTAAAGAACTATAAACAGCAAAGGGAATAACAAGGAATCTGGGAAGAGATGGCATGGCCACCACAGAACCCTGAACACAACCAACATCTGTTTGTCATTACATGAAGAGACAAAAACAACTAATGCAGCCTAAACCCACAGAAGAACTGTGAGCAGTCCGAATGTTTGGAGTAAATTTCCTGTTGAGTGCCTTAAAAACCATGTGCAAGTATATCTAGGAGGACTGATGCTGTTTTAAAAGCAAAGTGAGAAAACACTAAATTTAGATTTTTTCTTGTTTATGCACTTTGCAAATTGCTAATTTAGAATATTCATTGCATTACTGTTAAACTATCAAAACTTTGCAGCGGTACTGTATATTGTTGGGTTTAGAGAGACTGTGCTTATTAAACAAGCTTAACATGATTGCAATACTTTGTTTACATTGTCTGAACTACTCAGCCCCTTTAAAACAAAACTGGAGGGTGTTGTGACTCCTAATTCTACTCTTATGCCTCAATACCATCCACCCACTGAGTTTACCCACCAGCACAGTTCTAATCATACACTATGGTTGCAATTGTCCCTATGAATGAGTACATTTTTGGCAGGTAAGGAAAACAAGAGTCAAGGGTTTTCTCTACAGACAGCAAGGCAGTCACACAGCCTTACTCCTACATTTCCTTGTCCTCCTATTGTAAAAACATTGTTCTTCATGTTTTATAACCTCTTCGGAATAGAGAGGAATTTTTGGCCCTCAAGATACGGTATAAGCTCACTCATTTGTATTCTCTCATTGTAATCTTTTATGTCAGCAGTGTCCCAAAATATGTGACGTCTAGTCACTTGGAACAGTCTGTAACAGACTGTATGTAGCATACGAATGAGCTTTGCTTCAGGAATCAGGCAAAGCAAAATAAATGCCTCTGAATGGATAAGTTAATTTATCAGCTGCTACACTTTGATTTGAATTTAAGCCTAGAAAAATATGTATCAATAAGTAAAAGAAATAATTAATTTGAGTGACATTTGTTGTGAATTTTGTGGAGAGAGATGTATATTTAAGCCATGACTGACTGAATCCCTTTTTTACTTTCTAATCAATCTCTTAAATGCACTGCTGCTCAAGAATAGCAGACAGCTATTTTGTTAGCATCACAAATATGCATCTAAATAGAACTAATTATAGTTGTATTTCAGTTCACTTGGCTAAGTATTTGATTTGAAGCTTAATTGCAACCCCTTTGAATCATTATATGCATTTTTAACAGAAAGGAAACATTTACTATGTGCCAGACACTTCTTGGGTTAGTTGCACTGCTCTATCTCTATATATAGTTGGGTTAACAGTTACTGTTTTTAAGTAAGGAGGTTGGCTTCTCAAATTGGCTATATAAATGTCCACATTTAAAATATGTATTTAAATGTCAGCTTTTTCAAAACCACTCGAACATGTTGGCTGAACGACCATTGATGCATAGAGAGCATTAACATATGCTTGGATTTAAAGCAAAACTGAGCACCCTTGGATACAGAAAGCACCCATTCCAAAGAGTTCTATGACATCTCTCTCTCTGGACTACAGAATGCCTCCTCCTATGATATGGAGATGAGGATAGGTAAAGGGTGCATATCCAGTCCTAGGGTGACAACGCTACCCCTCCATAGACATGTAGCACTACCCCCCCCCCCCCATAGGGCTGCTGGATTTTTGGTTCCTCCTATTTATGCACAGCCAGGCAACATGCATTTTTCAACTTTTATTCAGAGATAGAAATCAGTCTACGGGTTTGTTTTTGTTGTTTTATTGAGGGAAAATAACTTGGATGGTGAAAAGTGATTACGGGATGCCAAATTTGATTTGAAAGAACAACATCCTTCACTTTGTACACTGTAAAATGGCAAATCCTGGACTGTATTTCCTTTGGAACAAGATCAGTCTCTCTGGAAATGGCAGTAAGAATTCCCTTTGTAGGAGCTCTGTGTCTCCTTAGTGGAATTTAGCAAAGTCCCAAACTTGCAGGAGCTCTATGTCCCCTCTCCTAAAAATACCAGCCCACTTGGCTGCCTTGTAAAGTGCCCCAGGACAAGTCATTGGGTTTAGCTGTGGAACTGTCCTTTGAAAGCTTGCTGCATATTGCATCTGGCAGCCTTCTCCCTTTTTGGCCCTGGGGATGTAGAGGTACTCACACTGTCCCTGGAATCCTGCTGCTTTGGAAAAGACTGCTGTTCAGGCTTCCTGCTGTCTAGGTCCTCCCATGCTAGCCAGGGTGTCTCCTAGAAGAGACAGAAGTGTAGTGGAGATCCCTCTGCCCAGCTTCTTTTCTCCATTGGCTCCATCCTGTGGGCAGAACCCCCTTAGCCCAGGGATCTCCTCCCATGCTCCACAACACAGCCTTGGCATTCCATCTTCCACCCAACTACAGCACAATCCCCGCTGGCCAGGCTCCACAATATTTATGGGCTGACCTAACCACCCTCCCAGGCTTTCTGCCTCGGGATTCAGAGCCTCATCTCCTATACCCACCAACTTCTAGAAAATTCCAAGAGCTTTTAGAACCAGGGGGAGTTATCAGAGGCATGACCTGTAAAGCACTCTAGCCTGAGCCTTCCCAGACTCACACAGTCTACTGTGAGTCAGAAATACATTTTCCTCACACTAGACAATACACACTAGACAATACTGTACACTAGAGAATGCTACAGACACAATACCATCCGTGAGCATTGTCATCTTAAGACAGGAAGCCTGTGATCAGGATAACCAGGCAAACATAAAGAACAAAAGCCAAACTAATGCAGCCACTACATCTATGGACTGGTAGGCTGCTATATATTACTTGTATATATTGTAAGGGCCTACTAAAAAAGCTTGTAGCTTCCATGTAAATACAGTGGAAAAGGAAAGATAATTGAGGACTCTGATAAATATACTTGCCTCGCTCATTAGGAAGTTTTATGTTGGAGCTGGAGGTGACAGGCTGAAAAACATCTCTTCTAACTGCTTTCTCTTTAACAATTTCAAATATTCCAAATATAATTAGTCTTTATCGGGGTGGTGTTTCACCCAAATACTGTAAGGTATGGAATGCAGAATATAGGATATAGGACAATGTGGTTGATGTGGACATAACATTCTACTCCACTATTCCAGAAGGATCAATAGCACCTCTATGTAGTAAGCAATATCCCTCAAGAATCTCTGGAATAACTGACGTCCAAAGCAAGCAGTAATTATCACAACAGACATGATTTGGAAATAACATTTGACTATTTTATTGTAGCCCTTTGCAACAGGATATAGGACAGACAATAAAAGTATATCCATCTCAATGATCATAGCAAGACAATGCTAAACCTAACAATCAATCACAATCTAAACTGTACACCCAAAAAAAATCCTATACAGGGTTGCCAACTTTATTTTACTGACAAAACATGAAAATTTACTGGCAGAGCACATGTTTGATGTCAACCTGAAGTATGACAGAAAATTCTATTATAAACTAGGCAAATCAATATTTAAACAGTATAAACAATATGTAAACATTGGCAACACCCAGGTAATATGTCTGGAATACAATTAAAAAGTCGTTTGACAAAATGTGAGAATGACTAGAATAATAAAAGACCTAGGACACCCTAGGATACAGCAGAAAAACAAGTTCTGTGGTGCGCAGAACAATGTGGTGAACAATGGGCTCAGTCAGATTTTGGGGGATGGACTTAAAGGAGGATGATTAAACAAAATCTATGACAAATCGCTGTGATATGTTCCACAGTCTTTGTACCCACAAAATACTGTGCTACAGACAGAAATAAACCTCAGAACAATGGATATTTAAAAAAAAAATAAACGTTTCCATTACATATGATATTCTGCAGACAGAAAGTGATCACTTTGTCTGTTTGAAGCCTACCTTAAAGGAGAACTTCATTAAAACCAGCAACTGTTGTGACAATGGACACTTTGGTCAGCACTATGTAATGTACAACATAGTGTTGCAAAAATGAAGCTTCTTCCTTTTATCATTACATAGTGTTCTGCATATAGGAAGTATGTGATCTGCAGCATTATTAGGAAAAAACTCTTTCTAGAGATGCTTGGATTTGACATAATTTCCATTGTTTATCCCCATTAAAAGAAGTCATGACTCATATGCTGACAACTAATTATTTTGGCTGTCACATTAATCAGGTGAGTGTCAGGGTTGGGCTCAGCCCTTCCTTCTCAAAGATGGCCACTCAGCTGTCGGATAATTGCCAGCTCCTACGTCTCCACAGTGGCTCACCTGTTGATGATATCCTGCTCGTCAGTCCTGCCTACTTAAGCCGTCCAGTCCAGATGATCTCTGCCTTCGCCTTGGTCACATCCCTAGAGATGTTCCCCTGTGTTCCTGTTAAAGACTTGCTTGGCTGACATTCCTTTTGGCTCCAGATCCTACTTGCTGTTCTACTACGCTCATCTCTGCTTCCCTGACGTTTTGGCTTATCTGACTATCCGTTCCAGTTCTTGAACTCTTGCTATGTTTTGACTACGTTTACTCTGTTTACCTTTTTCTATTATTATTAAACAAGTATGATTTAACTGTACTTCTGTCTCAGTCTGATTCATGGTTTCTGACAGGGAGTTCATTTGCATACTGAGAGTATGGGAAGATCTCACCAAGTGCAAAAAATAATAAAATACTTTTTGCATATATTTACAGCATGGCTGTACAAATATATAGTGCATTGTTGGAAGAATCTGAAGTACTTATTTAATGTAAAGATGGCCATACACAGCTTGAATTTGGGGTGATTCTAGTGAACCATCCAAAATTCGTGTCATGGGTGGCCCTGCCATCTCCACACAGCTCAACAAACATTATTTGAGGAATCAATGGATCTGGGTGGGAAAAAGTCAGCCAAACAGTGACTGCAACCAATCAGCTGTAGTCACTGTTTAGGTATTCTGACAGCTGCGGGTGTTGGCTGTCAAAAATACAAAAAATTAAAGTTGGAGATTCCTTCATTCATGATGTTTATGGCCAGCTGCCGTCTTTTAGTCAATTCAAGATGATTGAAAACAGTAGAGAGATGTGGGTGAGTCATCGTCATAATCATTCAGGAGGATATGTTGCACACACTTCCTTTCATACAAAAAAAACACTAGAGGAAGCCTCTGCAAATGTGCATATGCATTTATAACAATACAGAATGGAAATATAGTAAAAATTCACACAAAAAATAGTTCCTAGATAATTTATGCACAATTTCTATATTTTTCCAATGTTCATATTTCCATATTTTTCAATTACAATAACTCACCTGGTGTTACTGAGCGGACAACAACAGGTTTTTCACTCCCAGCGACAAATCCAAAGCCCAGAACTGGATCTCTCCTCATTTCCACATTCCTTGGTACAGGAGGGTTGATTTGGCAGCTTTCAATTCGAAGATCTTCAAATGTCCCTGTTTGTGTCAAGTGACTGCCAAAAAAAAAAATGTATATATATATTGAAAAGCTGTAATTCAACTGTTTACTTTATGGCTTCATAGTTCAATTAGCACATGAGCGGAAAAAGAAACATCTAGTTTGCTGTAGTACATATGATGCATAGCCAAAGTTTCACCCAAGAAATTACAGCCTTATTATTCCCATTACTGACTGCTTTGTTAAGTTACACGTGCTTCACAATTATATTTTTAACACCGTGGATATGACAAAAAGTGTTAATTATTGGAGTATATGTAGCCCAGAAGCAATGAAGCCTACAGAAAGAATCTACATGTTGATTTCATTTAAAATAATGTGATGACAAGGAAATATAGCAGTTACATAATATCCAATTAAAATTAAGAACGTTTACAGTGTCTTCTAAAAACAAAAATACACACAACGCACTACTGCTCAGAGGCATTCAAATAATTGGAAATGTAGCATTAGGAAAATGCAACAAATCAAAAAGATAAACAGATACATACTTTTACTTTATTGTTAATATATCAACATTGGGAAGTGAACTGTTGCCCCATCATTAACAGTATGTCCTTTACAGAGCTTAAAAATCATAACCACTAGTTTACAGGGTAACTCTAAAAGAGAGTGAGTGTAGGATGCTTTTAATGTGCTAATGTGCTTTAACAATGCACATTAACAGAAAACTTTCATGATAAAAAAAATAAAAATAATAAAAAAAAAACAGAAGCTGCTTCTTTTTTGAAAATTTTGCTTGTCTGGCTCCTTTTTGAAAATGCTGCTTGTCTGGCTGTCTTTCTGCTCCTCATGCTTCAACATATAAGCCAGTAATCAGAAACAAATATGCAGCTGTTGACCTTAGACTTTGCACAGATTATGCAATACTCATGGTCCATCTGGAGTTGTCCCCCACTTCACATTTTTTCTAGTACTAAATTAGACTTATGCCCTGTACACACGAGCGGATTTTCAGTCGGAAAAAACTTGGATGGTTTTTCCAACAGAATTCCGCTCAAGCTTGCCTTGTATAGGCACGGTCACACAAAAGTTCTCTGAACTTTTGACCATCAAGAACGCGGTGACGTACAACACTACGACGAGCCGAGAAAATGAAGTTCAATGCTTCCGAGCATGTGTCGAATTGTTTCTGAGCATGCAAAAAAGAAGGCATAACAATACATATAAATGCAATCAATGAAAGGTAATATAAGGAAACACAATGATAAAACATCATGGTACAAGTGATGACTGTGAATGTGAAATCAAGAGGAAACTGAACAGGGGCTATTTTATACAGACCAATGTGATGTGCACATAAGTGATAATGTTATGGAACTGGAGGTAGCGTCTTATTATTATTATATTTAGAAACATCCAATTTCCCCCAAATTTTGTCAAATCTTGGCAGGGAGTCATCTATCACAGCAGTCAGGTGCTCCATTCTGCGTAAGTTAGGTCCATAAATATTGGGATATCGACACAATTCTAATCTTTTTGGCTCTATACACCACCACAATGGATTTGAAATGAAACGAACAAGATGTGCTTTAACTGCAGACTTTCAGCTTTAATTTGAGGGTATTTACATCCAAATCAGGTGAATGATGTAGGAATTACAACAGTTTGTTTGTAGGCCTCCCACTTTTTAAGGGACCAAAAGTAATGGGACAGATTAACAATCATCCATCAAACTTTGACTTTTTAATACTTGGTTGCAAATCCTTTGCAGTCAATTACAGCCTGAAGTCTGGAACGCAAAGACATCACCAGACGCTGGGTTTCATCCCTGGTGATGCTCTGCCAGGCCTCTACTGCAACTGTCTTCAGTTCCTGCTTGTTCTTGGGGCATTTTCCCTTCAGTTTTGTCTTCAGCAAGTTAAATGCATGCTCAATCGGATTCAGGTCAGGTGATTGACTTGGCCATTACATAACATTTCACTTCTTTCCCTTAAAAAACTCTTTGGTTGCTTTCGCAGTATGCTTTGGGTCATTGTCCATCTGCACTGTGAAGCACTGTCCAATGAGTTCTGAAGCATTTTGCTGAATATGAGCAGATAATATTGCCCGAAACACTTCAGAATTCATCCTGCTGCTTTTGTCAGCAGTCACATCATCAATAAATACAAGAGAACCATTTCCATTGGCAGCCATACATGCCCACACCATGACACTACCACCACCATGCTTCACTGATGAGGTGGTATGCTTTGGATCATGAGCAGTTCCTTTACTTCTCCATACTTTTCTCTTCCCATCACTCTGGTACAAGTTGATCTTGGTCTCATCTGTCCATAGGATGTTGTTCCATAAATGTGAAGGCTTTTTTAGATGTTGTTTGGCAAACTCTAATCTGGCCTTCCTGTTTTTGAGGCTCACCAATGGTTTACATCTTGTGGTGAACCCTCTTTATTCACTCTGGTGAAGTCTTTTCTTGATTGTTGACTTTGACACACATACACCGACCTCCTGGAGAGTGTTCTTGATCTGGCCAACTGTTGTGAAGGGTGTTTTCTTCACCAGGGAAAGAATTCTTAGGTCATCAACCACAGTGGTTTTCCATGGTCTTCCGGGTCTTTTGGTGTTGCTGAGCTCACCGGTGTGTTCTTTCTTTTTAAGGATATTCCAAACTTTTGATTTGGCCACACCTAATGTTTTTGCTATCTCTCTGATGGGTTTGTTTTGTTTTTTTCAGCCTAATAATGGCTTGCTTCACTGATAGTGACAGCTCTTTGGATCTCATATTGAGAGTTGACAGCAACAGATTCCAAATGCAAATAGCACACTTGAAATGAACTCTGGACCTTTTATCTGCTCCTTGTAAATGGGATAATGAGGGAATAACACACACCTGGCCATGGAACAGCTGAGTCAATTGTCCCATTACTTTTGGTCCCTTAAAAAGTGTGAGGCACATACACAAACTGTTGTAATTCCTACACCGTTCACCTGATTTGGATGTAAATACCCTCAAATTAAAGCTGAAAGTCTGCAGTTAAAGTGCATCTTGTTCGTTTAATTTCAAATCCATTGTGGTGGTGTAAAGAGCCAAAAAGATTAGAATTGTGTTAATGTCGCAATATTTATAGACCTGACTGTATATCAGCTATGGCTGAGAGAAACTGCATAAAAGTAGGAGGAGAAATAGACAGCCAACATTGAGGTATGGCACGTTTGGCCGCCAGTAAAATAAAAGCCATCAATCTTCTAATAGCTTTGGGTGTATCCAGGAGTGGGAGGCCTTAAAGAAGATGTGTGGGGTTTAAGGGGATAGGCAGGGCTTTTTTTCAGAGGGAATGCGGGGGAACGCAGTTGTGGCACCTCCAGCAATACTTGTATGTAATAGAAAGGAGTGCTGGGGTGTGTTAGAGGGTCTACTGATGCTGGCTGCTTTGGGAATCTATTGTCGCTAGTAAGGATCTATTTTTGCATGGGGGTCTATTCTTGCTGGGTAGGTCTATTGTTGCTGGTGGGGGGTCAAATGTTGCTGGAAGGGATCTACTGTTAAGGGAGAGGTCTGTTGATGTTGACTGCTGGAAGATCTGTTGTTGCTGCTGGGGGCTATTGTTACTGGGATGTCTTTTTGGTGTGGGGGAGCATTGTTCCTGAGGGGGGGGAGATGGTCTATTGTTGTGTATGGGATCTATTGCTGCTGAGGGATGTCTATTGTTTCTGGGGGAGGTCTATTGTTTTGGGGGGGTCTACTGTTGCTGAGGTGGGGTCTATTGTTGCTCATAGCAGGGATTCTATTTTACTGTCTTGTTATCATTAAAAAATCACTTAGTAGTACAAAATGATACTTGTTTCTGTATTCTCTAAAAGGGGCTCTACTGGGAGGTATGTAGAAGGTGGAACCAAGGGACATTGCTCAGAGGTGGGTAGGGGGCAGAAACGACTCAGAAGGCAGGAGTTCCTGCACCTATTCTCTGAGAAAAAAAGCCTTGGGGATAGGTACTGTATATCTAGGACCTTTTCCAGGAGGTTATGAACTTGTGCCTAGAAGGGTATAAGTGCAGTGCATTCCCAAAATATATGATAATGAGTACCTAAGGATAAACCACATCTCCAACATTGCCCAGATGATGTCAGCTTTCAAGCAAGTAAAAAGTCTGGGGTCCTATACCAGAACATAAGTATTTTGTAAGCAATCTCATTCTGTGCCACACACCATGAAACTTTAGATGTAGTATCCCATATTTTCTCCCAGTCAACTAGGGATACAGGCCGTTGCAGAATATGGGACCATTTCCCCATGTATGCATGACTGTTTTCAGTCGGGGGGAGCTGTATGTAGGATTTTATAGATAGACAAGATCAGGGGGCCTTTTGAGCATAACAGTTCAAATTCGGTTGGCATGTCTAAAGTCAAATGAGGGATTTCAGTGGCAAAAAAAAATTTAATTTGTAAAAAAGAGTAAAAGAGAGATTTTGGGATTTTATGTTTGGATTGTAGATCAGAGAAGGTGAGGAGTTTACGTGTCACTGGATGTACCAAGTGGCGTAACTGAAATATACCAGCTTGGATCCATGGTAACATAGGGTTATAGGATAAACTGTATGGGATTTCCAGGTTGAATAGAATGTTCACAAGTGGTGAGCATGGAGAAGAGAGAGAGTATCTACCTGAGCAAAGTTTCCAAATCAGCAGTGTGAGTAACATTGGGTTCAAACATACACTTCGCAGTTGAGAGATGTATTTGTCGAGGATGGCCATAACATGCAGCAAAGGTGAGCAGGAGAGGTGAACGCCATTTCAATCTCAGACCATCTGGGGAATAACTGGACGTCCAAGAGGCAATGGCTCTCCGATGTGTAGCATAATAATATTTTAATAGGTCAGGAGCTCCCAAACCTCCCCTGGTTCGTAAAGCCTGGACCACTGAGCTTGGTATCCTATCAGAAGTGTTGCTCCATATAAAATTCAGAAAATTTCTCTGAAGTGCTTTCAGTTGGGGCATAGGGATCAATACTGGTAGTGTTTCAAAGAGATACAGCAGTTTAGGGAGTATTGAGGACATTGATCCTCCCATGAAGTCGAAAGGGGAAGATTTGGCCATGTTTTCAAAAATCTATGAATTTCTGTATACAAGGGGGGGGGGGGGATTGACCAGAAAGAGCATGGAGTATGAGTGAGTCAGGTGAACAGCCAGGTATCTAAGTGAGTGGGAACACCTACGATATTTAAAATTCCCCTATAGGAAGATGAGCAGGTCCGTTGGGATATTTAAAGGGAGGGCTCCAGTTTTCGTCAAATTAACTTTAAATCCTGAAAGACTACCAGACTATTGCCCTGTACACACGGTCGGACTTTCCGACGGAATATGTGCGATCGGAGCTTGTTGTCAGAAATTCCGACCGTGTGTGGGCTCCATCAGACTTTTTCCATCGGAATTTCCGACACACAAAGTTTGAGAGCAGGCTTTAAAATTTTCCGACAACAAAATCCGTTCGCGTAAATTCCGACCGTGTGTGGACAATTCTGATGCACAAAGTGCCACTCATGCTCAGAAAAAATTAAGAGACGAAAGCTATTGGCTACTGCCCCGTTTATAGTCCCGACGTAGGGGTTTTTACGTCACTGCGTTCAGAACGATCGGATTTTCCGACAACTTTGTGCGACCGTTTGAATGCAAGACAAGTTTGACCCAACATCCGTCTGAAAAAATCCATGGATTTTGTTGTCGGAATGTCCAATCAATGTCCGATCGTGTGTACAGGGCATTAGTCTTTTATGTCTAAGATACCTGAGACTATTTACATTCAGCTAATCCCTGAACTTGGGTGTTTTATTGTATTTTATGCACTGTACTTTATTTTGTTTTTTGGGTTTGTTGCACATCATTTCATGTTTTCACATGAGGTATATATGCATAAGTTAGGCTATGTTTATTTTCTATTTATTTTTGGTCACCTTTTTAGTAGCGCTACACGTTTTTGTTTTCACATTATTATACTTTATACCTAAGTATTGTGCTAGCAGCTTTATTTTCACTGTTACATTGGCATACCTCCCAACATTTTGAGATGGGAATGAGGGACACCTATTAGCAAAAATATGTAGGCATAGGACACACCCCCTACCATGCCGCTTTAAAGGAGAATTATTTAAAAAAAATAAGTAGTTAAACCCACAAGTGCTTTTTTTTATTATACTATTTCGTTATACTACCTTTTGAAATTTACAAATGCAGCGATTTAGAAATTGGATGAAAGGTTTAGCACTGTCAAACACTTTTTGAAAGATAAAAAGTGCATTTTATACACAACTGTATGGATCAGACAAAAATGAGGGACAAATGAGAATGAAAGCGGGACAGTGTTCCAAATCAGGGACAGTTCCTTAAAATCAGGAACAGTTGGGAGCTATGAAATTGGCCATAGCAGGGAGATTTTTCCTTTTTTCCTGTCATGTACAACTGCTCTATATACTGTCTTATCTAGTTTTAATACATTACCCCATTTCCATTTTCCCAAGGCATTTACTGAACTTTCAGCAAAAATACACAAAAGTCCAAAGTTATATTTCGCAAGTTCAAAGATATGGTAAGTAAATCCAAAAGTAAGGTACTAGCACAAAAGTACTCTTAAAATATTTTCAGAAACATCTTCAAAACTTTAACGCTTATACCAATGCAAGAAGGGAAAGGTGGCAAAACTCACAAATCATAGTTCTCATATGTCTGAGAACAGGCATGTTCTCATCCTAGTCCAAACCCACCTAAGCAATCCTGCCAGGTAGCTGCCACTGTATTGGGTCAATCATAAAAGACTGAGGCATTCTTTGCCACAAATATACACCCCATCCCTCCACTAAGGTAAATGATCTTCAAAACTAAGATAACTCTTGATGTTGTCAGATTTTAGAAAGAGAATGTTAATGTTGAAATTGATCTAATTCCTGACAGACTTGAGATGATATACTGTACTAAAATAAATTAAATTGATAATAATTAAATTGATAACTTGATTTCTGTAAATCTTTATTTATTGAGCTGATTTTAGTACTAATATATTAATATATTTCTAAAGCTGGAAAATAAATAGACTGTTTCATATTTGCTTCAGTTCTAAAGCTGAAAAAAAATTAAACCATTAATGAGATAATTCAAAGTAAAAGTAAACCAGAACTGAATAATAGGTCATTTGCTAAAGCGTTGTAAATTATTCAATTGACATTTTGTCTTTATTTCATAAAATACTGCTGTTCTTTTGAGTAAGGATGAGTAAGGGTGGAAAGGGAAATATCCCTAAAAGGTTAAATAGCACGTTCTGATGGTTGATGCATGACGTTGTCCAACTGAATTCCGATCAGATGATCCACCAGTCGTGATGTTTTGCATTATAGGGAAAACCAAATTGCCCAAAGCTCCTGTGTGTTGATTATGATATGGATTCCTCCAGTGTCCCCCGCAAAAACATGGGGTCTAAGTCTCCTCCAAAACAGAGGGGCCCTAGACACTGTCAGGACATCAAAAGGAAGGACTTTCCCAGCTCTAGAGCTGCATTTGTGAGAGACAACCTGATCCTCAGTGACAGGTGAATTGGATTGTGCAGAGACTAAACCAATGACTTGTAGGCATCTGAAGTGAAACTGGTCATACTTAACTACCCCAAAGGAGGCTACCATCAGCCCCATTACTTTCATGCGAAAGCAAAGGGTTGGTCGACTCTTGAACACAAGAGTCTTAGTTTAGCAGGGGTGAGTTTAAAGTATCTCCTGAGGGACAAGAACAAAATACTACATGCGATGAGTTGGGTGGACCTACCCTGAAATGTATTGCCACGCCACCTTACTTCTTGGTCATATGTGACATCATCCCTGAGAGTTCTAGGTTTGCCTGCTGTCTGCTGCCGCTGCTATCAGTTACTGGCTTGCACTGAGGAACATTACTCATCCTGTTCCTATGATACACTGACAAACATCATCCACATCTCTCTTGGCTGGAGGAAGTAGAAGGACTAAAGGTGATGATCATGCTGTTCACATCTTTATTCAAGTAAGTGCTGTTTTTAATTCATTTTTTTATTAAACTATTACACTGTAGTCCATCGCACCCTCTAATTGGCTAGATAGATGTACCCAAGGTTTTGCCTTTGCTAGAGGTGCTGCAGCCATTGCCAATGTGAATCATCCTGCCCTATCCATCCCATTTGTTTCTATGGGCTTATCACAAGAACTTTAACATCTCCTTATCGTACCATTTAATGCATTACAGTCATTGGCGTATCTGTAGCTGAGAGGGGGAGGCATCCAGGATTCCAAGATGGAGCTGCTGCTGCAAGGAGTGGAGTGTGGTATATAAATGTGTAACATGTAACAGCATATAGAAAAATTTTATTGCAACTGGAAAAATCAAGTGACAAATACTCCAAACAAATAACAAAATGTTAAGAGTAATAATAAAGTTTAAACCACCAAATATGAATGTGACCAACATAACCTAAAGTTTTGCAGATAACAGTGCTGAAGCAAACAGTGAAAGTTCGTAAATCAATCCAATCTGTAACAGTCTTTGAAGGAATATGCGTCTGCAGAAAAGGCCACCACCTTTATTCCCTTTTGGACATTCTCTCACCTTGAAGCATGACCCTCATCACAAAGGTCACATAAGCGCACATTCAGAACATAAATCCCCAGTCGGGCAGCGGCGGATGGAATGAATACTGACAAAATATAAATCTTGGAACTTACCACACAGGTGTCTTCAGCAATTTATCTCAAAGATCAGCCCAGCCAGTTCAAGCAGGTCACCACACTCCATTGACTGGAAATAATATTATTATCCAGACTCGCGAAAAAAAAAAAAAAAAAGCAGAGGAACATATAGTGATCACTGCCGATTACCTTTGCTAAAAGAAAAGTTAAAATCAGACTTACTGTACATGTGATGAGATGAGAACCACGTATAAATCCTATGAAGCAGGGGTTGTGTGTCTCACTGGATGGATGATAATGATGACATCACAGTGATGAAACATAGTGGGCACAACTTTGAGCAAGTGAGGAGAGAGGAGGCTGTCTGCAGGTTGTTGGTTATCATGTATATGAAAATATGTATATAATGTCCATCCTCCCTCCCACCACATTTAAAGCTAGTGTGAATCAGTGCCCCCTCTTCAATATCGTTTTTGATATGAGGGCAGTCACGAATGATAATA
The DNA here is from genome assembly GCA_037952925.1 of Lithobates clamitans. NCBI lineage: Eukaryota > Metazoa > Chordata > Amphibia > Anura > Ranidae > Lithobates > Lithobates clamitans. The sequence continues at coordinate 2,029,549 of JBBGZY010000755.1, forward strand.
ACATTTACCATAGCACAAAGGAGGCATTAAAAGGCAATATCCCCAGATTCTCTACAGCTACTGGCTCCAGCATAGACACTAGCACACTCAGTCATGGAGGCTGTAAACAAATGACTGCAACTGACCATAGTACTATGAGGACTGAACAGTACAGAAAGTATTGGCATGTGGTGACTGCTGATGTCTGTCTAGCTGACATAATCTGCCATGCATGTGCTATTGCCACCAATCTGCTTCCGAATCCCACACAATGCAGACACTATGGTCATTCATCCAGGGCCTCGGTGACTGGTTCTGCTAGATTGCTGTGTGGGACATTTTAAGTGGGAGAGAATAGATTGGTTTATATGGCTTGGACATGGCTGTCAAAATCAACTTTTGCAAATCCATTATATTTACAGGGGCTTTATTTAGTGTCTGGAGCCACCACTGCTTCAGCACACATTGAACTATTCAGAAAAGACAGTTGTTTAAAAGCAGTCATTTTAATAATGCTGACTGGCTTTTTTGTGTATCACAGTAACTCATATACAATTCCCATGAAAAAAGCACCAAATGTGTTATTTATAACACGCCTTAGGTCTCCCTTATACTTATATGTTGGGAAGCAGCTGGTCAAAGAAGATTTGCAGTATTCCATTGAATTCTTCTGGTTAGAGCAAAAGGTACCACTTTTTTGCAAACAACAAAAAAACATCCTCATAGTGCAACATGGAACATCTTTGTAATGCATTATCCAAACTACTACATCATTCATATTGAAGTACGAAGAATATAAGCAATAATGATGCATTTTGCTTGTGGTTTCCCATGTGTAAGGACATACGGAAAAGCAAATGGTCTGAAACAGTCCTATAAACCCTCCGGATTTCTGACATGAAGTCATTATCTTCACTCATTTGCTTATTTAGTTCAGCCAGCATGATAAGAGTTGATTCATATGGCCAGTTTAGAGAGACACAGCTCACTGCATGGTTCTTTCAGACCAAGCAATATGGTCTCTTTATCTTTGTGATGAATAGAGCTGTCCTTTACACCCAGAGAAGCTCAGAACTGTAGTAGACTTCAATATGTACGAGGACAATTTTGTACATTTCAGGACAACCAAATCATTTGCAGAGCAAAACTGTGCCAGTGTGAATGACAGATCCATTCATCACAAAGATCATTAGAGAACTGAACATATGAACTTACATGTATGAAAGTGCCTGACAAGCTGTGTCTTTTTGACATAATTAACTCCTTAAACGCAAAGGCATAAAAGTAATTGGAAACATAAATAAGATACACTTATTGCTGTTTTAATGAGGAGAAAGCACCTTTTATTGATTGCTATGTATATCTGTTATGAGAAAAAATACATGGGCTGCCATTACTAATCTCCTTCTGAAAAAATGTAAAAATCAATACCAGTGCGGCGCTGAAATAAAGAAAATGTACCCCAAATCAGTAAAAGCTGTTGCAAACGCTCAAAGGCGTGTTCCCACACTCACAGAAAATATTCAATCAAATATAATGTAGTGCTGCAAACAAAAATGTGACTTTACAGATATATCTACAAACTCACACTGAGACCAGCCCGTTTGTGTGATAAGCGTCATAATGACACTTATCACACAAACGGGATGGTCTCAGTGTGAGTTGGTAGATATATCTGTAAAGTCACATTTTGTTGTCAGTGTTACACTGTATTTGATTCAATACTCCTTTTGAACAAACTTGTTAAATGGCTGCCATGCTGACCCTCTGGCATCAATATGAATGAACACACGATCGGATTTTCTGATAGGAAATGTTGAATGTGAGCTTGTTGGCGGAAAGTCCGATTGTGTGTATGCTCAACAATTGCTCAGACAATTGTTGTCGAACTTTCCGCCAACAGATGTTGGCTAGCATGTTTTCAAATTTTCCGCCAACAAATGTGTGTTGTCGGACTTTCTGATTGTGTGTACACAAGTCCGTCGGACAAAAGTCCAAAGTACAAACACGCATGCTCAAGAGCAGAAGCGATCGGTCTTGTAAACTAGCATTTGTAATGGAGAATTAACATTTGTGACGGAGCAAATTATGAAATCTCCAAATGCAGCGCACAATTCTCTTCTTCTTTAATGTGATAATAATGAAGCTGCTTTGCTGGTGATACTGATGGAGTTATTGCAAACAAATTTTCAAAGGCTTTTTTTTTCTAGTGATATCAAGAATAATATTATTATGTTTTTTTTTGTTTTTTTTGTGCATTAAAAAAAAAAAAGACATACTATCTGCCAATAGAACTTAACCAAAAAGTGCATTCTATGCATCTATAAATATAGAAAATATACCACATCAAATCATTATTCAACCAAAAAAATAATGTCAAAGCAATAACTCCAGGGCCAATAATAAATAACAAGTTATCTCCTTCGATTCCGCAACATCTCCAGTTGACTTACGGCCGCTCATGAAATGAATTGAAAAGCATGAAATGAAAAACGCGAAAAGAAAAGCGCGAATCAACACTCACCAAACTTCTACTAACACAAAATTAGCAGAAGGAGCCTAAAGAAAGCTGAAAAACCACGTAGCACGTCTAGTACATCACTACGTTCGTAATTGTTGGCCAATATTTGTGTGGCAGTGTGTATGCAAGATAAGTTTGAGCCCTTCAAACAAAATTCCACGGTTTTGTTGTCGGAAAGTCTGAGTGTGTGTACGGGGCTTTAGAGTAAAGCCAGAGTTTCATTTCTACACACTTGTACTAGGTCATTTGATTCAAAGGACCAGAAGCAGGGGATCAGCAAGACAACCATTAGCATGTTTTGAATAAAAGGTCAGCATTGGTAGGCTCCATACTTCTCTCATTACAGGTTTTCTTTAAATGCATGAAGATACAGGCTACCTTTAAACATTTTAATAGCTGGCACTTTCATTGCAAATAACAATGATCTTTACAGATTAAGAAAAGCAGGTACGCATGTATGCATATCAGTAATTTCACTGGAAGTTTCCTTACATGGAAGTAAAAATGCCAAGGCTTGTAAGGTATGGGAGAAAGATCTAGATCAAGGACTACAGGGAGAAACTTCTAAATTCACTTTGCAAAATGCCCATAATTAAAGAGCCGTGAGTACTAATTGTTACCATTCTAAAAGAGAAGAAACCCCCAACAGGAGGAACCTCAGAAGTGACAGAAAAGAATGGAGTAAAGACAAAAAAAGGGGAAATAATAAAAGAGTAGAGAGGGAAACCAGGAGAGGAGAACAAGAAGCAAAGCTCCCAGGGGGAGAACTGAACTTGTTCAGATCCCCTACAGCTTCACATGAATATCGTCAGCCCAGGGGCTCCAGATAGCCTCAATTCGCTTAGTAGTATCATTGAGCTTTATCCAAGACACCTTTCCTCTAAAAAAGGAGATACGCACCAGAGTCTTTTTCCAGGAATGGGCTATAGAAAGTTTTGTAGCCAAGAGCATAAAGAAGATTAGTCGCTACTTGGAGCAGTGAAGATGCTTAACCGGTTCATTTAACAGAGCAATACGGGGTTGTTTGGGGACCGGGATCTCTGAAACCTTCCGGATCAAAGCAAAGACCTTATTCCAGAAACCGGTAACCTTGGACAATCCCACCATATATGATACATAGTGCCAAGTGAGTGGCATCCTCAAAAACATATGGGTGAGAAAGACAGGTAAAGCCTTGACAAACGGAAAGGTACCATGTAACACCTAGTCAGTACTTAGACCACTGCCCCCTTCTTACCGCCATCTGAACTTACGTCCCCCATGTTGTCACTACCATATCAGATAATGCAGTTGACTATACACTAGCATGATAGCTCCTGCTCCGCCCTTCCACCCATAGGAAATATTTGCATTCTTAGACAATGCACATAACTAATACAGCTGCAGTGTTTCCTTATATATTGGTGGTTGCATCAGTCTCCTATTTCAAAAGAATGGTTCAGCAGACTAAATAAAATTGCAGAAATGGAAGACTTTATTAATATAACACAAGACTATTTGGATAAATAAACCCAAACATGGACCTGCTGGATACATTACAAGGCCACTGACGCTTATAAACTGTTAATAGCTTCCAATTCATAATAGTTAACCTGAACTGCTCTTGCCCAGCTGGGTCTGGATATTATATGAGATGTCAGGTTCCAAACAGTGCAACTAGAGACCTTTATTTTTAAATGCAGCATAACTGTTGCTCTGATGTTTTCAAGCACTCCTAGCCTCCCTAAGGAAGGTCCTCCTTCCACCCCCAACAGTACAGTGGAGAGCTCAACCTGTACTTACCCTCCTCCTTAGTACTTAAGGAACTAACTGCAATACCCTCTACTTTTTGGATTGTCCCAAACCCTGCCAAAACCCTGCCCCCGCCCACACACCTACTCCTTTGGTTTTTCCACCCCTTACTTACCCTGTATGTCCATTCTCCATATCCCTTCCCCTTCTCCTCGAGCCTCTCTTAACCTTTTTTCACTTTATCTTATTACTAATAATCAGTTTTTGCCTCATTTGCACCTTTAATACCATCCCCAGACACATATAACCTAATGGCCCAACACACTGGGATGCTTACAATTCCAGGATTCATCCTATTTGGGCCATAGAATGAGTTAAGCAGTATCCACCTGGGTTACTCCACTACCCTCCTAATTAAGCTTCAGTCAAGGTTAATACTAACCCAGATGGTTACAGGAACCTTACTGCTAATATTCTTATCACATCTTCACACTCCCCTTCCCCATATTTCTGCAAACAGTTAAAGATATTCCCAACTTTTTTCTCTTCTAACTAATCTTTATTTCTGTATTACTAAAGAACTACTGATGTTTTCATAGATAATAATGTTTGGATGTTATGACATTTTAAGAGAATATACATTATACATTTATAATTTTATGTTATGCCAGGGACCCTTCATTCTAATTTTGAAGTATGTATTCCTCACATCTTTAGGTTTGTTTTTTATTTATTTATTTATTTCTTCAAACTTCCTTTGGCAACAATGTTTTGTCTTGTTTACCTACTGAAAAATTCAATAAGGATTATTATGATAAAAAACAATGTCTATGAGGGAAGATCAGGTCTTGATGCCCTTGAGGAACAGTCACATTCCTTTATTTAGGTTTTACCTAATATACTATGGACAAATGGAACTTAGGCCTGTACTTTTGTCCACTATACTTTCTTTCAGAATCAGAAAATGTATCGCTATTTTACAATAGCAATCATAAAGTAAAACACAGTAGCTCCCTCACATTAAAAAGTAATTCCACACTCAAAATAAAAGCATTTAACCAAAAACAGCACATGCACCATAATAAAACATAACTCCCAATTAATGTATTCCAAAACACCCAATGGTTAAAGGGTAACTCCACTTTCGTGGGGGAAAAAAATCGCAAATAAAGAAAAAATAATATAGCGCGTACAATTAGGATACAAGTCATATTGTAATTGAATGTTATTAACCACTTCAATACCAGGCACTTTCCCCCCTTCCTGCCCAGGACAATTTTCAGCTTTCAGCGCTGTCGCAATTTGAATGACAATTGCGCAGTCATGCAACACTGCACCCAAACTAAATTTTTATAATTTTCTTTCCACAAATAGAGCTTTCTTTTGGTGGTATTTGATCACCACTGGGGTTTTTATTTTTTGCTAAACAAACTAAAAAAGACCAACATTTTTGAAATAAAAAAACGTTTTTCTTCGTTTCTGTTATAAAATTTTGTTTTCTCCTTCACTGACGGGCACTGATGAGACGGCACTGATGGCCACTGATGAAGGGGTACTGATGGGCACCGATGAGTTGGCACTGATAAGGTGGCACTAATGGGCACTGATGAGGAGGTACTGATATGTAGAACCGATGGGCACTGATAGGCGGCACTGATGGGCACTTATAGGTGGCACTGATGGGCACTGACAGGTGGCACTGATGGGCACTGACAGGCGGCACTGATTGGGACTGACAGGTGATAGTGATGGACACTAATAGATGGCACTGATGGGCAGCACTGATGATGAGGTACTGACATGTATTACTGATGGGCACTGATTGACACTGTGATGGGCACTGATTGGCACTATGGTGGGCACTGATTGGCCTTGCTATGGGCACTGATTGGCACTTGTGTGGGCACTGATTAGCACTTTTATTGGTACTGCCTGGCGTTAATGATGGGCACTGACTGGCAGCTGATCTGCACCTCTCAAGGGGGCTGTGCTGATAATCAATGTGCTGATTATCAGCACAGACCCCCCTCTGACAGGGAGAGCCGCTGATCGGCTCTCCCTGTCAGCCCAAACTGAGGAAAGCCATTTACCGGCACTTCCTGGTTCATGTAATGATCAACTGTGATTGGTCACAGCTGATCACGTGGTAAGGAGCCTCCGTCAGAGGCTCCTTACCACGATCGAAGAAGCAGTGCATCAGACTGACACACAGCACAAGCGATCGCCACGCTGCGCGCCCCCATGGGCATGTGCCGGCATTTTATCCTGATGGACATCATATGATGCCCAGTCACGATAACAGAACCACTTCCAGGCCGTCAATCTGATATAGGCCGGGTGGGAAGTAGTTAAAAATTACATTTCCTTTTCAATTTGCTACCACTGTAATTTTCCATAAATGCAATGCAATATGGCTACATGAAGTTGTTCTGTACACAGAATGTGTTCTGACCACTCCCCAGAAACATAATTTCCTGCTTGTGTGATTGGCTGACCAATTTTCCCAGAAGTCTACCTAAGATACAAGTCAGATTTCAGGCATCCCCTGCAACAAAAATGTCTTTTTTGTTGAGATATTTCCAATAGGAACATGACTAAAGGGATGCAGGCCCAGCAGATTTCCTCATTAGTGCTCTGCAGCTGCCACAGCTGACTGATAATTATAAAACCACTCCCGTTAGACTTACTCAGCTCAGAGACATTAACAAACACCCATGGAATCCTAGTGAATAACAAAAGGTAGGAGTCTGCAACAAAGGTTGTTATAATCCTAGCAATGTACGTAGATCACCCAGGGGGAATGTTTTTTCTCAACAAAAGTGGAGTTATGCTTTAAGATCCGTATATATTGATGAAAGAAGCTGCTCTGCACTCTGGTGGTAAGAGAGCAAATAATTCTATACTGTCTATCAAAATGTAGCAATGTATACAGAACATTACCAGGATGCAAAGTAATTTCCAATATGTAAATTTTTCTCCGAAGGCACCTCTACTCAATTCCTCAATACTCTGCAGACCAACTCCTGATATAATCGTCTGTGCTGTTTCTGCTACTTTCTGCAAGGCAATTTTGTCATGGACACTGCATGTTCCTGGCCACTGAGACATTTGATTTGTTAGCACCATAGGCGTGCGCACGCGGTGTGCTAGGTGTGCCTGGGCATACCCTAATGCCCAGGCAGTGTATATAAAGGGGGACTTTGATGAAAGTGGGGACTCTGGGAACCCTGATATAAGAGGAAATGCTGGGGACTCTAGTGACCAAAGACCCCCTTATATGAAAGTTTCCCTTTACACCAGAGTCCACAGTATTCTTTACATCAGGTTTCCCAGTGTAAAGAGGAACTCTGGGGACCCTGATGTAAGGGGGGAACTGTGATATAAGATGTAACACTGTGGACTCTGGTGTAAGGGAGAATGCTGTGGACTCTGATGTAAAGGAGGACTCCGATTTGAGGGGAGCACTGTGGCATATGTAGGGGCACATTTACAAATGCTTTGATTTCTGAAGAGCGATCCACAAACAAATCACTCTTCATAGAGCATTTTAGAGGTGACGAAGAGACCTTGTATCGCCTCCACACCACCTGCTTTAACCCCTTGAACTTCACACTGCACACAGGGGGGGGGCACTTGCAGAGTGCCGTCATTCACTTGAATGGGTCACAGTCAGCAGGTGCTACCCCTGCTGAAAGCAAAAGGGGGTATAATTGCAGCTGCAGCATGTGAACATGCCCAACCGCTGCCTCTACAGCTAAAAGGTGGTAGCGGTTAAGAGGTGGTAAAAGAATGGCTCAGCTGCAGAGTTTTCCTGCCCCTCAACCACTAGTGTAAACAATTAAATGTTTTAATAAGTTAAAAAAAATAAAGTGTTTTATTTTATTTTTTTTAACATTGATAAGTGTTAAAAAATGTTTTAATACATTTAAAAATATTTGTTCACATTTATTTATAAGAGTGCATGTGTATATGTGTATATATACGGTATATATTTAAAAATATATATACACATACACGTGTGTATTTGAGCTTTGGGGTGCACACCCTAATGCAATAGGCTGCGCACGCCTATGGTTAGCACATTTTCACTTGCAGCTTTATAGAAGCTATAGAGGACCTGCTCTGTTAAATCTGCCCTCCATAGCTTCTTCAAAAAGTACAGTCTCCGAAGAGCCTTGCCTATCAGACGGGAGATGTGCCCGGTTCACAACAGATCCTGCCTAATTAATGTTCCCAGGAAGCGGAGCTCCTCTACCCTCTCAACCTTCATCCCATCAATCACCACCAGCTTCCTGGCTTCTAGGTGAGGATATGTTATGTTATAGAGAACATCTAAAAATGTTAATTGTGTCTAACCTGAAAGATTTATCTTTTGTATAGAATTCTTTTTGAACATCCCAGCATACTTTCTAGTATGTAAAGGCACTTAGACACTCCTATGCTTACAGCCTCATAGCTGCACGCATATCTGCAGCGTTAGATCATTAAAGGCAATGCTAATCTCATGAGATCTGAAGTAAGATTTGGAGTAAAATTTGGAGTAAGATTTGCTGATGTAACTACTGTGTTGTTTACTGTTCTCCTTTCTACAGAGCAAGCTATACCTGAGGAGCTGCAGTGAAAGGATCTCCATGCTTTTTCATTCCGAGAATCTTCGCCTGATTATTCCTCCATCAGTCATCATATATACTCTGATGTAAAAAAGTAAAGCTATAAGAAAAGCTGTGTAAGGAGTATGCAGGCAATACTGGTGGCCCGCGATCGTGACACGGAGCGACAGAACGGGGAGATGTACACAAGGCATTTCCCTGTTCTGCCTAGCACCATGACAGGGAGCTACTGCTCCCTGTGATCGGGAGCAGTGATCTCTGTCATGTTGTAGTGAGCCCATCCCCCCTACAGTTAGAATCACTCCCTAGGACACACTTAACCCCTTGATCACTCCTAGTGTTTAACCCCTTCCCTGCCAGTGTTATTTACACAGTAATCAGTGCATTTTTATAGCTGTAGAAATGACAATGGTCCCAAAATAGTGTCAAAAGTGTCCAATGTGTCCGCCGCAATGTCGCAGTCATGATAAAAATCGCAGATCGCTGCCATTACTAATAAAAAAAATTAATAATAAAAATGCCATAAATGTAACCCCTATTTTGTAGACACTAAACTTTTGCGTAAACCAATCAATATACGCTTATTGTGATTTTTTTTTTTTTTACCAAAAATACGTAGAAGAATACATATCGGCCTAAACTGAGAAAGAAATGTGTTTTTTTATATATTTTTTGGGAATATTTATTATAGCAAAAAGTAAAAAATATTACCTTTTTTTCAAAATTTTCGCTCTTTTTTTATTTATAGAGCAAAAAAAAAAAAACGCAGAGGTGATCAAATACCACCAAAAGAAAGCTCTATTTGTGGGAAAAAAAGGACGTCAATTTTGTTTGGGTGCAACGTCGCACGACTGCATAATTGTCAGTTAAAGTGACGCAGTGCAGTATCACAAAAAGTGCTCTGGTCAGGAAGAGGGTAAATTCTTCTGGGGCTGAAATGGTTAGCACAGTGGGGGTGATTTATGAAAGCCGTGCGCCATCAGTAGAGGTGCAACACACATTTCCATATTTAAAAGTGGTGCGCTGGCAACAGAGCACGTATCCCCCATTTACTATAGCGATCTCGGCGCATGGGAGAATGCAATCTGCGCGCCACTATGGACATGGCGCACAGCATCTCCAAATCAATATTGACAGAAGATGGAGGTGCCAATATTATGGGGTGATGTAAGGAACTTTAGTAACAACTATCCAAGTAACAAATATGCCCAAAATAGAATGAGAAAGTAACTTTTTCAGAGAAAGCCTGCTGTGCCTACAAGTACGTTTAGAACTGCGTGAGATCAATGTAAGCAGTGCACATGCGCAAGCTGCTGTTGCGCTTGTTCACTGCGCGGCCAAAATCTTAGGAAATGTTAAGCAACGTACATGCAATTGCATGGGTTGAACAGGCACACCCCTAAACTTGCCAATTATTTATTTTTTATTTTTTTTTACGCTGGTTCACCCTTATGTATTTGTATGTGACATGCACCTTGTTAAAATTATGTAAAAAGACTCTCACTCCTCTAGCTCCTCCTAAAAGGGCATTTAGCCTCCCCCCTCTAATGCATATGATTTCCTTGGGCTAGCTTTTGCTCGTAAAGGAACTCCACACTCCATTCTCCAATGCTCTTGTCTCACCCCTCTACTCCCTTGGATTTCCATGGGCTAACTTTTGCTTTTAAAGGGGAACTCCACATTCCATTCTCCAATACTCCTGTCTCCCCCTCTAATCCCTTGGATTTCCATGGGCTAACTTTTGCTTTTAAAGCTTTTAAAGCACACTCCACTCCATTTTTAAAAGGCTGTGAGCTGCCTTCACCAATCCAAACCACATCCTTTTCCAGAGCATACAACAGGGCCAGCTAGGAAAGGGACGAGAAGAGTGATCGCCCAACCCCCTCCTGAACGATACAAGGCCACATGCACTCAACATAGCTGGATGCCTTTGGGGCATGTTGGGCCCAGCCCAATACCAACCACAAAGCACCTTGTACCCACTAGTTTAAAGGAGCTATCCACATTCCTTAAAGCCCCCTGTCTGCAGCCCCCCCACAACCCCAGCCTAGGGTTGTGTGGAAGAGGCCCTTGTCCCCCTGAATATGGGAACAAGGTGGTTGACTTTTGGGATGCCCGAGCCCCCCCTGCCCCCAAGTATCCACCCCCCTTTCATGTGCTGGCTTGCTCTGTGTTTGACTAGGGGTTTGTTAGTGTGTGGGAGGGGCATATTTTTTTAAGTTTGGGTGGTATTTTTCAGGTATTTTTCACGTGGGGGTTCTCATTTTAAGCCTTAACAGACCCAAATGGCCTTGTATGTATGGGGGGGGGGGGGGTATTTTTTTTGTTTTGGGTTAAAATCTTGCAGATTTGTAAGTTTTCTCTAAAGCCGTACATCTTTAAATCAGCATTTTGGATACATGCTACAGTTGCACAACTTTACAGCCCCCCAAGTTACCAGCTTTTAAGCAATTTTGCATTTTTAAAGGCACTTCTCCTTGTTTTGTCCAAATTGGCGACATTGATATATTTCCCTCAGGGTGGGACCTGGGCCCCCATACCCATTTTAAAGTGGTTGTAAACCCTTTTTGTTGACTTTTACCTATGTAATTTTGTAGCATGCTGGATGATGTGCTTAATTTTGGATGGGGGGTGGCTTATTTTGTGCAAGCTGCATTTGGGTTGTTCTGGACATGCTCAGAGACTTTGTTTTTTTGCTGTGGCTTGATGGTGTGTGTGTGTGTTGCAAGAGAGTACATTTGGGTGTCCTTATAGAGTTTGGAACACATGTATTTTCTCTTTGTATTTTGTTTGTTATGTCTTTGCAAAACAGATGTGTTTTAGAGCAAGTATATTTTACTTTTGTTTCTTTTTTTTGGTGGGGGGATATTTTTCACTGAAATATTTTTTATGTTGTCAATCTGTGTTGTTTGTAGGTTGTTGGTTTCACTTTCGATTTAATTGTCTGTGCTGCATTATTTTGCAAAATCTTCCTCAAGATGTTGTGACTAATGTTTAAATCCTTAGGAAACGGCCATAGCGATTAGAACAAACACTGATATCAAGGGTGTGACATGTGGGGACCAGGAGCACAAATGCGCACCTTATGCGGATGATCTCTTGCTATATATAACTTCACCTCTAATAACCACCCCAAATATTTACGGGGTTCTGAACTCATTTAGCAAAATCTCCGGATTAAAGGTCAACATGTCTAAATTAATAGCTTTAAATATCACTGTTCCTCCCGACATAGTGACACAACTATCTCACAATTTTGAGTTCTCCTGGGCCCCCATGACTATCCCTTATCTGGGAAATAATTTAACCCCAGATATAAATAACCTCTTTAAAGCTAACTACCCCCCCATGATCAACAAATGCAGGGGGGATCTCCAACAGTGGTCGAGGTGTGGTCTGTCCTGGCTGGGAAAAATACACGCTGTAAAGATGACTCTCCTTCCCCGCCTCTTATACCTGTTCTGCTCTCTGCCAATCCCGCTTCCGAGGAGCTTTATTCGCAAACTTCAATCAGAGATTACTCGCTTTGTCTGGGGTAATAAGGGTTACAGATGCCCATCCAAAATACTTTATCGCCTTAAGTCACAGGGAGCTTTAGGCCTTCCGAAGCCCAAGTGGCTCTCAATGGAAAGGTGGGCTACACCCCTCAACACCATTGATTTCCTCCTGTGGTGTGACCCTAAACAAAGACCTGCCATAATGGCCCCAACGCTTTCTCACTCTATTGCATTATGCACTAATTTATTTAAACACCCCTCCCTTATTTCGCCTCTCAAACCTTTATCCCACATATTTCACAACCCTAAATTTCCACCAGGAGTAAACATCCAAGCATTCCGATGGTGGACTGACAAAGGCCTTTATCAGATAGGACATTTCCTTTCCCCAGCTGGCCCTCTTACCCTGTCTTATTGCAAACATACACTGGAAATGCCTGACACGGAACAGTTCAGATTTACACAAATATCCCACTACTTAAACTCTATCTGGACCAACAAACCTGAACCTCCCTCAATAACCCCTTATGAACAATGGTGCGTGAACCTTTCAGAACAAAAGGGAGGAATCTCCTTGATTTACACTACACTACAGACAAATCTGGATAAGCCTTCCTACGCAATGACCTGGGAGTAGGATACGGGCGAAGTGTGGAAGACGACAGATTGGTTCAAATCCTGGACACGCTCCTATAGAGGTATTTGTAACATCTCCCTTATAGAAGCCAGTCTAAAGGTCCTGACCAGGTGGTATTATGTTCCTTCCAGATTGGCATTGATATACCCTGGAACCTCACCTCTCTGCTTTAGGGGCTGTGGACTAGAGGGAACAATGCTACATACATGGTGGACATGTCCACGCATCAGAACCTTTTGGAAGAAAACATTCCGTACAATTGGTAAACTAATAAAGGTCTCGGTAGCTCCCAATCCACATATTGCCTTATTCAACCACAATATACCCAATACACCTAAGCACCTACAGGTACTATCCTACTTCATTTTATTGGGTGCGAAAATCACCATAGCAAAAGCACGGAAGAGACCCACGGTTTCCTTTCAGGCTTGCAGGAGAAAGGTGTCCTGGATTATGTCCCAGGAACAAATAGTAGCGAAGCTGAATGACAAAATTGTGAAGTTTAATACCGTCAGGGAACCTTGGGCCTTGTTCCTCAACATATCTCTCATACCGGGTATTGAACCTGACGCAAGTTTAGTTTCTGTTATTAACTGAACCTCACCCTATCTTCCCCCTCCTTCTTACCCCTTTTCACACGTTTCTTATCTTTTCTTTATGGGATTGCTCAGATCCCGCTATCTCTCAGGTACAACATTATATATAAGTACCCAGAGGGGATTTCTTAACAGAATATTAATCGGAGTATCCGAGGGATCCCATCTCCTCCTCACTAGAGGATCACTAGTTACCATAGGGGCGAGCTGGAAATGGAGGGCTCCGCTTTGATAGCCCCTCCAACCAGTTCATAACGCTCCTGGGGGGTCGGCTGATTCAGGGTAGTGCCTACACACACCTTCAGGAAGATCCCACAGGGTGGGGGGTGTGAGGGGTTCCTGGGTCATCCGGCGTCTATCCCCAGGGAGCGAATCCCCACTTCTGCCTATCCTTCCACACAGGTGGGCTCCCTCGGATAACCCTGTACAGTACATACAGATCGACTGACCCGAACTTGCCTTACTGTCTCTTGAGATCTCTGATGGATATCACTGAAGATACATTACCTGTAAGAATATCCTCATAGGGTTATCCTCTGATCCTGGAGTACCTGTTCAATTCTCTGACATCCAGGATTGTTCAGGCTTTGTTCATTGGTCTCTTTATAGGAATACATCAAAAATCTTTTTTTTTTTTTTTCTCCTTTTTTTTTACTCTGTTGTTAACTGAGAAGTTTACTACACTACTGAGTTAAGGTTGACTACAGGACATAACATAGCCTCATATAGCAGCTGAGTTAATTCTGTAGTGACAGTCTTGTAACTATAACACTCAGTTTGGCTTATAATTGATGTTCATAAATGTAAGATACTTTCTGTGTAACTTTACTGACTACTTCAGAAATGTATGCAAGTTCATGTATGGTATGCAAAAACACCAATAAAAATTATTTGAAATTAAATCCTTAGGAGACTGTCCGTTTGTGGGCGCAGTCCTTTTAACTCCCGTTACTTTCCTCTGCAAAATGGTCAGACCTCAAAACCATATTCTGTTAGTGTTTCAAATTAACATACATGTGTTTTTTGCTTTCCTTGCTCTTTTCCAAATCCTGTTTTGTTGACCAATAAAATTTGTAGCAAATGTTTATGTTTTGTGTTTTGTTAATAATTTTTTTTGCAGGTGCATGCTCAATCTAAGTAATGCATTTTACACCCCCCCCCCCCAAACAATTTTGTTGCAACAGATTTCCCAGCTGCAGCTTAACTAGGCTGATTGGCATGGCAAAACAAAAAAAAGGTGTGATTTGTCTAAAAGCTACTTTCCTGGTGCCTTCATGGGTTCATGGTAGCATATGCATGGATTGTGTGTATGCTGCCATGGATAGGCACCAGGAAAGGAAAATTCTAGAGAGGTAAGTATTCAATTTTCCATTTTAGCACAGTGGTTCCTGACTCAGTCCTCAATTACCCCCCGACAGGACATGTTTTGGGAATTTATCTTAGCTAAACTAGCTGTCCAAAATACCAAGTCATTGACTCTGATTTAAAGCACTTGTGCAAGATGAAGATAAACCTGCAAACATGGCCTGTTGGGGGTACTTGAGGACAGGGTTGAGAAGCACTGATTTAGAGCACTGAGCTAAAATCTAGCTCAAGACAATGCTATTCTAATTGTGGACATTTGAGGCAAACCGAATGAGTGTTAGAACCCCTGCTTGTCTTTTTTAGGTTGGGCTTTGTGTCCCTTTTTCTGAAAATTGGCTTCACTTCCTGTCACATAGCCAAACAGGAAGTGAGGGTAAAACCCTACCAATGTCTTTCCTTGGGAACACACAGGTCAATTTAACTAGTATCCCCATTAGGCAAATTGCACTCTAGCACCCAAGTGCCCTTGTAGTGCAAAGTGGATTTGCCTTTAGTAAATAAACCCCAAAGTCCAAGATACCTCATAATTTGGGGTGTACACAGCAAAATGCTAGAGTGCAATTTACCTAATGGGGAAACTATTTAGATTGACCTGTGTGTCCCCAAGGAAAGACATTGGTAGGGTTTTACCCTCACTTCCTGTTTGGCTGTGTGACAGGAAGTGAATAAATTTGAAGGAATAACTGGCAAAATTTGGGAGGTGTCTTCACCCTATCAGGGGTGCAGACATCCCCAAAAACTGACAAGACTTCTAATCCATCTGCACTCTATCCCCAAGCAAAAATAAGAAAGGATTTAATTTAGTTTAACTTTGCAAAAACACAATCCTAAGTTCAACTGTGATCCATATCAATGGCCCTTTTAAACCTTGTTTAATAGAAAACACCAGTTGCCTTTCACTATAAACATTTGTTAGTCCAGTCCTGGAAATCTGCATCTAATTTACTATTAATTTCCATAAAAATTGGGTTCCTGCAGCTAGATGCGCCAAATGCATCTAGATGCGTGACCGCTGGTTATGTGAGATGCGCAACTGCTGTGTACGCGGAGGTATGTACCCGTGGCGCATATCTGGTTCCCGGAAGTGACATCACGCCCCTCCACACACCTACTTCCTGTGTACAGATTCACTTCCGGGCCAAAGTATATTGCTTCCTGCTTCAGTGTGTGTGTATATATAGATATATATAGATAAATATATATATATATATATAGATAGAGAGAGATATATATATATATATATATATATATCTATATATATATCTATATATAGATATATGTAGATATATATCTATATATAGATATATCTATAGATGTAGGTTCTTGTGTCCACCAGCAGAGAGAAGTTGGGTAGATGCCACACTTCCAATTCTTGGGGCATAATAATGGTCTAGCACAGGGGTCTTCAAACTATGGCCCTCCAGTTGTTCAGGAACTACAATTCCCATCATGCCTAGTCATGTCTGTGAATGTCAGAGTTTTACAATGCCTCATGGGATGTGTATTTCCGCAACAGCTGGGGAGCTGTAGTTTGAAGATTCCTGATCACTCTAGCATATCTTGAAAAAAAGGAGTTTTTTCATGTGCACTGTATAATACCCAATAAATATCGTTAGGAAAATACAAGTGAGTCATGGCACATCTACATTCCAAATTTGGCACTTAAGGTGGTCATGCACTATGCAATCTGATTGGCCAATCTCTGTACAACTTGATATTTAGGCAAAATAGGTAATAGGAAGAGGCACTTGAACAATTAACTCAAATTGTAGGAAATCAAACAGGCTCTTGCACTAAATCTAATTTATTTAAAATATAACTGATTGCAGTGTATGATCACCTTTAAAGATCAAGATCTGAAAATATTAATTTATTGGGTTTAGAAACACTTCTCTGTTCTTTGTAATGTATTGACAGATTTGGGTAAGAAAAGAAAAAAACACATTTCAAAGATATATTAGAAGTGATAGTAATGAGATTTGCATCAAAAAGGTTAATTAACTGAGTACACATCCAATGAGATGAAATTAACCAATTGTATTGGACGAGCGCAGTAAAAGTTGCAGTTTACATATGCGGGTATTTATTATCGTTATTGCGCTTCAATGTGCGCCGGTTCGCACGTTCAATTAATGACTTTTCCAGCGCACCAATTAACCACTTGCCGATCGCCATATGTACATATACATCACAGAATGGCATGGCTGCGTAAATGGGCGTATCTGTACTTCCCTTTGAATTTGCCGCCGTGTGGGCGTGTGCACGCCGCCGGCGGTGCACGCGCGACCCTGCCACGAGCTCTGTGAGTAGGATCGCGGGTCCCGCGGACTCGATGTCCGCGGGGATACCTGCGATCATCTCATGGAGCGGAAGAACGGGGAGATGCTAATGTAAACAAGCATCTCCCTGTTCTGCCTAGTGACACTGTCACTGATCATAGCTCCCTGTGATCGGGAGCGGTGATCAGTGACGTGTCACTCGTAGCCATGCTCTCTAACAGTTAGAATCACTCCCTAGTATACACTTAACCCCTTCCTAGCCAGCTAGTGGTTAACCCCTTCACTGCCAGTGTCATTTTTACAGTAATCAGTGCAATTTTATAGCACTGATCGCTGTAAAAATGACAATGGTCCCAAAATGTGTCAAAATTGTCTGATGTGTCCGCCATAATCTCGCAGTCACGATAAAAATCACAGATCACCACCATTATTAGTAAAAAAAAATGTATTAATAAAAATGCCATAAAACTAACCCCTATTTTGTAGACGCTATAACTTTTGCGCAAACCAATCAATAAACGCTTATTGTGATTTTTTTTACAAAAAATATGTAGAAGAATACATATCAGCCTAAACTGAGGAAAAAAAGGTGTTTTTTTATATTTTTTGGGGATATTTATTACAGCAAAAAGTAAAAAATAATGCGTTTTTTTCTAAATTGTCGCTCTTTTTGCTTATAGCGCAAAAAATAAAAAAATGCAGAGATGTTCAAATACCACCAAAAGAAAGCTCTATTTGTGGGAAAAAAAGGACGTCAATTTTGTTTGGGAGCCACGTTGCACGACCGCGCAATTGTCAGTTAAAGTGACGCAGTGCCGAATCGCAAAAAGTGCTCTGGTCTTTGGCCAGCCAAATGGTCCGGGGCTTAAGTGGTTAATGTATGAACTGGTGCAGTGCCTTCTTCTTAATAAATCACCCTCAGTGTGTTTGCTTCGCTAAAATCCCAAGCAGTGTTGTCTATCCCCCACTCCTTCTTTGCTCTACTCTACTGCTGAAGAACCTGCCCACACACTGTGTAGTTATAGGGGTGTCGGAGGGGAAAATGAGGGGAAATTTGGGTCATGCCTGAACACACAGCATGTTGTATCACTTCTTATGTTAGTTTACTTGGGAGGTACTGCTAAAAAGTTATGTACTGTACTTGAAGCTACTGTATGTAAAGTTATTAAGTAATTAAAGCTGAGGCCAAAATATTTCCAACATATACAATTGTGTAAATAATTTTTTTTTAGAGATAATTGGTAGACCCTTTCAAGTTTTCCCCTATTCTTCAGCCTTTCCTGAATCATGGAAACAGAAGATACTAAACTTCTTATAATAAGATGATATGCTGTATTTTAAATTATGTCACACCATTTCATGCTAAACACAATTACATTTTTCAGTAGGTCTATTCACTTTGGCATTTAATAGAAGGTCATTTTGCTGCACCACATTGGTTTAAGCCATCTGGTAGAGCATATGCTAAGGAAAAATGATTTCACTTACAAAAAACATTTGAGATGTTAATGTAATGTCAAGGATTACACCAATGAAGGGAATGTAATCAGCAGCTGATAAAACAGCTTCAGTACAATGCAACTTGCAAAGCTTATACAATTATGAATGCATTTGTACCTAAACATTACATTCTCTTAGGCACAGTTTTATTGTTTCTGGTAGACATGTGCACACTAAAATATTTCGTTTCGGAATTTCGTTTTCGTTCGAAAAATAAATTTATTTAATTACTCCTGAAATTCGTTTTTATTTATTTCGTTTTTCGTTAAAAATTGCATTCGTCCGAAAATCCAAATTAAGGTCGAATCTGTCATTGAAGGCTTATGGTGTCTGTCGAATGTTCAAAGAAGATTCGACGGAGCAGCTAAACTGTACGACGCCGTATAGTTTAGCTGCTCCGTCTAATCTTCTTAGAACTTTCAACAGACACCATAAGCCAAAGTACGTGTGTACTTAGTTCTAGCTATTTTACGGCTCCTCCTCTTTGGTTACAATCAGCCAATAACATTCATCATCATCATTATTTTTATTTATCTTTTCTCCCCTACGTCGAATCTTTTCTCCCCTACATCAAATCTTTTCTCTCTATGTCGAATCGTTTCTCTCTCAGTCTAATCTTTTCTCTCTATGTAGAATAATCTTGGACTAATAGAGTTAAGGTTAGGTACATTCGACCACAGGTTTGATGGACACAGATTGTTATTGTCATCATCATGTCGAATCTCCTATCTATATCGAACTGTTGTAGCAACGAAAACGAAAATAAAGCATTTGTTTATGTCGGATCTTTCGTTTTTCGGATTCTGCACTTTCGTTATCGTTTGTTAAAACGAAAATACCTGAAATTCAGACGAAAATGCACATGTCTAGTTTCTGGTTGTTTTGTAATCCACAATCAGAAACTCAGAGACTCAGAAATGTCTATATTTTATGTTTAGAGAAACATACATTATAGATGGGTTTATTTTATGTATTTATTTTAAGGCTTCATGTACACAGGACGTTTTAAACCTCTCCTAAACGATGGAACTTGACAGCTAGTCACCGACGTTTAAAAACGTCCATTGTGCTGTGTTTACATGCCACATTTAGCCACATTTAGCTGCATCTGCATTTAGAAGCGTGTTTTGTATTGCAAATGGTCAGAAATGTATCTCTATTAAAAATGCCTATAAACGAAATGCTTATAAACGCCTATAAGTTACCGCTTACAAGCTGTTACAGGCATTTGGCATTTCAAATGCCTCAGAACATCCGTCCTGAACGCATTTTTTTGCTTTTCAAAAAATGCTTCTAACCTCAACTGCCTGGAAACGACTATAAACGACCCTGTGTACATGTACTGATAAGATAACATAGAGGAGAGTTCAGGGGCAGCTGAAAAAAAAACTGCTCCTAAATGTCCGTTTACCAGTAGGCCTTATTTAAACTTTGCCTTGTGGTTTATTTGTGTCTGTGAAACTCTAACTTGTGGCACAGTAATTAAAGCATCATTTGTGGTTAGAAAGACTTCAAGGTATGTGTGCCATGTATATGGGGAATAGACTCATGTTCTATTTAACCATGCCCTTTTAGGTCATGCCTACTGACCAGTGGAATGGAAGAGCAGTAAGGTGCAGAAGATGTAGATCAGGGTAAAGCTTGGAGTCAAGCAATGGACTGGCTGTGGCATGTGGGCTAGTTAAAATGCAAAATGTCCATGCTCCCCTAGGCTGCACCATAATTGAAACTAGAACATTGTCAAAATAATTTGTTCATTTTTTTTAGAGTTCACACGTTTATGATAAAATCTCCTTCCTTCTGCTGTTTGGTTGGTAGAGAATGCATTCCTGCCTGTATGCGATATATAGCAATGCATCAAAGGTAGACATATATGAACTATTGTCATATTTTTATTTGTAATAAATATTTTTTTAATAAATAAATAATTTTTCTACATTTCCATGATTGCTTACTTGCCACATATCTATATTTCATTGTTTTACTGTACCGCGATAGTCCAAATTGCCCTTATGTCCCTTGTGGCGGCCTGGTTGGGGAACAGGCTCCCAATCTCTTATTCCTTTATTTGAAGTATATTATTACTTTAAACCAATAATAAAGGCCGTGGCCAGCTTTTATCCAAAACAAACTCTGTGTCTGGTGTATTCCTTTTTGGTAAGTTGCCTTCCTGCCTGTTATCCCATGCACTTTGCATACAGATTACCATGGCAGTCTATTGTGATCTCTGTTCCAGCATCAGCAATATGATGGCAGGACTACTGTAGGCAGCATGAGTGGGGTGGGTTATTTGTCGAAAGATCTGGATACTTTCCAATATGTAAACTGGTGTTACACAGTATTGGGGATACAAAGCAGGACAGTCTTTGAAGCAGACAACAGTGCAAGGTGTTTGCAGAAGGAAACTTTATTTCCCCATTTGCATGTACACATAAGGGTTCTTAAGGATTGCACTTTCACTTTAAGTTGCTTGGACAAAGTGAAATGTGAAAATTAAGCACATTTTTGTCATATAATAAAGCAGACCTAGACTTAGAAAAACATATCCTTCAAGCAGTGTGTAGGCAAGTTCTTTGATTGCACAGGGACTGTTTGTGTTATTGCTGTTGTACCACGCTACACCCCACTTACAAGTGTGAGACAAATCTTTTGGGAATCACATGACAACTACAACTACCGATGGCATCTCCACCTGATCTCACCATATGAAATCTGGTCTGGTTTGTCATCTCTGGAAAAAAACATTGCCTTTTGCCCAAGATTTGTGAGATTTCACAAGTAGCAAACAAAATTTCTATGGCTATTTCTATGGCTATGTCACCAGTGTTTTTGAATACTAGGATGTGACGTGACTTAAGGATGTTTACAGATCAGCATGTAGAGCTGCATTCACCTGAGCTTTTTACATTTGAGGGAAAGGTCCGCTTTAATGTCATATTAGTGAAGGTGCAAACTATCACCAAGCAGTGCCTCCAATTCCTAGACCTCACCCACTAATGCCATCATCACTGTATGCCAGTAATCTAAAGCAACAGTGGGTGGCTAGAAAAAAATAGAGCCTAGGCATTGTCACATATGAGGACATGCTCTTCTGCATCTAGCCAAAAATGATGTGCTAAAAGTTTTTTTTTTTAAGTTTTGGACACTTACATAGTTACATAGTTAGTCAGGTTGGACACACGTTCCTCTAGATCAACCAATAGATAAGAAAAGAAAACATTTGTATACACGATCCTATACCCACAATTGATCCAGAGGAAAGCAAAAAATTCAAATAAAGCATGATCCAACTCGATCTAGTGGGGGAAAAAATGCCCTCCTGATCCCCCACTAGGCTATTGAATATCCCTGAGTTAACTACACTTGGTGTTATTGCTTTTAAAAGATATCCAGTTATATTTTGTGCATTTAGGAATGCATCCAACTATTTTTTAAACCAATCTATTGAGCTGGTCAGAACTAATTCTTGAGGGAGTCTATTCCACATGTTCACATGAAACCACTGTTAGGTTTGTATTGCAGTATGTGTCCCTATTGGAGAGGTTTCCCCTTCAGTAATGGGAAATCTCTCAAGAGGCAACACAGGCTACAACAAAACAAAGAACCTCTGTGACTATTGATGTCAATGTCTTTATGTTCCAGTAATATATACCCTTAAATTAATTTCTTGTGCTTTTGTTGCATGCTTTCACAGGGTAAAATCTCCCCATTGGTTCACAGACAGCAAATAAAACGTGGCAGTATTTACCCTTCCCAAGTCTATCAAAAATTAAATAAAACACAGTTTGAGTTGGTCTTGGTCTTTTGGACTAATTCAGAGATGTACGGTTGATAGTAAAATAGCACACTGCAACAAAAGTTGGGTGTGACTGTGTTACATTTACCAAAATCAGAAAAATATATTCAGCATGCATATCAAAATCTAGTACTATGTAATGTTCATAAATAAATGTTGTCTACATTTTGGGAGTCATAATGAAAACAGCAGAACAAATATTTACTGTATTTTACATGGATAAACATATCAGGATTGTCTTGCAAAATGCGAGATACCTGGTAACTATGCAGGGGTTCAGAGAAAATGGCTGGTTCAGGTATCTAGGGATGAGAGGAACCATGGAAGATTTGTATATCATGTAGGGTGACAGAGAGAGAGTGGTAAAGAAAAAGGTTGACTTCTGAATTCTAGGGTGAATTGATATCACTGCTAATGTTTAACTATAGCGGGCTTTGATACATGATTTGCATTGAAATTGTATAATCAGAGTTGATTATATACCAGTCTACCAAGTATACCTACTAGTTAACAAATCGTGTGTTTATTTATGTGTATTCATCTTATAATAATGGCAAATGGGGAGCTTTAATATCGGTACACTTCCAATTCAAATATAAATGAAGTGAAACAGCAATACTAACTTATTTGTTAGGCATAATCAATACACCAGTGTTTCGTGCCTAACGTTGCACTCATTGATTAATTACCCTCACTTTTGTATTTGCTAATGGGACTGTTAATCTTGATGGTTTTAAGATGTGAGCAATTATCAAGACCCCTGTTGGGAAAACAAATCTACCAGGAACTGGAGTCTAGATTAAGATCATCAATACAATTCAACTAAGAAACTTATTACCTTATATAGTTTTGGTTATTGACGATTTCTTGGCTGGAGTGTGCAGACCAGTTTAGATTAGTTTGTCAAAAAGCTAATAGCTGTTTATATACATCAGCGACAAATGAATGATTGCATCTTATGATTCCCAGTGTAGTTTCTCAGGCTGGTTCAAAATTATGCAGAGTAAAGTCTAGTACACACGGTCGAATGTTTTCAATAAAAAACCGTCGACATTCAGCCCATGTGTATGGCAGCTGGTCTTCTGTTGGACGAGCTTGCTGGAAAACCAGCAGCTGACCGGCTCCCGATCAGCACTCTCAGCCAATGGCTGAGAGTGCTGACCAGCGTGTTCTGGTGGGGGCGTCTTTTGTCAGAACACAATAGAACAGCAAGGGAGATCGCTGTACTAACATTAGATTGTTAGTACATCGGTTCAAACCTGAGCTGTGTGGTTTTTTTTTGTTCAACCCAAAAAAACTAGTGGTACTGGTATTTACTAGGGGTTTAGGAGTTTAGGGGTTTTCAAAATTATGAAATTGAGGACATTTGTGTGTATAAAAATAAAAACACAGAGTGTATGCCAATAGAAACATAAATATAAAGTGTCAAAGAGCATATTATTTGTCTGGTCCCATATAGTGCCATAACATGTGCCAAGCCCCACCCCCATTTCCTGACATCTTCTGAAAGGTCCAAACAGAAGTGTTGCAGAAAAGTACATAAGTCAATGAAATAGCATTCCTACTGATTGAATTCAGGAATTCAAAAAGTTCCCAATATGCAATATAGAGAAAACTCCTAGAACTTGCTGGGCTTGCTTTAGCTGGTTTAAAGGTTTGAAAAGCATTAGCAAATGTCTAAACAAAGTCAGTGACAAATAAAATAAAAATTTTCTGATACATTTAAGGCATATGGAACTGTTGTTTAAAATTTGATTGGGTCTTCTGCCAAGACTGATCATTCTTTTTCCAGAAAACCAAAATTTATTGACTGGACTGCCGGTTTAGTACAATCAAGTTCTGAAAGGTATGATTCATTTTCCACATAAATCATCATGTCAAATGATCATATCATAAGATGTAAGAAAGTTCTAAAAATATGGTAAACCGTGAGAAATAAATTGTTGCTGCTTTGTTTTTCTAATCAGAAAAACATAGAAAAATCGCCCTGGGACTTTAAATGAGGTGAGTACAGTTAGCCAATAAACATACCAGAAGTAGACTCAATCTCAAGTTTATTGCAAAATGTCATGCTTACATAAACACCATAGATAAATTCCAATCTGATGAGGTAATACATGTGGGAAATGACTTTCCATGTACAATTGTATATAAAAAAATATATAAATGCGGTATACACAAGCATCGATAATACCCTACGTGTTTCGCAAGACTAATTTTCTAATCAATATCATAAGAAATATTAGTTATGTATCCTCTATTAAAGTGACCAAGTAAAGTACCTTTTCTGGAGTCAGTGGAAGAAGAGGAGGATCTGTTCATACAGGAACAAGTAGCCTTTTTATACAATGCAGAGGATTGTTGTGATGTGAAGCCAGAAACTAAGGAATCCTCAAATTGTCAAATTTTCAGTTTATCGGGATGGTGAATGCTCCCTATCCCTATCAAAATGCATTGTTCCCAATAAAAAAACCTAAGGAGAACCCTTGTTTTTTGAGCCAGTGGAAGAATGAAGGAAATGCTGGGGAAATAGGGTCAAATTCAGCAGCAGCAGCCCCTTAGGGGTTGTGCTACATTTAATGAGAGAAACATTTGCCCTAGGAATCGGTAGTGATACTGAAGCTATCAACGTGAAGCCTTGAGGGTTCATTGTCTAAGAAAAATTAAGTGTATTATTAAAGTAGATGTAAACCTGAACTGGACAACATTCAGATTTCTAAAGCAGTGTGTTTTGTACACTATGGCTATGGTTTTGTAATAAAATACTCCTTTCACCTTTTTTATATTCTTTGTTGTTTCTCATTACTACTAATTCTTTCTTGCTTCTTTCAGCCCGTTCATCCCTACATGCATTTGTTCCAGTATTGGTGCTTTGCACCAGCTCTCCGATAGTACACCGTACTTTACCACTTTGTGTTGGCATGGTCACTTGCGGACACGACTAGGATAGTATGCAACAAGGTGACATGCAAGAGGTCAACTGGAAGACAATTGTCACCCACTAACAGAAAGTGCTTAGACAAAGGCCTTCATAGCAGGATCATGTATTATTCTAATGAAAGCTGCAGATTAAAAAATATGAAAACAAGTTTTGAAATTACATTAACATATAAAAAGCTTTTTGTTTGCTTAGATAATGGACTACTAAATACCATCTATTCCGACCCTTTGCCTGGAAAACAGATTATGTTACTGATTGCTGCCTGCCCTGATCCTTACCCTAATTATAGATATGCTATAGATTGCCGCCTGCCCTGACCCTTTGAATGTAGAACAGATTACATTACTGATCACAGTCTAACTTGACTCTTTGCCTAAAAAATGGATTAAGTTGCAGATTGCCACCTGCCCTTAGCCTTGCTTGGAGAATGGAATTTTCCACTGCCTACTGCCTACCCTGACCCCTGCAACACTTGTCAATAAGCCTGTTGCACTGTAACTTTTTAAAAATGTTATTAAAATGTAACAAAGTGCAAATCACAAAGGTGGGAGACTGACCAGATTCTAAACAAGACAAATTGCCTTATTTAAGCATTGGGACTACGTTGTGAAAGGCTGTCCAGTGCAGTGACTTGCAATGCACCTGGTGTAAACGGCCCTTAAAGGGTTAGGTCACCTTTAGCAAAAAAATGCCTATGCAGGGAAAGGGTGCCTGTAGATAAAAACAAACTGTGCAGCTTTGACTAAAGCTGGGTAATTGTTTTGTTATAGGTTTAGGCCATTTATGTACGTCCCAAAGTCTGGCAGAAAAACTCACAGGGATGACATCAAACCATCCTGCCTTGTTACTAAGAGGTTACTCTTTAGACTGGGTTCATACTAGAACACGCAGTGGCTCACAGCAGGAGTCCAGTGTGTCGCCATTAACCGTTTCTGGTCCGATTTCAGCCCAAATTTTGGGCTGAATTTGGACCTAAAATGGACCAAAAGCCGCACAGGGCTCCCGTGCAATTCACACCAGAGCCGCTGCAGAGATGTGCGGAGAAGGGAAACCCGCATCCAATTCGCATAAGTGTGAACCCAGCCTTAAACTTTATTGAGGCCTGTGTATATAACATCCAATTAATGTCTCTGTTTTTTTTTTTTTGCTCTTACAAAATAAAACATTTTAGGATGATGAACTGTAGAGTTATAGGAGGTAAAACTCTTCAATAGCTGCATTTTGAAGCCAGTATATAATTATTTACAGTTTGCTGAGAGCTGATTTGATTAGGCTGGTATAATTCAAATGCTGTGGTCCCATAGCAACCAGCTAGTTTACAGATATGTAAAAATATTATTTTCTTTACTAGTCACGCATAGTAGCTTGATTTCCTAATAACATTGCAGCAGTGAGCAGCAATAAAACGAAAAAAAAATTATGTCTTAATTTCAAAGGAAAAAAAAGCCTCATGTTTTCATATTTCCCAGCTGTCTTTACCATGGCTGGATGGTCCACGTTTTCAGAGATGTTGGATATGTTGTTTGACCTGTAATATATTTTTTATTAACCTTTCGTACTGCTGTTAGAAGAGACGCGTAGACTCCGGTCATTGTATACAGTAACTTCCTATTTAAATGATGAATCTCACTAACAGCTAGATAGTTAAGGACTGTCCCAGATTATGACAAGATAGTTCTAAAAAGGTACTAATGGCTTTGCTATTTGGAATCAATTTCAGTTTCTATCTCTTTTCCAAATTGGCTCTAATATGTGTGTGCTTATATGCATGCATGTGAGATAGGGACCAAAGATTGTAAGCTCTTTGATGACATGGACTGATATGAATGTACAATATGTGTGCGTTGTGTAAATTGTCAGCGCTATATAGATACCTGTAATGCCAGTAACAATTAATGTGTGCTTTGTTTTACATACATTATGTGCTAAAGTTTTAGCTAAAATATTTATATATACTATATTACCAAAAGTATTGGGACACCTGCCTTTACATGCACATGAACGTTAATGGCATCCCAGTCTTCGTCCGTAGGGTTCAATATTGAGCTGGCCCACCTATTGCAGCTATAACAGCTGCAAGGTTTAGGAGTGTGTCTATGGAAATGTTTGACCATTCTTCCAGAAGCGAATTTGTGAGGTTAGGCACTGATGTTGGAGAAGAAGACCTGGCTCGCAGTCTCTGCTCTAATTCATCCCAAAGGTGTTCTATCGGGTTGAGGTCAGGACTCCGTGCAGGCCAGTCAAGTTCCTCCACCCCAAACTCCCTCATCCATGTCTTTATGGACCTTGCTTTGAGCACGGGTGCTCAGTCATGTTGGAACAGGAAGGGGCCATCTCCAAACTGTTCTCACAAAGTTGGGAGCATGAAATCCAAAATCTCTTGGTATGCTGACACCTCAAGAGTTCCCTTCACTGGAACTAAGGGGCCAAGCCCAACCCCTGAAAAACAACCCCACACCATAATCCCCCCCTCCACCCAAATGGTTAGGACCAGTGCACAAAACAAGGTCCATAAAGTGGGAGAACTTGACTGGCCTGCACAGAATCCTGACCTTAACATGATAGAACACCTTTGGGATGAATTAGAGCGGAGACTGTGAGCCAGGCCTTCTTCTCCAACATCAGTGCCTGACCTTACAAATGCGCTTCTGGAAGCATGGTCAAACATTCCCATAGACACACTCCTAAACCTTGTGTACAGCCTTCCTAGAAGAGTTGAAGCTCTTATAGCTGCAAAGGGTGGGCCAACGCAATATTGAACCCTACGGACTAGGACTGGGATGCCATAAAGTTCATGTTTGAGTAAAGGCAGGTGTACCAATACTTTTGGTATTATAGTGTATGTATACCTGACAACAAGCCAAACAATAATTTAAAAGAGAAGAATGACCAAAGTTTTTTGGAATTGATTCTTATCTGAGTCACAGGAGTGCACTTACTTGTGATCTCCTGTTACCCAGAATCCGAAGACAGCAGGATAAAGCCCCCTATGAAAGCGCCTAAAGCTGCGGCTGACATCACAGAGCCGCTCCAGACTCTGGAATGATCCAGATAATAATGTGGGGATCCACCCAGATGCCTGAGATGCCGCTGAGATCCTGAGCCAGCTGCTTCTGCTCAGCTCTCCAGTGAAGACCGGTGGGGCAGAGCAGAGAGCTGACAGTCACTGCTCTCTGCTCAGAGTGGATCAAGAACTGAGTGATTGGCAGTCATGTAATCACTCAGTTCTCAGTCTTAGAGCTGGCAGGGGACAGCTGCAGCATCAGAATAATGCTGCATCCATAGGGATGAGTGTGCATGTTTAGTTTTTTTTTTTTAGTTTCCCACATTTCTCCTCTAAGTGATTAATATTCATAGTTAATGTACATACATCCATTTCAGATATTTATTTTTGAACGTGTGGTTTCTATATATGTTTTTACCCTCAAAAAAATTCTGAAGTACTTTTACTGACAATCAACATAATTTGATCTAGGAAAACATTAATAGTCACTCATTCACTGTTGTTACAGCTTTGGATCTTTCACAAAAGCTATAAAGAATTGCCAGATTCTGAACACTAGTTCACTGGACTGAGTCACATTCAAAACAAAATTTTGATTTTTGATTGAGTGGGGGAAGAGTTAGAGCCTTTGTCAGGTTTTTACTGGTATCTATACCTCTATTGGTGATATTAGCTTTTACTATCTCTCTGGAAGGAAGAGATAGGATATTTCTGCAATGGGAAGACAGACACAACATACTGGAGGTTATTTACTAAAGGAATATTCACTTTGCACTGCAAGTGCACTTGGAAATAAAGTCGCTGTAGATCCGGGGGGATCATGCAAGGAAAATAAAAAACAGCATTGTAGCTTGCACATGATTGGATGATAAAATCAGCAGAGCTTCCCCTCATTTCAGATCTACCCCTTAGATTTAGAGCGACTGCACTTCCAAGTGCACTTGCAGTGCAAAGTGGAGTTGCCTTTCGTAAATAACCTCCACTGTGTTAGTAAAGTGAGGAAGGGTTAGAACTTCTGACCCACTGTATCCAAAACTAAAAATAAAAGGTTAGGTTATAAAAAAAACATGAACACCTTCTATATTTCTAAGTAATACAAATGAAATAAATATGAAACCAACATTTTGCAGAATCCATTACAAGATGCAAAAATAAATTAACATTAGTGAAAGAAATCAAAATGAACATTCTAAAATGAGTAAATAGCAGCGTCAACTTCTAAATAATAGTCTATAACTAGGGTATCTTAGACAGTAAAAATAGATAAATAAAAGGATAGCTGTTTATACTTAGCAACTCAGAATGGATGTCACAAGGCAATAAATATCAGGGTTCTAAAAAATAAAAGAGCGAACAGATATGGGAAAAATCATGAGATACTTTTGAAATGAACAATTTTCATACTTCTTATTCTTGAGCAATAATTCTTAATGAAGTAACCCCTGGGAACCGGTCATAAGAATTTACTCAGGTGAAGCCTTTGCAACTTATTTGTTGATATAGCTTTTTACACTTAAGAATGGACACTTCAGAATAAGAATTTTTACGGAAGAACAATTACCGTACGTCTATATCTGTATAATAATGGAAATTCTATTATCTGGTGACCTATACCGCATATGCATTAAAAAAGCATATTTCGCGGTTTAATGTGGTTCTTTATTATACAGCACGTTTTGTATAACCCGCGGTTTAATTTCTAATATAGCTTTATTCAGGAAATTGATTCTGAGAGACAACTAATTTAATCCAACATATGTACCTTACAAGAAATAATGACTTCCGAATAGGATTTCATGTTCAATGGCAACCATGCATATACCAACCTAAACCAAAAAGACTAAAATGTAATATCCAAAGAATAGGATGGCTAATAGCATTTGCTGCTTCAATGTTCCAAAAAAAACCCCTCTGCAACTAAAAAGCATAAAACTTTACATCTCTACTTAAACAAAAATGTTTTAAAGTAGCAGACAATGCTATTATATCATACAGATACATATAAATTAATGCACATAATGTAATTCTGTATTTTTGAAAGCTGTTGATTTGGCATTAAAATTAATAATTATCTTGAATTAATTTAAACACTTTCTAAGAAAGAGTGACTTCACTCGATAAGAAAAAATGTCTACTATGAAGTCATGAAGAACAGAATAAAGCTGATAAAATCAGTCGCCCAGGAAGCATCAAAAGAGCAGAAAGCTGCCCAGGTACCCTGTGATCAGAAAGTGCTTAGGATAGGGTTTTCATCTATGGTCAAAATGTAAAATCATATATTTTCACACTGAATTTCAATTGCTAGCCTCCTTCTAATAATCCGAATGATTGTGAAGTTTGAACATTTACTTTTGAAAATCCCCACACATTTGTTTCCTTAAAGTGATTGTAAAGCTTTGATTATTTTTAAAAAAAAATAACAAACATTGTTTTGCACACAGTGGCCCCCTACACCGTCTTCTGGGGTCCCTCGTGGCTCTCACGGCTCCTCCCCACTCTCCCAGGGGGGGTTACCTTGCGGGTGTGCTTCCGAGTCCAGCATTAGGCGCCCATAGCCGCTGAATGCATGACTCGGCCCCGCCCCCGGTGCCCGCATCATTGGATTTGATTGACAGCGGTGGGAGCCAATGGCTGCACTGCTATCAATCTATCCAATCAAGAGCCGAGCACCCCCGGGCAGAGGGACAGCGTGTCTCCGCCGGGTGAAGTTCCAGGGCTCAGGTAAGTAAAACGGGGGGGCTGGGGGGCCAGTTACTGCCAGGGTTTTTTTTGCCTTAATGCATAGGATGCATTAAGATGAAAAAACACAAGGGTTTACAACCCCTTTAACCACTTCAAGACCAAGCCTATTTCTGACACTTGTTGCTTACAAGTTAAAATCTGTATTTTTTGCTAGAAAATTATTTAGAACCCCCAAACATTATATATATATTTTTAGCAGAGACCCTAGAAAATAAAATGGGCAATATTTTATGTCACACAGTATTTGCGCAGAGGTCTTTCAAACGCAATTTTCTTTGAAAAAATACACTTCACTGAATTGAAAAAAAAACTAAACTGTAAAGTTAGCCCAATTTTTTTTGTATATTGTGAAAGATGATGTTACCCTAAGAAAATAGTTACCTAACATGTTATGCTTTAAATTTGCATGCACAAACTACAGTACTTAAAATCTCCATAGGTGACGCTTTAAAATTTTTTAACGTTTACCAGTTTAGAGTTACAGAGGAGGTCTTTTGCTAGAGTTGTTGCTCTCGCTCTAACAATCACAGCAATAGCTAACATGTGTGATTTGAACACTGTTTACATTTGCGGGTGCAACTTACTTATGCATTTTCTTTGGTGCACGAGCATGCGGGGACAGGGGTGCTTTAAAAAAAAAATTCTCTTTTAGTTTTTTTGTTTTTGTTTCACACTGTCCCTTTAAAAAAAATTTTGATCACTTTTATTGCTGTCACAAGGAATGTAAACATCCCTTGTGACAGTAATAGTCAGTGACAGGTAGGACGGGAGACCCTTGCAGAGCAGTGAAAGGCTGTGGGGGGGGGGATAATAATAATAATAATAATAATAAGGTACATAGTGCTACAATAGGTGAGTTGTCATCCATATGAGTACACTGACGCGTTTCGACCAATCACATGATAATTCCGCTGTTAGTTGAACTGTAGGATCTGAGTAACGGTTTGTAGGTAGCAGTATCTTGCAATAATCTTTGGATCTCTGTGTTATAGCTTTCTTCACTGAGGAACACCACCCCTCCCCCTTATCTGCTAGTCGGACTACTATTTGTTTGTTGTGTTCAAGTTTTTTTATTCCCTCCCGAATGGACTGATTGGCACTAGATTGTTTGACCTTTAGTTTTTGAACTTCATCTTGGACCATATTTTTGAATACTTCAATGTGATGATGGGTACCCTTTTTGGGGTTAAAAACCGAATTGTCCTTTAAACCACTATGTGAGTAAAAAAATGGAGGAAAAATGTTTTTTAATATTAAGTTTCCTGATGTATTTTTCTATATCAACAAACAATTCAAATTTGTCGATATTTTTATTAGGTGCAAATTTTAACCCTTGTGACAGCACTACCAACTCTTCTTAGGAAAGTTCAACCCCTGACAGGTTGAAGATGCCTGCATTTAGTTGTCCCGTTTTCTTTTTCTTTCTCCCTCTCCCTCTACTACCTCTTTTTCTGTATGTTCTTTGGAATATTGGGGTGTAGGGGGTGGAATCCTGTAGGGTCCCATCCATTCCCTCCATTCCCGTGGTTGTCTATCTGTCGTAGGTGGAACGCACACCACTGCTACCGTTACCTCAAGCGGGACACCCATTTACACGTCACGCTTTCTAGCCTTAGTGCCGGGCGCTGGCACTCTCCATGTAAGTAGCCATTTGGCTATGTCTGTTTTTAACTTTTTACATTAAACGGTATTACACTATTTTCGGTTCCTCTACATTTGTTTTATATCCCATGCATCAGACCCTGTGATGTGAGGACAGGAGTCCGGTCTACATTTCTCCATTGCAGCAAGCATTATCTTGCTAAAGCCTATTGGACCTTTTTTTCATTAAATTGGTCAACTACATCTGGTAAGCTGACACCCATTCCATGAGCACTTTTGGGTGATATCTCTAGACGGTGAAGGGGTTCCACTGTCCGGTTTTTGATTTCCAGATTCAGACAAGGGCTTATTTTACACATGGACTTTTATGGATTTATGTTTCACGTGTGAATCACATGTTATGATTTATGTTTTATGATCGTATTTGGGGCATTTATGATCAATATTTTGTTTGTTCAGGAATTGAAGTAATTTGCCTGGGTTATCACTGTTACCTGTTTAGGCACAATATTTAAACACTCAAAGTTGTTGTTTTTGGATAGATATAGGCAGGCTGGTGTGCTGCATTTTTTGCACTATTTCTGATTATATATTCAATTTATTAATTATCTTATCACTTTGTTAATTTAGCGCTCCTCATTTTTCTTTTTCACATGTGCACTAGGGATCCTTCACCTAGTTAGGGTGTAGCTGCTTTACATATATTTATTTTTTCACCATTATCACCTATTTCACTAGGTGTGTTAATTTCACTCAATTTAGGCGCGGAATTAATATTTTTCTCATCCTATCTATGATTGACTTGATCACAGAGAGGCAGCATCCGATTGGATGTTGACATCCCATGTGACTGTAGCAGCCATATTGGGTCAGGAAGAGTCTATTTAAGACGTTGGCTCCCAGGTTTGGCACCCATTTTACATGTGGATAGAGTAGCAACAGGTCACTCCTCTGTCAGGGACGATGCTTAGAGTCAGGGAGAGGTTCCAGATGAGTAGGGAAAGTGCGGGGACACACCATCAATCCTGGAAGCCCCCCTACTTGGGTACCGACCAGCCAGATCGCATCCCCCCATCAGCACAACTGAAAACTACGGCTACTTCTCATCACTGTACATCCTGAGAGTGTGCCCAGTCGGATTGTCTTTTTGTGCATTACCGAACTTCAATTTCAATACAGTTCTGTTTTACACAACTGGATTCTGAGTGTTTACTGATGCTGCACCTCCCCACAAGTACACTTAGTGAGACCAAGCATGGAAATTTAGGTCTATGTAGAGCAGAAAAGGAGGGAGGTGGGGGTAGACTGCTTCATTGCCAGCTTATCTGGGAAGTAAAGTATTTCAACCAATCTGATCGATCAAATCTCCAGCCAGGGCTTTCTGCAGCTGCCATTGCTTTATTTTTATGTGCTCTTGAATCTAAATTAATCTAGTCTTTACATAAAAGCCAGGTGTACGAATAGAGCGAAATTATTGCCTAGCTCCAAAATAAATTAAGACATTCAGAAATATAAGCTAAATGTTCTAGAGTAAACAAGTTTGGAAAGTAAAATGTTTCACTCTGTCATTTTCTGAAGGGAACTTTCACTGCAAATGCAGGCAGTCACCCAAACAATTCAAATAACTCACTAGAATCATTATTCCCATTTAACATCTCAATAAGGCTGTTTTGTTAAATTCTACTGTGATAGTTAAT
The DNA here is from genome assembly GCA_037952925.1 of Lithobates clamitans. Taxonomy (NCBI): domain Eukaryota; kingdom Metazoa; phylum Chordata; class Amphibia; order Anura; family Ranidae; genus Lithobates; species Lithobates clamitans. The sequence goes on from JBBGZY010000755.1 coordinate 2,064,046, forward strand.
GCTTATATAACTGTTGTTAACTTTTCTCTGAAATAAAAAATACACACTATCACAATGCACCTGAACAAAGAGTAATACATTGGGGGTTATTTACGAAAAGGCAAATCTACTTTGCACTACAAGTGCACTTGGAAGTGCAGTCACTCTAAATCTGAGGGGGAGCTCTGAAATGAGGGGAAGATCTGCTGATTTTATCATCCAATCATGTGCAAGCTAAAATGCTGTTTTTTATTTTCCTTGCATGTCCCCTTTGGATCTACAGCGACTGCACTTCCATGTGCACTTGCAGTGGATTTGCCTTTAGTAAATAAAGAGCTAATTCAAACACAAAAAAATTTGCTTACCTTATTGCAAGAACATGTGGACTTCAAGGCTTTCGGACAAGCTTTTGTAGTATTCACACATATTATTTATATACGCAAAACGATATCCAACACTGAATTCTAGCACTGTCAGCATGCCCACCTCCTTCTATCAATGGCAGGGAAATCATGTGTTGTTTTAAAATTAGCTCTTCTTATTACTGTTGTCCAAGCAACTCATTTTCTTTGAACTGTCAGCTGCAGTTTTTGCCTACAGCAAAGCTTTATGCGCTAAAACCCACAGTATTAAGTAGCATCATATGATATGACATGAGTGAATCTGATCAGCATGAAGTGACCACCATGGTGCTCCAATCCTGCCTAATATCTGTGCCACATTCTGCAGTCTGTGTAATGTTCACAAGCTGCCAATTTCTCTCATACTTTTTCTCTGCTCTTTTAAGGCAATCAGGACACATTAGTTGTCAGAGATAAACATTGCATATGTATCTAACCAAAGCATTCATTAGACTGTTAAAAAAGTTCTGTTTGTATTGCCATAAATGGTACGTTGGAAAACATGCACTTTACTGGGTTTAAGGAAACTTAAAGCCCTTCTCCAGTGTTGAATAGAAATAAAAAAAATGACTGCCAATCACTAGTATACAAGATATAAAGGCAATCGACGCAAAGGACTAATAACTCTAAATAAATGCAGCTGGACAAAAGATATTCACAACATCTAAAAGCATAATGATAATCCAAAAACAGTGCAGTGCAAGAAATGAATACACATGAAGTCCATGTAACATGAATGATGAACCACAAAGCCCAGGGAGTGGTAGGAAAGATGTTCCACATGATGGAAAATAGCAGAAGCAACAACGTCAAGTGACTATCCCTCCACCTCCAAGGTGTTCGCTTCGCTCACCTAAATCAATGGTCTCCTTAACTAACAGGTAGTCAAACTCACATGTCCCACTGAATGGGTATATAGGCGCCAGGAACTGGAACAATACCAAGAACTGGAACTTCGAAATCCAGTACAAAATGCCCAATGTAGGTTTGGAAGTAATGGATTTTGTCTATTCTCTTAACAGGAATCCACTGTTTTCTCTCTGCAATATGTGCTCTCTCCAACATGGACTTCATGTGTATTCATTTCTTGCACTGCACTGTTTTTGGTTTATCATTAATCACTTACATAGAGCTGTCCTGGCTGCAATACTCACCCTATCTGTAGCACCATTCACCAGAGACTTACTTTTCTGAAAACAAGTACCATACCTCTCCTGAACTCAATGATGCCCAACAGGGTTCAACTTACTTCCTGTGAGCCAAGAAAGTCAAGTACTCATCCCCTGGAGACATATCATTTAGCTGACCCAGACTCACAGGGTAATGCTGCAGAGAGTGCCACCAGACCTGGATACATTCAGAACCAGCCCACCATTGGAGAAAAAGAGAAGTAAGAGGATCCATGAGATCAAATTACTAAACTGAAAATTACAGGATTTAAATTATGCATACAGTGATTTAAATAAATTTTAAAAAAAAGATGCGGGGGGAACTTTAGGTAGAAACTTCTGAATCGAAGAAGTTTGAAGGCTTCCATTGTTGACCTCTCCTTCTGAAACTACTAGCTCCCTATCTGTCATGCTGATTCAGTGGCTTGTGCAGATCAGGGGTTTTGCCTTCATAAACTTTTATGATCTGTTTGCCTGTTTCTAGTCAATTTATAAGAGATTGATTCCATAAAAGCCAGGCAGCTAGGATTATCAGAAAGGGTCAGCAATGGGCACCTCCATATTCTACTTGGTAAAACTTTCCTTTAAAGCTGAACTCCAGCTTTTGATACACTTTACATGTCCCTCACTAACATATGAGGGTGCTGGATGTGCAGTATAGACTGGATACTGCACTGTTTCGGGTTTGAGCCAGGACCTTCCTGTCTCATACCCGCAACACAAGAGAGTTTATCTGATAAATGCTCAGCCATTCAGAGAAAGCAATGTATTCTAGAAATGAATACAAAGCTTCCTCTGATTGGCTGAGTCAGAGGTTGTGACATCATCAGCCCACTTCTCTGACCCATTCATTGCTAAAATACGTCGCTTTCTCTGAATGGCTGACCGCTGATCAGATAGAGTCTCTTGTGTTGTGGTTATGAGAGGAAGTCTTGGCTCGAACCCGGAATACAGTGCAGTATGCTGTATGTAGCCTCAGCTACATACAGTTTATACAGCACATCCAGCAGCCTCACATGTCAGTGAGGGACATACAGTAATACCTCGGATTGTGAGTAATGTGGTTAACGAGCAATTTGCAATATGAGCTATTATTTTTTTTAAATCCTGACTCGATCTGCGAGCATTGTCGAGCAAGATTCAAGCCTCTACAGAGTGCAGTACCGCATTTGGCCAGAGGTGCAGGGGCGCCGGTGACATTGTGAGCCACTCGAATGCACTCGGATGGACTCAGAGCCACTCGGAAACACTCAATTCCCTAGTGTTTCCGAGCCTCTCCGAGTGTTTCCAAGTGCATCCAAGCGGCTCTGAGCAATTTCCGAGTATCTCCAGTGCCCCCCACCTCTGGCCACATGCGGTACTGCATACCATAGAAGTCACTGTGGAACAAATTATCTGGGTTTCCATTGACTTCTATGGGAAAACTCGCTTTGATATACGAGTGCTTTGGATTACAAGCATTCTTCTGGAACAAATTATGCTCGTAATCCAAGGTTCCACTGTAGTTCATTTGAGCCAGCTTGGCCTAAACAAATTACAGTATGTAAAGTGTATCAAAAGCTGCAGTTCAGCTTTAATGTCCAATACATAGCACATTATATACAATCTTGTTATTAATAATAAATTATTACTAATAAAACAATACTCTGCTACTATTTTTGATTATACTTTACAGGCAAAACAGTCAAATCAATCCTTCTTGCAGTGGAGCTTACACGTTCTTGAGCTTACAGAAGCAAAAAAATACAGAAGCGGGTTATCCTTATTAAGAGGAAAGCACAGCACTAAGAAGGTATCTGCAAAAATATTTACACATGCTTTGTGCTGACAAAAGCTTAATTGGAGCTGATCCCAAGGTCTCAGTGGGATCTCTAATGCAACATTGTCAACACTATCCCTGCGTATAAAAAATATCTTATGCAAACATGGCTAACTTGTTTCCCTCTGCTAACTGGAGGGATCATATCAATATTCTTGTCTTTATGTTAGCCACTGTAGTATACAACATAACTGAGAGAAACATATTATTTAGTTGGTCAGGTATACATTAAAGTTCACACATAGATGTGAATACATGTGGGTAGTAGTAAAAACCACAATCTACTGAGAGCAAGTAAATGACTCCATGAGTGGTAAAAATATATAAGTGCAAAACATAAAAACTCAAATAAAAAGAAGAAACAAAAAATGTGTACATGTGAAATACAATGATATTAATAGCGTGAAAATCTGAAAATCAAACAAACTCAGTCCATAGGTTCAATTATAAAAAGTTCATCAGTGAAAAAAAGCTTCCATCCACTATACAGCTCTGCAGCAACTAATCCCCCTATGAGTGGATTGACAAAGGAGAGAGATGTGCAGGATGGTGCAAATCCACTGGCGGTGACTCCAATAAGTGAGAAAGTGATAAAGGTGGACTCTTACCCTCCGTGTTGGACCCCCTCCTTGGCAGGGTCTATCAGGCATGCAGATTTTTGCCCTCTGCAGGGACCATGTAATGAGAAGATCTCCCCAGCAGCTGTTGGGAATGTTGTCTCCGATCCGGGCTGGTCCAAGTGAAACGCCTGGAGAGGGGGGAAGGAAAGCTCTCTTGCTCCCAGTATGGCAAAGGAAAAAACAAAAGAGCGGAGCTCCAATAGTGTAAAAAGTTTCGGAATTTATTAAATAAAAGTACAGACCGCAACGGAGAGTGCACGCTCCGTGAGGTGAAAATACAATTAAAAACAAGCCGGCATATAAAAATCGTAATAACCCGTGCATAACATGGGGCAATCGTGACGGCTTACAATGTAGCCACGCCCTACATGTTTCGTCATTAGTAGACATCTTCAAAGGGGCCCCTTTGAAGACGTCTACTAATGACGAAACATGTAGGGCATGGCTACGTTGTAAGCCGTCACGATTGTCCCATGTTATGCACGGGTTATTACGATTTTTATATGCCGGCTTGTTTTTAATTGTATTTTCACCTCACGGAGCGTGCACTCTCCGTTGCGGTCTGTACTTTTATTTAATAAATTCCGAAACTTTTTACACTATTGGAGCTCCGCTCTTTTGTTTTTTCCTTTGCCATACTGGGAGCAAGAGAGCTTTCCTTCCCCCCTCTCCAGGCGTTTCACTTGGACCAGCCCGGATCGGAGACAACATTCCTAACAGCTGCTGGGGAGATCTTCTCATTACATGGTCCCTGCAGAGGGCAAAAATCTGCATGCCTGATAGACCCTGCCAAGGAGGGGGTCCAACACGGAGGGTAAGAGTCCACCTTTATCACTTTCTCACTTATTGGAGTCACCGCCAGTGGATTTGCACCATCCTGCACATCTCTCTCCTTTGTCAATCCACTCATAGGGGGATTAGTTGCTGCTGAGCTGTATAGTGGATGGAAGCTTTTTTTCACTGATGAACTTTTTATATTTGAACCTATGGACTGAGTTTGTTTGATTTTCAGATTTTCACGCTATTAATATCATTGTATTTCACATGTACACATTTTTTGTTTCTTCTTTTTATTTGAGTTTTTATGTTTTGCACTTATATATTTTTACCACTCATGGAGTCATTTACTTGCTCTCAGTAGATTGTGGTTTTTACTACTACCCACATGTATTCACATCTATGTGTGTATTTTCATATAATTAGCGCACTTTATTTATTTTTTATTTTTCATGGTATACACAGATATTGGTGTATTTTGTGTGCAGCTTTTACCTTTGACCTTTTTTGCTCTGCAGCGCAGTTTTTCTTTTTATTTTTATACATTAAAGTTCACATTTTAGGAAACAATAATAAATGTGCATATTTTTGTTAAAAAATTGTGCATTTCTTTTTTTTCTTTTTTATAGAGGAAGCCAGCAAAGCATTGCACTCGCGATCAGTGGATCATAGGTGCAATGTTAGGCCCCTGCACACTCCCCCTCCAGCTTTCTGTCCGTACCACTGTAAAGGCTTTCATTTAGAAAGAGTGAATGAACTATAAGTGTGCTGATCAGTACACTTATAGTCCATTGACAAGTACAAGCCGTCTGCCTCATTGGCAGATTGGACTTGTAGCTCATTAATCCTCAGATCTCTGTGAATGAAAGATGCAGCTGTCCGGGCGGAGCCATACCCAGCCACACTCATTTTAAATATGACAGCAGCTGCGGGGAGGGGAACCCCTACCCACTGTCAGGGGGTGAGGGTGTTTAGTCCTTAGCAACATGTTACACCCTAAATACAAGTGTAACATGTAGCTAAAAGTGAACATATCCTTTAAATTTATTTTTGCCAATATATAGAACCCCTTTTTGTGAATATCATTCTTTTACAAATTTGCTGACAACCAATAAGGTTATCCACTATTTTGGTGCAATATAATATTTTTTCATAACTATGAATCCAGCTAAATCAGCATCTGTCAACACATATGAACAGACCATAATGGCCTGGCAAATGGTATGTTCAGAAGAAGGTGAGCAATGACAGCCCCATGCCCTGAAACATTCCTTTGCCATGTGACCACTGTCAAGGCACAAACTTCTGATTCTCAAATGATCACAAGATAAATTAATTCATTGTATACAAAAAAAACTCTGGGATACATGTAAGATCTGTCTCTTTCTACCCATACATTTTTCTGCAATGCAAAAATGGGAAAAAGGTTGAGGATTACCACGTCACCATTAATTACTTGTTAAATGCTAAGGAGGAAGGCAATGTAACTTGTCCAGTATGCAACTGCGCAATTTAAAATTCTCCCTTTCTTGTGGTTCACTTTAAAAATACAATTTAAGCAGAAATACAGTTTATTATTTTTTATTTTGCCTATTTATCTCCCTTTTTGTGAGCAAAAGCAAAATTCGTGAAGCACTACTCATTCACTCCAAACTAAAAATGCTGCCCTCTGCATCCTCCTCCATGCTTGCTAGCATGTCATCATCTTTCAACCGTCTTCCTGTGAGCCTAGGCTTTGAAACACACACTCCCCGAGGTTGTTTTCATCTCTGGGTAGGAAATAACCTGCTCTTTATGGGGAGAGGCCTAACTTTCACCCAGTCAGAGAACCTCAGCTAAGTTCCAATTCAGGGGTGTAATTAATAATGATCTGTACAACACTAAGTGAGTAATAGAGATAATACCCAAGAGTGGTAGTAGGCCCAACTGTCAATAAGTTTCTTTATGTCTCTCATTGGGTCACTCATCTTCATGTTACACATTTAACCAGGGCTCCTCATTAATCATTAGTAATGAGGAAAGTCTACCATGTGCAGAGCCGTCTGAAGGCAGTAAATTAGGCTGTGCATGGAGTCCCCCATAAGGTCCTTTGGGGTATGCTCTAGCTAAACATGGAAGATAAATATGAAAGGGGAACAATTAGGGGAACAATTATATTTGCAGAGACTTTTGTTGATTTTTACTTCAATGGGCATGTATTAAGTGGGAATTAACCATTTAAGGAACAAGCCTCTTTTTGACACTTGTTCTTTACAAGTTAAAATATGTTTTATTTGCTAGAAAATTACTTAGAACCCCCCCAAACATTATATTATATATATATATATATATATATATATATATATATATATATATATATGTATATATATATATATACCGGTATATATATATATATATATATATATATATATATATATATATATATATTTTTTTTTTTTTTTTTTCAGAGACCCTAGAGAATAAAATGGCCGTCATTGCAATACTTTATGTCACACCGTATTTGCACAGCGGTCTTACAAACGCAATTTTTTTGGGAAAAAATACACTTTTTTGAGTTAAAAAATAAGACAACAGTAGAGTTAGTCCAATTTTTTTCTATAATGTGAAAGATAATGTTACACCGAGTAAATTGATATCCAACATGTCAAGCTTCAAAATTGCGCCCGCTTGTGGAATGGCGACAAACTTTGGCACTTAAAAATCTCCATTGGCGACATTTAAAAGTTTCTACAGGTTACCAGTTTTGAATTACAGAGGAGATCTAGAGATAGAATTATTGCTCTCACCCTAACAATCACGGCGATACCTCACATGTGTGGTTTGAACACCATTTTCATATGCGGGCGCGACTTACATATGTGTTCGCTTCTGCGCTCGAGCTCGGCGGGACGGGGCGCTTTAAAATGTTTTCTTTTTTTTCTTATTTATTTTACCTTTTATTTTTTATTTTTACACTGTCCTTTAAAAAAAAAATGTGGACCACTTTTATTCCTATTACAAGGAATGTAAACATCCCTTGTAATAGACAAAAGCATGACAGGACCTCTTAAATGTGAGATCTGGGGTTAACAAGACCTCAGATCTCAAATTTACACTAAAAATGCAGTAAAAAAAAATTAAATGTCATTTAAAAAAAAAAATTCCCCTTTAAGAGCATTGAGTGGAAGTGACGTCGCTTCCACCCTCCAATGCTATGGAGCCGACTGGGGGCCATCTTTCCCTCACTCGGCATCCAGACAGTGAGGGGACAGAAACCGATAGGGTTCTGCCACTACCGACGGCTCCAGTAAGATACGACCGGAGCGTGACGGGAGGGGGGCCCTCTCCCGCCACTGATAAAAGTGATCTTGCGGCGAATCTGTCGCAGAAACCACTTTTATCACAAAGAGAAACGCACGCCATTGCTGAAAATACCAGAGTTATGGCAGATAGCTGCTGCCATAACAACGGTATTTAGCGTCAAAGTACGAGCGTACAGGGATTTGCGTGAAGTAGTTAAAGTGATTGTAAACGATAACCTTGTAAAACAATAGATTCAGTTTAAAATATAAATGAAAGGCAAAACATTTTTGTATAGATTTATATAAAAAAACTTTATAAATACCCTTTTCCTTTTTTTTTATAAGTGATCACATTCCCACTGTTCTCAGCTGCATAAGAGCTGGGGGGGAAGAGAAGCCACAGCACACTGAGCTTCCCATTTAATGGCTGTGCCTGGGGGGAGAGGGGGGCATGTCCTGATCATTGGAGGAGAGCAGGCTGAGTTCTCAGCATAGCTAGAGAACTAACAACGGTGTTCTCTCCTGCTTAGTGTGGTCAGTTTTTAATAGGAAAGCAAGGGGACTAGCAGGAACACCAGGGATTTCACACAGGAAGCAATACAAAGAGAACAGGATACTTTCTCATACAAGTACATGGTACAGCAGGCACATATCAGAAATATAAAGTGTTGGCGTAACAAACTCTTTAACTGTGCTCTGCCCAGAGATCTACTTTAGCTGCATTTAGCTTCATATACAGTACCAATCTCAATGAATCTCAATGTATCTGCTAAATGGTTTTATTTGTTAATGTTAACAAGATTCTAACTGGTATAATAGAAAGTGGAAAGAACAAAGCATGTAACTTAGACTAGTCTAGGTGAAACTGTAGGCTATGGGGAGTTTCAAGGCAAAGCACTATGCAGCACATATAACGTCAGCACACCTGTAAGCAAAGCATTTGCTGTAACCGTAATGTTCATACTATTCATACACAAAAGTATCTGTTCTGCTTTAATTTAGTAGCCCGGGAGCTAAAGTTATAATACATCAAAAGCTGTATCTGCCCTTAGGAATAGAAGCAATCACATGTATGATAGAAAAACAACGAGATTACTGAAGCAGGGGCACTGAATGGTATTTTTTTATATGTGCTGAGTGCTTGTGTGTCCGCATGGATAACTACATTTTTATCTTTTATTTTTAATCCAGCCTTTTGACATAAGTAAGTCTGGAGAAAGATGCACTTTTATATCTCTGGAAAAAGCTATATTGATGTTAACACTTTACAACACAGCGTGAATCTAAGAGCCTGTTTTACATTTAATTCAGTTTATTGATTTTGATTCATTCCGTTTTTTTATGCCAATTTCTGATTTAACAGAAAAATGAGATAGCGAGTAAGATCCAGGGGACATCTGTGGCAGTGCCTAATGTTTAGCCAAGGTGCTCATAATAACAGAAAAGGTACTACAGTGCAAGTATGAAGACTCCCACACAAAATATTTTTACATCCAGGGCAAAATGATAGATCTTCTTGTAAGAAATGCCTCACCCACTGACTTGCATGCTCCCCTACTGGTACACAGCGTTTGTATTGGAGAGAATGTGACCTCCTCTCAGGATGAATTGCTCTGGCCCAGGGGCGTATCATCAAATCAGTGGGCCCATGTGCAAGATCCCAAGTGGGCCCACCTGGTGGGGTAAAAAAACTGCGGTGCACTAGGCTCGCTGTAGCGAAAAGTAGGTGTGGTTTAAACTCTGCTAAATATTGGGTGTGGTTAAAGAGAGTCTGAGATTACTTACACAGTGCAGAATATGGTAATGTTAAATGGGGAATGTACAGTGCAGAATGAGGGGGCAAAAATACCAAGTGTGAACCTGTGAAGAGAGAGAAAGAGATAAAGGGGGAGAGAGAGAGAAAGGGGGAAGAGAGACAGGGAAAGGGGGAGCAGGGGAAGAGAGGGGGAGGGGAGAGAGGGAGAGAGAGAGGGAGAAGGGGGGAGAAGGGGGAAAGAGAGGGCGAGAGAGAGGGGGGGGAGAGGGGGACAGAGAAGGGGGAGAGAAAGAGAGGGAGGGAGAGAGAGAGAGAGAGAGAGAGAAAGGGGAGGGAGAGAGAAAGGAGGAGGGAGAGAGAAAGGGGGATGGAGAGAGAGAATGGAGGAATATAGAGAAAGGAGGGATAGAGAGAAAGGAGGAAGAGAGAGAGGAGGGAGAGAAGGGGAAGATAGAGAGAGAGGGGGAGAGAGGAGGGGGTGAGGGAGAGAGGGAGGGAGAGAGGGAGGGGGGAGAGAGAGAGAGAGAGAGAGAGAGAGAGAGAGAGAGAGAGAGAGAGAGAGAGAGAGAAAGGGGAGGGAGGGAGAAAGGGGGAGGGAGAGAGAAAGGGGGAGGGAGAGAAAGAAAGGAGGGATAGAGAGAAAGGAGGAAGAGAGAGGAGGGAGAGAGAGAGAGAGAGGGGGAGAGAAAGGGGGAGAGGGAGAGAGGTAGGAGGTGAGGGAGAGGGAGAGAGGGGGAGAGAGGGAGAGAGGAGAGAGGGAGGAAGAGAAAGGGGGAGGATAGAGAGAAGGGGGAGAGAAAAGAGGGATAGAGACAGAGAGCTGGGAGAGAGAGGGGGAGAGAGAGAAAGGGGGAAGGAAGCAAGATAGAGGAGGGGAGAGGGGGAGAGACAGGGGGGGAGAGAAGGACGAGAGAGAGAAGGAGGGGGAGGGGGGAGAGAGAGGGGAGATAGAGAAAGGGGGAAGGGAGCAAGATAGAGAGAGGGGGAGAGGGGGAGAGAGAGGGGGGAGAGAGAAGGGGGAGGGGGGGAGAGGGAGGGAGAGAGGGGGAGGGGGAGACAGGGAGAGAGGGGGAGGGAGAGAGGGAGGGAGAGAAAGGGGGAGGGAGAGAAAAGGGGAGGGAGAGAAAGGGGGAGGGAGAGAGAGAAAGGGGAGGAGAGAGAAAGGAGGGATAGAGAGAGAGAAGGGAGAGAGAGAGGGGGGAGAGAGAGAGTGGGGGGAGAAAAAGACAGAGAGTAGGGGAGAGAGAGGGGGAGAGAGAGAGGAGAGAGAGAGAGAGAGGAGGAGGACAGAGAGAGGGGGACAGAGAGAATGTTCTTTTAACAAATTGATTGGAGCGGTTACCTGCCGTGGTGACATTGCCATGATAAGGAACAGTCGGAGGCCCACCCCAGTGTTCAGACAAAGTTCAGACAAAGCTACGTGATTCATTTTGCGAAAAGCGTTGACGTCACTAGCGTCACGAGACACCCCCTCCTCCATCATGTCCTGGAAGGGAGCCTATTGGCAAAAAGTATACTACGAGATTGAGGACTGGAGTTTATATGCGCGATTCAGTGCTTACAACGTAGGACAGCTTGTTTGAGGCATTGTAGAAATGGTGAAGGAGTCCACTATTTGAAGCAGTCAAATCGAGGAGGGTACTGTCCCACTGTGCCAGGAGAGTATTGTATAGCCGGCTTTTGCATCCAACAGTGCCTAGCATACTATGCCTTGTATGGTGAAGTGAGAGGGCTGACTACCCTGATTATTCAATACTCCATATTGAATATGGACAGCAGTTTTGATGGATGTGTGGATATGCAGTAATAATCTAAATTGCTCTGGGAGGTCGATTTCATAGTGGCCTATGGTCTTTCTTCTTTCACCTTTTCCTCCCCCAGCTGCATAGTCCTAATTGCATATGTGCGGGATACCACACAGTCCTCCATTGAGCCTGGATTAGGACTCTAGTTCTATCTTATTGGCATTAAGAAGCTCAATCTCAGTGGAATTGTATATTACCTATTAATTAACATTGTTCTTTGTATAAACCATGCACCCACATTGCTACTTCGTGGACAACTTTTCCATCTAAAAACCAGTGTGTGCATTATACTGTATTTTCTACCCTTCTCCCCCCCCCATTTTTAGATATTATTCTAGCAGTCTCGAGCCCCCAGGGACCTTTTCACGGGTGTTCATGCCATATATCTACTGTATGTTTAATACATTGCATGTGATGACATACAGTCGTGGCATGAACAGCTGTACATAGATGATCTGGCATCCGGATGATTGTTTATTTTTTGTGTTATGGTAAATGTTTGTTTTTTGTCTATGTGCATTTTTATATGCGTTGCCATATCCACTGACTGTTTAGCGCAGTAGTCACTGTATATATATCTTGTTTATGTGCTCCAATTGTCACCTCCAATGGAGAAATTTATTGAATTTTTAATCATTTAATAAGTAATCTTTTCTATTTTCCCCACACTGCATTCTGTGTTGCTCATTTGGTCTTCTGGTCTCCCACTGCTATAGTGGGGACAATCTTTTTCTTTTTTTATATATATGCAGTTTATTGACTAGAGCGAAGCTACCTATACTAGGTAAACAGTGTTTCATGGGATATTATTGTGTGTTATCACATATGAGTTGTTGCCCTTCAAACTCCCCCTTTTTTTGGTTTGGGAATTATATCATAAATCAAATCAAAAATTACTCCAAATACAATAGTCTATACAAAAGCTCCTTAAACTGTAGACTGTGTCTTTCTACCTCCCGTGTTGATCTCCCTGAAGAAGTCACGTGATTGGTGACAAAATGCGTAGGGGCGGGGCCTGACAGATGATGCTGGGAGGGCGATCTTAGGTAAGTTGTATGTATGTGATGCTATGCAAAGCCAGAGCAACAACATATAACAATGGCTTTTGTACGGTTTGAGAGGTATATGTATAAAGAGGCAAATGTGAGTTTTAAACTGAGACTGGATGAATAATGAGTTTTTAAAGGATAAAGCACTATTGCACCTTTTATGACTTTTGCATGTTGCTGAGTGAGAGAGTGGATGGGAAAACATCCAGAGGAGAGGCTATCTGTTTGCAGAATGTCATAAGCTGTGAATCTAAGCATTAAGTGTAAGAAAAAGAGAGACAGAAGGATCAAAAAGGAAAGAACCATCTTTGGGCTGGCTAAAATTTCTTTGACATCTAAGTAGCATCCAACTGGAAAGTGGAAACATCTTAATATACAGTATAAAGCCAATATATTAAAGAAAGCAGGTAAGGCCACATTTGGTAAAGGTGGCACAGCTGATTGTATTGCATTAGAGAATGGTGTATTTTATTTATATGAATAGCACTTATTTCAAGTGATGTACGTTTACAAAGGATAAGGCACTATATATTTTTTTTTTCTACATGTTACACTTAGCACTTTCAAGAATGAGGAGGAATCAATTGGAGAGTATAACATATTTGATTTGACACAGAATTCATGTTGAATATTGGAAGATGCACATAATTCAAAGTGATAATTGACTATACTTGATAGTAGGGTCAAACAAATGAGGTGAGAGCGCAACTTTACAGAGAAATAAAAACAGGAGGAAGAAAGACATTTTTTGCATGGACTATTATATATGAGGACTTTTTGATTTGATGTATGATATATAAAGGGAATAGCGCTGCACTGATATTGTGAATGCAATAGGAACACATGTGTATAGGAGTGTGTTAGAGTGCTGGCAGCTGTTTACTTCAGTGGGTCACTAAAAGAAAATACTATGTAGAGATGTATGTTTTTAGACTTCTAGCAGCTCACAAGAAATATATATATATATATATATATATATATATATATATATATATATTTATGGTCGGAGCCCTATGTCCGATATGGACATAGATAACACTTATAGTAAAGATAAGACTTACCATCGGAAATAGACCTGGAAGTGTGGACTTACCATATGAAATGGACCTGAAAGTGTGCCTTGGTCTAATGGCCGGTATGCCAAAATAAGGGGGCATACCCTGGTTTAAGAAATGATTATTCTGTAAGAGAAATGAATGAAATGAATAGTTGAGAAATGCTGTGAAATGGGGATGGGAGGGTGGGTATCGCGCACAGGAAAACGACAAGCACCACAGGTGAGCGGGCTGCTTAAATACCCCCCGGGCTCCTCCCATAAATTCAGGCCACCATAATGGCCTTCCTACTTATGGTCAGAGCCCTATGTCCGATATGGACATAGATAACACTTATAGTAAAGATAAGACTTACCATCGGAAATAGACCTGGAAGTGTGGACTTACCATATGAAATGGACCTGAAAGTGTGCCTTGGTCTAATGGCCGGTATGCCAAAATAAGGGGGCAAAAACATTCAGGTAGGGGTATAATATATTATTGGTTTTCAGGTATTCATTGAGCCAATTTGGAGAATGCCTGTGCCATCTCTACTTGAGGATTGGGTATATACCGGGCGAAGCAGGCTGATTTCCATCTGCCTAGTCTTTTGATGATGTGGTCTGGAACCCCCTGGCGGGTTGCTGCGGAGGCTGCTCCGATGCGGAAGGAGTGTCCGGAGTACTGACTGGGGTTAAGGTGAAGATTGCGGAGAAGTATCCTTATGTGTTTTACAAACTGACATGCGTTTAAGGGTTTAACTGGGAATGGTAGAAGAGGACTGGTGTCCGATTGTTCAGGCAGGAGTGAGAGGAGACGGTTAAGTACGGTGACTGGACACCAGCTGTTATTGGTTCTGTAGAGGTGATTGTCCACTCCAGAGCCTGTTTGCTGGGTTTTAGAAACCTCGAGGTGAAGGATGAAATGGTCTTGGTGGCGAAGCAAGTGCCGTCTGCATAATACTTGGTCTGTGGAGTGGTTATAGGTGAATTCGCCAGGTCGCAAGAACCCGTAGTAAGCCAACTATATGGCTGCTTGTAGGACCGTGCTGGGCAGCAGACCGAATGGCGAAGTAGCCAGAATAGTCGACATATCCCTGAAGATGGGCCCCGTAATGGGTAAGCGCTTAGTACTGATCACTGGTTGTTGTTTCTGGATGCCCCTTAGGATGGCTCGTATAGCGTGTGATGAGAACAGTGAAGATTTTGTGGGGTCTTCCAGGGTCACGAAATGTTGTATGCCGGCTAGGTATAGCCGAATGGTATTGTAAGATAAAGCCAGCTGAGTGTGGTAGTATGAAATGAAGGCCAGTACCTGTTTGACATCTATTGGTCCTTTACGGCAGGATGTGAGAAATCTATTGAACGCCTTCCAAGCTGTCTGGTAGGCTTTGAGTGTGTTATGAGAGAGTGAGTGATTGATGAGCTGCGTTGCTCCTTGTAAATGTTGAACTAGTCCAGGGTCAGTTGTGACCAGGCAGGGATAGGGGCCGACACTGGATCAGCTCCGGGAACCTGTTTGAAAAAGGAGGTGTAGTTAAAACGTGACAGTGCGTCAGCAGCTAAATTGTATCTGCCTGGAATAAATGCACAGTGTATGTTAAACTGATGCTGTAAGGACAGTTGTACCAATCTGCGCAGGAAGGACATGACTGCTAGGGAATTGGACCTGCCTTTGTTGATGATGTCTGCCGTGGCATGATTGTCGGTGGTGAAGATTACTGTTTGCCCTGTCCAATGGTGACCCCAGAGTTGTGCAGCTGCCACTATGGGATAGAGTTCGAAGAGGGAAGATGTTTGAATAAAGCTGGGTATCAACAGTATCTGTTGAGGCCAGGGTCCTGAAAACCAATGATGGCCAAAAATTGCCGCGAAACCTGTGGTGGCTGCAGCGTCTGTCACCACCTGGGGTGACAGGGCTGAAACCATGGGTATAATTAGGGATATACCATTCCGGGAGGACAGGAATTCGTCCCACATAGATAGGTCCGCTATTGCTGCGGAGTCTAGATTTAAGATCTGATCGGGGTCTTGTGTTTCTGGCAGGAATCTCAGCAGGGGTGACACGAAGGTGCGGCCTTGTGGAATAATTCGCATGGCGAAATTCAGCATTCCCAGGAGAGATTGCAACTGCTTCTTGGTACACCCCTTGGTGTGGGTGAATTTGTGAAGGACCGCCTTAATGCGGGTTAGTTTGTCGAGGGGGAGCATAGCGCAGGTGTCTAAGTTGACCCCGAGAAAGGTGATGTTATGTGCTGGGCCTTCTACTTTGTGCTCGGCGATGGGAAGATTGAGTTTTCCGAATATCGCTCTGAGTTTGTCGAGGTCTCCTGGGGGCTTGCTGGGAGGTTCTATTAGTAGGAAGTCGTCCAGGTAATGGATGACTTTTTGTCACTGAGCCTTGTGTAACAGTATCCAAGCAAGAGACTGAGCGAATGTGTCGAAGAGCCAAGGGCTGCTCTTCGAACCGAACGTCAGTTTTGTGGCCAAATAATATGCCTCCTTCCACTTGATGCCATGCCAGCACCGAAGGGATGGGTGGATAGGCAGGAGCTTAAAGGCATCCGAGATGTCGGCTTTGGAAAGCCAGGCACCTGTACCTGCTTTGATGACTGCTTGTATCGGCATGTCTACGGAGGAATATTTTAGGGAGAATTCTTCGGAGGGAATCAGGGAATTGAGACTGGGGATGTGGGAAGAATGAGGCGCAGACAGGTCGTACACCAAACGTAATTTATTTGTGAATTTGCCCTTGACAAGCCCCAATAGGGCTGACTCTCCAAGTGCTGAAAGGGGGCTGAGTGAAAGGCCTATAACGTACTCTCGGTCTAGTTCTGTTTGTAAGAGCCGATCTATGGTTTGTTCGTCGATGGCTGCTGAACGAAGATTCCCACATTCGTACGTACTGTGGGGTACGAAATGAGGCCTGTGTGAAAGCCTACTGTGAAGCCCTGAATAAGGTAGGTGGCCAGAGAGGGGGTGGTATGTGAGGTGAGGTAGAGTCTTAGCCATAAGACGTTGATCCGGCTTAGTCATGCCCTCTTCTGTTGTTTGACTTCGCACAAGTTCCTTGGGTGCGCTCTTTGGCATAAGGTGCAGATGTGGAGTAGGCGGCACTGACTGATGTTGCAGGACCCGTAATTGTAATTATTGCAGATGGCTGCCCCTCCCACGGTTCTGACTGGGCGTCCGAATTTGTCCATCTGAGGCGTTTGTTCAGGGGCCGACTGACCCTGAAGTGCACCGGAGGTAGAGGGAAATTCGAAAGGACGTTTGATAGTCGCATTGGCGCACCAGGTGGCAGTGTGGGTGGAGGTCTGGCAAATCGCACCTAGGGGTGAGCGTAAGCCGGCAAAATGGCGGCAGAAGAGCTCTGTGTCCATGAGACTCCAATTTGTTGTTGTTTGGAACTGTGTGAGTCTGGCTGCAGCCTTTGCGGAAAAGGAACGGTGGTAATCGTAAAAGGAAAATCCTCCATACTTGTAGCCCAAGTCTATTACCGTATGGAGGTACAGTCCAGCTCTTCCCTTCTGCTGGGGGCGGCTGAGCATGGGACGTCTCTCAGCATGCCGAAGGCCAAGGTGAATTCTGGGACAGATAACTTGCGGTTCAGTCTGGGGTCTTTGGTTTTAAGGACCACCGATAGCCGCGGTCGGTCGAGCCTCCAGGAGTGCCACCCTGGTTTGTACGTCTGAGATCGAGGTAGACAGGGACGACACCATCGTGTGAAGTTGTGCGATGGCCGAAGATATTGACTGAAGGGATGCCTGTTGGGTACTGGGTCCTGCTGCTGGTGGGGGAAAAAGGAGCTTGAACAGCTCGCCTTTCCTCGCTGCGGCGGGGAAGAACACACCTCTGCATCTTAGCTCCGCCGTCAGTTTGGGGATAGTCCATCCCCTGAGGGACTGCACGCTGCCGCTCTCTGAGACCGGGGAAGGTGACAGAGGGGCCGTGAAGTTTTCGCTGTCGGCCTGTGACATGATTGATCTGATGAGAATATCCTGTCTTTGAGCTCGTATTTTTTGTTTGACTGTAACCTATTGGGGGTGACATGAATTTCAAGTTTTTCCTTTGATTCTCTAAGTCATACTTACCCAACTTATATCTTGCCATTTTTTTTTTTGGTGATAATTCGTGAAGGGTTTGCTGACTTCCTTGAAGCAATGACTTGTATGGTACTTGCAATCTTGTGACAATGAAATGATTTTGAAATGTTTGCCTTGATAATGAAATGAGTGAACTCCATGACAGAGGTCCGGCTCGGTCGTGTCGTGATTGAGCCGACCGTAAACCGGGCTCTGGAGCATGTACTGAAATGAGGCAATTGAAAAACAGTGGTGCACACCGGGACGAATCGGTGCATGATTGATGCATCTGGATTCGAATCGGAGCGTAGTGTGAACGAAATGAGAGAAATGTATTTACCTCAACCAAGGCTCGCATTGGTTGTGCCGCATTTTGCGACTAGCAACTAACCGAGCTCTGGTATAGGTATGGATACGGCCAGAGGCGGCTCTAGACTTTGTGAGGCCTTAGGCAAAACTTAGACATGAGGCCCCACTCACGCCACAAAGATACAGGAGACGGTCAGAGTCTATGCAGACAATGATACAGGAGACGGTCAGAGACTGCACAACCACGATAACAACAGAATGAGCATCATGGATAACTTATGAGTGTAATGCTTCTTCATTATCAGCAGGTTTAGGGAGAAGGTAAATAACACTGCTGTATTACTTAACTGTAATAGAGAAGGTGGTGCACCATTCTGGCTATACTGTCTGGCAGAGGAATATGAATCACAAAAATCACAGCACAGAATTATAAATCTTTTGGTAGATGAAACATTTCACATATATGTGTGAATAGCTGTTTGCCTGGCATTCATTTTGAAAGCAAAACTGCAGCAAGATGAATAAAAAAAGCCCATTAAATAAAATAAGCCCTCCAGTTTGAACTACAGCCAGCCTCATTCAACGACCTTCCTCGAAGCTCACACTGGAATGTACATGCCCTCAGGCTGTCATTCAACAAGTAAGGAGAAGCAGCACAATGATGATCCCATCCATTGGCGGCTGGTGCTCAAAATTTTTGGGGAGGCGCAAACGAACTGAAAAATTCAGGAAAAAAACATCAATTGCAGCCTCAGTGTGCCCATCAACCTCAGCCACTGTGCCCAATCAAATGCAGCCTTACTGTGCCCAATCAAATGCAGCCTCACTGTGCCCAATCAAATGCAGCCTCACTGTGCCCATCAAATGCAGCCTCACTGTGCCCATCAAATGCAGCCTCACTGTGCCCATCAAATACTGCCATTGTGCCCCATCAAATGCTACCACTATGCCCATCAAACGCAGCCACTGTGCCCCATCAAACCCAGCCACTGTGTCCCATCAAACGCAGCCACTGTGCCCCATCAAACGCAGCCACTGTGCCCCATCAAACGCCGCCACTGTGCCCCATCAAATGCCGCCACTGTGCCCCATCAAATGCCGCCACTGTGCCCCATCAAACGCTGCCACTGTGCCCCATCAAACACAGCCACTGTGCCCCATCAAACGCAGCCACTGTGCCCCTCCAAACGCAGCCACTGTGCCCATCAAAAGCAGCCACTGTGCCCATCAAAAGCTGCCACTGTGCCCCATCAAATTCTGCCACTGTGCCCATCAAACGCAGCCACTATGCCCATCAAAAGCAGCCACTGTGCCCCATCAAACGCAGCCACTGTGCCCCATCAAACGCAGCCACTTTGCCCATCAAATTCTGCCACTGTGCCCATCAAATTCTGCCACTTTGCCCCATCAAACGCAGTCACTTTGCCTATCAAATGCTGCCACTGTGCCCATCAAATGCCGCCACTGTGCCCCATCAAATTCTGCCACTGTGCCCCATCATATTCTGCCACTGTGCCCCATCATATTCTGCCACTGTGCCCCATCAAACGCAGCCACTGTGCTCCATTAAACGCAACCACTTTGCCCATCAAATGCCGCCACTGTGCCCCATCAAACTCTGCCACTGTGCCCCATCAAACTCTGCCACTGTGCCCCATCAAACTCTGCCACTGTGCCCAATCAAATGCAGCCACTGTGCCTATCAAATGCAGCCTCACTGTGCCCATCAAATACTGCCATTGTGCCCCATCAAATGCTACCACTATGCCCATCAAATGCAGCCACTGTGCCCATCAAACGCAGCCACTGTGCCCCATCAAACGCAGCCACTGTGCCCCATCAAATGCCGCCACTGTGCCCCATCAAATGCCGCCACTGTGCCCCATCAAACGCCGCTGCTGTGCCCCATCAAACGCAGCCACTGTTCCCCATCAAACGCAGCCACTGTGCGCCATCAAAAGCAGCCACTGTGCCCCATCAAACGCAGCCACTGTGCCCCATCAAAAGCAGCCACTGTGCCCCATCAAAAGCAGCCACTGTGCCCCATCAAAAGCAGCCACTGTGCCCTATCCAACGCAGCCACTGTGCCCCATCAAACGCAGCCACTGTGCCCCATCAAATGCTGCCACTGTACCCCATCAAATTCTGCCACTGTGCCCCATCAAACACAGCCACTGTGCCCATCAAATGCAGCCACTGTGCCCCATCAAATTCTGCCACTGTGCCCCATCAAATTCTGCCACTGTGCCCCATCAAATTCTGCCACTGTGCCCCATCAAATTCTGCCACTGTGCCCCATCAAACACAGCCACTGTGCCCCATCACACGCAGCCACTGTGCCCCATCAAACGCAGCCACTTTGCCCATCAAATGCTGCCACTGTGCCCATCAAATGCCGCCACTGTGCCCCAAATTCTGCCACTGTGCCCCATCATATTCTGCCACTGTGCCCCATCAAACGCAGCCACTGTGCTCCATTAAACGCAGCCACTGTGCCCATCAAATGCCGCCACTGCGCCCATCAAACTCTGCCACTGTGCCCTTCAAACTCTGCCACTGTGCCCCATCAAACTCTGCCATTGTGCCCCATCAAATGCTACCAATATGCCCATCAAACGCAGCCACTGTGCCCCATCAAACGCAGCCACTGTGCCCCATCAAAAGCAGCCACTGTGCCCCATCAAACGCAGCCACTGTGCCCCATCAAACGCAGCCACTGTGCCCCATCAAACGCAGCCACCTTGCCCCATCAAATGCAGCCACTGTGCCCCATCAAACGCAGCCACTGTGCCCCATCAAATGCTGCCACTGTACCCCATCAAATTCTGCCACTGTGCCCCAAACGCAGCCACTTTGCCCATCAAAAGCTGCCACTGTGCCCTATCAAATTCTGCCACTGTGCCCCATCAAATTCTGCGACTGTGCCCCATCAAACGCAGCCACTGTGCCCCATCAAACGCAGCCACTGTGCCCATCAAATGCTGCCACTGCGCCCATTTAACTCTGCCACTGCGCCCATCAAACTCTGCCACTGTGCCCATCAAACTCTGCCACTGTGCCCTTCAAACTCTGCCACTGTGCCCCATCAAACTCTGCCACTGTGCCCCATCAAACTCTGCCACTGTGCCCCATCAAACTCTGCCACTGTGCCCCATCAAATTCTGCCACTGTGCCCCATCAAATTATGCCACTGTGTCCCATCAAATGCCACCACTGTGCCTAATAAAATGCTGCCACTGTGCCCCATGATGAAACCATAGACAGACAGGATACAGATAGCATGTAGTGAGATGTACCTACCTTCTCCTCGCGTCGGTCCCCTACTAAAGGCAGCAAGAGAAGCACGTGATGTTCTCTCTGAGTGCCCTGCAGTGCAATCTGGGAGTTGTAGTCTCCACAGAGCACAGGCATCAGAGGGCCAAGTTGAAGTCTGTGCTGTGGAAAACTACAACTCCCGCCATGCATTGGGGCCGCCGACTGTGGGGGGAGAGGCTAGGAGAACGGCGCTGCGGCGGTGGAGCCTGCTATTGGACGAAGCATCAGCTGAGATGACGCGTGTTCTTCTCCCTCGTCCGCGGACCCGGTGGCTCAGCTCAGACAGGCGGCCGCGGTGTCAGTCTGTGTGCAGCGCCAGCCGCCCGCACACTCCGCCGGCTTGCTTCTGCTGCGCACCGACAGATATTTCCTTCCACTCAAATTAGGCGAGCGCGAGGCCCTGCTGGGGGCGAGGCCTAAGGCAAGTGCCTAATTTGCCTAATTAAAGAGCCGCCTCTGGATACGGCCGAATCAACTGCGGCATTCCGTGACGAATCGGTGCATGTCGGATGCAACTGTTTTCGAAACGGTGATGCGCTGTGGGAGTGAAATGGTAGCAATTCCCATGACAGAGATGCGGATCAGTCGCCCGATATCTGCGACTAGCTGTGATCCGGACTCTGGAGCATGTTTCTGAAATGAGGCCGAGCCCTGGGGCACGCCGTAACGAATCGGTGCATGGAGGATGCGACTGGATTCGAAGCGGAGCGCGGTAAGTGCAGGTGTAACATATTGTTTTGCCATGACAGAGGCGCGAATCGGTCGTGCTGCTGTAGCGACTGACTACGAATCGGACTCTGGAGCATGTACTGAAATGTGGCAAATACCTGGGGCACGCCGAGACGAATCGGTGCATTTCCATGCGACTAAATTCGTATCGGAGTGTGCTACGTGGCAATGAAATGATAACCATGACAGAGGTACGAATCGGTGAGTCGATATATATATATATATTTTTTTTTTTTTTTTTTTTATCGAATGCTTATGACGTGACTCTGGAGCATGTACTGAAATGAGGCCGTAACTACTGGGGCACACCGGAGCGAATCGGTGCATCTTTTAGGTGCTGGATTTGAATCGGAGCGCGGTATGTGACTGAAATGAGAAATGATTTTGAAATGGTTTGAAGTGATAGAAATGTATCTAGAAATGTTCAGAAATGAGAAATGATTGGTATCAAACTGACGTGGTTCGATAAGATTGTGAACTGCGAATCGCTATGGCTGTCTGCTGACTCATGTTTTTAGCAGTTTAGACATGCCTGAAATGAAGCGACGCACGCGTCGCGGTGGTTTCCTTAAATAACACGAAATGGTTACATAACGATAGTGCGAGTGATATACATTGCGGTTACGTACGTAAAAGTTGCGGGTGCTTCGTAAGTTTGATATCACGGTTTAGTGACATGATATCTAACAATGCGTAAAAACAAAAGTCCGACGGGACCCTACCTGCGACAGCCAAGCCAGACGCGTGGTACGAACGATACGAATCGGTAAACACTGACACTCTCGAGCACGAAATAGCAATGCGGGAACTTCGCGAGACAACAACTTGCGGACGTTGGTATTCGAATAGTCGGCCTAGTGACGTAACGTATCGCGCACAGGAAACCGACAAGCACCACAGGTGAGCGGGCTGCTTAAATACCCCCCGGGCTCCTCCCATAAATTCAGGCCACCATACTGGCCTTCCTACATATATATATATATATATATATATATATACACACACAGTATATACACAGTATATACACAGTATATGTATATATACACACTGTACACTGGATATCACATTATATATCTAGACCTACAAACTATATACTATAAACTGTACTTATACACTATACCTCACCTATATATATATATATATATATATATATATATATATATATATATATATATATATATATATACATACAAATGTTATACCAAAAATGTGCAGACCATCCACTCCAGAAAAAAAAAATCTTTCCTTGGACTGTCTATCTATCTATCTATACCAGTGTTTCTCAACTCCAGTCCTCAAGGCGCCCCAACAGGTCATGTTTTCAGGCTTACCATTATTTTGCACAGGTGATTTGATCAGTTTCACCGCCTTAGTAATTACCACAGCTGTTTCATCTGAGGGAAATCCTGAAAACATGACCTGTTGATGCGCCTTGAGGACTGGAGTTGAGAAACACTGATCTATACTATAGTCATGATTTGAAAACAATTAGGGGAGATTTACTAAATCATGTGCACACAAAATCTGGTGCAGCTGTGTATGCTATCAGCTTCCAGGTTTTATTGTCAAAGCTTAATTGAACAAGCTGATGTTAGAAGCTGATTGGTTACTATGCACAGCTGCACCAGATTTTGAGTGCTCCAGTTTTAGTAAATTTCCTCCATTGCTGGAAGGCAATAAAAACAATAAATTAGATCACATTGCTGTTTTGTATCCTATTGAGTTTCTTCACAGTTAAGCCTGCCTATTGTATATACATATACTGTATATTCCTCTGGTACAGGCTGTATAATATTAAGGAGAATTGTTCATTGAATATGGGATGCAATTATTTCAGTTATCTCATTTGCAAACTCCCATATGGCAGCCACTCCCTCTTTTTTCTAAGACCACTTTCACACTGAGGCAGTTTTCAGGCATTTTAGCACTAGAAATAGCGCCCGGAAATGTCCTCCCATTCATTGCAATCGGTGCTTTCACACCCGGGCAGTGCGCTTGCGGGACATTAGAAAAAGTCCTGCAAGTAGCATCTTTGGGGTGGTTTGGGAGTGCTGTATACAGCACTTCCTAAATGCCCCTGTCCATTGCAATGAATGGGCAGCGCTTCCTAAGCGCCTGAAAAGCGAATCGGAAGCGCCGCAACACGGGAGTTTTCAACCCCTTCTTTGGGGTTAAAAGTGCTACGTTAGCAGCCAAAAAGCACCACTTTTGTATGATTTTAATTGTCTGTGGCATACAAAGATTGTTTTAAATATAATTTAGTCAATTAAATGGAACAAAGCATTAGCAGTACCCCATTGATCCATCATGAACCAGTAAGTCCACTTTGCAATCTCCCATATAAGAGAAACACCCCCTTTCCATAGAAGGGAGTCTGCCAGTAGTATGATTTATAGTTATCTACAGTATATCATACAAAGTTTATTTGTTATTTAATTATTTACATGATGTGCAACATAATATAACAATGTCAAATCAACCCATGTTGTATATAGCCTATCAATTTTGTAAGTATATAGATTCTACAACAAAGGATATATGCAACTTTATTCAAAGAGTGGAAGTTATTCACTGCACTCAGTTAAATTCGTGAATAGGAGATCTCTATATGAATGGCCTGTAAGGTGCAAGCAGCAAGGTGAGCATCTAAAGCTCACAAAGCAAATGTGTTTAATATGCAAAGCCCCAGCAATCCAATATAGAACCTGTTAGCAAAGTTGTTCACATATATCGAAACTTTTAATTTACTCAATTCCACATTTCATGAAGTCTTTACAGCCCTTCAAATTAAGCACACAGTTGTCCCTGCATTGTACTGAGAAATCCTAGTGGCATCCAGCCTATAACATAGCTCATCACCCGCTTATAAAGAAAATAAATAAGAATGTCACATCCATTGCATGGTCAGTCCACAGAGCTTTTCATGTCAGAATTATACTGCAGTTCACCAGGAGTATTTATTGAAAACAGAGTTCCACATTATATCACTCCACACAGATCATAAAATCTAATTCCCAAAACAAATGGCAGTCCATGAAGGGTATGTTTCCCATCCACATTCAAGTTTTTAACATACAATTAACATACAGTCCATATAGTACCCCTGTATAACATAAGATAGTACATGTCATTTAATAGTTTGTTATACAGGGGTACTTGAGCTCTACGTGCTATTAGTATGGCCAAAAATTTGACATTGTCAATAAAGTGGGTGTTTCTTCTCAAAGTATGGCTTGTAGCATTTGTAGTGTGCCACTTTTCTCCCTTTGCTTTGTTATTGGTTAGACAAAATAGGTCTTGGGGGTGAATTGAAGAGATTGTTGGAGTAAAATAACCCCCTTTGTCAGCATTGATAACCCCTAACATGTGTCAACACCAGAAATGCAAATCTTCAGCAAGTGCCAAGGCTTATAATGATAACCCCCAACATGTGTCAGGGCCATTGATGATAACCCCTAACAATGATTCCTCGCAAATGTCAGGGAGAGCAATAATCCCAGACAATAAATTCAAGCCTTTGTCAGGACCAGCAATGATAAACAGCAGCATCTAAGACCCGGTTCACACAGGGGCAACCTGTCAGACGACTTAGCTGCCTGACAAGTTGCGCTCCATTCTGTACAATGGAACCGTTGTAATAGGAGCGACTCAAGTCGTTTCGACTTAGAAAAAGGTTCCTGCACAACTTTGGGAGACTTTAGAGTGGCTTGCATTGGCTTCTATACAGAAGTCGTTTTGCAAGCTGTGCTGAAGTCGCGATGTACGGGGCGGCTTAAGAGTCGGGCAACTTTGAAGTTGCCCCTGTGTGAAGCGGCACTAACAGGGCAAGCAATAACCCCTAACACAATAATACGCCCCCAGAACAATAATAGACTCCATAATAATAACAAACCCCTTGCACCAATAGCGGACCTGCAGCAGCAATATTAACCCTCATTGTCCCCAGTAAAAATAGACCTCCAACAGAAACAATCGATCCCCCAGCAGCAACAATAGGTCCTCTAGCACCAACAATAAACACCTCCGGCAGTAATAATGGACCCCCAGTGGCAATAATAGTCTTTAACTGTCCCCAGCAATAATAATAGAGCCCAACCATCAACAACAGACCCCAGTAGCAACAATAGATCCTAGAACAAGAAGAGATTCCCTAACAGGAACAATACCCACCTCCAACAGCAACAAAAGACCCCCCAGGAGCAACAATGAACCCTCAGCATTGGTGTTCAGTGGTTCAGTAGGTTTACTTACTCAGTCACCCACTCCCACAAATACTTTTAGTTCTCCCAAAATTCAGCTTTATACAAATGCTGGGGGTGCTTTAGCACACCCATCCACCCCCCTGGCACCACCACTGATCATAATCATAGCCCAATGTATTATTATTAAATAGGATCAGTTGGAATCCCCATATGTTATTGAGTTCTTTTACTTGCAGGGGTAACAACAGCTTATTGCAAATGCAGCTGTAATTCACCAAATTCAGACATTATTTCCTCAGAATAAAAATTGTTGTGTGACACCCAGACATATATAAAGTACATTCATTTAAAGTATTACTTTTACAGTTCAAGTCTATGAAGCATTAAATTCCCTTTTAATATTAGAATTTACTTACTTTTAAATGCACAATTATTAAACCAATTCCACAATTTAAAAAAAAATATATGTATTAGTTAGCACTCGGTATAACATACCATGCACCGCAAAACTGATGCATATGTCTTTGAAAAGCGCTCTAAACACAAAATTAGGAACAAATCGACTATATTTCTGCTGTAGTACAGGGGAAAATGTTTGTTTCATGGGCTTTTTCCGTGCTTATGATAACATTTCATTCATTATTCTACTCAGTAATGGACAAATCATCTTAAATGTGAAAAGAAAGAAAACAATATTCCTCTCGCTTCTGGTGTTTACTATGAGTCCTATAGACATATTGGCTCAATTACGGCATGTACAGTGAACTTTATGATCTCAACTGAATTGGAAATTAAAATACAAAAATATAGGTATATATTTTTATAGAGATCATTCCAGGATTCTAAAAGATAATACATTAAAATGTGATACCATTTCACACCCTCTGCATCACATTTCAGAATTTCCACCATTGAGGTTAGCTCATCAAGTTTTATGTGTCTTGGAACCCCTTGTTGTTGTGCAATTGTTTTCATTTTGCACAGGAAACCACCATGATTTCTTCTGGTCTGCCAAGAAGGTATACATCAGACAGTTTGTACATTCGTTGATATGCCTTTGCAAGTATATGGGGATGTTTCAGTCCTCTCGAAGCAGAGAGCAATGACTGTCAGTTACTGCTCCCCATTTTGCCCCTCTAGCGTTAACTGGAGCGCCAGGCTGGAGAGGCAAGCAAGCTGGCTTCAGCTCTCAACCACATGCTCAGAGCCAGCTGTCAATCAAGCAGCTGGGTGGATCTTGACAATATGATCAGGATCCTTCTTGGGCCTGGAGTGGCTCTGTGACGTCAGCTGATAGAGGGATTGAGCCCGCTATAAGCTGACTCTGGGCCACAAGAAAGCAAAAGTAAGTGCACTTCTGTGACCCAGAATAGAAGCTTAGCCAAAAAAAAAGCTTTTCCATGCTTATCTTTTAATGTGGAGAGGTGCTTTTACAGGAATTTCTCCAGGACCCCGAATAGTCAGTCTCACTTTACAGGAAGAAACCTGGAAGAGCTGTGCGCATGTTCCAGGATAATGTACAAACCCACTACAATGTAAGTCCCTGGTGAAATTTAAAGTGGACCTAGACTTGGCAACAATATCCTTCAAACAGTGAGACAAGTCAGTTTTAAATGATATAGGATTTAGAGCAGGTACACAGTGTTCCAACTGCTCTTTCACTCGGTTCACACTGGTTCACACTGGGACGACTTGTCAGGCGACTTAGCCGCCTGACAATTCGCATCCCGTTCTGTACAATGGAACCGTTCTAATAGGAGAGACGCAAGTAAACAGTTCTCAAAGACATCTTCCACACACACAGGCAGATGGCTAAATCCATAATTGGCAGTAAAGAGGTAGCAACAATCCATGACAAACTCCAGTTAAGGCAGCACAAGTCCAGATAAGTCCATAGGTTCCAGACCCCCATTGGGAACCCTGCCTGGGCTCCCACTACTGGGTAGTTCAGACCGACAGCATAACCCCAATATTTTGGCATTCTTTCCTCTAACCACCCCCACCGCACTAATGAGCCTCTATTTATATACTGTAGTATGACCTGAAGGGGGTGGTAACCTTCCTGAAAAGAGTAGGAAGATGTGTCTAGAAGCATTGACACCTCTTTCTCAAGAGCCACCTGCTCAATAGGTCAACCTAAGGACACAGTGCAACAGGTCTACATTGTAACAAGTAGCTTTGACACATAGACAGAGTTGACCTGATTAACCTCAGAGCATGAACACATTAGAAACATACTTTTAACAATTCAGAGCCCTCCTGCTTATAAAAAGAACATGATTAGGTATGAAATCTTACTAAAGAAGCTGGTATACCTCAGCCACTATAGGGCACTAAGAATCCGTAGCACTAAATAATAGCAACTCAAACCCTCAGTGCATGCCATGAATGGACTGATAGCATTTGTGTAAAAAGCAGCAAGTGGAGACAGCGCACACATACTGTATAAGTCAAAAGCTGGCACCATATATCAAGTCAAAGAATGTTCAAAACCACACACAGACACAGACTGAAGACATAACAGCATCTAGGAGTGACAACATATAAATAATCCCAACATATAAAAGATAAAAGAACAGTAGAGTGTAAACATCCTGCATGCTTAATATAACAATAAACATTTGTGGTTTGCACTCAAATTATGTGCGTGTATGTGTGTATATATATATATATATATATATATATATATATATATATATATATACACACACACTGTACGGTCATTTCCAAAAATATTGGCACACCTGCATTTCTGTCAGATAATGCACCACTTCACCCAGAAAATTGTTGTAGTTACAAATATTTAGGCATTCTCATGTTTATTTCTTTTGTTTGTATTGGTATAACACAAAAAAGTGGAGAAATAAAAAGCCAAATCTGTCACATTCCACACAAAACTTCAAAAATGGACTGGACAAAATTATTGGCATGTTCTCAAAATTGTAAGAAATAATTGCATTCCAAGTTTGTGATGTAATTTGTAATTTAGCTCACCTGTATCAATTAACAGGTGCTGACAATATAAAAATCACGCCTGCAACCAGTTAAAATGGTGAAAAATGGACTCAACCTTTCTGTTGTGTGTCTCTGTGTACCACAAGGAGCATGGAGAAGACAAATTGCACCAAAGAAATGTCTGAGGATTTGAAAACAAAAATTGTGGAAAAGCATGGACAATCTCAAGGTTACAAGTCCATCTCCAGAGATCTTAATGTTCCTGTGTCCACTGTGCGCAACATTGTCAAGAAGTTTACAGCCCATGGCGCTGTAGCCAACCTCCCTAATCATGGGCAAAACTGAAAAATTGATTAGATTGCAACGAAGAATTATTCAAATGGTGGATAAAGAACCTCCATCAACTTCCAAACGAATTCCTTTTGGGAGAATGTGCTGTGGACAGACAAAACAAAATTACAGCTTTTTGGTAAAGCCCATCATTCTGTTTTTAGAAAAATAAATGATGCCTTTAAAGAAAAGAATACAGTCCCTACAGTCAAACATGGTGGTGGTTCACTGATATTTTGGGATTGCTTTGTTGCTTCAGGCACTGGATGTCATGACCATGTGCATGGCATTATGAAATCTGAAATCTACCGAAGAATTCTGGGGTGTTATGTAGGGCCCAGTGTCAGAAAGTTGTGTCTCCGTCAGGGGTCATGGGTCTTACAGCGGGACAATGACCCAAAGCACATGTCAAAAAGCACCCAGAAATGGTTGACGACAAAGTTTTGCGTGGAATGTGTCAGATTTGGCTTTTTGTTTCTCCACTTTTTTGTGTTATACCAATACAAACAAAAGAAATAAACATGAGAATGCCTAAACATTTGTAATTGCAACAAGTTTCTGGGAGAAGTGGTGCATTATTTGACAGAAATGCAGAGATGCCAATATTTTTAGCCATGACTATATATATATATATATATATATATATATATATATATATATATATATATATAATGAGCAACATTAATGTTACTACTTGGAAGATCTTAGGTCAGTCTCTATGGCAACTATTTTCAGTGTACAATTTATATTACACATGTAATATCATACATTCCAAGCTTATAAAAATAGCTCTTTTTAAACAAGCTCAGTAAAAGTACCATTATTTTATTTTTTATATAATCTCACTCTTTTCTCTAACCATTTACCTGTAATCTATCAGCTGTGTGCTTTTGAACATCACATAGTAATCTGTTTTACTGAGAGCTTTATCTCTAAGCTACATTACACTCAAATCTTTTAGACTAGGACACTTTATTATAATGTATTAAACATTTACTGTAAATTATCAAACAAACCATTGCCAGAAGGCCACTAACCCATTTCTCTCTAATGCATTGCCGACCTTTTGGCTTGAAATAAATTTGAAGATGTCTCTGTGGAATTAACATAACCTTCACTCTGCCATTGTATATGCATATTTATATGGCCGAAGCTTTTAATGGATGAAGGTCTAGGTTATGTGCAGTACATATAAAATAACAATTTATTTAGCTTTAATAAACTGTATGCAATAGTCTGCTAATAGGCCATTCTGTGAAGAAATGGATTTCAGATTGATACATGACAGGACCTAGTTAGCTTAAATTTGATTTCAGTTCAAATTAAGATATGATTAGGGCAGGATCATGTGCAGTGATATTTGTAATGTAATAAACACTGTGGTATTCCCAAAACTGTCCAAGGCTTTACAAATTACAGAAAGAAGATAATCTTACATATATTGTTTATGCTGGTCGCACACTGACCGATTTTTATTTTTACAAATGCAAAGAAGATTTATTTTCTCTCAAAAAAGCATTTATGTATCATTGGATATCTGCAGCTTGAGAAATAAAAAAATTACCAACATGTGGGTTTATTTCTGTTGTTTGGGTTTGCAGAAAGCAAAACTGTTAAACCATTTACTCAATTAGTAAAAACTGGGCTATGAACAACATCCTGAGAAATCCCATGATGAGAGTTTATGTAAGCTGAGTTTTGTAATATACATAAACACAATGACAGAATCCCTTTGAGCAGAGGTCCTGTCTGAAGAAAAATATCCTACAGCTAGTCTGCTTCACTGTCCAGTGCTGAATTATATGCATACGATAAACCTAGACAGGAGCTCTATCCAACCGCCATCAATATATGCTAATAGTGCTGGAGGGTTTCTTCACTGTGCTCAAAAATACATTGAAAGCAGGAGGGAGATCTAGAGAAGAATGGATCATACACAATAAGATATCTTTGCCTGCAGACACTCCCCAACCACTCCAGACATCCCCTGTTTGACCTTTCACGTGGAAAACAAATCAATTGGCTTGATTGGATTTTGTCAGCCATTTGCTATTGCATTGCCCAAACCATACAAAGAAGATACTGCACTCAAATGGATCTTATCTTCTGTAATTTAATGTGCAGCACAGCAGAAAACTTTCTGAGACTCTGATTACACTGATTCATGGAGCAAGTGTATGTATAACCAATTTGCTAATTTAGTTGTGGATAGAGCAGGCAAGTGTTAAAACCCCAAGCCATTTGTTATTTTGTGTCATTGGGGAGTTTTCCCAGTGGGTATGGAAACAGCAATAAACATTCACAGAGGTTCTAATCTTTTTAAAAACTAAAAAAGGGTTTTGTCTATACACATATTTTAAGGCCCTACTGACACCCTTGCATGAACATTAATGCATGGGTTTTTTTGTGAGTTGATAATCAAAATGCCATAAATCTATCCCCTATTTTGTAGACGCTATAACTTTTGCGCAAACCAATCAATATACACTTATTGCAATTTTTTTACCAAAAATATGTAGAAAAATACATATTAGCCTAAACTGTGGAAGAAATTTTTTATATATTTTTTGGAGATATTTATTATAGCAAAAAGTAAAAAATATTGAGTTTTTTTCAAAATTGTCGCTCTTTTTTTGTTCATATCGCAAAAAATAAAAACCACGGAGGTGATCAAATACCATCAAAAGAAAGTGGGAAAAAAAGGACGTCAATTTTGTTTGGGAGCCACGTCGCACGACCGTGCAATTGTCAGTTAAAGCGACACACTGCCGAATCGCAAAAAACGCTCTGGTCTTTTTATTCAAAATTGCTGGTCTTTTATTTTGTTTATAGCGCAAAAAATAAAAACCACAGAGGTTATCAAATACCACCAAAAGAAAGCTCTATTTGTGGGGAAAAAAGGACGTCAATTTTGTTTGGGTACAATGTTACACGTCAGCGCAATTGTCAGCTAAAGCGCGGCAGTGCCGAATCGCAAAAAATGCGCTGGTCAGGAAAGGGATAAATCTTTCCGGGGCTGAAGTGGTTAAAAGAGGTATGGACTGCAGAAAAGAGAGATACACAATTAGAAAACCTCCATATACACTATCCTATACCCACAGTTGATCCAAAAGAAGGCATAATCCAATAAAGCATGATCCAATATGCTACAGCGGGGGGAAAAATTCTTCCTGATCCCCCAACAGGCAATCAGATATTCCCTGGATCAACTTTACCTATAACACTAATGAGCTGGACAGAACCAGCTGGTGAGGGAGTCTATTCCACATTTTCACTGCTCCTACTGTGAAGAAGCCTATCTGTAATTTCCTCCAGACGTAAAGAGTGCCCCCTTGTCCTCCGTGATTACCTTAAGGTGAATAACTCAGCACTGAGTTCACTATATGGATCACTTATGTATTTATATATGTTTTTAATATCCCTCTTATCTCCTCTTCTCAAGAGAGAATAAATTCAGTTTAAGAAAGAATACATTCAGTTTCTCTAATCTCTCCTCATAACTGAGCTCCTCCATGCCTCTTACCACTTTGGTTGCCCTTATTATTATTAAAGTAGTCCATGCAAAATAAATGGGACCTTTAAAGAGCTTCACACATGAGAAATGCATCTGTACTATTTTGGGGTCAACTCAGTGTACCACATCTATGTGTTGTGGTGCACTGTAGTGCAGGTGTGTTTATATTACCATTAAAAATGAATGCCAATGCACTGTAAATTACAACTACAGTGTGTTATAGTGTATTGTGGTAATGCGTGTTAAAGTGTGGGATATAAGGCAAGTTACCACACAGACAGAGATGTGAAACCATGTACATTGTCCTGCTCGTTAAACCCATTAAGAGCAGTTCAATTTGGGTTCTTCTTCACATAAAATGTGGTTTAAAGCTGAAAATAGACAATTACCAGCACCCTTGGACATACACTATGCATATCAGGGACACTTACCACTGGTGGTAGTTCAAACTTGCCATTGTTGCCCTGAGGCAAGCTAATTCACAGGATATCTGGATATCCCTCTTCCTCCTCTATAGGCTTTAAGACGAGTGTTCAGTCAATCCAATCCTAAAAACCTTTTTTGCGGTAAGCCAAGCCACACATTATGCAATTTTCTTTCCTTCAATCACAGGTTTAATTCATGATCATGTTGACGGGGGAATCCCCTCCATCTTGCTATTGTATTCTGACAGCGGGAGGTTTCCCAGTGATCAGTATACAATGATCACTGTGGCAGCTATAGCCGCTGGCAGTGATCGAACAAAAAAAACTCATCAGGCTGGTTGTACTGAAGTCGATTGATAGATTGACTTCAGTACAACCAGTCTGCCCATAAATTACATACAGTAGTTAATGAAAAAAGACATAAGTCCATCCAGTTCAACCAACAGAATAAAACACACACACACACAATTAGAAAACCTCCATATACACTATCCTATACCCACAGTTGATCCAGAAGAAGGCATAATCCAATAAAGCATGATCCAATATGCTACAGCGGGGGGGAAAATTCTTCCTGATCCCCCAACAGGCAATCAGATATTCCCTAGATCAACTTTACCTATAACACTAATGAGCTGGACAGAACCAGCTGGTGAGGGAGTCTATTCCACATTTTCACTGCTCCTACTGTGAAGAAGCCTATCTGTAATTTCCTCCA
Source organism: Lithobates clamitans (assembly GCA_037952925.1). NCBI lineage: Eukaryota > Metazoa > Chordata > Amphibia > Anura > Ranidae > Lithobates > Lithobates clamitans. Next base: position 2,098,317 of record JBBGZY010000755.1, read on the forward strand.
GACGTAAAGAGTGCCCCCTTGTCCTCTGTGATTACCTTAAGGTGAATAACTCAGCACTGAGTTCACTATATGGATCACTTATGTATTTATATATGTTTTTAATATCCCTCTTATCTCCTCTTCTCAAGAGAGAATAAATTCAGTTTAAGAAAGAATACATTCAGTTTCTCTAATCTCTCCTCATAACTGAGCTCCTCCATGCCTCTTACCACTTTGGTTGCCCTTATTATTATTAAAGTAGTCCATGCAAAATAAATGGGACCTTTAAAGAGCTTCACACATGAGAAATGCATCTGTACTATTTTGGGGTCAACTCAGTGTACCACATCTATGTGTTGTGGTGCACTGTAGTGCAGGTGTGTTTATATTACCATTAAAAATGAATGCCAATGCACTGTAAATTACAACTACAGTGTGTTATAGTGTATTGTGGTAATGCGTGTTAAAGTGTGGGATATAAGGCAAGTTACCACACAGACAGAGATGTGAAACCATGTACATTGTCCTGCTCGTTAAACCCATTAAGAGCAGTTCAATTTGGGTTCTTCTTCACATAAAATGTGGTTTAAAGCTGAAAATAGACAATTACCAGCACCCTTGGACATACACTATGCATATCAGGGACACTTACCACTGGTGGTAGTTCAAACTTGCCATTGTTGCCCTGAGGCAAGCTAATTCACAGGATATCTGGATATCCCTCTTCCTCCTCTATAGGCTTTAAGACGAGTGTTCAGTCAATCCAATCCTAAAAACCTTTTTTGCGGTAAGCCAAGCCACACATTATGCAATTTTCTTTCCTTCAATCACAGGTTTAATTCATGATCATGTTGATGGGGGAATCCCCTCCATCTTGCTATTGTATTCTGACAGCGGGAGGTTTCCCAGTGATCAGTATACAATGATCACTGTGGCAGCTATAGCCGCTGGCAGTGATCGAACAAAAAAAACTCATCAGGCTGGTTGTACTGAAGTCGATTGATAGATTGACTTCAGTACAACCAGTCTGCCCATAAATTACATACAGTAGTTAATGAAAAAAGACATAAGTCCATCCAGTTCAACCAACAGAATAAAACACACACACACACAATTAGAAAACCTCCATATACACTATCCTATACCCACAGTTGATCCAGAAGAAGGCATAATCCAATAAAGCATGATCCAATATGCTACAGCGGGGGGGGGAAATTCTTCCTGATCCCCCAACAGGCAATCAGATATTCCCTAGATCAACTTTACCTATAACACTAATGAGCTGGACAGAACCAGCTGGTGAGGGAGTCTATTCCACATTTTCACTGCTCCTACTGTGAAGAAGCCTATCTGTAATTTCCTTCAGACTTAAAGAGTGCCCCCTTGTCCTCTGTGATTACCTTAAGGTGAATAACTCAGCACCGAGTTCACTATATGGATCACTTATGTATTTATATATGTTTTTAATATCCCTCTTATCTCCTCTTCTCAAGAGAGAATAAATTCAGTTTAAGAAAGAATACATTCAGTTTCTCTAATCTCTCCTCATAGCTGAGTTCCTCCATGCCTCTTATCGGTTTGGTTGCCCTTCTCTGCACTTTCTCCAGTTCCCCGATATCCTTTTTGAGAACTGGTGCCCAAAACTGAACTGTGTATTCCAGATGAGGTCTTACTAATGATGTGTATAGGGGCAAAATTATATCTCTCTTTTCTGCAGTCCATACCTCTTTTAACCACTTCAGCCCCGGAAAGATTTACCCCTTTCCTGACTAGCGCATTTTTTGCGATTCGGCACTGCGACGCTTTAGCTGACAATTGCGCTGACGTGCGACATTGTACCCAAACAAAATTGACGTCCTTTTTCCCCACAAATAGAGCTTTCTTTTGGTGGTATTTGATAACCTCTGTGGTTTTTATTTTTTGCGCTATAAACAAAATAAAAGACCAGCAATTTTGAATAAAAAGACCAGAGCGTTTTTTGCGATTCGGCAGTGTGTCGCTTTAACTGACAATTGCACGGTCGTGCGACGTGGCTCCCAAACAAAATTGACGTCCTTTTTTTCCCACCTTCTTTTGGTGGTATTTGATCACCTCTGTGGTTTTTATTTTTTGCGATATGAACAAAAAAAGAGCGACAATTTTGAAAAAAACTCAATATTTTTTACTTTTTGCTATAATAAATCTCTCCAAAAAATATATAAAAAATTTCTTCCGCAGTTTAGGCCAATATGTATTCTTCTACATATTTTTGGTAAAAAAAATCGCAATAAGTGTTAATTGATTGGTTTGCTATAATAAATATCTCCAAAAAATATATAAAAAATTTCTTCCACAGTTTAGGCCAATATGTATTCTTCTACATATTTTTGGTAAAAAAAGATCGCAATAAGTGTATATTGATTGGTTTGCGCAAAAGTTATAGCGTCTACAAAATAGGGAATAGATTTATGGCATTTTGATTATCAATTTTTTTTTACTAGTAATGGCGGCGATCTGCGATTTTTATCTGGACTGTGACATTATGATGGACAGATCGGACACTTTTGACACTTTCTTGGGACCATTGCCATTTATACAGTGATCAGAGCTACAAATAGCCACTGATTACTGTATAAATGACACTGGCAGGGAAGGGGTTAAACACTAGGGGGCGATCAAGGGGTTAAGTGTGTTCCCTGGCTATGTTCTAACTGTAGGTGGGATGGGCTCACTATAACATGACAGAGATCACTGCTCCTGATGACAGGGAGCAGTAGCTCCCTGTCATGTTGCTAGGCAGAACAGGGAAATGCCTTGTTTACATCTCCCCATTCTGCCTCTCCTCACCCCAATCTCGGGCCGCCGGCGAACATCGAGTTTGTGGGACTCGTGGGCATGCGCCCGCGGCACGCTAGGCAGCAAATTTTTTTATGGGTACGCCCATTTGCCTGCCCGTGCCATTCTGTCGACATAAATCAGGGTGCGGCGGTCAGCAAGTGGTTAATACATGAAAGAATTTTGCTCACTTTGGAAACCTCAGCTTGGCATGCATGCTGTTATTAAGCTTATGATCTACCAGAACACCCAGATCCTTCTAGACCACTGATTTACTCAGTTGGACTCCCCCTAGTATGTATGATGCATGCATATTCTTAGCCCCCAAGTGCATAACTTTACATTTATCAACATTAAACCTCATTTGCCACTTAGTTGCCCAATTTAAAAGTGCATTGAGGTCGGCTTGTAAGTTGGAGACATCCTGTAAGGACATTATTACATTGCATAGCTTGGTGTCATCTGCAAACACTGAAATGGTACTTTTAATCCCAAACCGTACATCATTTAAAAAAGATATTAAAAAGTAAGGGTCCCAACACTGAATCTTGGGGTACACCATTAATAACCTTAGACCATTCAGAGTATGAATCATTAACCACTACTCTCTGAATTCGGTCTTTCAGCCAGTTTTCTATCCATTTACAAACTGATTTTTCAAAAGCCTGTAGATTTTGACTTACACATTAGCAGGTGTGTGGGCAACACTTTTGCAAAATCCAGTGGATCGAAATTCGGCAGATGCCTGCTTGAGACTGAACCTGCATACCCTTCTGTCTCTGGCTAACTTAAAGTGATTCTAAAGGCTGAAGGTTCTTTACCTTAATGCATTCTCTGCACTTGGGTAAAAAAAAACCTTCAAAGTGCAGCTCGTCCCAAACCCCCCTCCCCCCCTTATATTTACCTGATCTCCATCTCGATTCAGTGATGTGCACGAGAGCAGCATCTCTTTCGGCTCTCTCTCTCTCCTTATAAACTTAGACACAGCAGCAGAAGCAATTGACTCCCACTGCTGTCAATCGCAGCCAGTGAAAAGAGAGTGGGGGGACAGGGCGCCAAGCCAGCTTGCTATGGTGGGCACTCAGCAGGGGGAGGAGCCAGGAGTGCCAGCAGGGGACCCCAGAAGAGGAGGATCAGGGCTGCTCTGTGCAAAAGAATTGCACAGAGTAGGTATATCTGACATGTTTGTTAGGATAAGGATAAAAAAAACGCACTGCACTTTCTGAATGGCCCGGCGATGGGGAAAAAGGAGGGGGGGCAAACTTCCGAGAGATCTCGCCATAGCAAGATCTCTAGGAATTGGGGATGGGTACCTGGTAAAAACAAAATGTGGCACCGGAGGGGGTGGGGAGGAGGCAGATAAGCGAAGCTTCCACTTTTGGGTGGAACTCAGCTTTAACTGCGTAAAAGAAGCTTGTTCTTTATAGGACTTAGAGGTACAAGCTCAGAATGCACACAGCTACATGAATTGGAAAAATGCCTTTTAACCCATCCCTTTTTCTCTCAGACTTTCTCATTACTCTCATACAGTGATCGTCGTCTGGTCTCGGGGTCTGTTTTCCTAACCTAGTTTCTGTACGGCTACTCCCCGCTTCAGTCCCGGGTGAGGCTATTTACATCAGACCACCTTTCAACCCCACTCTTCGAGCTGAATCCCATTCCTGGGCAACTTTGTGAGTAGTAAAGGGATTACTTTATGTTTCACCTTTAGGATAAAATACATAGCTAGCTATTAAATCCATTAATTATTCCCTTACTTTATAGCTTAATACCTGCACCCAACTCCTGACGATTGGCACAAGGCCATGAAATGCGTAGAGTGTTCATCCAGGGGTGCCAAGCCACACTTGCTCCAATAATTCTAACCAATCATGTTTTCTATTTGTACTTACTATGTGAATTATGTATATATTAAATATATTTTCTAATATATTTTTTTATCTGTATTTATTTGTTTTCTGTTATAAAATATAATGTGTGTCACAAACCATGTTTAGTGAATATCCTTGTACCAATAAATTAATTATTATTATTATTATATCAACGTATGTTGAACCCTTTTTATGATTGTATTTCTACGTCATAAATGCTTTATTATATCATGTTTACCAATATCACTATCATGAATTACCCCCTGGGATTGTGACACTCAGTTTATTTATATTCTATATGAATTATTAAACACACCCACATGCCTCAATTAAAGTCCCAATCTACCCCTTTCCCCCTTTTTACATATATATGCAGGGATGGAGGCATGTGGGTGCTTGATAAAAGTTTGAGACAGGTCATATTCATTTCTTAGCTCTCAGACTTTCAGTTACCTTTTCCACAGTGCTGTGTGAATCTTGTGTTTTGAGCGCACCACATATTCAATGCTTTAAGTATAAAGAAAAACATTGATACTAATAGTTAAGAAAAAAAGAAATATTTAGCTTAAAAATCTATTGATGTTTAAGATAAAATTGATTAAAAACCTTTACAACTGCCTTGTAATTACAAATGTATCAACTCTCTAGCACATAAGGTGACACAGTCCTCAAACAGTCAACCTCCTAATTTCAGGTTGATAGGATGCATTTTACCATACTTAATAAGTACCTGTTTACTCTGGTTAAATTTCATGTGAAAAGATTTTTTTTTTTTTTTTTTTTTACAGAATTACTTGCTACCATGAAGGGAAGCTTGCTTGTTCTAAAGAGAAAATAGCAAGGTTGAAACTATGGCAACAGAGACAAAATGTTATTTCATACATCAATTTCTAATTAATATTTATAAAAAAGTATTTATTCTGGATAATGCCAGCTACTTAGTTCTAGGACTTGTTCACACCAGCCCACATGCTAAAAAGTGAGCAGGCTAGTGTCCAATGTGTAGGGGCAGTGAGGGGTGGTGTTTTCCATTGTGGCAATGCAGAGCACTGTTTAAGGTTTTTTTGTTTTTTTACTTTTTTTAATGTGGAGCCTGTGCACTGCAGTGCATTATTGCAAGATGGTACAGTGAATTGTGCTGGGTAAAAATACTGTATGTCTGCATGTTTGCGCAATACATTGCAACCCACCTTAACGCAGCGTTGTAGTGTGAACAAGGTACATAGAAAAAATGTTTTCTATGTGCAATTGCATTGAGTCTGCTTTGATTTATCCAGGACACTGCAGCTCAACATAGATAGTGTGAGCAAGCCTTTAACCACTTCAATACCAGGCACGCCCTTCCTGCCCAGGCCAATTTTTAGCTTTCAGCGCTTTCACACTTTGAATGACAATTGCGCAGTCATGCTACACTGTACCCAAACACATTTTTTATCATTTTGTTCCCACAAATAGAGCTTTCTTTTTGGTGGTATTTGAGCACTCCTGGGGTTTTTATTTTTTGTGCAACAAATAAAAAAAGACAGAAAATTTTGAAAAAAAAAAAGTTTTACTTTGTTTCTGTTATAAAATTTTGTAAATAAGTATGTTTTCTCCTTCATTGATGGGCACTGATGAGGCTGCACTGATGGGCACTGATGAGGTGGCACCAATGAGGTGGTACTGATGAGGTGGCACTGATGGGTACTGATAATAAGCACTGATAGCCGGCACTGATGGGCAATGATAGGCGGCACTGATGGGCACTGATAGGTGCCACTGATATGCAGCACTGATGGGCACTCATAGGCGGCACTGATGGGAACTCATAGGCGGCACTGACAAGCTGCACTGATGGGTACTTATGGGTGGCACTGATAGGTGTCACCAATGAGGTGGCACTGATGGGCACTGATAATAAGCACTGATAGGTGGCGCTGATGGGCACTGATAGGTGGCACTGGTATGCAGCACTGATGGGCACTCATAGGCGGCACTTATGGGCACTGAAAGGCTGCACTGATGGGTACTTATGGGTGGCACTGATAGGTGGCATAGATGGGGGCTGATAGGTGGGCACTGATTGGCACTGATAGGTGGCACTGATGGATACTGATGGGTGGCACTGCTGGCCATCACTGATGAGGAGACATCTGGCAGGCATTTAGAGTGGGCACTGACTGGACTCATTTGTGGGCACTGATTGGCATATTTTAGGGCACTGTGCGGCCACGGGGGCATACCTGGTCATCCATGTGTGGTAGGTGCCCTGGTGGTCCTGGCGGCATCCCTCCCTGGTGGTCAAGTGTGGGCATCCGCGGGGGGGCTGCGCTGATAAACAATCAGCCCAGACCCCCCCGTCGGGAGAGCAGCCGATCGTCTCTCCTCTACTCGCATCTGTCAGACGTGAGTGAGGAAATGCCGATAAACGGCTCTTTCTATTTACACTGTGATCAGGCGTGATTGGACATGGCTGATCACGTGGTGAACAGCCTCCGTCAGAGGCTCAATACCGAGATCGGTGTAGCGGTGAGTCAGACTGACACGCCGCACCACCGACCGCCGCGCTGTGCACCCCCACAGGCGCGCGCCAGCAGTTATCTTGCTGGACATCATATGACGCCAAGTCAGGATAACTAAACCACCGCCCGGATACCATTCTGCTATAGACCGGGCGGGAAGTGGTTAAACTGCCACGATTTAAAGCAATTATTAAAAAATATATACAGTATCTCACAAAAGTGAGTACACCCCTCACATTTTTGTAAATATTTTATTATATCTTTTCATGTGACAACACTGAAAAAATGACACTTTGCTACAATGTAAAGTAGTGAGTGTACAGCTTGTATAGCAGTGTAAATTTGCTGCCCCCTCAAAATAACTTAACACACAGCCATTAATGTCTAATGCTGGCAACAAAAGTGAGTACACCGCTAAGTGAAAATGTCCTAATTGGGCCCAAGTAGCCATTTTCCCTCCCCGGTGTCATGTGACTTGTTCGTGTTACAAGGTCTCAGGTGTGAATGGGGAGCAGGTGTGTTAAATTTGGTGTTATCGCTCTCACTCTCTCGTACTGGTCACTGGAAGTTCAACATGGCACCTCATGGCAAGGAACTCTCTGAGGATATGAAAAAAAAGAAATGTTTCTCTACATAAAGATGGCCTAGGCTATAAGAAGATTGCCAAGACCTGGAAACTGAGCTGCAGCACAGTGGCCAAGACCATACAGCAAATTAACAGGACAGGTTCCACTCAGAACAGGCCTCGCCATGGTTGACCAAAGTAGTTGAGTGCACCTGCTCAGTGTCATATACAGAGGTTGTCTTTGGGAAATAGACATGTGAGTGCTGCCAGCATTGCTGCGGAGGGTGAAGGGCTGGGGGGTCAGCCTGTCAGTGCTCAGACCATACGCCGCACAGTGCATCAAATTGCTGTGCATGGCTGTCGTCCCAGAAGGAAGCCTCTTCTAAAGATGATGCACAAGAAAGCCCGCAAATAGTTTGCTGAAGACAAGCAGACTAAGCACATGGAATACTGGAACCATGTCCTGTGGTCTAATGAGACCAAGTTAAACTTATTTGGTTCAGATGGTGACAAGCGTGTGTGGAGGCAACCAGGTGAGGAGTACAAAGACAAGTGTGTCTTGCCTATAGTCAAACATGGTGGTGGGAGGGTCCTGGTCTGGGGCTGCATGAGTGCTGCCGACACTGGGGAACTACAGTTCGTTGAGGGAACCATGAATGCAAACATGTACTGTGACATGCTGAAGCGAAGCATGATCCCCTCCTATCGGCGAGCCGGGCCGCAGGGCAGGATTTCAACTTGATAACGACCCCAAACACACCTCCAAGATGACCACTGCCTTGCTAAAGAAACTGATGGTAAAGGTGATGGACTGGCCAAGCATGTCTCCAGACCTAAACCCTATTGAGCAACAGTGGGGCATCCTCAAATGGAAGGTGGAGGAGCGCAAGGTCGCTAACATCCACCAGCTCTGTGATGTCGTCATGGAGGAGTGGAAGAGGACTCCAGTGGTAACCTGTGAAGATCTGGTGAACTCCAAGCCCAAGAAGGTTGAGGCAGCGCTGGAAAATAATGGTGGCCACACAAAATATTGACACTTTGGGCCCAATTTGGACATTTTCACTTAGGTGTGTACTCACTTTTGTTGCCAGCTGTTTAGACATTAATGGCTGTGTGTTGAGTTATTTTGAGGGGACAGGCTGTACACTCACTACTTTACATTGTAGCAAATTGTCATTTCTTCAGTGTTTTCACATGAAAAGATATAATAAAATATTTACAAAAATGTGAGGGGTGAACTCACTTTTGTGAGATATTGTAAATCCAACTTTTTATATTCTTGATGTGTACCTGCTATACTATGTACTTATATGAAAAATTATCCTGTTCTCTTTGTATTGCTTGCTTTGTGTAAAATCCCGGATGTTCCTGCCAGTCCCTCTGCTTTACTATTAAAAACTGACCACACTAAGCAGGAGAACACAGCATGGTCAGTTCTCTAGCTATGCTGGGAACTCTGACTGTTTTCCTCCAATGATCAGGCTTGTCCTGCCACGCCCCCCTGCACCAGCCATTCACTGGGAAGCTCATTGTACTGCTGTTTCTCCTTCTCCATCTCTTATGCAGCAGAGAACAGAGGGAACGTGATCAGATATTTATAATTTTCTTTTTATAACTATACACAATTTTAAACTGAATGGGTTTTACAAGATGAGGGTTTAAAATGTTGGTGAAGGGATATGTGCACGTGGTGAAAGTATATTAAGGAGAATTATAAACATGGAGGAAGAAAAACGGTTGACACGGTTGGAAGGATATATAGCACCACAAATACTAAAACACACGTTTATGAGAACATTTGGACACTTGGGACTTTAGTGCTTTTGTGTTAATAATTTAAAAACTAGACAGATGTTCCCTGCCCTATCCTAAAAGGAAAAGGGCTCTGGATACAATTCAAAGTAAGTATTGTAATCAAGTCTTTCTTCTTGAGACTTTTCCAGGATTTAGAGGAGGAGTCAGGAGAGCTCCAGTTTGAGGTCATTGAAGGGATTTAATACTTCAGTTTGAGGGTGACTTAACTTTTAAGATGTTGTGTTCCCAAAGGGTAACATAGCTTATGTATATATTGAATCTTGCCTTAGCTCTTGCTTCCAAAGGACAATAAAAAATAATATGATTCACATTAGGTTCATGCTGGTTGCTTTGCACAGACCCTGTGTTATTATGTGCACACATTAGGCACATTTTATAGTGAGACTTATAGTGAGTAAAGTATTTAAAATACTATTTAATTACAGTTTGTGCCTGCAGTTCCATGTTAATATATTAAATATATTCCTGCTAAAATCAATTACGTTTTGAAATGATTTACAAAGTAAAATATATACCTTTGTACAGTTCAATCGTTTTCTTCATGTAGTATTTCCTTAGTACTCTATGATTATGCTGGTATAATACAAGGAAAGATACAAATGCAGAAGATAAATGAGTTGAATAAAATGTTGTTTTTTTTTTCACCTTTTAGCTTTTTCTCTGAAGCATATGTGTAAAGGCTTAAAAATCTTAGCACTAACAAAGACGTTATACAGTATGATACTAAGATTAGAAGCACTGTCCTTTTAGTCACCTGGGCATGCTTATATACATTAGTAATGAGATGCAACAGAGAAAAAAATGTGGTTAAACCATCAACAAAAAAGAGTGGCAATTTAATTAAATGCAATCTTTGTAGGACTGGAAGCTCAATGGACTTTAACCACTTTTCTACTGAGGCAACTTTTTTCTTTTCTTTTTTTTGCAGACATGTTAAAATCTGCATTTTTTGCTAGAGATTACTGTAGACAAAACATATATATTTTGTGAGAGCAGAGACCCTGGATAATTAAATGGTGGCAGTTGCAATTTTTTATGTTGCACAATATTTGCAGCATTATTTATCAAACTCATACTTTCAGGAAAAATACGCTAAACTGAGATCTAACGCAAACAAACACAATATTATACCCATTTGCTGGTAAAATATAAAGGGTGGGGTTATGTCAAGTAAATATATACCAAAAATGTCAAGACTTAAAAATGTTAATGCCTGTGGAATTGCAAAAAATGATGGTACCCAAAATTCTCCATAGGCAACACTTCAAAGTAGGAATAAACTCCCATACATTATAGGCTTACCTACAGGTACTGTAAATATCTCCTTAGCATTATTATTATTATTATACAGGATTTATATAGCGCCAGCAGTTTTCGCAGCGCTTTACCACATGAGGGCAGACAGTACACTTACAATACAAATAAATACAGAAGGGATCAGAGGGCCCTGCTCATTAGAGCTTACAATCTAGAAGGGAGGGTCAAGTGGAAACAAAAAGGTAATAGCTGTGGGGGATGAGCTGATGGAAAAAATGAAAATACAGTTGTTAGTTGTGGGTAGGGTAGGATTCTCTGAAGAGAAGGGTTTTCAGGGATCGTCTAAAAGCTAATAGAGTAGGAGATAAGCGGATAGATTGGGGTAGGGCATTCCATAGGATTGGAGAGGCTTTGGAAAAGTCCTGGAGGCGAGCATGGGTGGAGGTGATGAGGGAGCTAGAGGTCTTGAGAGGAACGAAGAGCACGAGTAGGTAGGTATTTAGAGACTAAGCTAGTGATGTAGCTGGGGGCGAAATTGTGGATGGCTTTGTACGTAGTTGTTAGAATTTTTAATTTAATTCTTTGGCCAAGCAGAATCCAGTGGAGGTATTGACAGAGAGGAGTGGCAGACACAGAGCGATTGGTAAGGTGGATGAGTCTGGCAGCAGCATTCATGATGGATTGAAGAGGTGATAGACTATGTAGAGGTAAGCCAATGAAAAGGGAGTTGCAGTAGTCGAGGCGAGAGAATTAAGAGCTTTGTTGTGTCATTGGTTAGAAAGGGGAATATTTTGGAGATGTTGCGGAGGTTGAGGCAGCAAGATTTGGACAGTGATTGGATGTGTTGCTTGAAGGAGAATTCAGAGTCTTGGACTACACCTAGAACCTTGGCATGTGGGGATGGGCTTATAGTTGTGCCATCGATTTTGACAGAGAGATCAGGGGAAGGGGCATATGGGGGAGGAAGAATTATAAGTTCGCTTTTGGATAGATTGAGTTTGAGGAAGTGGTGTGACATCCAGACTGATATATCTGATAGTAAATTAGTGATACGTGAGGAGACAGAGGGAGTGGGCTGAGGGGTAGAGAAACAGATTTGGGTGTCGTCAGCGTAGAGGTGGTATTGGAAGCCATGGGAGGCTATCAGTTGACCCAGGGAGGCGGTGTAGATTGAAAATTAACATGCACTATTTATGAGATATTTAGTGTACATGCAGCCGTTGACATCACCGGTGCATGCGCTCTGAAGGAACGGCCACCCAGGCCCTTCCTTTAGAGTCCTGTGCCATAAATGGCTGCTCCCCCGCGCATGCGAGTGATGTTATAGCTGCTGCAGCCACTCACACAGCTGGAGTCCGCAAACTCAGAAGGAAGACAGGTGAAGATGGAAGCTCTGTCATTGGTGACAGCTCGCTGCTTTAAGGGCTTCGGTCTAAGATGCACACTAGCACATTATTTGTCTTGCAGGTTAAAACAAAATTTAAAAAATGCCGGCGGTTTCAACCACGTTAATGGCTTTGCAGGTCACTAGTTTAGAGTAAACTATGAACTATAGCCCTACAATTATTGCTTTCACTCAATGTTCGCAATGTGGCACAATTGTTACATGCACATGCTCGCCCTACTCTGTACTTTTTATATGGGGTGCGTGTGGTGGTGATGAGGGTGATTTGATGAGGGTAATTTGATTTTCTTTTTTCATTATTTTTATTTATTTTATCCAATTTTTAATTTTTTTTACACTTAATTTCTTTTTTTTAGTTTATTGCCATCACAAGAGGGGTAACAAAACCCCTATATGTTAGAATGGACAGGTGACAGGTACATTATATGTAGACCTTTGGGGTCTATTAGACCCCCACTATTTTCTTTGCCCTCCATTGCAACTATTTAAACATTGATTGATAATATCCCCTTTGCGCGCTCTGTGATCACAGAGTCAATGAGACTCAGGTGATCACAGATCAGAGTAAGGGGCTGATCCAAGGGGCCAATGACAGCTGATCATGTGATGTAAACAGAAGATCAGTAATCGTTTTTTTTTCTCCTCACGCTGATAGTTCTCCTCACCGGCTTCTGTGTAAGGGACATCGGTCCCGAAGAGGCACAGCAGTGCCACCTGCCAGTGCCCACAGTGAATATCAGTGCCACCAATCAGTGCCACTTATCAATGCCCACGAGTGCCACCTATCAATGGCCACCAGTGATGACAATCAATGCCTCATAAGTGCCAAATAGCAGTACTGCCTATCAGTGTCACCTACCAGTGCCCATCACTGCCACCTATCAGTGTCCATCAGTGCCAGCTATCAGTGCCACATATTAGTGCCCTTCAGTGCCACCTATCAATGCCCTTCAGTGCTGCCCTTCAGTGCCGCCCATCAGTGCCCATCAGTATCACCCATCAGTGCCACCTCTCAGTGCCCACCAGTGCCACCTATCAGTGCCCATCAGTGCCGCCTTATCAGTGTCCATCAATGTAGCCTATCGGTGCCCATCAGTGCACCCTATCAGTGCCCATCAGTGAAGCCCTATCAGCGTACATCAATGAAGGAGAAAAATTACCTGTTTGCAAAATTTTATACCATAATATAAAACAGTTTTTTTTCTGTCTTTTTTCATTTTTTTAACAAAAAATAAAAAACCCAGAAGTGATCAAATACCACCGAAAGAAAGCTCTATTTGTGGGAAGAAAATTATAAAAATGTAATTTGGGTACAGTGTTGTATGACCGCGCAATTGTCGTTCAAAGAGTGACAGCGCTGAAAGCTGTAAATTGGTATGAGCAGGAGGGGGGGATTAAGTGCCCAGTAAGCAAGTGGTTAAACCCCTTCACGGTGCATCAGTCTGTTAGTACAATAATTTTATATAGATAGAGTAAGCACACTACATGACAAAAATGCTTTAGTAATAAGGTTGTTGCTACAGAAATGAGGGAAAAATTGCAGTAGGGAAAAAGATAATAAAATGTTGAGAGGGGTTTTAGCGTTTTCTCACCTAACTGATAGAGTTTAATTTACTTCCTGTCTGATGAAAAGGTTATCACTGGAGCATCTTTCTAAAAATGTGCTCCTGTTAATTTTGTACACGTTTTACATTATTTTGTATACTAGGAATTATACCTTACTTGTATATAGTTTAGACCTCAGTGATGTGTCAGGGAGTAAAAATGGGAGGGGGCAGAGGGTCTTGCTCTCCCTGTGTACCCTGGTTGGGATAAAGGTTGTGCTATTTAAACAATTTTTTGGCTTGGAGGTAAAAGTTTACCTTCATCATAGTTTTATACACCAGCCAAAACGGTTTTCTTAATTTGAATAAAGTGGGGAAGGGTTAGAACTCTTGTCAGATTTTTATTTTTGTTTTACCCATTGGGAGATTTCCCCCTCACCTAATGCTCCAATACATGATAGGAAATGAAAAGAAATTCTCCAAAGTGAGGTCTTATCTTTGAAAGTTGTTACCAGACCACCTCTGCCTATTGGAAAAATTCCTCTGACAAATATCTGAAAGCTAAAATATGTCCACTTAGGACACAGACAACAGTAAAACCCCCAAAGAAGGTCTAACACACATTTCTATGTCCAAAGCAAAGAAAATATGTTTTTGCTAGAGTACTATTTAAGGGGATCAGCCTTTTCTCCTTGGCCTATGATTGGCTGGCAGCCTGTTTGTGAATAAATTGTAATTATTACTAAAGAATCACTACACATATAAAGATTACTTTTATTTTATTGATGTTGAAAAAAGTTTACCATGTATTCAAGCAATACAGTAAATAGGGGAAATGTGATAAAAATATGTCAAAAATATAAGTCTATGTAAAAAATGTCTAAATGTGCCTTTAAATAGCGGACCTGCTGCAGTCATATATTCCCCACTAGTAATGTGAAGTAAACAATGTTCCAATAAAAAGCGTAACTGCACTGACCCTAAATAATATACAAAACTTACCACATAACTAAAACAGTGAATAATATTTATGAATAATTCATAAACTCAATCAAGTGCATAATTAGTGGGCTACAGTGATGTAAGAAAAATAATATTTTTTTCCTTAATAAAATAGTGGTGAATGAATCAAAATCATAAGTTTGACAAAAAAGGACAGTCCCAGTATTCCTCTTCAATAACTGGTTACCTGAATCCCACATGTACAAATCCACATACGTGATTGAAAAAATTTCACCAATTCGTGAAACACCACAAATTATATGTATATGACAAAAAAATGGATGGACTCTCACAGGGGTAATGTACCCCAATACCCTAAGTGTCACATGATCTATCATTACATATACACACCTTTTTGAAAGGCCCCAGAGGCTGCAACACCTAAGGAAAAGAGGCACCACTAACCAAACACTGCCATGAAGACCAAGGAACTCTCCAAACAAGTAAGAGACAATGTTGTTGAGAAGTACAAGTTCAGGGTTAGGTTATAAAAAAATATCCAAATCTTTGATGATCCCTAGGACCAGCATCAAATCTATCATAACCAAATGGAAAGAACATGGCACAACAGCAAACCTGCCAAGAGACGGCCGCACACCAAAACCCACGGACCGGGCAAGGAGGGCATTAATTAGAGAGGCAGCACATAGACCTAAGGTAACCCTGGAGGAGCTGCAGAGTTCCACGGCAGAGACTGGAGTATCTGTACATAGGACGACAATAAGCCGTATGCTCCATAGAGTCTGGCTTTATGGCAGAGTGGCCAAAAGAAATCCATTACTTTCAGCAAAAAACAAAATGGCACGTTTTGAGTTTGCGAAAAGGCATGTGGGAGACTCCCAAAATGTATGGAGGAAGGTGCTCTGGTCTGATGAGACTAAAATTGAACTTTTTGGCCATCAAAGAAAACGCTATGTCTGGCGGAAACCCAACACATCACATCACCCAAAGAACGCCATCCCCACAGTGAAACACAGTGAAACATGGTGGGGGTAGAATCATGCTGTGGGGATGTTTTTCAGCAGTCGGGACTGGGAAACTGGTCAGGGTTGAGGGAAAGATGGATGGTGCTAAATACAGGTATATTCTTGAGAAAAAACCTGTACCGCTGTGTGTGTGATTTGAGGTTAGAACGGAGGTTCACCTTCAAACAGGACAAGGACCCCCAAACACACTGCTAAAACAACACTTGAGTGATTTAGGGAGAAACATGTAAATGTGTTGCAATGGCCTAGTCAAAGCCCAGACCTCAATCTAATAGAAAATCTGTGGTCAGACTTAAAGCTTGCTGTTCACAAGTCAAACCATCCAACTTGAAGGAGATGGTAGCAGTTTTGCAAGGAGGAATGGGCAAAAATCCCAGTGGTAAGATGTGGCAAGCTCATAGAGACTAATCCAGAAGAAGCTTCTGGGTAATGCCAACGTCACTTCCTGCTCCAACCTGCAACATATCGAGGCTTGCGCACGCCAATCCCGGTAGATGGAACAGCGTTTGCTAACCCCAAAAGTATTGCTTGAAAGACTCAGTGCCGGTCTATTGGCACCACACTTGTGAGTGGAAATTTTTTATATCTATTTATTGATTTAATTAAACATAATATGTTACGCAATGATGGCTGTTTGCTTTCTATGAGATCCTGAGATCATTGTGGAGATGTATGGAGTGATTACTTGCATACCGTTTGGAAACCTTCAGATATATTCATATGAATGGAGTGGTTAACCCAGGCATAAACCAAAGGCGTCTTTTAATTTTGTCTCTGGTGAGTGTTCATTTTAGAAGGTGGTGGTGTTTCACGAATTGGTGAAAGTTTTTCAATCACAGATGTGGATTTGTACATGTGGGATTCGGATAACCAGTTCTTGAAGAGAAATACTGGGACTGTCCTTTTTTGTCAAACACATGATTTTGATTTATTTACTAATATTTTATTAAGGAAAAAATTATTTTTCTTATATCACTGTAGCCCACTAATAATGCACTAGATTGAGTTTATGAATTATTGATAAATATTATTCACTGTTTTAGTTATGTGGTAAGTTATGTATATTATTTAGGGTCAGCGCAGTTACACTTTTTATTGTAAAATAGGGGAAATGTCTCTAAATTAAGTTTAGCCGAAGATAATTTTGAAATATGTTATAATTATTATTTTTTTGTTCTCATATGCTTTAAAAACGTACATTTTCATAGTGTCATGAGAACTTTAAAAATTAAAAGGCTGCGCTGCAATAAGTGACATAAAACAAATAAAATAGTGAGTACATCCTGAAGAGTACAATGTAAATATCTGTACGTGAATTATAACAGTGATAATTTGGCCCACACAATGATAACCAAAAAAAATGCTAATAAACAACGTAAAGTCCAAAATGCAGAGTACACAAAAGGGTACAGTTCATATAAGTGCAAGATTTATGCCAGGGAGAGAGTGGTGAGCATCCGAATGGTGTATGGCATATGGCTAGATCACCCGGGATTCAGTTATGACAGAAAAGCTCCTCCACCTATGTAAAAAGATGGCCCCTTACCGACTCCTTAGATCTCTTTTCGGGAGATCAAGCAGGCATGTGGCTGTGTAACCCCAGCCTCGGGGGTGGACCAAGAAAGTGACACTCATGGACCTTTATGGTGGGAATCTTCTGCGTGGCAAATGGTCACTACAGGCTAAATGATGGGCTGTGGATCGCATGTAATTATCACTGCTATAATTCACGTACAGATATTTACATTGTACTCTTCAGGATGTACTCACTATTTTATTTGTTTTATGTCACTTATTGCAGCGCAGCCTTTTAATTTTTTGATTTGTACAACAAATGGATGTGTCTCACATTGTATGGTTGCAGCTTGTTCACATATAATAATTTTTTATTCAATTTGGGGATAGCGCAGTATTTTTTTCAGCTTACAAATTATATCATGAGAACTTTAACTTTTAACTAACTAATATTGTGCAGACAACTACTGACCAAAACTATGGAGATTCTGCAACCTCTTTAAATGTACTTATAGTACATATAAGAACATTGACTTTAAAAATGGAACATAACACTACACAGTCCAAAGGATACCATAAAACTGTGCTATCATTAATAATAACTTCTCCAGAAAACAAACAAAAATAAATCACTTTAACTTTTATCATAAGGAATATAACAAGTTTTGAATAAAAATGTATTTTCTAATGCTGAGTAAATAAAGTTTTGAAAACATTTTCATTTAAATTTAAAGTAAAAAAACTTTTCAATATTGGATATAATTGTAGAATTGGTGTTTGGCTATTAGCTATTGCTTTTCTTTCAGAAGATAATGGCAGTTCCATGTCCATGCTATCGTATTTCTTGAACAGAATTTATTTTGCTGATAAACAGTCCGAAAGGTCAGAATGTGTATCCAATTCTGCAAGGTGTTCAAGATCCCTAATGCGCCATCTGTACACTTGAAATAGAGATTCAGGTCTTTTGCCAGGATGCATGCAGTTTTACCAATACTGTCCATATTTGAGTTATTCATCAATTTACAGGCAGTTTCATTTCTTTTCTTTGGTTCAATTAATCTCTGTTAATTTGATTTGAATGAGTGTTTGAACCAGTATGTGAAGCCCAATGTTTATATGTGTTAACCTCAATTATTGTTGATTTTACTCTTTCAGATATACTAAAGAGAGTCTTTTCTGTATT
The DNA here is from genome assembly GCA_037952925.1 of Lithobates clamitans. Lineage (NCBI taxonomy): Eukaryota > Metazoa > Chordata > Amphibia > Anura > Ranidae > Lithobates > Lithobates clamitans. The sequence continues at coordinate 2,116,754 of JBBGZY010000755.1, forward strand.
TTAGAAAACATATGTTCTGTGCTTTTAACAATATACAGTATTTCCATACATTTTGACACGTTGTGTTTTTCTTCATCACATTTCATATAAAGATTGTATTCAACTATTTGAATACAACTATTTATCTACTGTAACTATCTGATATACAGTAACTATCTGAATGCCCGATATTGGAGAAATCCAAAACCTTTAAAGAGACAATCCAGGAAACAAACAAAAGCTTTCAATGAGCTAATAATGCTGTCCAGTAAATAAAACAACTGCTAAAGTCAGAAAGGCCACTTATGGCCCGTACACACGATCAGAAAATCGTACGAAAAAATACTGCTTTCGAAGCAATGGAAAGATAACATGATTGTTAGTAGGGATGAACCGATAACCCCCCAGTTCGGTTCGCGGCAGAACATGCGAACAGGCAAAAAATTTGTGCGAACACGTGAACACCGTTAAAGTCTATAGGACTCGAACGTGAAAAATCAAAAGTGCTAATTTTAAAGGCTAATATGCAAGTTATTGTCATAAGTGTTTTGTGTAAAGTGTTTGGGGACCCGGTTCCTGCCCCAGGGGACATGTATCAATGCAAAAAAAAGTTTTAAAAATGGCTGTTTTTTCTGGAGAAGGGATTTTAATAATGTTTAAAGTGAAACAATAAAAGTGAAATATTCCTTTAAATATCGTGCCTGGGGGGTGACTATAGTATGCCTGTAAAGTGGAGCATTTTTCCCGTGTTTAAAACAGTCCCTGCACAAAATGACATTTCTAAAGGAATAAAAGTCATTTAAAACTGCTTGCGGCTGTAATGTAATGTCGGGTCCTGGCAATATAGATGAAAATCATTGAGAAAAACTGCATGGGTACCCCCCCAGCCCATTACCAGCCCATTAACAGCAGCAGTATACAGGCGGTGCCCAAGTTACAAACAACATAGGGACTGTAGGTTTGTTGTTGAGTTGAATCTGTTTGTAATTTGGAACAGGTACATTTTTAAAGTGTAGCTCCAGACAAAAAAATCTATTTTTAAGCTTTTTGGATAACATAGGGAAGGGTTATCACCCCTGTAACATTTGTTCTGTTGTCTGTGCCACTGTTCAGAAGATTTCACCTCACTTTTTGTCCCAATGACGATTGGATTTTGAAAATTTTGGGTTATTAGGGAAACTAGGATTGGTGATAAAGCATCAGTGGAGTTAGGACCAAACCAATAATCATTCCGGACAAATTTTTTAGGGAGGCAGATAACCTGTTTAAACAATTCATTTGGGGCAAGAAAATGACTAAGATCTCTTTCTCCGTACTATTGAAACACAAATTAAATGGGGGAGTAAACTTTCCTAACCTTAAAAACTATTATTTTGCAGCCTGCCTGGATCAGACCGGCGCGTGGTTTGACCCTAATTCTAAACAACTATGGGTCCAGGTTGAGGAGTACATGGTGGGCAATAAACACTTACAAGGCCTGTTATTATCAAGTCTGACTCATATGAAACTAAATTATAAACCCTTACCCTCAATTGATGCCACATTACTAGCATGGAACAGATTTTCAACTGCAAATATATGAACACATTATACCCAATTTAAATATACATCCCTGGATTAGGGAAGGGATACAGACCTATAGAGAGCTAATTTCTAAAACCCCTAGTCCCACTTCATTCTCTTATATCCAACTTACTCATTTTCACAAAAATAGTCCAAGCATACACTATAGTGTCCATAGGGAAACCTGGTCTCGCTTGAAGTCTGACCACAACGGCACTAAAGGGCTGTCGTGATTTTACAGCAAGCTACAATATAACAAAGGATTCCATAAGACATAAAGTATGCACAATTGGGAAAAGGAGATGGGAAGCCTCTTACACAAAAAGAATGGCAATCAGCCATTCAATCTCATTCTCGCTTTTCTCACTGCGTAAATCATTGGGAACTGATGTTAAAAATACTTCATAGGACATATCTAACACCAGTGAGGCTAGTGCAGATTTACCCAGACGCCTCTTCCGATTGTTGGAGGGAGTGTGGGGGAAGAGGAGGCATCCTACATATACTTTGGTAGCAGGGAGAGTGTTTCACTGCTCAAGTGGATCCAGACCCAGGTGTAAAGTTAATGTGAAGCCTTCAGAGTTGAAGAGTCCCAGGTGCTGGCTAAATGCTGAATAGAGCAAGGTATTGGATAGAAAGATCTGGATGCCACACACTGGATAAAGTAGAAAACTTGTCTTTATTGTAGAGATAGGACCATCAAAAGTACAAGACAATCATGCAGGATGTACAGGATCAGCTGACGCGTTTCACACTCGAAACTGAGTGCTTACTCACAGCTATGAGTAAGCACTCAGGTTCGAGTGTGAAACGCGTCAGTTGATCCTGTACATCCTGCATGATTGTCTTGTACTTTTGATGGTCCTATCTCTACAATAAAGACAAGTTTTCTATTTTATCCAGTGTGCGGCATCCAGATTTTTCTATCCAATACCTTGATATACTTTGGTACTGTAAGGAAGTGAGAAGCTTTCGGACAGAAGTGTACTCCCTAATAAATAAACTTACAGGACTTAGCATCTCACCTACACCACAGTTGGCTATTCTTAATATAGGGGTGCACTAGTTCACGACTATAGACCTCTAATTACACATATTCTAATAGCAACAAAATTAACTATAACCTCTAAATGGAAGTCCACAATAGCACCTATTTTATCTGAAGTCATATCTCGGGTTAAGACACAATATATACGTATGAAAAGTTTTTTGCCACTAGGAATCACGTTATCCCCAAATGTAATTCCTGCTGGGAGACATGGGTTGCACTATATCCTACTGATTAGATGCCTATTTGCAATTATGAGTGGTACATGTGAAATTTTCTTGTTTGTGAATTTTTTTTCTGTTTTTATTAGGTTATTTATGTTGTTATGGTTATACTTTTCTTTTTCATCTTTTATCTCGAGAGAGTTATGGAATAGTATATTCTTGGTAATAAGGGAAGAACACAACAAGTAAAGTATTATGGAGAATAATCAGTTGGTGGGGTATATGGCATTGCAAAATGGTGCGACTCTGTGGTCCGTGGAACAGTTTGATCCCATTGGGGGTGCCTGGAGCAAGTCGTTACTATACCTAGTATTGATTCAAGACCAACATAACCAAATAATTCTACACAAAGAGAGAACTCCTTTTCTTTAAACTTACTTGATGTACCATTAATATCCCCATTGATGGGGTCTTATGTATTTGACAACATTATGTAACTCTCAGTATTAATGTTACTATTTTATGTACTTGTTAAAATTCTAATGAAAACTAATTGAAAAGAAAGCATCAGTGGAGACACCTTTTTCCTATATTAACTCTTACAGGAGAGAATTTCCCTTCCTAGGGGTAGACTTCCTCTCACTTCCTGTTGTCTCCCTCCGTTTGTAAGTAGGAGTCTTTTTTAAGTCAGATGTTTGAAAATAGGGGACCGCCTGTATATACTTTACGGCCTGCCTTATACACTCTGCAGAAAATTGAGCCTTAGGTGTTGGTGGTACCAGAACACTGTAAGCCCTCACAGTTACTCTTGGTGGGCGCTGGAACGGGCCCTGCTGTGAAATAGATCAAGAATTCTAATTACATGCCCCTGTTAAACAGGGGCAGAAAAATTGGGCCTTAGGCAGTGGTGGTGGTGGTGGCACAACACTGTAAAGCCTCACAGTTACTCTTGGTGGGCGCAGGAATGGGCCATGCTGTGAAATATTAGATCACAAATTGCAATTACAATACAGTGCAGCCGTAGTGCAGTTGCTACTACTTTTCTGGTTGTGTATACAGTACACAATACAGTGCAGCCATAGTGCAGTTGCTACTACTTTTCTGGTGGTTTACACAGTACACAATACAGTGTAGTGTGGTGTTACAAAACAAAATATACATCATGTCCAGATGGCCACCAAGGAGAGGCAGACGCTCACAGGCCACTAAAAGAGGGCAAGCAGGCTCTGTGTCTACAGTCAACAGTGCTGGTTGTGGACATGGTGCATCCTGTGCAGGTGGCTGTGGGGCAAACTTGTCCTTTTTTTCTGCTGCTGGCCATGTTATTGAGCCAGAACATGCAGAAGAGTTGGTGGAGTGGATAACAAAGCCGTGCTCATCCTCCTCATCCTCTGTCACCCAGGCTCATTGTAGATTTCCTTCCTATGCAGCTGCCAAAGCAGCCTATTCCACCTGCTCCTTGTCCACAGTCACACCTTCCGTAGCCCCATCATCGAGCACGGAGGAGTCCCCCGAACTATTCGACCACAGTGTCGGGTACATGCTGCTGGAGGATGAGCAGCGATTTGAAGGCTCTTATGTTGGTTCCCAGGTTGAGGAAGGGAGTAATGTGAGCCTAGAGAGAGGGGGTGCCCAAGATGGACAAGAAACTGGCACTCATGTTCCCCCAGCTGCAACATAGTGCCAAGTTTGCTCCAGTGACGAGGAGGGAGGGGATGATGAGGTCACTGACTCTACTTGGGTGCCTGATAGAATAGAGGAGGAGGAGGAGGCACAACTCCAATGAGGCAGGATGTCCTCTAGGGGGCAGCTTAAGGGCAGCCACCCTACTGCATCACACCGCAGAGGTCCGCAGGTGCAGGGCGCTGCTGACTCCCCGCTTATTTTGAAAAGTTCCTTGGTCTGGGCACGTTTTTGGACACGTGTGCAGCAGATCACACTGTTGCTGTTTGCAACCTATGTCTGAAGAGGATCAAACGTGGACAGAACAGCAGCTGCTTGGGCACCACATGCTTGACCAAACATATGGCGACCTCCCATGCAGTCTTTTTCCCGTATACTATATTTGAGATTTAATATCTCCCAGATATGATTTGGGTTAAATGAGAGTTCTTTGACCACGAGTGAAAGCTTTAACACAATAACAACATTTATTGTTGAGTAGTTGAAAGTCTATCTAATACACAGCCATCTATCTATAGTCTACACCAAGGAAGAAAATATTAGGTTCAAATAAGAGAATTACATGAAGGAATACAAAGTATATTCCTGAAAACATTAATCTACAAACATATTTAGTCACAAGTAAAATGCAGACCTTTCCCATAATTACTCTTTGCACCAAGGTTCCATTCTGATGGTTGCTCTCCCATAAAAGTGTGCATTTCCCTCCCATCTAGTCTGTGTATAACATTACATGCTGATGCTTCAATGGTTGGCAAAGCGTGGCTCTGATTGGTGAGCTTCCCTATTCCTGGTTAAGGACTGGCTACATCTCCAATCCCTATACTTTGCATAAGTCAGCCCCCTTTAATTCATATCCTTGTGACTATTCTGAGCAGGAGATTAACTTGAATTTTCCCAGGAAGTTAAGTATTGATTACGGGTTGGCCTCCCTTCATTGTATATCCCAGCATTGGATCCTTTGAAGTGAGTATGTGTAAAACAATGAGGTTTGGATCCCATTGTTTGTATACACAAGCCTAGGCACCGACTTGTCTGGTCTACCAGAGATTTCTGTGAAGATAATATGTTCCGCCCTACATAGATACAAGCTAAGTTAAATATATTCAGTTTTGTGATAACGCCCTGTAGGATGCCGAAACATGTTGACGTATTTCTGGTGGCACTGGCGTCATTCCCTGCTCCTTGGAACGCACTCCCTGGTTTCTGGAACGCACGCCGTGAGCAGTGTCCGGCTCCATCTCTAATCCCTTTACATGCCTGTTTTAATCAACTATTTTGTAAGTACCCACTTTTCAAACGGTACTTTTCCATTTTTTTCCTTTTTTGGTGCCTGGTGATTCTGCTTAGAAATTCCAACAAGAAATCCTTTGATCTGATGTGCACAACACCACTCCTGAGCTTCTCTGGATACCATCAGATAAGCCTGAAGTGACCCCCAGACTGCAAAGCTGGGGGGTCATCGCCATTTGGTGAGTGGGGACACATTGTGGGGGTGGCGTTTCTGCACCTGAAAAGTCCTGGAGCGTCTGTGGTCCTTTGCACTTGAAAAGTTTTTTCCCATTGTGGATCAGAATATTCAGCACATTTATTTGGACTTTATTTACATGTTTTTTGCTTTGAATATTCACATCTGCACTCATCTATACTTGGTCACACATGTCTAATAACATTTGCGAGCGCCACATTTCCATAATTTTACATTTATAGTCAGTAGCACTTTGTGTGTGGCAGCTGCTTTAGTTTTCTTTTTCACAGTTTTTTCACTATTCAGCGCGAGTTTACATTTTATATTATTCACTATGATGGGGATTTTGTTTTGCAACACCACACTACATTGTATTGTGTACTGTGTTCACCACCAGAAAAGTAGTAGTAAGTGCACTATGGGTGCACAGTATTTTGTACACCAACAGAACTGTAATAACAACTATGGGTGTACTGTATTGTGTACACCACCAGAAAAGTAGTAGCTACTGCACTAGGGGTGCACGGTACTGTGCACTGTGTACACTGCCTGAAGTATATTAGAAAAAGTACACCAGGAACGATCTGCAGTCAGATATAGTTAAACTGTTTGCAGTGGATATGTATATATATATATATATATATATATATATATATATATATATATATACGAGACTGTCTGCATATATATATATATATATATATATATATATATATATATATTAAATACACTGCAGCTAACTGAATAACCTGCCTGCCAGAAGTATATTAGAAAAAGTACACCCGGAATGGCCTGCAGTCAGATATAGCTAAACTGGATGCAGTGGATATATATATATACGAGACTGCCTGTGTATATCAGGGGACAATCATGGGTTCGTGTTATACGCCGATCCCCCCACCGATTGTGAGCTTTTTGGCCATTCTCTGCGGCTTTCGGCCATTCTCGGCGGCTTTAGGAGGCTTTCGGCCATTCTCGGCGGGTCTCGGCCGCTTCCGGCGGTTCTCGGTGGCTTTCGGCGGCTCTCGCAGTCCCGCTGCATCCGAAAGCCGCCGAGAACAGCCGAAAGCTGCCAAGAACGGCCGAGTGCGTCCGAAAGCCGCCGAGAGCCGCCGAGACGGCCGAGTGCGTCCGAAAGCCGCCGAGAGCCGCCATTTTTCAAACTTGTGTACCTACAAGTTTGCAATTGACACAGGGACAAGGCTACAGATGGACACCGGCTACAGATGGACACTGACAAGGCTACACTGACACTGGCTACAGATGGACACTGGCAAGGCTACACTGACACTGGCTACAGATGGACACTGACAAGGCTACACTGACACTGGCTACAGATGGACACTGACAAGGCTACACTGACACTGGCTACAGATGGACGCTGACAAGGCTACAGAAGGACACTGATAAGGCAGCATTGATGGGCATTTAAATGTAAGTTTTTTTCCTTAAACTTCCCTCCTAAAAGTTTTTTGACTTAAAATTCCCTCCTAAATTTGGGGTGCATGTTATACGCCGGCGTGTGTTATACGCCGGCGTGTGTTATACGCCGGCGTGTGTTATACGCCGCTAAATACGGTATATATATATATATATTAATCTTAAATACACTGCAGCTAACTGAATAACCTGCTTGCCAGAAGTACTTACTTATATATATATATATATATATATATATATATATATATATATATATATAAAGTGGCACAGTGGTGTAGTGGGTAGCACTCTCACTTAGCAGTAAGAAGGGTCACTGGTTCGAATCCCAACCACTACCTGACGTCCTGCCTCCTGATTGGCGGGGGGGAAGATTAGTGTGAAAATAGCAAAAATTCATTTGCTATGGTCACACAATTGGGTGGGATCAGGGTGCACTCTGAGCCCACCCTATTTTGAAGCCTATTAGAGCGTCTGGCTCTAATCAGGTGCTTAAAAAAATACCACCCCCGCCCGCCCCCGCCATAGGAATCCATGCGCCCGGCGTCCTGAAAGGGGGCGGTGGCCCTTGCATCCACAGTGCATGGTCCGCCGCTGGCACCAATTATCTGCAACTGAGAGTGAAGCACAATTACTAATACATTTGCCACATTTTGTGACACTTATACCAACATATAACCAACCAGGAGCTCAAACTTGAGACAATGCTACAACAAACTTACAATCTCTGCTGCAACATTTTTGCATTTCAAGCAAGCAAACATGTTAGAGCTGACTCTGTTATCACAGTGCTATATCTCACCACAAAGCTGGGGAGATTTACAGTCAAAAGAAGGACCTGATTCTATCAGCTACCAAAATCGCACTGACCATAGAAAGGTCCATCTGTGCAAACTATTAATGATGTTTTCCTTATGTTTTACTGTTAGATCAATTGGGTGTTCAGAAAGCATGTATTTATTTAGTTTTATCAGTATGCGCTCAACAATCATTCTACATCCAGTTTTCTCTTTTCCTTGGGGTAGCCAGACATAAAAATTAAATTTTTAGATCTTTATGCCAGGTTTACTAAATACTTAATAGTAATAATTATTACCTGATGAAGAAGTCTCTTCCATCTCGGTTTGTCGCCATCTCCCATCCATAAGGTGGTCCCTGTGGCAAACTCCAGGTCCCAGTAGGCGGAGGCCACCCAGAAGATTTTGATCTATGACTGTAAAAAGGCAAATAATTATGGTCATACATTCCGTTCACGTGTATATTGTTTAAGTATCTGTTGTCCAAGTAACACATCTGGCAAGCTAACAGATAATCTAATAGTTGAAATGTGCTAGTTTAAAAGCAATACATTTAAAGTAGTTCTAAAGTCAAAGTATTTTTTACCTTAATGCATTACCTTCAGTCAAGAACAATCTACAGTATGTATGGAGTTTGAACAGTCTGTGCTTATGTTGAGGTATAACCAATATGAACACATTCATTTTCACTGCACTGTGTCAGGAACAGTGGTCACCAGGACAAACAGAGAGGACTAAATCTCAACGGGAGCACAAACAGCAATAGAACATGTTAGGGATTCTAATCCTTTTCTACTCTATCCAAAACTAAAAAGGAAAAATGTTTGGACTATAGATACACTTCAACGACGTGACCTCTGGAAGATTGATGCCCCTTCATGACCAGGCCATTTTTTGCTTTTTTGACACTGTGTTACTTTAACTGAAAATTGTACGGTTATGCAACGCTGTATACAGATAAACAAAAATCACACAAATAAAGCTTTCTTTTGGTGGTATTTGATCACCACTGGGTTTTTTATTTTTTGTACTATAAATGAGATAAGATGAAAAAAAAATACTATTTCTTATGTTCTGCTGTAAGACATATCCAATAAAAAAAATTAAAAAATAAAATTTCTTCATAAAATTAGGCCAATATGTACTCTGCTACTTATTTTTGGTAACAAAATACCCAATACGTGTATATTGATTGGTTTGTGTGAATGTTATAGTGTTTACAAACTATGGCATATATACTGGAATTTTTTATTTATATTAGTAATGGCAGCGATCAATGACCTAGAGCGGGACTGCGATAGTGTGACACTAATTGACACTTTATGGAAACCAGTGACACTAATATAGTGGTCAGTGCTAAAAATATGCATTGTCACTGTACTAATGACACTGGCTGGGAAATGGTTAAACATCTAGGGCAATCCAAGGGTTAAATGTGTGCCTAATCAGTGTTTATGTGTGTACTGTGAGGTGCTTTCACTAAGGGATGTTCTGATTTTTATTTCCTGCTTTGCAGGGAAACAAATATCTGCACATCCCCATTGACAGGACAGAGCTCTGTATTGTTTACATAGACAGAGCTATGTCCTGTCTTCCTGCCAGCGCTCATCCATTGGCCGACACCGGCTAATAAGATTATGCTGTGACTAATCACAGCACAGCCAGCGCATGGGCAGCATGTGCGCCCCCTACCCAGAAGTGCCAGATCATGTACTAGATACACGATCCAGCGCAGGAGAGTCGCTCTGCTGCCATACTCCTAGGTGAGGCGGTCGGCAAACAGTTTGTGAATAGCTAAATAAATTGACTATGGTTTATGTAAACATAATGCATCCAGCAAAGCCATGCAGCAACCAACTGCAACTAATCAGAACTATGCCTGTTTCAACTCATAGTGCACTGATCTGTGACTGGTTTCTCTGGGCTACACACCCTTCTTCATGGTTATTGCAATGAAGTCTAATAACCATATCCAAATCAGCATGAATATAGTTCAGGAAGAGGGTGAATCTGGATGAACAGTTGATGAATACCCATGTGAGTTTATTGGTAATGTAAAGCTTGTGCACATAAACTAAAATAGCTAGTTGTTATATTGCATGGAGAATTGGGGCTTTGTTTTCATTGATCCTGGTATATCAAGCTCCAAGTTATATTGTGCAGCAAAGGTACATTTTCTTGATCATTACTCTTCAGCTTAAAGCTGCACTTTTCCCCCCTACATAAATACCTCTTGTTCCCTGTAGCGAATTGCTGCAACAATGTGTTTAAAAGCCTCATCTAGAAGCCTCAAATACTTACCTGGATTCACAATTACACAATGCACTGGGTGCTAGTCCTGGTGTGTAAAAGAACAGATTTGTCTAATGTAGAAGAAAGACTGCATTGTTAAATTTGAAGCAATGAAATGTGTGACTGTGTGTGACTTCATGAACCCTTGGAAGTTTTTGTGCTTGGAGTTGGGCTTTAAACAAAGGAATCTTTAAAAAATATATATTTTTTAATGTGCCACAACAAAAACAGAAAAGTTTACATATAAGCAATACAAATCAGGCAAAAATTGCTAAGGGAAAAAGAGCCTTCAGATGAAATTTCACCCTCTATGTCTGGCAGCATCCATTTTAACTGTGGGCAGCTGAAGCTGCTACCTGTCCACTTCCTGGATTTACACAGACACACAGAGGCACACCTCCAGCTCTCCAGCCCTGCAGTCCTCATTGGCCCTCTTATGACTCACCCCCTCCGTTCCTGGCAAACTCTCACAAGAGTTAGAGAGAGAGCTGTGCATGATGTCAGAAGTCTAGACTTTTTATCTGACAAGAAACAGAAAGTGGGCTGTATAAGGTATTCACTGGCAGAAAAAAATGTGTTACTATCCAAAGTTAAAACAACAAGGGCAATAGATTTAATTGATGGAAAGTTGAAAAAATGACTGAAGGTCCACTTTAAGGAGACCCCTCAATGCTTTTGATTTGTCAGTTTTTAAACACGCATGACAAAGCCATCTACCCACATTTCTCATTAACTTGGCCTTGTGAGATGTCAGCTAATTTAACTATGAAGAAGAAGCCACCGCCCACACTCCCACAAATTTTACCTATAAAAATTAGTGCTCCAGAGAGCACCCCCCCTTTCCCTATGGTTTGACAAAGGGGTGGAGCGACGTCATCACCTCATCCTAGCGGAGATTGCCGAGTCAGCCAAGGACTCTAAGGGGGCACCGCACTACAGCGCCCGGTTTAGCTTCCCCAGCCACGGCGCTCCTGTCTGTCTCTGCCCAGCTGCTTCCTCGCTGAACTTTGCATTTCGGAAGCGTGTCAAACGAGCCAAGGACACCCAGATGCTTATGCACACCATTCCACTGGCCTCTCCATTCTCCAGCACTTCCTTGTCACCACCCAGCAGCTTCCTGGCCAATCCCTGAACAACACCAGCCGATTGTCTGATGATCCCTGCTTGAGATGTTAAGGCTTCCACAGATGACAAGGCGATATTTCCTCCATTAAATGTGAGTGCTATAGTTATTCATCACTACCAAATAGCTGTTTCCAATACTCCACACTCAGATAGAGGCACCCCTGCTTTTTCTATTTTCTTTTTTCTGTTTTCACACACTAGGTTTACTCAGGACCTACATAGGGGAGCTGCCTCTAACTCCAAATGTTGATCATTTTAACTGTTTACCCCCTTTTCATCCCTCACATCCACCCTCCTGCATTACTGGTCTGGCTACACCAGCACCATAGTTTACTGAATTTTGATGGATCTCAACATCAACATTAACATTTACAGAAATCTGTTGCATCTGCTCCTGACGAGTGAAGAAAATTCCACGAAACGCGTAGAGCTACTGGATGCTACAGAGACACAGAACATGCTTCGACTATGTCATAACATGAACCCAATATTTGTAGATTCCTATTATGCAATTATTAATACAGGTGCCGGGAATGCTGTGTTCTGCATTTTTAGGCCAGATTGCTGTTATACATTATTAATTTATCCTCATGAATCTATCTTCATTTATGCCTACATTTATATACCTTTGTACTATCATGTCTATACCTTGTGCTTATATGTATATATATGAAATTACCTTATCATTTATCTTGATATGAATAAAATTTAATATTTTTATTATCACCTCTGCATTTCAGCCGCTTCATTTAAAGTCCCATTTCCTTCTCTAATATATTCAATACAGGGATGGAGGTGCCTACCTGTGCCTCATATAAAGTCCCAAACCTTTCCCCTTTTTTCCTCAACATTAACCCCTTGGCACAGTGCCTGACAGACCCTTTGTTGGGTTTCAGATGCCAGGAGGCTTTCTAATCATGTGACCGCCGTGACCGTCACAGTGGTCACATGATCAGAAAGCTCCCAATTGCTAGTATGCATCAGGAGCTTTCCGGTACCTGCTGGCTATTGTGCTGGTTGAGTGCAGGGAGTGCACTCTCAGCACTGGAAGTTGTTTTAACAGGGCCGCATATATGCGGCCAATATCTAGGGATTAAATAGCCTGGACTGGCTGAGTGAGAGATTTTAGCCCATCGTCAGCTGGATACAGGTCACAGGAGAGCAAAACTAGGTGTACTCCTATGATCCACAGGAGAAGTAGGGTCAAAAAATGTTTTCAAAAATGCTATTAAAAATGACCATCTGCAGCCACTGTCATTTTCTGTAAAATTCACTGCTGGTGTACAGAACACCCCCAAAAATGTGATTTCCTACTTGTGTTATTGGCTCACTGATTTTCCTATAATTCTCCACTAAGTAAAATTTTAGGCACCCCCTGCAATAACAGTTTTTTGAAAACCGGAGATAACCAGGAGCAAATTACGCCACCCCTGACCTGTATTACCCCCTCCGCGCTATGTTAATAAATGTCAAAACCCTACCACAGCTGCCACTTAACAATAAAATGTATATAAACCGAATTCACCAAAGGAAAATTATAGATGAAATAGTGGCGCTTATCCCCAGGTGGGGAGATGCAAGACACTCTTATCCAGCCAGTGAGCTGAATACAGACGTGACTAGAGAAAAAGTGAAAAAACATATATTGCTAAATATCCCAAAAAGTAAAAATTATTAAATAAAATACATTATTCAATAAATTCAATATGAGCTAATATAAATTATAACACTCAGTGAAAGTGATATACAAATATATAAATCCAAGAAAAAAAATATATATAATGAGAATTTAACACAGTAAATGTCTATAAAGTCCAGAAACCAATCAATCGTGAAAAATAATCGTGAAAATATTTGAGGAAAGTCCAAAAAAAGAGTGAGGGTGACTCCAAAACTGCTCAGCTGTGTTTTCAAACATCCACCACACCTCTGTGACGTGAATCCACTCCCTGCTGGAATTCAAACTCACCAGCTGTTAAGGCCTCTCACTCTCGTGTTTGGCCTGACAGAGCCTCTAACCCACTTACATGGGGGTTAACATGCGAGCATACTCCTCCACTGCTTCATAGGAACACCGCTTTTCTCAGGTTGGTAGTATGACATAAAAATAAAAGAAGCTCCAATAGTGTAATCTCGTTTAAAAGATTTAATCACATATAAAACAACTTGTAATGAACTCACATTTAAAATAAAATAACAGGCAAGTCACTTCACGGCAAATGGAGAACTCCCACAGCACAGCAAGCAATAGCAACTGAAATAACAGGCAGGCCACGGCGGACCCAGGAGGTGTGTGTGCTCACGTTCGTCTCACCCGTCCGCAGCACTCGTCCCTTCACTGGAGCTCCGCTCTGTCCCCCTTCACTCCCTCCTCTAGCACTCGTGTGAGATCGCCATGTAGTCACGCCCCGACATGTTTCATCATAAAGATTTAATCATGCAAAATCCTGCTCAGCTGCCAATATTTGTACCCTTTTTGTATTTCTATCCCTGCCCAAATCAATTAAACAAAGGCAACACCGCAATGCAAATAGGGCCTTGCATGTAAAAATTAAAATGTTAATAAAATGTATTTAACCATTTATATATTGGCAAAGTGGCATGAGTGTGCAAAACAACGTACCCGTACATTGCTGCATCACCCGCTGTGCACTGTGGGAGTGTGCCCATGGGTCCCGCCGACTTGCTGTCCACCGGTGGCGCACAATTGTGGCACGGAGAGGCAGAACAGGGAGATGCAAACAAGGCATTTCCCTTTTCTGCCTAGCAACATGACAGGGATCTACTGCTCCCAGTGATCTCTGTCATGTTCTAGTGAGCCTATCCCCCCTACAGTTAGAACATGCTGAGGGAACATAGTTAACCCCTTGATCGCCCCCTAGTGTTTAACCCCTTCCCTGCCAGTGACATTTACACAGTAATCAGTGCTTTTTTATAGCACAGATCGCTGTATAAATGCCAATGGTCCCAAAATGGTGTCAAAGTGTTCGATCTGTCCGCCGCAATGTTGCAGTCATGATAAAAATCGCAGATCGCTGCCATTACTAATAAAAAAAAAATATTAATAAAAATGCCATAAATCTATCCCCTATTTTGTAGGGGATAACTTTTGCTCAAACCAATCAATATACACTTATTGCGATTTTTTTTTTTTTTTTTACCAAAAATATGTAGAAGAGTACATATTGGCCTAAACTGTGGAAGAAATTTGTTTTTTTATATATTTTTGGGGGATATTTATTATAGCAAAAAGTAAAAAATATTGCTTTTTTTACCAAAAATTACGTTTTTTTTTTGTTTATAGCGCTAAAAATAAAAAACGCAGAGGTGATCAAATACCACCAAAAGAAAGCTCTATTTGTGGGAAAAAAAGAACATCAATTTTGTTTCGGTACAACGTTGCATGACCGCGCAATTGTCAGTTAAAGTGACGCAATACCGTATAGCAAAAAAGGGCTTGGTCAGGAAGGGGTAAATCCTTCCGGGGCTGAAGTGGTTAAACAATTGCAAATATGTAAAGAAAATGTGTATAGAAATATGTTGGTGGCTGGTAATATGCTACATTGGAGATTCCCAGGCCAAGAACTTTCTACTAAATTGGGAAGGCATTGCGGCAAATGTTTTCTTGTGTGATCAAACCCTTTCCAGGACAGTTTTTCATCAAATATAATACGTTTCACTTTTCATTTACCCCTGCGTATTATGTCAGAGAACTTGCTACAGCAGTTACATTTCTCTGCAAACTCCAGCAAACAAAACACATTTTTTCATTTGTAGTTTTCTAAAATGTTTAAATTGACATCCCCGCCCATGTTTGTTTTCCCTGTGCAGGGACGACCCTAGAAGGGAAAAAAAGAGGTTAAAATAATGAAAATATGGCAAGTGGTAATAAGTTAATGTGGGACCACCTAGGCCAAGAACTTTGAGCTAAATATGGGAGGAGTTGCAGTGATTGTTTTTTATGAGTGAACTATGAGTCTATTAGGCTACAAATCATGTGCTCTAATGCCGCATACACACTTTTCGACCGCACTGGTCCGACGGACTTTCGATGGACTTTTGAATGACTTTTGAACGAACGGACTTGCCTACACACGATCACACCAAAGTCCGACGGATTCGTACGTGATGACATATGACCAGACTAAAATAAGGAAGTTGATAGCCGATAGCCAGTAGCTGCCCTAGCATGGGTTTTTGTCCGTTGGACTAGCATACAGACGAGCGGATTTTTCGACCGGACTCAAGTCCGTCGGACAAATTTGAAACATGTTCCAAATCCAAAGTCCATCAGATTTTTGACCGAAATAGTCTGCTGCAGGTCCAATGGAGCCCACACACGGTTGGATTGTCCACCAGATTCGGTCCATCTGACCAGTCCGCCCGTGTGTACATGGCAAAAGAGGAACGAACACAAGAGAGATTGTGTCACAAATTTCTGCCTCGCTGAAGGTGATAGAATGCAATCAGTGTTTGCTTGATTATTTTCCATCTCACTCAGTCTAATTTTATTGAGTCAGGGGGTGTTTTAAGAGCCACCCATAGTTCAAATATGAGCCATCTATGGCCATATACCAGCATTAAGGTTATGTTTGGATTTTGTTTATACCCTAAACACGATGGGCTTGTCAAAGAAATCTTATGGGCTGTGCACTATTTTCTCTTTTTTGGTATAGACACCTTCAGGGCTTTTCTGCATAGTATGGTTCAAGTAAAACATGCAGTATACACAAAAACCAATGCCAACTGAACTGTAATTGCTGTCTTCAGGCTGCATCACCTCTTTGCTCTTTGCACAATGCATTAAGCAAGTTCCATTATCTACTCAAACTGTCTACTCCTCATTCTTATGAATTACACATCTATGCCTCTTAGTTAAGTGAATTTTATTTCTCAAGTGACTTCCTGGATCGGCAACATAAAGTGAACAATTTGCCAATAGGACTCATTGTCCTAAAGTGGGTCACTGCTATTCCCTTTTTTACTCAAGCTAGTGATTTATAGTATATTGATGTCTTGCTACAGCATATGACATGTTAAACTCCACTGAGTAACAAATTCTTTCTTTTGGCTGGTGTTCAGGAAGAGAGTTTTGCATTTGAAGCTTATGATGTACTTTAAAGCCTTTGGCATATTGGCTGAAATGTCCACAGATTTAGTGAAATAGAACCAAAAAGATGTGCACAGTTAACAATGCTTACAGTGTTCTCCCAGATGTCTTCTTTATTACTGTTGTTGGCAGTTTAGCCAGTTAATTTATTGAACACATCAACCAATTAAGGAAGTCGGTAACTATATGCAGCAGATAGAATATGCTTATTTTAGTTGTCTTTAATGGCTTTTGGATGCAGAATGATGGGCTATGTCAAAGATATAAATTCAGAGGAGTTAGATTTTGCTGCTTTGAAACTCATTTTATGATTTCATTTATGGCAAAAAGTTTTTTTTTAAATAAATGAGTATACCTTTCTTTCATGTTTTTACAACTTAAGGCTAACTCCATCTTTCTTACCATGCTACATGTTGCACCGATAATTAGGGTGTAACATGTAACATGGGTTCAAAGTAAATAGGTTTGGCTACAGTTAGGCTTTAAAATATATTCAGCCTTATCATTTGAAATCTTACATTCAATTAGATGTCACTACTGAAGACTAATATACAGTAGAAGCCAGCATGCCTGGAGCATGGCCAACATACTTTTTTACCATTTATTGCAATATTGTTTTGTTTTTTGACACAGCCAACAGCCACCTATTTAACAGCAACAGTGCATTGATCTTTACTGGACAGTCAGGAATGCACTGTACAGTGACACTTTCTGTTATCAGTGTGCATGCTGGTGCTGAGGCTCTCCATCTTGAGCACTCTATAAAATATTACCAATACACAAAAAAAATTCCTAGCAATAAATACAATATTCAATCCAATATATTTTAATTTATAGATTAGCAATTCAAGGTATATTACTAAGGTTGATTATAAAGGGTCTTATATGATATCCTCTAGCAATATGCTGTAGCAAAGACTGGGCACTTAGGGCTATCCTAAGACAATAAAAACTTCCAGCGTCAGAAGCAATCACTATTGCTTGAAGAGATCTTCTTAATTGCAATGAGTTATCAAATTTCTTCATCGACAAAATCGACAACATTCGGAAATCAATTCATCAGAAAATAACAACCAACCTCACACAACCAAAGCAAAAAGAGGATATCAACACGAACATCACACAACCACCGAATTTCTCTTTGTCCCCAATCACCACTGACACGACTAAAAACATCATCAGAAGCCTTTGAGACAGCACATAACCAAACAACATCATTCCCACAAAACTCCTGAAAGAATGTTCCGACATCTTGGCTCCTACCATAACACACCTCATAAATCAATCATTCAAAGAAGGGATTGTGCCAACCACCCTCAAGCAAGGCATCATCAAACCCCTGCTAAAGAAACCCAATCTCGACCCTAAGGACCCTAACTGCCGCAGACCGATAACAAGCCTCAACACCATCTCCAAGATTATGGAGAAAGCAGTAGTACATCAGCTACAACGCCACCTGGACACACACCAACTCCTGGACCCTCTGCAATCAGGCTTCCGCCCAGGCCATGGCACAGAAACAGCACTTCTCAAAATATGGGACGACGCCCTTGAAGCAGCAGATGACGGAGAATCGTGTCTCCTGGTACTGTTAGACCTCAGTGCAGCATTTGATACAGTGGACCACAATACTTTCCTTGTCCGCCTCGCAGAAGTAGCAGGAGCTACAGATTCTGCTCTAAAATGGTTTGCATCCTTCTTAGAAAATCGCTCTCAGATAGTGAAACTAGGAGCATTCACCTGGGAAACCCGGGTAATCTCCTGTGGAGGCCCTCAGGGCTCACCCTTGTCACCAGTGCTATTCAACATCTACATCCGTCCACTCCTCAATATCATCAGAAAAACGGACCTCTGCTTCCACTCATACGCTGATGACACCCAACTCTACCTTCACATCACCGGACAAAAAGACCACCATCAGCAATTAGAGAAATGCCTCACTTTAATAGATGACTGGATGACCATTAGCTCCCTCAAACTCAACAGTTCAAAAACAGAACTTCTTCTCCTACACGCTAACAAAAATTCCAAAACTAAGACTCCGTTTACACCTCCCACCATCTTCGGACAGACCATCTCTCCAAGCACCAAAGCCAAGAGTCTCGGAGTCATCTTTGACTCAGGAATGACAATGGATGCACAAATAGGATCAGTAGTTAGCGGATCCACCATCTCCTCCACCTGCTACGTAAACTCATCCCCTTCATCCCAGAAGAGAACAAAGCGGCAGTTGTTGGAACAATCATCAATTCCCGACTTGACTACGCAAACTCACTCTACGTAGGATTACCCCAATATCGGCTTGCGCGCTTACAACTCATCCAAAACACAGCGGCAAGACTGTTAACAGGAAAAAACCCTGGGAATCCATTTCCCAATCCCTAAGGAGCCTACACTGGCTAACCATAAAGAATCGGATCACTTTCAAGTCCCTCTGCCTCACCCACAAATGCATACAAGGAAACGCTCCGCTATATCTCCGAGAGAAAATAAAACACTACACACCTAATCGCAGTCTTCAATCAGCTAACCAAAACCTCCTCATCATTCCCAAATACCACTACAAAGCAAAGGGAGAACGAAGATTCGCAGTCCAAGGACCTCGGCTTTGGAACGCTCTTCCGACCTACATCCGCATGGAAGAAAGCCTTCAGGAAAAAACTAAAGACCTTCCTTTTCTAAGAAGCTGACAATAGAGAACGCATCTAGCGCCTTGAGGCGATTCAGTTCGCAATTGCAGCGCTTTGCAAATCATTCATTCATTCAATTGTTGGAAATTCTCTAGAAGACCTGAATGATTCATACCTCTTCTTAATTAGAAGAGAAGAAAATGGTATTAAAGGAGGACTCTCGTGATCATTATAATCATGAAAATAAATAACGAGTTTGGAAATTCATATACAAATAACTTGAATTGTTTTTTCAATGAGCCAGAAACAGTTTGTAGAAGAAAATACTTTATTTCTTTACTACCTTCACCCTTTTTTGCTTTTCCCTATAAAAATACTTGATTTGTGGGCCTTTGGCCACTCCCATAGGTGCAACCAAGCGCAGGCGCGTTTTCATGCCTTTTTGTGCATTCCTGCGTGCCGCATGTAGGAAAGATGGGGAAAGAACAACAAAAAAAGTAAGTGAGATTTCTTCTTTTAGCAGACCTAAAAACAAAACTTTTCTCCATTTCTGTTCTGGGGATAATTCCAAATTTGACATTTCTTTCACTTTCACTCAGACAACAATACAAACCTAACCTCTCTCAACTCAACTCACTGTATTAAAACTAAAAAAAGAAAAACAAAAGTTTAGTTATACTTTAAGAGCATAAGATTAAGAAACAGTGGCTGGTACCAACCCTACTGCGTGCAACCAGATCATCCTTTCTTGGGAGACATCTGCCCATCTTCTGTGGCAAGCTTAAGCTAAGATCTATACTAACTGTGAACAATGTTATGATAACTTCAATTGCTGCAAAGCTCTTTGTATCATTTATTACATTTTCCAAATAATTCCTGTGGATTCCTGCAAAGAGAATCCTTATGTCTAATAGCATGCTTCCACATCAACACTCTATTGCTGCACTACTCATATATATCCCTAAGCTATGTAGTATAGCAATCTCTCTAATTCTGTGATCTGATTCTGCTTTGAACTATGTGAAATGTCAAAGCTTAGGGGAGGATGATCCAAACGTATAGTCTGCTGAAAGGGTCATAGTAATTTGCAGCAAACACAAAGATCATAGGTCCCTCTATAGCACATATACAGTAGTTGCCTGCTATCAAAATACAAGAAAAATATATAAATCTGTTAACTGGTTTACCTAAAAACACAGGCTAGTGCTTACAGAACACATGGATCTTCCACAATTTTGTATGACAAGGCACTTAAGGGGCATGCCAATCCATGTTGGAATAATTAGAAGCATAACTTTGCCAAGTACATATATTTCTTATGACCACAAAAATTTTATAAAAAGAATGTTTGGCTATAAAAACGGCAGTCAATGTTTATTTGTTTCAGTTGGAAAACATCATAAGTGCTATTGGTTTTTAACTATATCTTCAAGTAATTAATCCTATCAGAAAATGTGAGAGTAGCTTGGCGCTGACACTCTCCCTTCTATGTATTTTCTGAAAAATGAATAGTGCAAATGGTTTAATGATCTCCCCTTCCTCAGCAAAAGAGAGACTGAATAGCTTATACACCCACACATCTTTCCTACATGTAGATGTTGCTATACTGCTGCCCTGTATAATAAGATCTGTCAAATGTTGAAGTAACAACCATACCCACCTCTACTGTTCTCTGTGGCTGAGCATTGTGCTGAAGAGTGCAGTGCCTTCAGCACAAAGAAATAAGTGTATTTAACAGGGTAAAGTATATGTGTTAGCAGTTTGTACCAAAAACTTCATAAGGATTATGGAATTAAATATATACAGTACCTGGATCTAAGGTTCAAGTTATCTAGCAGGGGTGTCGTCTTACTGTGGACATATTGCTGTTTTTCTAAGAAACTTTTGAAACCTTTATAACCACCTGACCTCCGGAAGATTTACCCTCCTTCCTGACCAGGCCATTTTTTGCGATACGGCACTGCATTACTTTAACTGACAATTGCGCAGTCGCACAACACTGTACCCAAATAAAATGTATGTCCTTTTTTTCCCCACAAATAGAGTTTTCTTTTAGTGGTATTTGATCGCTTCTGGAGTTTTAATTTTTTGCGCTATAAACAAAAAACCACCAATCTAAAAAAAAAAAAAACAATATTTTTTTACTTCCCGCTACACATCCAGTAAAAAAAAAGTAAAAAAATCAATTTCTTCATCAATTTAGGCCAATATGTATTTTGCTACTTGTTTTTTGGAAAAAAATCCCAAGAAGTGTATATTGATTGGTTTGCACAAAAGCAATAGCATCTACAAACTATGGGACTCTCTACTTCGTCCTTCACTGCCTCCATCCACTAACCCACTCACTGCCCAGGAGATCGCCAATCACTTCAAACATAAGATTGATTCAATTTGTGATGAAATTTCCCCCACTAAACATCCCATGTCAACAGGTTCAATGAACACTAATAAATAAGTCCCACAACCAGTTACTATGTGATGCATAAGTCAAATCCTCCACTATCTGTCCTTAGTGGGAGGGTTTCATAAATAGAGGCAGTGTTGTCAATCCAGAAAGCAATTGGCAGAATTAGCTACAGGCTTATAAATCAATGTTGATATTCAGTCCTCCTGTAAAACAATTTCATCCCCCTTTATTGCGAGCAGGAACAGCGCACATGAGAGTGGCAACTCTGCTCCGAATTCAGGAGCAGTGCAGCAAAGTTGCCACACCATCACAGGAAGCTTCATTATGTGGACTCCACTGACAGGTTCAACAGGTATTCATAGGATTTTGCAGAGGAAGTAAAAATAAAAATCTGTAAATACACATTTCTATAAAATGCACATTTTTAATACAGGTTAAGGCATGGCATATGCCACCACTCCCACTAACAAAAATGCACACACTGCTGATTATTTTTGAAGCTGCTAGTTGTTTGGTTCTGTCTTTGGCATGAATACCTTTTTGAGGTACTGAGCCAGAAAAAAGTATGCTGCCAGTGGAAAAAGTCAGATGACAACCCATGCATTTCTTTTGGCATAGGTTTCCTCTAAGACTAAATTTATCACCACTTGTATTTGGAAAGTGGTAATGTCATACCTGCAAAAACAGAGCCATATGTAAAGAATATTATTGTCACACCTCAAAATAAAGACCTTGCCAAAAAATAATCACTTCAGATGTCTTGGCTCATTTCAAAGTGTTTCATGATTTTACATATTAATGAAGGTAGATTGTATCTGAAAATAAGGACTACTTGTTAATACAAACTTAAGTGACATAAGGAGTTATTGTAAAAAAAAAATAAAAAAATATTAATATCATACTGTACGGTATCTCAGATTTACAAAAGCAGTATAGAAGATAAAGAGACTAGCTACTTGTAATGATTATGCAGCTGCTTTTTTAAAGTGGAATTAATGGCAAGAATTATCACCTATTCTCCAATGGCCCGACAACCACAAAGTAATTTGTAGGAGCCTGCCTCTTCTCCCTGGCTTATTCTGGGTGCTGGTCTTCAGCTTTTTTGATTGACTGGTGCAGGGTGACGTCACTCTTGTGGATCTGTGGGACATTATGCCCACTTTATGTTACTCTTGTAAAATATATCATCTTCATCATACCTTTGGAATCAATAATTTCACTTATTTTAATAAAAATATTGAAGCTAGAAAAGCTTTTCGAATGTATGACACACAGATCACTACATTATCCTTAGATCCGTTTGTGGCTGGAATTGTCAATAATTATACACTTGTGCAGTAAGATACTCTAATATTCACATTCTCTACCTACTTTACATAATAACATTTTATTATGTTTTTAATAGAGCTTAGTATGTTGTGATATAGCATTCTCCAATGGACCCATTCCTCTTACACTTAACTACTTGCCCATTGGGCACTATCCCCTCCCTGCCCAGGCCAGTTTTCAGCTTTCAGAGCTGTCACACTTTGAATGGCAATTGGGCGGTAATGTGCGTTGATGAGGCTGCACTGATGGACACTGATAGGTTGCACTGATGGGCACTGAGGACACAGCACTGAAGGGCACTGATGAGGCACTATTCTGCAGCACTGATGGGCACTGATAGGTGATACTGGTGGGCAATGATAGGTGGCAATGATGGGCACTGATTGGTGGCACTGTGAAGGGTACTGATTGGCGGGACTGATGGACACAGCTGATCACATGGGTAAGGAGCCTTGTTATCAGCTCTATACCGAGATTAGTGATGCGTCCCAGGAACAAAGCGCAACACTGATCACTGCGCTACGCATACCTGTGGGCGCGCAAGTGCGGTGAGAGTGGGACGACGTCATATGAGAGAGCTGCCACCCTGCCCCTCATTTGACAATACAGCGGGTGGGAGGCCGTTAAAGTAGAATTAAAGGCAGCACTTTTTTACATTTTTGATTGAAATGCTTATAACCCCTGTTGTTTTTTTTTTCCATCCCATTGGGGAGATTTCCCTTCACTTCTTATCTCATAGCCAAAACTGGAACTGAGAGGAAATCCCTCCAAAGTGACGGAGACTAGGGATGAGCTTCGAGTTCGAGTCGAACTCATGTTCGACTCGAACATTGGCTGTTCGCAAGTTCGCCGAACAGCGAACAATTTGGGGTGTTCGCGGCAAATTCGAATGCCTCAGAACACCCTTTAAAAGTCTATGGGAGAAATCAAAAGTGCTAATTTTAAAGGCTTATATGCAAGTTATTGTCATAAAAAGTGTTTGGGGACCTGGGTCCTGCCCCAGGGGACATGGATCAATGCAAAAAAAAGTTTTAAAAACAGCCATTTTTCAGGAGCAGTGATTTTAATAATGCTTAAAGTCAAACAATAAAAGTGTAATATCCCTTTAAATTTCGTACCTGGGGGGGTGGCTATAGTATGCCTGTAAAGGGGCGCATGTTTCCCGTGTTTAGAACAGTCTGACAGCAAAATGACATTTCAAAGGAAAAATTCCATTTAAAACTACCCGCGGCTATTGCATTGCCGCCAATACACATAAAAGTTCATTGATAAAAACGGCATGGGAATTCAACACAGGGAAACCCCGATCCAAAATGTAAAAAAAAAAAATGACTTGGGAGTCCCCCTAAATTCCATACCAGGCCCTTCAGGTCTGGTATGGATATTAAGGGGAACCCCGGCCAAAAAAAAAAAAAAAATGACGTGGGGTTCCCCCTAAATTCCATACCAGACCTGAAAGGTATGGATTTTAAGGGGAACCCCGCGCCAAAAAAAAAACAAAACGGCGTGGGGTCCCCCCAAAAATCCATACCAGACCCTTATCCGAGCATGCAACCTGGCAGGCCGCTGGAAAAGAGGGGGGGACAAGAGTGCGCCCCCCCTCCTGAACCGTACCAGGCCACATGCCCTCAACATTGGGAGGGTGCTTTGGGGTAGCCCCCCAAAACACCTTGTCCCCATGTTGATGAGGACAAGGGCCCCATCCCCACAACCCTGGCCGGTGGTTGTGGGGGTCTGCGGGCGGGGGGCTTATCGGAATCTGGAAGCCCCCTTTAACAAGGGAACGCCCAGATCCCGGCCCCCCCCTGTGTGAAATGGTAAGGGGTACTTACCCCTACCATTTCACTAAAAAACTGTCAAAAATGTTAAAAATGACAAGAGACAGTTTTTGACAATTCCTTTATTTAAATGCTTCTTCTTTCTTCTATCTTCCTTCATCTTCTTCTGGTTCTTCTGGCTCTTCTGGTTCTTCCTCCGGCATTCTCGTCCAGCATCTCCTCCACGGCGTCTTCTCTCTTCTTCTCCTCGGGCCGCTCCGCACCCATGGCATGGGGGGAGGCTCCCGCTCTTCTCTTCATCTTCTTCTTCATCCTCTTCTCTTCTTCCTTCTTCTCTTCTTCTCTTCTTCATTTTCTTCTCCGGGCCACTCCGCACCCATGCTGGCATGGAGGAAGATAGAAAACGCCGCGGAGGAGGTGCTGGACGAGAACGCCGGAGAAAAAAACAGAAGAGCCAGAAAAACCAGAAGAAGAAGAAGATGAAGGAAGATAGAAGAAAGAAGAAGCATTTAAATAAAGGAATTGTCAAAAACTGTCTCTTGTCATTTTTAACATTTTTGACAGTTTTTTAGTGAAATGGTAGGGGTAAGTACCCCCTTACCATTTCACACAGGGGGAGGCCGGGATCTGGGGTCCCCTTGTTAAAGGGGGCTACCAGATTCCGATAAGCCCCCCGCCCGCAGACCCCCACAACCATCAGCCAGGGTTGTGGGGATGAGGCCCTTGTCCTCATCAACATGGGGACAAGGTGTTTTGGGGGCTACCCCAAAGCACGCTCACAATTTTGAGGGCATGTGGCCTGGTACGGTTCAGGAGGGGGGGCCGCACTCTCGTCCCCCCTGTTTTCCAGCAGCCTGCCAGGTTGCGTGCTCGGATAAGGGTCTGGTATGGATTTTTGGGGGGACCCCACGTCGTTTTTTTTTGGCGCGGGGTTCCCCTTAAAATGCATACCAGACCTGAAGGACCTGGTATGGAATTTAGGGGGACTCCCACGTCATTTTTTTTTTAAATTTTGGTTCGGGGTTTCCCTGTGTTGAATTACCATGCCGTTTTTATTAATGAACTTCTATGTGTATTGTCGGCAATAGCCGCGGGTAGTTTTAAATGGAATTTTTCCTTTGAAATGTCATTTTGCTGTGAGACTGTTCTAAACACGGGAAACATGTGCCCCTTTACAGCCATACTATAGACACCCCCCAGGTACGAAATTTAAAGGGATATTACACGTTTATTGTTTGACTTTAAGCATTATTAAAATCATTGCTCCTGAAAAAACGGCCGTTTTTAAAACTTTTTTTTGCATTGATCCATGTCCCCTGGGGCAGGACCCGGGTCCCCAAACACTTTTATGACAATAACTTGCATATAAGCCTTTAAAATTAGCACTTTTGATTATTCATGTTCGTGTGCCATAGACTTTAACGGTGTTCGCGTGTTCGAGCGAACTTTTTTCCTGTTCGCATGTTCTGGTGCGAACCGAACAGGGGGGTGTTCGGCTCATCCCTAATGGATACCCTGGTTGTCACCAGGATCACCAAAACTAGTGTCCTCATTGAAAGATTTACCCTCTATTATTGTTCTGGTTATAACCCAAATTTTAGGTTTTTACTTTTTGTGATGATACAGGACAAATAGGTTGGATCTCTCTAATGGGGTATAGAGAGCAATAAAAACCCGACAAGTGTTTTAATCACTCCCCTCACTATTCAAAACTTAAATACATTTGCTTTTAGTTTTATTTTAATTGTACTGCTTTATATAGTGTATAGACATCAGTTGTTATTCTGTAATTTATTTTAATATAAGTAAGTATATGTAAGTCAGGGGCGTAGCTAGAACCTTCAGGCCCTGACCCCTCTCCTTCCAGAACTCTGCCTCCCGCATGTCCCCAGGATGTGCATCCAGCGCAATCATGGCGGCCCTTTACCATGTGATTAGCTGATCACATTTAAACAGACTTGCAGCCCTTTCCGCCCACACTCTGTCTGTGTAAGGAAAGGAGAGACGTTAACTGACAAGAATGTCAGTAAATTGTTGACACTGATAATCAGTGCTGCCTATCAGTGCCACCTATCAGTGCACATCAATGCCACCTATTAGTGTCCATCAATGCTGCCTATCAGTGCCGCCGATCAGTGCTGAATTTCAGTGACGCCTATCATTGCTTATCAATGCTGCCTATCAGTGCCCATCAATGCTGCCTATCAGTGCCTACCAGTGTTGCCTATCAGTGCCCATCAATTCCGCCTATCAGTGTCCATCAATGCTGCCTACCAGTGCCCAGTGCCGCCTATCAGTGCCCCCCAATGCTGCCCATCAGCGTCCATCAGTGCTGCCTATCAGTGTCCATCAGTTCCACCTGTCAGTGCTGCTTATCAGTGCTCAATGCCTATCAGTGACGCCTATCAGTGCCCATAAATTCCGCCTATCAGTGCCACCTATCAGTGCTCATCAATGATGCCTATCAGTGCCACCTATCAGAGCTTATCAATGCCACCTATCTGTGCCCATCAGTGCCACCTTTCAGTGCTCGCAAATGTTGCCTATCAGTGCCACCTATCAGTGCCCATCAGTGCTGCCTATCAGTGCTCATCAATGCCACCTATTATTGCCCATCACTGCAGCCTATGAGTGCTGCCTATCAGTGCTCATTAATTCTGCCTATCAGTGCCGCCTATCAGTGACACCTATCATTGCTCATCAGTGCCGCCTATCAGTGCCCATCAGTGCCATCTATCAGTGCTTATCAACGCTGCCTATTTGTGCTCATCAATGCCCATCAGTGCTGCACCGCCTTTCCGTGCCACAGACCATTGATCATCAATGCCACATATCAGTGCTGTGTATTAGTGCAGCCTATCAGTGCCACCTACCAGTGCCTATCAGTGCCCATCAGTGCCACCTATTAGTGCTCATCAATGCTGCCTATCAGTGCTCATCAATGCCCATCAGTGCAGGCCGCCTATCCATGCCACAGATCATTGCTCATCAATGCCACCTATCAGTGCTGTGTATCAGTGCCCATTAATGCCTCCTATCAGCACTGCCTATCAATGCAGCTGATCATTGCTCATAAATGCTGACGGCCTCCTCAGCATGGCTCTGAGCGGAGAGCGTCTCTCATACAGCTCAGAGCCGACAGTTCTCCCTGCTCCCCCCTCCCTCCTCTCTTGCACGGGATAACACAGCCAATCTGCTCCTTCTCCCCCCCTCCCCTCTCCCTTATGTGTACTCACAGTCGTAGGACTAGCAACCCCGCTGGGGCCCCCCGACAGTGGTGGAATGCCAAGGCCCGGTTGAAAGGTGCAACTGCTGTGACCCTGGTACAGTAGTTCTGCCACTGATGTAATTGATCCATATAGGAACAACATATTCAATATACAGCACTCACAAAAGGCTTCAACAGATTGTCAGCAGAGCTTCTACAGATTTCTCTCTCCCTTTATATTGTAAGAGTTCTAGAGGTGACATTGATAGCAACTTTTCTTAAAGATTTACAGCTAAATCCTCCTTCTAGCAGAAAACAAAAAACAGACTACCATAAAGTCGCTTCATCTGCACTCTGCAAGCACAGGCTGTGATAGACAATTGCAGCCCTAGGAGAAAATCTATTTTGGTAGATTTTTTTGGTAGACACGTTAACAACTACTCATTCTGATTAGAAAAAAGGCAGCCTTCTAACTCTTTAATACGTGCAGCTTTTGTTTTCTCAAGCTACTTCCTCAATGTGAGAGGTAAGCAAAAATGCCTGCTTAAAGTACATGACACCTGCTCATGGTTCATTTATCCATTCTTCATGTTATACTCTGACACATAACCAGCTTGGGGAACAGATATCTTGTATGGATTACCCCAAATTGCTCAAGGCTCAAAAATATATTACACTATGGGGAAAATATAGAAAAAATCCTTTATTATATAAATTATATATATATATATATATATATATATATATATATATATATATATATATATATATATATATATATATATATATATATATATATATATATATATTTCAAATGATATACATAAGAAATATAGAAAAATAATTTATTATATCACTTTAAAAAAATGTAATAATATCACATAAATATAATTAAATACCGGTACATTAAATACCCATAAAACATCCTAAAAACTACCTATTGGATTCAGATTTTTCCCTTTAGATATTTATGTGCCTTAAATATACAAAGAAGACAAAGGGACTTTAAATTGTAGAACGCAGGATAAACTTCTCACCAACTAAATATATAAATGGTATGTTTTAATAATACAAAAGGCTAATTAATGACATAGACATATATAGACCAAAAAACAGTAAACCTGGTAGAAAACACTATTGTAAGACCACTAAGAGCATTGCATTATAACAAATATGCCATTTCACAAATAGAAATGTGGTCAACGCACTTTATAGTTTAAATGCAGTCCTTATAAAAAAACAAAAAAAAAAACAAACAAACCTCCTTCATGTTAACTTTTGCTTTAAGTTTATGGAAACTTAATAACATACATTCCTTATTAGTTCTCCTTCGGTCTGTTGAATATACCAAGTGTTTTGTTATAGTATATCTGTTTGAAAAGTTAAAAAAATGCCTATTGATCCTGCCAGAAAACTTTCTGTTCTGACTACCACCAATTACACTGTTCCTTGAGAACTTCAGAACCTCACCCATCTATGTTATGAAGCAGGAGATGGTGGGGTTCCATAGCCCTATCTTTTTTTGCTGTTTTCTGATACAGAAGGGCAAGTAAGTGTTGGCATCCTAGGACCTGAAGTGTGCTGCTGATTGAATTACAAGGTGAAAGTAAGACAAGAAAGCTTGAAAAATGTCATTATGATCAGCAATACATTTGTTCAGACCTGGGTTTAACCACTTGAGCCCCGGACCATTATGCTGCCTAAGGACCAGAGGTCTTTTTCCAATTTGGCACTGCGTCGCTTTAACTGCTAATTGCGCGGTCATGCAATGCTGTACCCAAACGAAATTTGCGTCCTTTTCTTCCCACAAATAGAGCTTTCTTTTGATGGTATTTGATCACCTCTGCGGTTTTTATTTTTTGCGCTATAAACGGAAAAAGACCGAAAATTTTGAAAAAAAATGATATTTTCTACTTTGTGTTATAAAAAAAATCCAATAAACTAAATTTTAGTCATACATTTAGGCCAAAATGTATTCGGCCACATGTCTTTGGTAAAAAAAATGTCAATAAGCGTATATTTATTGATTTGCGCAAAAGTTATAGCGTCTACAAACTAGGGTACATTTTCTGGAATTTACACAGCTTTTAGTTTATGACTGCCTATGTCATTTCTTGAGGTGCTAAAATGGCAGGGCAGTACAAAACCCCCCCAAATGACCCCATTTTGGAAAGTAGACACCCCAAGGAAATTGCTGAGAGGCATGTTGAGCCCATTGAATATTCATTTTTTTTGTCCCAAGTGATTGAAAAATGACAAAAAAAAAAAAAAAAAAAAAATATTTACAAAAAGTCGTCACTAAATGATATATTGCTCACACAGGCCATGGGCCTATGTGGAATTGCACCCCAAAATACATTTAGCTGCTTCTCCTGAGTATGGGGATACCACATGTGTGGGACTTTTTGGGAGCCTAGCCGCGTACGGGGCCCCGAAAACCAATCACCGCCTTCAGGATTTCTAAGGGTGTAAATTTTTGCTTTCACTCTTCACTGCCTATCACAGTTTCGGAGGCCATGGAATGCCCAGGTGGCACAAAACCCCCCAAAATGACCCCATTTGGGAAAGTAGACACCCCAAGCTATTTGCTGAGAGGCATATTGAGTCCATGGAATATTTTATATTTTGACACAAGTTGCGGGAAAGTGACACTTTTTTTTTTTTTTTTTCCATAAAGTTGTCACTAAATGATATATTGCTCACACAGGCCATGGGCATATGTGGAATTGCACCCCAAAATACATTTAGCTGCTTCTCCTGAGTATGGGGATACCACATGTGTGGGACTTTTTGGGAGCCTAGCCGCGTACTGGACCCCGAAAACCAATCACTGCCTTCAGGATTTCTAAGGGTGAAAATTTTTGATTTCACTCTTTACTGCCTATCACAGTTTCGGAGGCCATGGAATGCCCAGGTGGCACAAAACCCCCCCAAATGACCCCATTTTGGAAAGTAGACACCCCAAGCTATTTGCTGAAAGGCATGGTGAGTATTTTGCAGCTCTCATTTGTTTTTGAAAATGAAGAAAGACAAGAAAAAACATTTTTTTTTTCTTTTTTCAATTTTCAAAACTTTGTGACAAAAAGTGAGGTCTGCAAAATACTCACTATACCTCTCAGCAAATAGCTTGGGGTGTCTACTTTCCAAAATGGGGTCATTTGGGGGGGTTTTGTGCCACCTGGGCATTCCATGGCCTCCGAAACTGTGATAGGCAGTGAAGAGTGAAATCAAAAATTCACGCCCTTAGAAAGCCTGAAGGCGGTGCTTGGTTTTCGGGGTCCCGTACGCGGCTAGGCTCCCAAAAAGTCTCACACATGTGGTATCCCCGTACTCAGGAGAAGCAGCAGAATGTATTTTGGGGTGTAATTTCACATATTTCCATGGCATGTTTGAGCAATATATCATTTAGTGACAACTTTGTGCAAAAAAAAAAAAAAAAAAAAAAAATTTGTCTCTTTCCCGCAACTTGTGTCGCAATATAAAATATTCCATGGACTCGACATGCCTCTCAGCAAATAGCTTGGGGTGTCTACTTTCCAAAATGGGGTCATTTGGGGGGGTTTTGAACTGTCCTGGCATTTTATGCACAACATTTAGAAGCTTATGTCACACATCACCCACTCTTCTAACCACTTGAAGACAAAGCCCTTTCTGACACTTATTGTTTACATGAAAAAGTTATTTTTTTTTGCAAAAAAATTACTTTGAACCCCCAAACATTATATATTTTTTTAAAGCAAATGCCCTACAGATTAAAATGGTGGGTGTTTCATTTTTTTTTTTCACACAGTAATTGCGCAGCGATTTTTCAAACGCATTTTTTGGGGAAAAAACACACTTTTTTTAATTTTAATGCACTAAAACACGCTATATTGCCCAAATGTTTGATGAAATAAAAAAGATGATCTTAGGCCGAGTACATGGATACCAAACATGACATGCTTTAAAATTGCGCACAAACGTGCAGTGGCAACAAAATAAATACATGTTTAAAAGCCTTCAAAAGCCTTTACAGGTTACCACTTTAGATTTACAGAGGAGGTCTACTGGAAAAATTACTGCACTCGATCTGGCCTTCGCGGTGATACCTCACATGCATGGTGCAATTGCTGTTTACGTTTGACGACAGACCGCCGCTTGCGTTCGCCTTAGCGCGAGAGCAGGGGGCGACAGGGGTGTTTTTTTTTTTTTTTTTTTTTCTTTATTATTTTTTTGCTTTTGTAATCTTACTTTTAAACTGTTCCTTTCATATTTTTTTTAATCATTTTTATTGTTATCTCGGGGAATGTAAATATCCCCTATGATAGCAATAGGTAGCGACAGGTACTCTTTTTTGAAAAAATTGTGGTCTATTAGACCCTAGATCTCTCCTCTGCCCTCAAAGCATCTGACCACACCAAGATCGGTGTGATAAAATGCTTCCCCAATTTCCCAATGGCGCTATTTACATCCGGCGAAATCTAAGTCATGAAATACTCGTAGCTTCCGGTTTCTTAGGCCATAGAGATGTTTGGAGCCACTCTGGTCTCTGATCAGCTCTATGGTCAGCTGGCTGAATCACCGGCTGCATTCTCAGGTTCCCTGTTGAGACAGGAGAGCCAGAGAAAAACACGGAAGACGGTGGGGGGGGGGGGCATTCCCTCCCACGGCTTGTAAAAGCAGTCTAGAGGCTAATTAGCCGCTAGGATTGCTTTTACATGAAAGCCGACCGCTGGCTGAAAAGAATGATACCAAGATGATACCTAAACCTGCAGGCATCATTCTGGTATAACCACTCAAAGTCGTGAATGGCGTACCTGAAGACAAAAAAATGGTTAACAATGGTTAACAATAAAGCACAGTAAAGTGTAAATAATTACACACCTGAAAAACAAACATGATAAAACATAATAACAATAACAATAACAATAACAATAACAATAAAACATTGCAGAATAGAATACAGTAAAAAAGAGCAGAACAATAGAGAGAGGGAATAGAGAGAGAGAGAACAATAAAACAACAACTAATTTTTTTTATTTCATATTTTTTTTTTTTTTTACACTTTTTTTGTAACTAACTTTTATAACGGTAACCGGTTCCAGGTTCGGGTCTCTCAAAATGCGATGGCATCTTGGGAGACCCTGTGAAATGGCGCCTAGTCTGTGCAATGCTGTACCCTACGCTAATACTCAACTAGTGAATGGTAGCGTTCAAAACATTCACCAATGCAAAGACCAGGATTGTCAGGACAGGAGGGACAATAATAGCGGGTGTCACGCCTATATCCGCGCTTGCTGCAGACACGACATCTTTTTTGGGGGGTTCGTTGGGTAGGGGTACTCGGGAGGACATAAAAATGCCTCTCATGCAGCCGACTGCATTTGGTTGGGGATGTGAATGGGGGAAGTACGGGCGCTGCAGAAGCGGTGGGTTCCCAATTAGGATTGGCGAATGCAGCAGGAAGGGCACTATGGGCACGACGGGCCTGTGTTTGTCTTTTTGGTGGCGGCGGGACACTACTTGTGCTTGCCACCTCACCAGCTTGAACTGCACTTATGGGACTCGCCACGTCACCACGTGTTACTGCAGTGCTGGTTTGACTACGACCGGGGTGTACTAGGCCGCTGGCGCTTGCCAGTTCACCAAAACACTACCAAAAAACTGTTAGCGATCGCAGGGATCAGGCCTGACTCTGCGAACGCTGCAGTTATGCGTTTAGTGTTTTGTAAGTGACAGTGATCGATCGATACTGCACTTGGGTGGGCTGGGCTGGGCCGGGCGGAGGGGCAAAACGCAGGTGCTAGCAGGTATCTGGGCTGATCCCGCTAACACTGCGTTTTTGGGAACCCTAAACTGCTGGTGACGCTAGTATAGATCTGATCGGATCAGATATTGATGCGATCAGATACTATACCACTAAGGGAGGTGTACGGTGCGTGCGTGGGTGTTAGCGGTACTGGCGCTAATCTGACGCTGCCTGGGGCTGGTGCTTGCCAGTTCACCAAAATACTACCAAAAAAACTGTTAGCGATCGCAGGGATCAGGCCTGACTCTGTGAACGCTGCAGTTATGCGTTTAGTGTTTTGTAAGTGTCAGTGATCGATCGATACTGCACTTGGGTGGGCTGGGCTGGGCTGGGCGGAGGGGCAAAACGCAGGTGCTAGCAGGTATCTGGGCTGATCCCGCTAACACTGCGTTTTTGGGAACCCTAAACTGCTGGGGACGCTAGTATAGATCTGATCGGATCAGATATTGATCCGTACAGATACTATACCACTAAGGGAGGCGTATGCTGCGTGCGTGGGTGTTAGCGGTACTGGCGCTAACCTGACGCCTGGGGCTGGTGCTTGCCAGTTCACCAAAATGCTACCAAAAAAACTGTTAGCGATCGCAGGGATCAGGCCTGACTCTGCGAACGCTGCAGTTATGCGTTTAGTGTTTTGTAAGTGACAGTGATCGATCGATACTGCACTTGGGTGGGCTGGGCTGGGCCGGGCGGAGGCACAAAACGCAGGTGCTAGCGGGTATCTGGGCTGATCCCGCTAACACTGCGTTTTCGGGAACCCTAAACTGCTGGGGACGCTAGTATAGATCTGATCGGATCAGATATTGATCCGATCAGATACTATACCACTAAGGGAGGCGCATGCTGCGTGCGTGGGTGTTAGCGGTACTGGCGCTAATCTGACGCTGCCTGGGGCGACGCATATCACCGCCAGGCGATCGGGGGGCTAAACCTTTATTCGGTAATAAACGGCAGGTTCCCTGACACTATAAAAAATAAACAAACTAACCAGCGTCAACCGTAACGGTTATACGGTGATCAGTGGTGAAAGGGTTAACTAGGGGGCAATCAAGGGGTTAAAACATTTATTAGGTAGTATATGGGGGTCCCTGACGCTATAAAACGCTGACGGCGAACCTAAATATTTACCTCACTAACTAGCGTCACCAGCGACACTAATACAGCGATCAGAAAAATGATCGCTTAGCGACACTGGTGACAGGGGGTGATCAAGGGGTTAAAACTTTATTAGGGGGGGTTAGGGGGGAATCCTAGACCTAAAGGGGGGTAATACTAACTGTCCCAACACTGTCACTGTCACAAACTGACACTATGCAGTAATCAGAAAAAAAAAAAAAAAAACTGCTGGTGTCAGTTTGTGACAGGGGGGGGGGGGGTGATTGGGGGGGGATCGGGGGGCGATCGGGGGGGGGATCGGGGTGATTTGTGTGCCTGGCATGTTCTACTGTGTGTGTAGTGTTTGGTGCACTCACAGTGAAGTCTTCTCTCCTCGGGCCGGAACGGAAATTACCGAGCCGAGGAGAGATGACATCATTTCCTTTGCTGCTGTTTAGCATACAGCAGCAAAGGAATGATTCCATTGGCCGGCGGCGATCGCGAGGGGGGGGCCACGAACGGATGGTCTCCCCCTCATCACCGATCGCCGCTGGACAAAAGACGACCGCCTCGGGCACCGGGTGGGGGTCCGATCGGACCCCCCACCCGCGGAAGGCAAATCACGTACATGTACGTGATTTTGCCTGTCCGTGCCACTTTGCCGACGTACATCGGCGTGAGGCGGTCGTCAAGTGGTTAACCAAATCTGCAAAATTATTTAAATAAATTAGACTTACAGTGAGGGAAAAAAGTATTTGATCCCCCGCTGATTTTGTACGTTTGCCCACTGACAAAGAAATGATCAGTCTATAAGTTTAATGGTAGGTTTATTTTAACAGTGAGAAACAGAATAAAAACAAAATAATCCAGAAAAACGCATATTACAAAAGTTATAAATTGATTTGCAGTTTAATGAGTGACATTAGTTTTTGACCACTTCACAAACATGACTTAGTACTTGGTGACAAAACTCTTATTGGCAATCACAGAGGTCAGACGTTTCTTGTAATTGGCCACCAGGTTTGCACACATCTCAGGAGGGATTTTGGCCCACTCCTCTTTGCAGATCCTCTCCAAGTCACTAAGGTTTTGAGGCTGATGTTTGGTAACTCGAACCTTCAGCTCCCTCCACATATTTTCTATGGCATTAAGGCCTGGAGACTAGCTAGGCCACTCCAGGACCTTAATGTGCTTCTTCTTGAGCCACTCTTTTGTTGCTTTGGCCCTGTGTTTTGGGTCATTTTCATGCTGGAATACCCATCCACGACCGATTTTCAATGCCCTGGCAAGGAGGTTCTCACCCAAAATTTGACGGCATATGGCCCCGTCCATCATCACTTTTATACAGGTAACAAGCTGAGATTAGGAGCACTCCCTTTAAGAGAGTGCTCCTAATCTCAGCTGTATAGACGATACCTGGGAGCCAGAAATATTGCTGATTGATAGGGGATCAAATATTTATTTCACTCATTAACCACTTGTCGATGCCTACGTAAACAAGGCATTTCCCCATTCTGCCTTGTGTCATGACAGACATCACTGCTCCCTGTCATCGGTCACAGTGATCGCTGTCATGTGAGTTGAAGCCCATCCCCCCACAGTTATAATCACTCCCTAGGACACACTTAACCCCTTCATCGCCCCCTAGTGGTTAACCCCTTCCCTGCCAGTGTCATTTACACAGTAATCAGTGCATTTTTATAGCACTGATCGCTGTATAAATGACAATGGTCCCAAAATAGTGTCAAAAGTGTTCCGATGTGTTTGCCATAATGTTTCAGTCCCGATAAAAATCACAGGTCACCACCATTAGTAATAAAAAAAAAAAATACAATAAAAATGCCATAAAACTATCCCCTATTTTGTAGACGCTATAACTTTTGTGCAAAAGCAAATACGTTTAGTGCGATTTTTTTTACCAAAAATATGTAGAAGAATACATATCGACCTAAACTGAGGGAAAAAAATGTTTTTTTATATATTTTTGGGGTATATTTATTATAGCAGAAAGTAAAAAATAATGCTTTTTTTTTTTAATTGTCGTTCTTTATTTGTTTATAGCGCAAAAAATAAAAACCACAGAGGTGATCAAATACAACCAAAAGAAATCTCTATTTGTGGGAAAAAAAGGACGTCCATCTTGTTTGGGTGCAACGTCGCACGACTGGGCAATTGTCAGTTGAAGGGACGCAGTGCCGAATCGCAAAAAGTGTTCTGGTCAGGAAGGGGGTAAAATCTTCCGGGGCTGATGCGGTTAAAATGCAAATCAATTTATAACATTTTTTAAATGCATTTTTCTGGATATTTTTGTTGTTATTCTGTCTCTCACTGTTAAAATAAACCTACCATTAAAATTATAGACTGATCATTTCTTTGTCAGTGGGCAAATGTACAAAATCAGCAGGGGATCAAATACTTTTTTCCCCCACTGTAGAAGTTTGATGTTGAAGAATGTATACATCATGCAACTTTCAATAGCCATAGACTGTAAATACAAAACTAAGCACAATCTACTAATCTTATAGATAGCTGCATGAAAAGACCTCTAAGAAAAAAATATCTTAGTGAAATTACAGTGGACTAAAATGAAACCATTTCA
This sequence comes from Lithobates clamitans, assembly GCA_037952925.1. NCBI lineage: Eukaryota > Metazoa > Chordata > Amphibia > Anura > Ranidae > Lithobates > Lithobates clamitans. Next base: position 2,154,254 of record JBBGZY010000755.1, read on the forward strand.
AAATGTACCTTATGAAGTATGCTCCTATGCTACATATTTTGAGGTCATGTGAGCATTCATTGTCTTCTTTCAGGTGATTTTTTTTAGTCTGAATTCTTAACTTAAAAAGTGCCTTACTATTGCTCTCAGCCTCCTCCAACTCTCCAAATTCATATTTTTTGCCGTTGTAATCTGATGTTCATTCTCCATGGTCTCACTGTATGTAGGAACACAGTCACCATCTCTTTTGCTCGCTCCTGAGATGGACCAAGGACAAAGGTCTATGAACTATGCAATTTGTAGTGTGCATAGAGCAGTGCAAATGACTACAATCAACGTACACTGCTCATTGCAAACAGATGTAAGTGAGGGGAAACAGAGAGGTCTCTAAGCTCACATTTGTTCGAACACGCAAACACTCTTAAAGTCTAGGGGACATGAACACGAAAAATCAAAAGTGCTAATTTTACAGGCTTATATGCAAGTTATTGTCATAAAAAGTGTTTGGGGACCTGGGTCCTGCCCCAGGGGACATGTATCAATGCAAAAAAAGTTTTAAAAACGGACGGTTTTTCTGGAACAGTGATTTTAATAATATTTAAAGTGAAACAATAAAAGTGAAATATTCCTTTACATTTTGTACCTGGGGGGTGTCTATATTATGCCTGTAAAGTGGCGCATGTTTCCTAAAGGACATAACCAGGTGACCCTGCCCCCTCTGATGCTACGGGGAAGCCATAGGGATATTCCTGTGTGTCAGAGGGGGCGGGGTCACCCGGGGACGTCCCGTGTGGCCCCGCCCTCAGTTATAAAAGAACTGTCACCTGAGAGGACGGTCATTATGGTGGGTGCCTCCCATGGAGGTGGATCGGTGGCCAAGAGCAGCTTTTTTTTTTTTTCAGTCTATCGGAGCGAGAGAAGAAGTAGATGAATGGACTTCGTGAGACAGTTTAATTTTTTTTATTTTTTAATAAAGGACTTGTCTCCAAGTCATGTCATGTCATTTTTACCATTTTCACAATTTTTTTGTGAAATGGTAGGGGTACATTTGTATCCCGTTACCATTTCACATGGGGGGGCGGGATCTGGGGGTCCTCTTGTTAAAGGGGGCTTCCAGATTCCGATAAGCCCCCTGCCCGCAGACCCCCACAACCACCGAGCAAGGGTTGTGGGGATGAGGCCCTTGTCCCCATCAACATGGGGACAAGGTGCTTTGGGGGGCTACCCCAAAGCACCCTCCCCATGTTGAGGGCATGTGGCCTGGTACAGTTCAGGAGGGGGGTGCACTCTTGCCCCCCCTCTTTTCCTGCGGCCTGCCAGGTTGCTTGCTCGCTCGGATAAGGGTCTGGTATGGATTTTTGGGGGGACCCCCACGCCATTTTTTTTATTTTTGGCACGGGGTTCCCCTTAAAATCCATACTAGACCTGAAAGGTCTGGTATGAATTTTGAGGGGGACCCCCACACCATTTTTCTTTTAATTTTGATGAGGGGTTCCCCTTAATATCCACACCAGACCTGAAGGGCCTGGTATCGAATTTGGGGGACCCCCATGCAATTTTTTTTATTTTGGTTCGGAGTTCCCCTTAATATTCATAAAAGACCCAAAGGGTCTGGTAATGGACTGCGGGGGAATCCAATGCCGTTTCAATGACTTTTATGTGTAACTGTATTGCTGGGACAATTTATTATAGCCGTGACTTTTAAATGACTTTTTTTCCTTTAGAAATGTCATTTTACTCTCGGACTGTTCTAAACATGGGAAACGTGCGCCACTTTACGCGCATACTATAGACACCCCCAGGTTACGAAATTTAAAGGAATATTTCACTTTTATTGTTTCACTTTAAGCATGATTAAAATCACTGCTCCCGAAAAAACTTTTTTGAAACTTTTTTTTGCATTGATCCATGTCCCCTGGGGCAGGACTTAGGTCCCCAAACACTTTTTATGACAATACCATGCATATAAGCCTTTAGAATGAGCACTTTTGATTTCTCTCATAGACTTTTAAAGGGTGTTCTGCGACTTTCGAATTTGCCGCGAACACCCCAAATTATTCGCTATACGGTGAACAGGTGAACACCTGATGTGAACATTGGGCTCATCCCTAGTATCGATCTGATTAATATAGTTTTATGTTAACTGTAAAATGCTGTGAAAAACAGATGGATTATAAACCTCGAACAAGGCCAGACAATGTCACTAACATTTAATATAAAGCTCAAACAGGATAAACAGGATATGTTTATATTTGAAGCTCTTCGGTATTGTTAGCGAGATGCTCAGATTTAGGACAAGCTGCCACAGCGACTGCGTAACAATGGCCATTAGCATGCCTGATATACACAGCATCCATCAGATGACAGGGCAGCTAGTGCTAGTCTGTCTATTGATTATAGATGGTGATTTGCTGAAACATGTGAAACCAGCACAGCAGGCACCTTTTACTGCTACAAATTGCAGCTTTATTTCTTCTGGCTTATATTTCTCTTGCCTAATTTGTTGGAATGTTATGGTTGGCCATAAATTTGAGGAAAAACTAGGCATTATACATGTATAACATTGATCAGGAACCACCATTGCTCGTGTGGTTAAAGCTAAAGCATCTTTAGCCTTCCTCATTTTTAACTAACCAGCCTTTTATCTTTTAAGGCCTTGAAGGATACAAGGTCAAGCAATGTCAGTGTATTAGAATGTACCCTGTTCTCTTTGCATTGTTTCCTTTGTGTGAAATACCTGTTACCCTTCCAATCTCCCAGCTTTCCAATTTAAAACTGACCATGCCAGGGCATGGAAGCACATCCATCCTATAAATTATGAAGTATAAATGCCCAGCGCTGTCTACCCTTGTGTCTTTAAATTGGTGTAATGCTTAAACAAAATAATATTACAGATTTTTTCCTACAATGTGAATCAATATAGCAAACAAATTAATTAATTATATTTTCTCATACAAAGTAAAAAAATTATTATTTGATACAAAAATCCCTAAATATTTGATCCGAGTTCTATATATCCGAGAATAATCCTTTAATCCATCCAAGTGTGGTCAGCTTTCTACTTAAGAACAGCGCGCACAGCCTGCCTGTACGCCAGTGGTCAGACTTGTGCTGACACACCCCTGAACAGCTAATCACTGGGAAGTTCAGTGTCCTGCTGTTTCTCTGCCTCCAGCTGACATGCCCTCCATGCACAGCTCTTCAGAGTGTATTTCTGTCTCTGCATTTTTCAGTAGACTGTGGCTTTGCTCTGTTCAGGAAACTGCTGCCGTACCCCCCTCCCTCCCCCCATCATCACAAGGAGTCTCCACACTTATCTCTTCAAGCCCCTTATGCAGCTGAGAACAGAAATCAATCAATCAGCTTTAAAACAGAATGAAAAGGTATTAGGAATTTTTGTATGTATATAAAAACACAACAATTTTACCTTGCATTTCTATTTAAAAATGAATGGGTAAAGGTTTTCATGCTACAGCATTGTAGCTAAGCCTCAAATGTAAATGCAGAACAATTGTCAATTGTGGGCTGGTAGCTGATTTGAAATGCTGCTCGAATTTAGTCACTTAGTGACTGTGCTGCCACATGCCATAAAATTAGTGCATTAGAGGCTCCTTAGAAAATAACTATATTTTCTTAGTGAGAGCACTCCTAAAAAACAAAACAAAACAGTATCACTGTAACCTAATCTCCCATCCAACATGGCCATAGAAGGAGATCCAACAAGGTCATGAAACATTGTTATTCATCCTTTAAGAAGAAGAAAAGCTGCTTTAAGGTCTGGCATGTGGGCAGCTCCTGCTTTAGGTTACCTGGACAGTGCTATTGATATTGTAACTGGGGGAACCTAATTTATGGTAAGATGTTGTAAGGTTGTGTAGACTAGTTATGTAGAATCATAAGGGCTCATTCACAAGTGTGTCAATACCCTGTGTTTACAGCTGTATTCCAAGAGTGAAAAAAGGGGATATGGGGAGCGCTAAATAAAAGTGAAAAATCATATATATAAGAATTAAATTGCATATTTTAGGTATAAAAAAATAAAGATATACACACCCAGTGCTGACCACAAATGATAAATTCTAGTGTATAACAACCAGCCTACCTATGTGAATCAAGTGAATAAATTACTAGGACTAAAACCAATAAAGATGATAATGTACGGTGATTGTTGAACAACCATAAGACAAATGAGTGATATAAATAATGATAATTCAAATAAACATAATGAAAAATAGCAATAAATATATAAAAAGTCCATCAAAGGTGAAGAAATATTTGAAGTGAAATCCTGGTCTGAATCATGACATCAAAGCCTGAACAGCAGAATCCCTTCACCATCACTGAAACACACCAATGGAAACGGGTGTCAACTTATTGGTTTTAGTCCTAGTAATTTATTCGCTTGATTCACATAGGTAGGCTTGTTATTATACACTAGAATTTATCATTTGTGGTCAGCACTGGGTGTGTATATCTTTATTTTTTATACCTAAAATATACAATTTAATTCTTATATATATGATTTTTCACTTTTATTTAGCGCTCCCCATATCCCCTTTTTTCACTTATGCACTGATGATTCTTTCATCCAGTTAGGGTGTAGCTGCTTTAATTTATCCAAATTTATTTTACACTTTTTGGCGCGTAATTGTTCACTATTTTTTACCTGTATTCCAAGAGTGCAGCAACTTTGCAAAAAGTTCAGGGACACTATGAGCTACGTCCAACTAGATGCATGTCACATCCAGGACCTGTTCCTATTACTTATATGTGACAGGTTTTTTATACTCTGGCTGTGAGAGGAGAGAATAACACACAGAAGCTATACCTGAATAAGTTCACATAATACAAAGGCATCTGTGAATAGGCAGAATGAGGGGAGGGGTGGGCATAGCAGTTCCAGCAACCCTTCTCTTGAAGGAAACCACAGTGAGCACTTTCGGAGCTCCGGAAGTTATCTTCCTGGAGCACAATAAACCTAACAGAGTTAGGCCCCATTCACACGTGAGCATTTTGTAGCTTGAAGCCTCAAGCTACAAAACGCTGGAGGGGGAAAAATCAATTATTCTCTATGGAGATGGTTCACATCTCCACTCCAAAACGCCTGAAGCCAGAAGCTCCAAAATTCCTAAAGCTCCAACAAGTTCTGGAACTTTTTTTCTAGGCAGATTTGGGCGTTTTTCTGCTTTTTACATTGGTGACCTTATGACCTGTACAAAATTGCGGCAAAAACGCGTCAAAATCTACCGTAAGTAAGCCACTGCGAAAATCGTGGCAAAAATTGCACAACTTTCTGCCTGACAACGCTACGCTCAGGTGTGAATGGGGCCTAAAGTCTAGGAGGAGGCAAGCACCTTGTAACATATAACTCATGGTATGCCTGCAGTTTTTACAAACTAGCTGAATTACGGGAAATCAGATTTAAGCAGCATTTAAGCAATATTTTTAAAGGCTCATAACTGCCCTTTAATGCCTTCCATGAATATTACAATGGGCACTACACAGTGCAGTAAAGACAGGACTGGAATTGCTGTGTTGTGTTATGTTAAAAATTAGGCAACATGTTGCTTTCATGATGCATCAATGTTTGCCAGCTTCCTTCATTTATTTCAATAGAAACGCACTATAAACAGACTTTAACCTCACCTATAGCATTTATAGCATCCTACTGAATCATTTATAAAGTGTTAGCTGGTGCTGGAGGAGAGACAGTGGAGGTTCCTGTGTCCCAGAATGCACTGGGAAATAACAGAGGACTAGGAGAGAGCAGCTTCAAAGCAAATGCATCAACCAGCCAACAATACTGACAGTGCCAGGTAGAAATAGTGGCATTGAGCATTATTGCAAGTGGCAAAGCTTTTTCAAGTTTCAAGTTTGCAAGTTTCGGTGCCTGCAAGTGACCGTGACAATGTTTCCACGGTCATCTTGAACTAGATCAAGCTAAGTATAAAAATCCATCTTGCAGAGAATTCACAAAAATGCCTGCTATCACTCAACCTAAATACACCTCAAAGCTTAAAAATCCCTCTACATCACTTCTAAGGATGAGCCGAACACCCCCCGGTTCGGTTCGCACCAGAACTTGTGAACAGGCAAAAAATTCAGATGAACACACGAACACCATTAAAGTTTATTGGACATGAACATGAAAATTCAAAAGTGCTAATTTTAAGGGCTTATATGCAAGGTATTGTCATAAATGCAGGAAGCCTATGCAGGAAGCCTATTTAAAATGGTTATATATTTGATGTAATAGTTTTGTATGCTAAATATAATGAAGAAGAATCAAATAACCTTGCTCTAGTTTACTAAAAGAATAAAGAAACATTTTTTTTTTGATCTTTAGGCAGATACAGTATATAAAAATCCACGTATTCCTTTAAAATAATTAAATGTTTTTTACATACAAACAGCTTTGGTACCTGTAGCTGACCTTTTATCAGCCTCTTGTCATCCTCTGTTCAGCAGCAATCACACTAGGAAAGGGAAAGTTAGCACAGGCATTGAGACTCTTCTGCATGCACTTGTGCTGATTGGGAACACACAGATAGGAAGAGAGCAGAGTGAAAAGAGTAGATGATTTATATGTGTGTTGCTGCTTTGTCATTGTCTATTCAGCAGGCTGAAGGTGAGGATACCCCACTGCTTTTCCTAATTCTAACAGAGAAAGTGATGTCTCCCCCCAGGCTATGCTATGGTATAGAAATCACAAACATGGCTGGATAGAATTGTACTTCCTTCCGAAGATAAGATAGTCTGCTTATATAAATTTGTTTTTAGATGTTTTGCCTAGAGTTCAGGTTTTAAAAAACAAGTTACTCTGCAACTGGGGATGAGCAAAATGAAGCATTTGCACTTTGCTGAAATTTCTGTGAAAATTTGGAAATTTTAGCAAAATTGGTTATTTTGGCAGAATGCAGGAGATTTTTGGTGTTTTTTTTTAAAGACTTGAATCCCTTAAGCAGGCCATAGATGGTGCAAATTCCTTTCCTGGAAAGAAATTTGCACGATTACCCCATCAACACAGACAGTGCTAACAAGGGAATCCTGCTGAGACAATTGATTTACTAATATTGGAGAGTGCAAAATCTGGTGTAGATCTACAAAGAAACCAATTGGGTCCAGGTTTCTTCATCAAAGCTTGATTGAAGAAGCTGAAATAAGAAGCTGATTGGCTAGCATGCACGTTTTATTAAATCAACCCCTTTGTATTCTACCACCACGCCATAAGAAGTCAGTCAATATTGCTAGTGGCTATAGCAGCTGCTCTTGATAATCGCAAATAAATCTGGCAGGCTGGTTTTACCCAACTTGATTGATCGATCAACTTGCTACATTCAGCCTGTCCATACACGGTTCGAATCTCAGCTAATTCCTGTTGAACTGGCTGATACTCAAACCTTCTATGGACGGCTTTAAAACTTTTTTTCCCTATAACACCCTTGGTTCCCAGAATTTTTTTTTTTAGGTTTTTTCTACCCCGACATATTAACATCGTTTTTCTTGGGACCGATAGGGATTTAATTAGATAACATATTTTGATACATTTCATTTTTTTCTGGATTTTATCTAAAAAGCAAAAGTTAAAAATGTTTAAAAATAATTTGCCTGTAATTTTTCCCAGTGCAACATAAGTGTGATTTTTATGTAACATTACAAAAAGTAAAACTCAAAGTGAATCTTTGCATTTTACTTTGGAACAGCATTATTCCCCTTTCAATGCTACATTGAGATGCAGGTTTACATATACAGAATTACATATTTCATGGTATTTCATGTAGATAAGGTCAGGATGGCGAGAACACACATTAGCACAATCTGGACTTTTTTACAAATGTGCGATCACAGAAATTCCGAATTACATTGTGTATACCCATGTTAGTATTTCAGGCTTAGACAGTAAAGGCTTATGTCATTCAGATCATGAGAGTTTTAGGAAGCCTAAGATAAGTCTATGGAAGGATTTTGTTTTTAAATGTAATATACTATATATATATATATATATATATATATATATATATATATATATATATATATATATATATATATATATATATATATATATATATATATACAGTATATATAAATGAAGAGAAACCATATCAGCACTCATTCCATATTAATTGATTGATTATTAAATCATTCATAAATGAATATATTGGGCATTCAAGTGCTAAATATTTTATATTTTTTTAATTTTATCATTTCTTTTCATTGGTGGGGGGGGGGGGTTCTGGATCTGTTGGTGACTTGATATAGTAACGGATCACTTCTTTAACTGAAATTACCAGCCAGCAGTTCCATCCCACATGTTTTCAGGGACCTGCTAATTCCCAGAGTCATTTTAAAAAGGCACTAAGATGAATAGATATTTGTGCTGTTTGGAAATGGCATTTGGGACCCTAGTGTTTAAAAGTACGGTAAGCTTTAAATGACACATTTTATGGAAGCTCCTTTAAATTATTTTTGTTATTTTTTCCTTTTATATTGTAACTTTTTTACACTTATTATCATTTCTTACTTTAACGTTTGTGAAAGTATTTCTTTCTAGGTGAACATCCACTGCACCTAGAATTAAATATATTGACAGCTGTCACTGACATGATTTTGTTTATCAACAAAACCATGTGATCTTCATGTTAATTAAAAATCATCACTATTGTTAGCTGTGAGGGTCACAGCTGTTCCTTCTTGGATATACAATACCCCACCATAATAGTTTTTCAGGTTCTTTCAAATTATATTGAGATATTTTTGGTATAACAAAAAAGTAAAGTGCGGTCACCCATAGTAACCAGCCAAATAAATTTTTACTAAAATCAGTCCGGTAAAATATGATTTGATTCTAAGAGTACATCACTTTGCTATTTGTTGCTTGTACTGGTTTAAAGATTATTCATTCTTCATTAACATGAAGATGTTTAAATCAAGTTAAAATGTTATGTGGAGTGCTAGTTACCCAATCAGCATTTAGACGTTTTGTGTTTTCACACAAAGGAAACATTTTTTTTTAATTGGCTTTTAAGTAATACTGCATAATTCTTCTTGCCTTGTAAAATGTTCCCTTATCAAAGGCTGATCCTAGCATTATTTTTATAACTATTCCAATTGAACAGCAAAAAGACTCTGCTTTTTACTCTGCTTAAAAACTCTAATTGTTGACTATATGTATATTTATACATTTAATATTTACAATAAAATGTAACATTTTTGTGACTATTTATTTTAGAAATATTGGGTCATGGCCCATATGTAACCTATTTTGTACATTGAATACATTTCTGCACTTTTGGTTATTTTATTATGTTGACTAAAAAATTCACTGCTTTCTCACACGTAAGTGAGTAAAGTAATATCAATAAATGAATAACTAAAGAACATGGATGTACATTATAGTCAGTGCAACAGGAAAAATATAGCATTTTATGTAAATTAGTGAGTAAACATGAAAGTTATGTTGTTGCAGATGAGATGTGTGAAATTTAGATTGTAAGCTCTAATGAGCAGGGCCCTCTGATTCCTCTTGTACCAAATTGTAATGTAGCTGTAAAGTCTGCCCTCATGTTGTAAAGCGCTGCACAAACTGTTGGCGCTATATAAAACCTGTATAATAATAATAATAATAATAAAAAAAATAAATACATTTATATGGAATTTTGATGATACGTTACTAAGCTTGAAGAAGTGATACAATTCACATGAGCAATATTTGTTTTTGGTTTAAAGTGTATGTAAACCTTAGCAACTAACTTTTCATATGTTTGTGTTAAAAAATGAATTTTGTCATATTTGTTTGATAAGTGCAAAAAAAATAAATAAAATGTTTGGGATAGAGCAAGGGAGGGTTGGAACTTATGGCAATCTTGAATTTGGAGATAGATCTTTTTCCATCTAATTGTTGCAAAATCATAACTCATATCTTGTTAGCTGCTAAACTACTTACAACATGACGATGGAGACATATTCTATCGTCCAATGTATCAGAAGTTATTGAGTTTGCTAGCTAAAAAACAAAGGAGATGAAAAATATTTAACCAACGCTGGAAACTTTGGAATTTTGGGATTGCAAAGGACTTAAAGCCAGTGGCGTACCAAGAGGGGTGCGGGGGGGGGGCGGTCCGCTCCGGGTGACACACATTGGGGGGTGTCAGGCACTGCTCAGGGACCCCAGGTGCATGTGGGGCCCCTGCACTTTCCCTTTAATCGCAGCTTTGCAAAAAGTTGATTGGATCAGCACAGAGCCCAGCCGTGTTGGGGAGGCTGTCTGTAACTCCCCTGTCATCTCATCAAGTTAGGCTGTCCGTCGAGGATGTTCACGATCTCCCGAGGCAGCTGCAGTTGGTAGGTGGGGTCAGGGTGTTGCTGCCTCCTCCACTCCTCCTACAGACTCCTCCCATCAGACAGAAGAAAGAGGAGGAGAGACCACAGCAGCCTGGGAATCTTCATCACCTGACATGCTGTAAGTGACTGAGCAGTGCACACTGTCACTACATTCAGACCTAACCTGTCTCTATATCACCCTAACCTAGCTTTATACATCACCCTAACCTGGCACTATATACCACCCTATCCTTTCTCTATATACCACCCTAACCTGGCTCTATATACCACCCTAACCTAGCTCTATATACCACCCTAACCTGTCTCTATATACCACCCTAACCTGTCTCTATATATCACAATAACTTGGCTCTATATCCCACACTAATCTGTCTCTATATATCACCATAACCTGGCTCTATATACCACTCTAACCTGTCTCTATATACCACCCTAACCTGGCTCTATATACCACCCTAACCTGTCTCTATATATCACAATAACCTGGCTCTATATTCCACCCTAACCTGGCTCTATATCACCTAACATGGCACTATATCACCCTAACCTTGCACTATATTACCCTAACCTGGCACTATATCACCCTAACCTGGCACTATATACCACCCTAACCTGGCACTATATCACCTAACCTGCTAGTATACTACCCTAACGTCAGTTGACGTCAATGTGTGGTGCGCTGCCTGCCCATCTGGGGGGTAGCCAGATATAGGATCCACCCTGGGTGCCAAATGCTGTAGGTACGCCCCTGCTTAAAGCCCTGTATTTCTGTTTGATAATGTACAGATTTCTTATGTCACTCTTCTGTGTACAATACACACTGTTAGACCTACAGTTTGTTGGACTGTTTAACTGTTTTTCCATATAATCTACATGCCGTTCTAAAACCTGAAATTGCTTTCCTGTTATATTGATACAGGGCCGGGGGGGGGGGGTTGGCTTATTTTTTTTGCTGTATCTTTGTATACTTGTATCACCTGTTTGATATAAATAAAAATGAATGAAAATAAATCCAATTTGAATTAAAATAATGATGGATAGTTAATTTTAATTTTTTATTTTGCTTTATATTATTCTTCTCTTTTTTTATCTATGAGACAAATATTTCCAAGGTCTTTGTAAAATACTCACTGTATCTAGACAATGCAAGGTTCCTTTTGGTGATAAATGATCTTGCAAGCCTTAAACCTAGTACACATTGCTAGTTTTTTTTTCCGTTCAACCCAGCCGGAAATGAAAAAAAAAAAACTGACAGCTCAGGTTGGAGTCACTGTACTAATGACCCAATGTTAGTACAACAATCTCCCCGGCTGTTCTATTGTGTTCTAACAGGGGGATGCTGCCCCGCCCCTGCCAGAACACTCTAGTCAGCGTTCTCCGCCATTGGCGGAGAGCGCTGATCAGATGCCAATTGCCAGACCTTTTTCGGTCAACTCTCTTTGACAGAAGCCAGCCGAAAGGCCAAATTTTGTCGGACTGGCTGCCGTACGGGCTGAATGTTGCCTGGTTTTTTATTGAACGGACCATTGCCACCCGACATTCAGCCAGTGTATATGGAACTTAAAGGTGGCCATAGATAAGCAGATGTGTCATCGAGAATAATTAGGGATGAGACATCAGTCTATATCTGCTCTGAACAGCTACTGTATTGCCAGAATCTTCTTCACTGCTCTATTAACAGATGGAGTCACATGCACAGTAAAATCTTTGATCCTTGTTCCTCACAGAAAAGGGACGACTATTGTTAAAAAGGTTTTCCAATATGACGGAAAGTGTAGTCGTATGATGAATCCGTTGAATCACTTGCTATTATCATGCAGTGTAAGTCCATCCCCAGTGCTGCAGTATGGTAAGACTTGTTTTATTTTTCTGCTCTCGCTGTAATTATATATTTGATTGTTTTAGAGATAATGTGAGCAAAAATTGATGTTTAAATAGGTTTTACTTTATATGTAATTAGTTCATTAAAGGCCAAAGTCTCAAAGCGAAATCCCAAGTTTAATCATAACCAAAGACATTAAACGGTTGAATAATAATACATCAAAGTCATTTTAACAGTAGCTTTTTATTATTTAACAATGCTTTTTACCTTCTGCTGACTTTCATTTGCGGTGCTAAAATGTGCTTTTGACTATTTTTGATAAATACTGTACACTGGGCATCTTTCCTGCCAAACCCAGAGAAGAGAGAGCTCCCCAAATAGTTTGTAGCAATCATTTCTGTTTTGCACAAAGGGGATAAAAGTAAGTATCTGACTGGTTGCTATGGAAACACAAACACCTTTTCTCAAAAGTTTAAATATAAGCCACATTATTTTTTTTTCTGTATCCACCCTGTAGTTTGTAACTTTCAGCTGAATAGAAGAAGGACATTTACTTGTAGAGATGGAAAAAGGAACAGAAACAAAAGTGTTGCCAAAAGTAACTAAGCAGACTCCTTGTTTCATTTTACTGTATGATAAAACATATAACTTGATTGTGTTTAATTGTTTTTGACCTTTAATACATTGTGTCAATAGTGCTAGAAGAAGAAAAAATGTAAAACAATTTGAATGGGTATACTGATTTAGATAGTTTGCCAGGTCATCAAAATGTATACATTTACTTACCATTAAAAGGTAAGATGAAAAAAATAAAAAATAAAGACTGGCATCTAAACTGCAAAAACACGATACAGCAAATCATTTCTTGAGTTTTGTTCTGCCAACAAACACAGGCAGATATGTACCAAAACTACAAGTCAAAGCTTGGAAATCTGAACAATTTTTATCACATTTAGACAGGTACTTTGAACTGACTGATTTTTTTAGCGGTTAGCACTGTGAAAAACGAAACATCGAAACAGAAAGATCACCTTTCATTTTCCACTTTTTATCTCAATTACAAATCTTTATTCCATTTTTTTATCAAACATGGTATCACACATGTGATGTGTAGTTCAGCAACAGCTGGAGGGCCGTAGTTTGAAGATCCCTGCTCTAAACCATTCCAATAAATATTGTTTTATAACCCATCTGGGAGTACACATTTGTTAAAGGCATTTTGTCAATGTATTACTTCAGTTAGATTGTCCCTATGTGTCAAGGGACAAAACAATTCTAGACCACACAGCATCCAATGCATGCCATGTCATGCTCTCTGTGTTGCATCACAAATGTGGGAGTGCTAACGTGGTGAAAGACATCATCCAGCTGCATTAGTGCACTATCTGTGTCAGCGAATGCTCTGCTTTCTTGTGTCCGTGTCAAATCTAACTATTGTATTGCTCTCACCTGCACCAGCGGTAGACTGAAAGACCTGGGGATTCTGGGATATTTAGTTTGCTTCACATGAAGTGTCATGACTCACACTACAGACAGAGGTGATGCATTGACCCTTGCAGTGCCATGCCATGTGCCTCATTTTTAACACAAAAGAATGCTTTAAAGACAATATTTGTTACTACCTATGTATACTTCTTAAGTATGTGTTTATATTACCCAACTGTTCATTAAACATTGCCTATTCTGATGCAAAGGTATATGGAGCAAAAGTGCTTGCACTGCTATGAAGTGGAGTCCTACATGAATATTAGATGTTATGCAACATTTCATAGTCAATTTATTTGCCTTACACCTCCACTACCTCTACTGTAAAGTCCTTACTATGTTAACTCAAGTGTTAACAAGGAAGGATGTATCGTCTTGACATGTATGGAAAGTGAGGTCTCTTGAGCTACCACGCACTGTTTGTAAGACCTTCAGAGCAGTTGCGCATGGCAACCAATCAGAGTCTTTTATTTTCAAAGCTTAACTGAACAAGCTAAAGAATCTAATTGGTTGTATATACAGTGTTGGCACCTCAATGTGTTATTTAAACAGACAACCTGATCCTGCTATAGATGCAGCAAAAAAGGGTAAGGTTGATGTTCGTTCTGCTAATTCAGAATCACCTAGCTTTGATGCTGGGGTTTTGCTCCAGTTTTCAAAAATGCACCACTCAGAATAAAATTATTATTTACAGTCGTTCCGCCAGGCTGACAGCTTCCCGTTTCTCACTAAAAAAGCTTTATTTATAAAACATACAGAATTCTATTTTATTTATAATAATTTTTTAAATGATATTTACTGAAAAACGTATTCACTCAGAATAAATGCTACTTTATTCAAATTAGCACATGATGGATTATGATTAGTTGTTATAGGTTACTGTGCTTAAGAATTAGAACTTTGGTTTAGAGGCCTATGCCCTTAGGTGTACGGCACCGTTACGCATCCAGGACCTGTATGGTCCTTCATCACCTACAGTATGTTACTGGGAGTCCTCGCCTTTGCCCTTATATCACACCAGGTCTCATCAGTTGCCCTCCTGCAGGGGGTGGGAGATTGTATGAGTCCACTTTCCCTACCCCTGTGCACTTCCCTTCTGCACTTTCTTCTGTCACCCCCCCTTTTCCCTCTCTCCTTGCTACAGCTTTGTCTTTCTTTTCTTCTCTCCTTTCAGTATTCAACCCTGCCAAGGACACCACTTTAGTACAAGAGCCCATGTTCCACCTTTGAACATTCCTGACAGGATATATCTATTCTTTTAGTATGTTGGGTCATTGTGATGCATTAACATACACTCCCCAATGTCACTTTGCAGGCCATTTCCTCTTTCTTTTGTAGACCATGTTGGTCCTCCCCTTTATATACAAGAATGGCATGTATCTTTTTGTTCTGATATATGAATTTTGACTTTGCATGTTGATTGCTCTGTATTGTGCCTACTTTTTCTTCAATTAAAAAAAAAAATAATTAGAACTTTGGAATGGAAATAAAAAATGACTTGGTTTGAATTAAAGGGAAAATTCCAGCTTTTGAACATTGTAAAGTTTGGTAATAATCACCTTGAGTGCAAAAGCATTAAACTATTAAGATACTTTACTTTTTTAAGCTTCAAAAAGGTAATTTGTTAAAACTAGTCCTGAGGTAAACAACGCTAATTAATGTATTTATATATTCATTGAACATATAACTACATTGATTTTTTAATAGAATCTGTGTAAGTACCTAAGTTTGCATTGCTATTAACTTTATATAATCCATTGTAGAGCAGTAGACTAGGAGACATAAAGCTGGTGCTTTCTGTCAGCCAGCCTCTGCTGCAGTGCACATGTGCTACCAGTGAAGAGAGAGCAATGACACGTAATCTCCTGATGTCCCTTCATTATGCAGTCAGCAGGCCAGGGGTATGCTCTTGAACATAATTTGCCACCGAATGGAATTTAAGGACCTGATTGTTTATTGTCTGGCATGAGTGCCTGGATCCCAAAACTTTTTGCACATGATTTTAATTGTAATTGAATAAAATCCCTATATTTCAAATGGAACATTAGTTAAAAAAATGGCAAATAGGCATGATTTTTAATGCAGAAGAGACATAGGGGTTGATTTACTAAAGGCAAATAGACTGTGCACTTTGCAAAGTGCAGTTGCACACTGCAAGTGCAGTTGCTCCAGAGCTTAGTAAATGAGCAGAAACTCTGCTGACTTCTATCATATAATCATGTGCAATGCATTTTTCTTTAATTTTCCTTGCACATTATTGGGTACTCTTTGCAAAGTGAAGCCTTGCCTCATTTACTAAGCTCTGGAGCAACTGCACTTGCAGAGGGAAACTGCACTTTGGAAAGTGTATAATCTATCTGCCTTTAGTAAATCAACTGCAAACTATGTCTCTTCTGCATTAAAGTTTCTTATCTGCCTGTCTGCAATATACACAGCTCAATGTACAATTTCACCATCTACCAAGACAAATGAGCTCATGCACATGCATGGGAGTGATGTCTTTTTGGCCCATGCCAATCAAACTGGCTGAAGATTGGGAACCTGAAAGAAGACTAGTCAAAGATGTCAGTAATTGGTGAAGGAGCTCCAGGACACCACAGTGCTGAATGGAGATGAGCATAGTTCTGCTTCAAACTGGTTGCACATAATTATAAATCAAGTGTATCTAGCTGACTGTCTGAACTTCAATTTCAGCTTTAAATAAAGCTTCATTAAGGAAGTTACAAAGCAAGACGCCTATGAGAAACTTGAGATGGGATGCCTAATAAAATTTTCCTAGAGCTTCACTAAACCCATTGTCAATTATTTGCTATTTGAGTTTAATGTTGTGATTCCTGTATGTTGCTATGTACAGACTTTTTCGTTCTTCATCTGGGTAATGACTTTGAAAGTGTAAGACAACAAAACTGCAAAAGTCGTTTCTTGATCTTTTGTATGTTTCTTTATGTTTGGGGTAGAATCATTTCTTTTTACTGGCTGGCTAACAACAGTTCTGAGTTCCTGGCAACAGGACATCTATTAATTATTGCTTTTTCAGACACATCTCTTCTTTATTGGCAGTGCACAATAAATTGATCTGTATACTGCCTTGCAATGAAAGGCGTATTTGTTCTACCCATATCTTGGACTGCGCAAAAGGTTTCATTGATGAGGATTAGGGATGAGCTTCGTGTTCGAGTCGAACCCATGTTCGACTCGAACATCGGCTGTTCGACCGTCCGTCGAATTGCGAACGATATGGGCCGTTCGCGCCAAATTCGTGTGGCGCGTCACGGCCCATAATTCACTGCGGCATCGCAGTGCATTGCTGGCTGATGATTGGCCAAGCATGCACTATGACCCGCATGCTTGGCCAATCACAGCGCCGCCTGAACAGAGAGCCGTAATTGGCCAAAGCCAAGGAGGCTTTGGCCAATTATGGCTCAGGGGATTTAGTACACGCCCCACACTATATAAGGCCGCCTGCACGGCGGCCCTGTGTAGTGTGTGTTCCGGCGTTGAAAGAGATAGACAGAGAGACAGTGTTTGATTTGAGTTAGATAGATTAGGCAGAACAGTCAGTCAGTTAGCTGCACTTACAGTGTATTGTGTATATATATGCATCCCAGGTGTTGCATATATATATATACACTGTATTCAGTTTAGCTAGATCCGTTCCTGTTATCTTCTATCTAGACTATTTACATTCAGTGCAGTGTGTCCTGCTCACAGTGTTCAGCTAGATCCGTTCCTGCTATTTACATTCAGTACAGTGCTTCCTGCTCACAGTGTTCAGCTAGATCCGTTCCTGCTATTTACATTCAGTGCAGTGCGTGCTGCTCACAGTGTTCAGCTAGATCCGTTCCTGCTATTTACATTCAGTGCAGTGCGTGCTGCTCACAGTGTTCAGCTAGATCCGTTCCTGCTATTTACATTCAGTGCAGTGCGTCCTGCTCACAGTGTTCAGCTAGATCCGTTCCTGCTATTTACATTCAGTGCAGTGCGTCCTGCTCACAGTGTTCAGCTAGATCCGTTCCTGCTATTTACATTCAGTGCAGTGCGTCCTGCTCACAGTGTTCAGCTAGATCCGTTCCTGCTATTTACATTCAGTGCAGTGCGTGCTGCTCACAGTGTTCAGCTAGATCCGTTCCTGCTATTTACATTCAGTGCAGTGCGTCCTGCTCACAGTGTTCAGCTAGATCCGTTCCTGTTATCTTCCTACTGACAGGCAGGCTTGTCTGGTTACAGTATATAAAGCTACCTGAAGAAAATTACAGGTGTTCTTTTTGATCCTATTAGTACCACGGTCAGGCAGCTAGACTATTTACATTTAGTACAGTGTGTCCTGCTCACAGTGTTCAGCTAGATCCGTTCCTGTTATTTACATTCAGTGCAGTGTGTCCTGCTCACAGTGTTCAGCTAGATCCGTTCCTGCTATTTACATTCAGTACAGTGCGTGCTGCTCACAGTGTTCAGCTAGATCCGTTCCTGCTATATACATTTAGTGCAGTACGTCCTGCTCACAGTGTTCAGCTAGATCCGTTCCTGTTATCTTCCTACTGACAGGCAGGCTTGTCTGGTTACAGTATATAAAGCTACCTGAAGAAAATTACAGGTGTTCTTTTTGATCCTATTAGTACCACGGTCAGGCAGCTAGACTATTTACATTTAGTACAGTGTGTCCTGCTCACAGTGTTCAGCTAGATCCGTTCCTGTTATTTACATTCAGTGCAGTGCGTCCTGCTCACAGTGTTCAGCTAGATCCGTTCCTGCTATTTACATTCAGTGCAGTGCGTCCTGCTCACAGTGTTCAGCTAGATCCGTTCCTGCTATTTACATTCAGTGCAGTGCGTGCTGCTCACAGTGTTCAGCTAGATCCGTTCCTGCTATTTACATTCAGTGCAGTGCGTCCTGCTCACAGTGTTCAGCTAGATCCGTTCCTGTTATCTTCCTACTGACAGGCAGGCTTGTCTGGTTACAGTATATAAAGCTACCTGAAGAAAATTACAGGTGTTCTTTTTGATCCTATTAGTACCACGGTCAGGCAGCTAGACTATTTACATTTAGTACAGTGTGTCCTGCTCACAGTGTTCAGCTAGATCCGTTCCTGTTATTTACATTCAGTGCAGTGCGTCCTGCTCACAGTGTTCAGCTAGATCCGTTCCTGCTATTTACATTCAGTGCAGTGCGTCCTGCTCACAGTGTTCAGCTAGATCCGTTCCTGCTATTTACATTCAGTGCAGTGCGTGCTGCTCACAGTGTTCAGCTAGATCCGTTCCTGCTATTTACATTCAGTGCAGTGCGTCCTGCTCACAGTGTTCAGCTAGATCCGTTCCTGTTATCTTTCTACTGACAGGCAGGCTTGTCTGGTTACAGTATATAAAGCTACCTAAAGAAAATTACAGGTGTTCTTTTTGATCCTATTAGTACCACGGTCAGGCAGCTAGACTATTTACATTTAGTACAGTGTGTCCTGCTCACAGTGTTCAGCTAGATCCGTTCCTGTTATTTACATTCAGTGCAGTGTGTCCTGCTCACAGTGTTCAGCTAGATCCGTTCCTGCTATTTACATTCAGTACAGTGCGTCCTGCTCACAGTGTTCAGCTAGATCCGTTCCTGCTATTTACATTCAGTGCAGTGCGTGCTGCTCACAGTGTTCAGCTAGATCCGTTCCTGCTATATACATTTAGTGCAGTACGTCCTGCTCACAGTGTTCAGCTAGATCCGTTCCTGTTATCTTCCTACTGACAGGCAGGCTTGTCTGGTTACAGTATATAAAGCTACCTGAAGAAAATTACAGGTGTTCTATCCCAGCTTAGTGCAGCTACAGGCCATTAGTATGTCTGGAAGGCCAAGAAGGAGAGGCAGACAGTCACAAGCCAATAAGAGAGGGCAAGCAGGCTCTGTGTCTAGTGCTGGTCGTGGAGACGGTGCATCCTCATCAGCACGTGGCCATGGGACACGCTTGGCCTTTTTTTCGGCAGCTGGCCGTGTTGAGCCGCAACATGCGGAAGACTTGGTCGAGTGGATGACCAAGCCGTCCTCATCCTCCTCATCCTCTCTCACCCATGCCCAGGGTGCTTTGTCTGGCAAAGCAGCGGCCTCTTCCCTCAGCTCAATGTCATCAGTGACTCCTTCCCTAGCCCCACCATGTCCTCCTGAGGATTCCCTCGAACTGTTTGACCACAGTGTTGGGTACATGCTCCAGGAGGATGCCCAGCGTTTGGAAGGCTCTGATGATGATACTGAGCTCAATGAAGGCAGTAACATGAGCACGGACAGAGGGGGTGCCCAAGAAGGACAGCAATCTGGCAGTCATGCTCCCCCTGCTGCAGCATACTGCCAGGTTTGCTCCAGTGATGAGGAGGGAGGGGATGATGAGGTCACTGACTCAACGTGGGTGCCTGATAGGAGAGAGGAGGAGGAGGAGGAGGAGGAGGAGGAGGAGGAGGAGGTGGCACATCACCAACTAGGCAGGATGCCCTCCAGGGGCCAGCCTAAGGGCAGCACATTGACTGCATCACACCCCAAAGCTCCACATGTGCAGGGCGCTGCAGTCTCTGCGCGTTATTCAAAAAGTTCTTTGGTGTGGGCCTTTTTTGAGACGAGTGCATCAGATCGCACCGCTGCTATTTGCAATATATGTCTCAAGCGTATCTCGCGTGGCCAAAACATCTCCCGCTTGGGTACCACATGCTTGACCAGACATATGTTGACCTGCCATGCAGTTCGTTGGCAAGCGTATCTAAAAGACCCACACCAAAGAACAAAGACGATCTCTCCTTGCTCCTCATCAGCTGAGATTTCCAACCCCACTAGACCTTCAGTCCTCTCTGCGACCTGCAGTGAGAGGAATGAAGGTGTAGAATTAGGTGTGTCACAGCCAAGTACTTATGGGCAATCTGCTTTTGGTACACCGACGTCAGATTGTACCAGGCAAATTTCCCTGCCCCAGCTGCTGCACCGCCGAAAGAAGTTTGCTCCCAGCCATCCACATGCCCAGCGGTTGAATGCTAGCTTGGCAAAATTGCTAGCACTTCAACTGCTGCCTTTTCAGTTGGTAGACTCTGCCCCCTTCCGTGAGTTTGTGGAATGTGCGGTTCCTCAGTGGCAGGTACCCAAACGCCACTTTTTCTCACGGAAGGCGATTCCGGCTCTCTACCGGCATGTGGAAGGCAATGTCCATGCCTCGCTGGACAGGGCGGTCAGCGGTAAGGTGCATATTACCGCTGACTCATGGTCCAGCAGGCATGGACAGGGACGTTACTTAAGTTTCACGGCGCATTGGGTGACTCTGCTGGCAGCTGGGAAGGATGCAGGACAAGGTGCAGTAGTGTTGGAGGTTGTTCCGCCACCACGCCTCCAAAATGCTGATTGTGACACACCTCTCTCCTCCACCCCCTCCTCTTCTTCTTCCTCCATGGCCTCTTCCTCGGAACCAGCGGTGCTCCGTAGGCGTTCAAGGGGCTACGCAAGTACGCAGGCCAAAAGATGCCATGCGGTGCTTGAGCTGGTGTGCTTGGGGGACAGGAGCCACACTGGGGCAGAGGTTCTGTCAGCTCTGCAGGGGCAGGTTCAGAGGTGGTTGACGCCACGCCAACTTAAGGCAGGAATGGTGGTTTGCGACAATGGCACCAACCTCCTCTCTGCCCTCCGACAGGGACAACTGACCCATGTGCCCTGTTTGGCTCACGTCCTTAACTTGGTGGTGCAGCGGTTCTTGGGCAGGTACCCGGGCTTACAGGATGTCCTGAGGCAGGCCAGGAAAGTCTGTGTGCATTTCCGCCGGTCATATAATGCCAGTGCTCGGCTGACGGACCTCCAAAAGGAGTTTAACCTGCCCAAGAACCGCCTAATCTGTGACATGCCCACCAGGTGGAACTCGACGTTGGCCATGCTGCAGCGGCTGCACACGCAGCAGAGGGCCATCAATGAGTACCTGTGCGACTATGGCACCAGGACAGGGTCAGGGGACCTTGGTTTTTTTTCCCCACGCCAGTGGGCCATGATCAGGGATGCATGCACTGTCCTGTCACCATTCGAGGAGGCCACGAGGATGGTGAGCACTGACAGTGCATGCATCAGTGACACTGTCCCCCTTGTCCACCTGTTGGAGCACACGCTGCGTGGGATAATGGACAGGGCACTTGAGGCAGAACAGAGGCAGGAAGAGGAGGACTTCCTTAGCTCTCAAGGCCCCCTTTATCCAGACAGTGTTCCTGCGTGCCCGCCGATCACACAGGAAGAGGACGAGGAGGAGGAGGAGGAGGAGGAGGAAGATTGTGTCAGTATGGAGGTGGAGCCTGGCACTCAGCATCAGCAGTCTTTAAGGGATCAGTCCCAAGGAACACATGGACTTGTACGTGGCTGGGAGGAGGTGGCTGCGGACGTTGTTGTCCTTAGTGACCCAGAGGACTCCGGACCGAATGCCTCAGCAAACCTACGCTGCATGGCCTCCCTGATCCTGCAAAGCCTGCGTAAGGATCCTCGTATTCGTGGTATCAAGGAGAAGGACCAATACTGGCTGGCAACCCTCCTTGATCCACGTTACAAGGGTAAGGTTGCGGACCTTATCTTGCCATCGCAGAGGGAGCAGAGGATGAAACATCTTCGGGAGGCCTTGCAGAAAGGTCTGTGCAACGCGTTCCCAGAGACTGGGAGGTTACAAACTCCTGTTTCTGGACAACGTGTTGCTGAGGCTTCGGTCAGTCAAAGAAGGAGCGGTGGAGAAGGTGGCCGTCTGACCGATGCGTTCAGACAATTTTTTGGTCCGCAGCCCCAAGGTATGATCGGTTCCAGCAACCATCGCCAGCGTCTGTTTTACATGGTGCAGGAATACCTAGGGGCAAGATCAGACTTGGACACCTTTCCCACCGAAAATCCTCTGGGTTACTGGGTCTTGAGGATGGATCACTGGCCAGAGCTTGCACAGTATGCAATTGAGCTACTGGCCTGTCCTGCATCCAGCGTTCTTTCGGAACGCACATTCAGTGCTGCTGGAGGCGTGGTAACCGATCACAGGGTGCGTCTGTCCACCGACTCGGTCGATCGGCTGACCTTCATAAAAATGAATCAGTCTTGGATCACCACCAGCTACCAAGCACCTGATGCAGATGTAACCGAATAATTTTTTTTGAAATCTCAGATCCCTTCAAAGACTGCCTATGCTGATGCTGAGTGACTATCCCTGAGTAATTATCCTCTTCCTCCTCAATCATCACGCTGATAGCTTGTAAGAACATTTTTGGTTCTGGGCGCCACCACCAGTGCCTAAGGCACAATTTTTCAGCCCCTGTTTAACAGGGGCGTGTAATTACAATTTTTGATGTAATACTTTGCAGCAGGGCTCGTTCCTGCATTCCAACTAGAGTGTCTGTGAGGGGTTGCAGTGTTGTGGCACCAGCACCAGTGCCTAAGACCCAATTTTTCTGCCCCTGTCTAACAGGGGCGTGTAATTACAATTTTTGATGCAATACTTTGCAGCAGGGCTTGTTCCTGCATTCCAACTAGAGTGTCTGTGAGGGGTTGCAGTGTTGTGGCACCAGCACCAGTGCCTAAGACCCAATTTTTCAGCCCCTGTCTAACAGGGGCGTGTAATTACAATTTTTGATGCAATACTTTGCAGCAGGGCTTGTTCCTGCGTTTCAACTAGAGTGTCTGTGAGGGGTTGCAGTGTTGTGGCACCAGCACCAGTGCCTAAGACCCAATTTTTCAGCCCCTGTCTAACAGGGGCGTGTAATTACAATTTTTGATGCAATACTTTGCAGCTGGGCTTGTTCCTGCGTTTCAACTAGAGTGTCTGTGAGGGGTTGCAGTGTTGTGGCACCAGCACCAGTGCCTAAGGCCTAATTTTTCAGCTCCTGTTCAACAGGGGCATGTAATTACAATTCTTGATCTAATATTTCACAGCAGGGCCCTGTGAGGGCTTACAGTGTTTTGGCCACAGCAACACCTAAGGCCCAAATTTCTGCTGAGTATATAGGGCAGGACCCTACTTTCAAACATCTAACTTACAAACGACTCCTACTTGCAAACGGAAGGAGACAACAGGAAGTGAGATGAAATCTACCCCTAAGGAAGGGAAATTCTCTCCTGTAAGAGTTAATATGGGAAAACAATTTTTCCTTTCCACTGATGCTTTCCAATCCTTGTTCCACAAAAAAACCCAAATTTTCAAAAAACATTTTTCATTGGGACAAAAAAGTGAGGTGAAATCTTCTGAAGAGGAGGAAAGACGCAAAACAAATGTCACAGGGGTGATAACCCTTCCCTATGTTTTCCAAAAAGCTTAGAAAAGATTTTTTGGCTGGAGCTAAACACATTAAAAATGTTCAAAATTACAAACAGATTCTACTTAACAACAAACCTACAGTCCCTGTCTTGTTTGCACCGCCTGTATACTGCTGTTCAGAGTATATAGGGACCTTTCCTTATTTTAATTTGGGTGCGGGGTTCCCCTTAATATCCATACAAGACCCAAAGGGCCTGGTAATGGACTGGGGGGTACCCATGCCGTTTGTCTCACTGATTTTCATCCATATTGCCATGACCCGACATGACATTAAACCCGCAAGCAGTTTTAAATGAGATTTTTTCCTTTAAAAATGACATTTGGTGCAGGGACTGTTCTAAACATGGGAAACACGCGTCACTTTACAGGCATACTATAGACACCCCCCAGGTACGATATTTAAAGGAATATTTCACTTTTTTTTTTTTACTTTAAGCATCATTAAAATCACTGCTCCCGAAAAAACGGCCGTTTTTAAAAGTTTTTTTTGCATTGATACATGTCCCCTGGGGTAGGACCCGGGTCCCCAAACCCTTTTTAGGACAATACCATGCAAATTAGCCTTTAAAATGAGCACTTTTGATTTCGAACGTTCGAGTCCCATAGACGTCAATGGGGTTCTAACGTTCGTGCGAACTTGCGGTCCGTTCGCGGGTTCTGGTGCGAACCGAACCGGGGGGTGTTCGGCTCATCCCTAATGAGGATACAAAAATATGCCCTGTGCTACAGATCCACATGAACAGCATAGGAACAGAATACCTATGCTTGAAATTATGCACAAAAAGAAAGACTCCACCACAATAAGCAAAAAGATTTGAAATACATAATAAATAAATTTTTGTATTTATGTATATACATTGTGAACAGATAGATAAAGTGGACTTGATCCAGCCTGGCTCACAAGTCGTAACTGCATAAGGGGCAGCAGGCATTTATGGAGAATGAGGAGGATAGAGGAGGGGCGGGAGCGGGGATTTTGTGCCCCTGTATAATATCAGTTTGCAAATATTAGTGTCCTGGTGAGGCCAAATTAAAATATTTTGAATTATTCAATTTATAATGCTCACATTTTCCGCAGCTGAGTGAGCATTGTCACCTTAGGAAAGCAAGCGTGTTACTGTCAGGATCACCAGATGAAAATAAAGGAATATAAACCTGAGGGAGAAAACTAATGCTTTCACCTCATCAAAGGATTAATGTTGTGCAATATATCACATTTTAGGTCTTGGGTTTAGATGCACTTTAAACTTTTTTTTTGCATTTCCAAAAGTAGGAGAACAAAATAAAGACAGCAGGATGGATAGGATATATAGATACAGTATATACTCATATATATCTCATATATATGGTATACGGTTGAAGGAAACACCCTGCCAAAAATACAGGAGCTGCCATTGCTGACTTATTTTGAAAATACTATTTGCCAGGAAATCGTGCTTATTCTTTGATTTCAGTACTGTCTGACTTAGGGACCAGGGACAAGCTTGCAGCACAGGAAGCCAAATTCAAGTAATATGCATACTTGCAAAATATTTCTCCCAGCATAGAAATAATTTCTCAGTTATAACTGGGTTATATTACTCACAATTCAATTTTTACAAAAATGCAGGCTACATAAAGGAACAAATATTTACTACAGCCAGGAAGAATCTGTGGTCACAAGTGGTCTGTGGTGATGTACACGTCAGTTAATATTTAGGAATAAACATTTACGAGTGCTTAGGTCATGTGAACACTACTTGTCTACTGCATGGACATACATGCTTGGTTCATGCACAGTTGTTAAGAAAAGTTTATTTAGTGGTCAGATCATGCCTGTACTTCAGATCATCACTTTTTCTATACATGCAGCTTTACAACTTAGAAAACCTCTGTGTCATATATAAAGAATTCTCTCACTGAGAATGATGGGTAGTATTGGATCTTCTGTACTCATTCTAAAGTGAGAAGCTGCTGTAAGGATCAATATTCCCCTTGATAACTGCATTCAGCTGACATTACTGGAAACGGGATGTTGGTAAACGTCCCTTGAATCAACAATGTAGGCACTGAAATATATATTTATATATATATATATATATATATATATATATATATATATATATATATATATATATATATATATACATATGTATATATATAAAATAACATCAAAGAATTTGTATTATTATACAATTTTTTGTATATATGGAATAAACGGTTAGCAGAAAAAAATTAACCATTCTTGAAAAAAAAAAAAAAAGATTGATAAAATGCCCCCTACATGTAAATAATTATTGTGCGTTTTTCTGCGTATACTCTAGGCTGGCTCCATGTGTCTCCATGCACACTGGGCTTAAAAAAAGCTTTAGTTCCCTTGGCAGAAAAAAAACGCTCATATAGAATTTTTTTCTACACAATTTTAGATGAGTTTAGTAAAGTTTAGTGTTTTTTTTCTGCCAGAAAGCTCCAATCAGAAACACAAACCAGAAGGGTTTTTTTTTCACTGCCTCTGAACGCTAAACTCAAAATATGTCTGTAATCGTCCTAATGTGCATGATCACATAGGATAACATTGAGTAGCTTCTACAGGCAAAACACAAAACGCGATTTTTAAGCCAGTGTGCATGGAGCCTAATACAGATTATTGGAGATAGTCAAAAGACCAATTTGAAGAGAAGTTTTGCACATTATTATATATACTTTATTTTTTTTTACAACATTAGAAAATCCATTTTGCTACATGGCTTTTTATATGGTCTCATAAATTAGATTGTAATTACACTAGTGGGGCACAACCTTAATGCCCTGTACACACGATAGGATTTTCCGACAACAAAATCATTTTTTTTCGAAGGATGTTGGCTCAAACGTCTTGCATACACACGGTCACACAAATGTTGTCGGAAATTCTGAACGTCAAGAACGGGGTGACATACAATGCGCACGACGAGCCGAGAAAAATTAAGTTCAATAGCCAGTGCAGCTCTTCTGCTCAATTCCGAGCATGCGTGGACTTTTGTGCATCGGAATTGTGTACACACGCTCGGAATTTCCGACAACAAATTTTATTGGCGGAAAATTTGAGAACCTGCTCTCAAACATTTGTTGGCGGAAATTCCAACAACAAATGTTCTATGAAGCATACACACGGCCGGGCTTTCCGACAACAAGCTCACATCCAACATTTGTTGTCGTGTGTACATGGCATTAGAAGGAAAATCACTTCAGAAAAGTCAGGGGGATTTGTTATAGCCTTGAAACTCAAGGAATGTGTTAAAAAATAGCACTTGATGTTAAGTATTGATGCTTTCAACTTAATTGACAATAGAACATTTCTAAAAATCCAAAAAGTTTCAAGCTGTTACCAAGGGTTTGAAAGTGTGTGTTAAATAGTATTTCCCATTGCCTAAACTCTAAAGAAAATGTAACACAAATAATAGTCAAAAGAACCTAATAATCAATCCAGAATTACAATAAGAGCTCCTTAGAGGTTTCTACAATTGCTATACTGCCTGCAAAATATATAACTGCATGTATAATCTATTGTTCTGTTGAAGCTACTAAAATATTACTAGAAGAGTTCATAGACAACACTGTAGATCAATAAACAAATACATGTATTACCGTCTAAGTCAACAACCAAGCTTTAATCAGGCAATAAAACAATGCTGTTCAATTATTTCAATTAAATAATCAGTCCACACAGTACTTATGTTCTCTGCCCCACTGAGTCTTTGTTTACTTGCTGCACTCATGTCATTATGATCTCTGAATGTAACTTGAATAAATAGTCAGGCAGGGACAGTGAGACTACCAGACACTTTATGTGTGATAAAAATAGAGCTCGGAATTTAGGTGCAGAAATCTCACTCCTCAAGTGCCATTAGTGCCATTAGCCAGTGTGTAATTTAGCCAAGTCCACTTTGTATATACCAATCCATACATCCAAAGTTATAAAAAAAATATTATATTATATTAATTATATTATATTATTATTAATTTAATATATTGTTTATTATATTCCTCATAAAATAATTTTAATGTTAAGGTTGGCACAACAACATTAAACACATAACTAAAGCAATCTTGTATCTCTTTTATCATTTTTATCCTTCCCTAAAGTTTTCAATATACAGTACCATAAAAAAACCGCTATATTTAAAACCATATATCTGAATGTCATCCTGAGAGGTATGCACCCAACCACCCCAACCTTGTTGGGCAGCATTGATTCACCTGGGACTATTGGGGTGCATACAGTACCTGTCAGGCAGACCTTGTCCATATATTTGGTTTTAAATATGGCTGTTTTTTCTTTGATGGTATATTGAAAACTGTCAGTATGACACACCTTTTAAAAAAGAAAAAAGTTGATTCTAATGTGCTGTACACCAATATAGTTTTATTTATTTATATGCTCTCAGATGCATAACATGTTAGTCTCCTGAGAATGTGGCTGACAGAGTCCATGACATTTTTGAGAGCAATCCTTTCTTCCCCACTGCACATACTGAAAATTGCTGAATACTTATGTAGAAATTATAGTGTACAACAGTCTTTCTCAACCTTTTTAACATGAGGGAACTCCACTTGAAATACCTATCTGGGCTTAGGGAACTAATGACTAATTACTAATAATAATTACTGATATCTACAGCTCACAGTACATTAGTTTGAAGGTTATTAGGAGGAATGCTCCTTACATTGGTGGTCATTGGGAAGAATTGAAGCCATAAAGATCATTGGTGTCACTGGTTGCGCATTCTTAAAGGAATTAAGAAAAACATCCCCACAAGGGTACAGACTGCAAAAAAAAAGGTATTAAAGGCAATTAAAAAGACCATGCAATTCACACTTCTTATTTAGACATCCAAAGTACGGTATTAAGGTCATTATTTTTGACAAAGTACTGCATAGATGTGTTGTGCATTTTCATGGAATCCAGGGCCTAAAGTATAACTGAAGTAAAAATTTTTGTATAGAGTTGAATTAGAACACCTATCAAGTTTTGTATACAGTGGAATTAGAACACCTTTCAAGTTTTTATTACTCTCTGCACCCCGTTAGGGGCATTCACCCACTCTATTTGTCCTGTCTATATTATTATCTAAAGTGAAAGTGAAAGAAAATCCCAAATCCCGGGTTGTCCCCAGAATAGTAATAGAGAGGAAATCTTCCAATGAGGGCACTCATTCTGGTGACAACCAAGGACTCTCTCAGTTTGGAGGGATTTCCTGTTTAGGCTATGTGACAAGAAGTGAGGAAAAATCTCTCCAATGAGACACAGATGGCAAGAAAAAAAAACTGTCAGGAATTCTGTATACAAGCTAAAATGCTTCCTTATATGAGTAGTGCAATAATTAATGCTTATTTATATGTACTGCTTACTGCTTATATGTACTAATTACTAAATTAAAGGAAATGAGATTGGCGTTAATATATTTAATTTACAATATTATTTGTAGAACATTCTTAGTTTTTAAAAAACATAACACAGGATCTTTTCACACTAAGTATGCAGTACATTTTGGACTGTCATATAAGAGAGACCAGAATTAGAAGTGCCTTTTTTGACTACTTCTATGGAAAAAAGACTAGACATCATCCTCCCTACAGGAGAATAGGAGGGGAAGTGTTTACATTTTTAGTAATTGATTCTGCTGTGTGTATGTAGAAAACCCGGTTTAAAAATGTTTTCTTTCTCCTAAACATAATGCTTTAATAACGAAAATATGAAAAACAAATGATTTTACATTCAAGCAAAAATATAGTGGTTTTGTATGTTATTCTGTATATTTGGTTCTAAAAGAAATGTAAAAATGTTTCTCGTATTTCATTTTTTTTGTCTGGAGGCTGGAGTTCCTTTTTTACATCTTTACTCTGTCTTCCTAACAGTGACTGTAAAAAGCCTGATTACAGAGCTCAACGGCTCAAGATGTCATTTGCACACATGTATCAGTCCAAAAATGTGACCATCTCTCATTGGACAGCTGTGTCCAAGAATTCAATCAAACATAGCAGCCCTTAAAGGCAGACTGCTACTGCTGTGTTATCTCTCTCTCAGTAGTGTTCTGATAGTCTTGTGTTATATTTATGTAAAAAGCAAAAATCGTATACATATAGTATAACATCCTAAACAAAACAACAGAATACATACTGTTTCTACAAATGCCTATTGGCCAGTGCATGGGCTGTTATATTAAGTTTAGGAAAGAAGAAATACCTGGCACTCTCCAGCAACAAAGTGAACTGACGAAACATCTAATTTCACCATTACATACTGTATACTACAATATCTTGGAAACACTGCATGTTTAAAGGCACATTCGCACCAGGTGCAGTAGGATTTCGCTGGGCAGCTATTCCAGGGCAGCCCCACCGCAAGTCAAGAAAAGTGCTTTGACTCCTACCAGGCCAGTTCACACCACCACAATACATGTGGTAATTTTTTCATTATAGTTCAGTGTGACACAATCCACCACCTCGCACTACGCTGCAATCAATAAAACTTAATGAAATGTCACTTTGTAAACATTTTGATTAAGATTGTAAAAAAAAAAAGTAAACAGGGTGATACAATGTGATTGTCACATTGGCACCATTGTCATCCTACTGCACACCAGTAGCTGCATTCTAGCACAGCCATTGGATAAAGAACTTTGGAGTGAAACTTATGCCCTGTACACATGACCGGTTTTGCCATCGGAATAAACTCCGAAGGTTTCTCCGACGGAACTCCGACGGAATTGCGCTCAAGCGTTCTTGCGTACACACGGTCACACCAAAGTCCGACCGTCCAGAACGCGGTGACATACAACACATACGACGGGACTAGAAAAAGGAAGTGCAATAGCCAGTAGCCAATAGCTTCCGTCTCGTACTTGCTTCAGAGCATGCGTCGTTTTTGGTCCGTCGGAACAGCATACAGGCGAGCGGGTTTCCCGATAGGAATTGGTTCCGTCGGAAATATTTAGAACATGTTCCATTTCTAGGTCCGTTAGAATTTAGACGATGAAAAGCTTCCGTTGGACCTTTTCTGTCGGACATTCCGCTCGTGTGTACGCGGCTTAAGAAAGCCCATTTATGCATGCTGAAAGAAACTGTGATGGAATATTTATGGAAGAGAAGAAGAATGTCAGTAGCCAAAAAGTCAGACTGATGGTAAGTTGTTACTGTATTCCAAATCAGCTTTGCTATTAGATTATATATGGAATTAAAACATGCCTGTATTCTTGTAATTAAAAGTGGAACTTAAATAATTTTTGGGCAGTTATTACATTTGGTGTGGTCCAAGATACACAAGGTAGGCTATGCAGCATGAGCACACGTCATTTCTTTTTTGCATGTAGAAATTAATTTTCTCTCTGTTTTAATATTATTTCCCTTACCTTCTTGCCTCTGTCCCATCATCATCAATATTCAAAATTGTATTTTATTCTAGGTAATGCAGGATGCCCTGTACATTATGGTGTAATGGTTTTTGCGCATTGGGCCTATGAAAAGCTGTATGCGACATCCATTTTGATCATTTAATCTCAGCCATGTTGTCATGTAAAGGACATAACCACAATTACTTTGCCCCCCTCCCTTTTTTTCAGTTATACAATTCACAAACTGTTAACTAATGCCAGGATATCAGTCCATTGATCGGACACACACAGTCCCTTTCCATTAAGCAATGCAGATTTCTGTCTGGAAACCGTCCTAACAAAACTGTCACCCTTGCAAGCTTGAGTCCCTGGAGTTTTACAAGCCACTTGCAAATCTTCCCCCTACCATAAATACCATAGCAATCCACATTTTCTTATCAGCCAAAATTCTAAAACTTTAGTATATCTCATTATATTTACCCCCTCCATTAATTTGCAGCATTTTGAGCCCAAACATTGTTAACCTGGAAGTATCAGGAACAGAACCGGCCCAGTTCCTCTCCTAGGCTAACTGGGCATCTGAGGCTTAACATATTTATAGCCATTTCAGCTAATTTAATGCTGGACAATAATATGCATGTTAGCCGACTGTAAACACTAGGTATTCAGAGATATGAATACCTATAGAAAACTGTATCTAGGACATGGTCATAAATGCAGTGACATCTCAGCAACCCTCCTCAGGTGCTTAATTGGTCAGATGGCCTCTGTCAACACTTTTTTGATACCAGAGAAAAGAGGAATGCCAATACATTGTGGCAGTTCTTGTGTACCATCAAGCAAAAGAATATCTGTCGAGTTATGAAAGCCAATAGATCACTTTTCTCATGGACTGAAATCTGCTCAAACAGGATTTGCAAGTATTCTTCATTTTCAGCTCGTTTTCGTTTCTCCGTTGCTTTATTGTCTCTTTATTTCTTTGAAACACCCTTTTTCTGTAAACATTTTATTTGCACCATTTTTTACCTTTTCATTATTAAACCATACTTTGAAAAGTGTTGAACTATCTCTATTGTCTTAACGCAAACTCTAAGAATCCCCGTCTCTTGAAAAATACTACTGCAGTATAGATTTCTGAATATACTGGTGACAGTGTGTGTTAAAGATGTTTATTTTATAAAATCATAGCTGTTATTGCTAAGATTGTGAGTTTCCTCCTCTGTAAAAAGGTTGTGGTGAAAGTTTAAAGGTTAATTTTTTAATTAACTTAATCCAGTGACAATCGCTCTCAGGCTGCTTGCACCTAGATTGTAGTCCCGTAAGCTGGAAAATCTTTGTGCGGGGTGCAACGGAGAGTGGCATTGTTACGTAAGTGACAGCGTGGTGTGAAATTGGCCAGTCCTTTGAGTTGGTGAGAAGGGCAGGGGTCTGACATTTATGTTCTTCACACATGGTACACCTGGCACTTGCTGCATCAATTACAGGCCAGCAATGAACCACCAGAAACATTCTCTGCCCTTTTTTTATTTTACATTGTGAGGTTTCTGAATGCATTGTAGTGTGTGCAGAAAGGCCAGTTTGCATAGTAAAATATTCTTCCACAAGCTGTATTGGTGGAAAAATGTGCATGAATGCCATTACCATACTGTAAGAAAAAGTTTCATAAATGAAGTGTGAATATGTGAGCTAAGTCAAGCAATTTTTTTTTTGTTTGTTTTACATGCAAAATTTTGAATTTTAAAGTACCTGCCTTAATTGTTCATCTTGGCCTACATTATTATTACTTGAAACTGGTCATGGTAACTGTCACATGTTAGCAAGAGGCAGCATTTAGCCAGCTTTTTTTCCTGACACAAATGTGAAATTTTGGTGAAATTGCCCCATTTAAAGAATTTATCAAAAAGTATTTAATGGTAAAAATTGTAGTCCAAGTCTGGATATTTTTCAGGCTGAATTTCTTTTTTTTTTTTATTTGACTGACTTTTTTGTATTATTATACATGAATTATATAGTGCCAACAGTTTGTGCAACACTTTACAACATGAGGGTAGACAGTACAGTTATAATACAATACAGGAGGATTTAGAGGGTATGTGCTAAGATGAAAAATTGAAAACTGAAGGTGACTTTGAATGGAAGGAAATGAATTTGAACATTTTGGAGGAAGTTTTTCGGAATAAAAAAACCTTAATGGATCTACTTAATATGATAAATCTGTAGGCAGAGCTCATATAAGTAATGCATCTTTAAATAAGATTTAATTTTTTTCTGAGATTCTAAAATTTAGGAAATAAGTCATTATCAACAAAAGAAAAATGTGTGAGCTTGGAAAGGAATGAGGCTGTATGATCCTAAAAGAGGTTAATCTTAAATGATTTCTGCCTTAAGACACATTCACACTAATTTCACCAGAAGTACAACACAAAAACTATAGATCATCAGTCCTGACCAAATAATGAGACATGTTTGACCTGCTAAAGAGACACTAATGAGCAGCCTAGCACATGTAAGTAAAAATCATAGAACAGCAAAGTGACAGTACTATTCAATGCAGAAATACCAAACTTCCACACAAGCTTTAGAATACCTTATAAAACATGGACATGCTTCTTTGCCTAGGAGTATGCAACACAAATTTGTCTAGCATACAGTATATGTTGTAAATCTGACATGATATAAAGAGATCAAATGTTACCATAAGCCTATTTCCTATTGAATAAGTTACTACAGTTTGAACCCGAGGTTGCAAGAAAACTTTCCTTATGAATAGGGTTAATTCCCCCTTAATGAATGTGCAGTGAACATGTGGTACATTTCTTTTTTAGACAATGGGACATTTTTAGGGATTAACAACTGTCAGTTTACTATCGTTTGTAACATTAATGATATTGTGCTCCAAATATAGCCAAAATAAATAAATGGGATTTCTGATAATAGAATTACAGCTAAAACTAAATCTGGGACTCTATGTGGGGCCTAGATCCACAGATTGCAACCTTCACTTTGCATACTTTGTTCTGTTGCTTTAATTTTTTGAGGTACACTTCAGCCTGCCTAATAAGACAGTGCAAATAAAATAGTAAAATGTATTATAATCATTCAGATTTAATTGTTCATCACATTAGGGCAATGAACAATCATTGATGATTGCCTGCCATGGATTACTGCCCTTGAATTTCGCCTTATTAAATAAGGACTAATGTTTATAAAGTATTAATTTACTGGAAAAGCTACATTTTAATTAAACAAAAGCAAACATGCATTTCTTAACAAGTTTATTATATTCATAGAAAAAAAATGTAGTGGCTGAACAAAAGCAATGCTTTGAAACAAACAAAAAAAAAATTGCGTGGATACTAGAGGGTGTATATTATTTGAAAAGAAGTGTGTTTCCCCAATAGATTACATATATTATTTTGAAATTTCATTTTGTTTTCACATGTATTTCCACCCAGAACTCTAGTATATTTTGGGTTTGCTTGATTTATTGAAGATGACAGAATTTAATGTTTTTTTACACTACAGAACTGCAAACTGCTTAGTGTAGGTTTTATAAACAATGGGATCCATCAATTATTTATAAAATTTATAACTTAAGCTCAAAGCTAACAAATGACAAACAATATGGGAATCCATGCTTTTAAACAATGGCTCGATGGTCTTTAGTTGTAAAGCAAATTAGACATCAATTAAACAATAGTGACTTTGTAGAAAGTATAATGCACATGGGACAAGGATCTAACTACTTTCATAAAATGCATGTAAAACTTTACTATGCTGTACAGTTTACAGCATTTTAAATCATCTTACATTAATCTATAGAGTTTCATTGTACCTACTTCATCTAAATGATAATACTGAGTGACAGACAGATAGTAGTGTGTGTGAGGAGGAAAGCACCAATAGCAGAATGTATAAAGTCTAGTTATATTTTTTATTCAGACTCTTATATCATAAAAAGCCAATGTGTGGGTACAATGGGTCCCTCGTCCTCAGGGATTGATGCTGTTGAACAAAGTGTGTACTAGACTAAAAGAATTGGGAAGATCCTGTGGGATCATTCAAAGTAGGCTTTGATTGTCTCGTTGAGTCCATCTGGAGTTTCAACACCCAAAGAAGAGGAAGTATGTTATTGGCAGTTTTACCAGGTGAAAAGAAATTGAAAAAAACTGAAAAAAAAATCAAATAAAATAAGCACGGCTAAATATTACATTTTTGTTTTTGTGTTTAGATACACTTTACATTCTTGTAATCCCATTTTCAGCAGTACTTAACCTCCATGGCGGTATTCCCGAGTATGGTTCTGGGTTAATTTTCAGTACCAATAGTGGTAACCCCGAGCCACACTCAGAATTGCATCGCAGTATCCAGGTACAGGTACTTACCTTGTTCCTAGGATCCCGCAATGTACTCCCGCTGTGTCCCCTGGCCGAATCCCCTGGGTTCTGTTCCCTGCGAGTGTTGCGATGCATGGGGGCGGAACTGGAGGCAAATTCAAAAAGTACAAAACACAACACACACACAATACATAGTAATCTGTAAGGATTACATTACTGTATCAAATCATTTGACATCAGTTTTGTCCCTAGTGCTTTGTCCAGTGCCCTGCCTGCAGTTTTACCATTCTTTCTGCCATTCTTTCTGCCTGGAAATTTGAGAATGTCCATGGCATCCAAAAAGCATCAATCTACGTCAAAAGCGGTTTATGACCAGCTTGAAAACAGTGATAGTGAATTAGAATCACTTTCAGAATTGAGCGATAGTGATTAGTGGGGAAATGCATCATCAGACACTGAAAGTGACGACAGCAACGTTTCTGCGACTGAGCTCAGTGATGTGCGAATTTGGTGCATTTGTTGACTTGTTTGTTACGGATTACGCAGCGCCCCAAAAATCTTGTTTGCTACGGATTACGCAAAATGACTTGTTTGTTACGGATTACACAGCGCCCCGAAATTCCCATTTACTGGAGCATCTGGTATGAAAGTAGATGTTGAAGAAGACAACCTCTTGGAACACTTACAACTATTTCTGACCGATGAGGTTATTGAAAACATAGTTACTGAGACAAACCGGTACCAAGAGGGACAATTAGTGGTATTGAACAACTAACAAATTATTTGCCACTCCCTTCTTTGGCACGGTCATGTCAGAGTACAGATTTTCCCTGATCATTAAATATAAACAACGAAGAATTTGATGAAACTACTCATCCTGCACCAAAACTCAAGAAAATTTGGGAAGTATCTCAAATGATTCTACAGAATTTCCAATGGAGCTATGTGCCAGAAACAGATATTAGCATAGATGAAAGTCTAATGGCCTACAGGGGAAGGCTCAACTGGGTACACTACATTGCATCAAAGAGAGCATCATTTGGCGTAAAATCCTTCATCCTATGCGAATAGTCAACTGGTTACATTTGGAATTCAGTCCTATATACTGGGAAAGGAACAAAATTCTAAAATAAATCTAAAATACAGCAACTATGAAATGGCAACATCTTCCGTTCTTTCACTCATTGAGCCATTGCTAAATCAGGACTATTGCGTAACAACCAACAACATTTACACGTCTCCTGAACTTTATGAGTTTCTTCTGCAAAACAAAACAGATGTCTTTGGAACCATTAGGGCTAACTGGTGCGACATACCGCTAATATTTGGCAATAAGAAGCTGAAGATTGGCAGAAAGGCAAAATGATTGCACTGCGATGGCATAACAAGAAAGATGTGCACCTAATGAGTAAAGTTCATAATACCTCCACTTTTATGGTTCGCACGAAAGGTGGGAAAGAAATCATGAAGCCACAATTAGTGATAGACTACAATAACACCATGGGAGGTGTTGACAGAGCCGACCAAGCAATGAGGAAACAGCAAAAGAAGTACTACAAGAAGATCTTCAGGCATCTTCTTGAGCAATGCTTGTGGAATGCCTAAATTCTGCTAAAAAAAAAGAGTGACAGGCTTGTGATTCATTCTGAATTAATTTGGAAAGTTGCCGAACGGATCTTTGAGAACCACCAAACACCATCAATGGTTGTGAATAGAGCTGGATGTGGTGCTGTTGGCGTTGTCAACCCGGAACGCCTGACAGGTCGTCACTTCATGGACTACATCAGGGCTCAAAATTTAAAGTCCTGAGCTACTAGCAAGGCCTCAAGGGTTACTCGCCACCAGTTGCCCCACCCAACCCCTACCCTGCCCATCCCTAATTCTGCCCCCATGTTTTTTGCAGAATTGAGTTACAAAAATGTATATTTACAACAACGTTATCAGTGTCCCTCAGCACAGCCTCACCTGTGCTCATCAATGCAGGCTCACCTGTGCCCACCATTGCAGCCTCACCTGTGCCCACCATTGCAGCCTTACTTGTGCCCATCAATGCAGCCTCACCTGTGCCCACTTTTGCAGCCTTACCTGTGCCTGCCATTTCAGCCTCACCTGTGCCTACCATTTCAGCCTCACTGTGCCCACCATTGCAGCCACACAGTGCCCACCATTGCAGCCTCACTGCGCCCATCATTTCAGCCTCACTGTGGCCACCATTGCAGCCACACTGTGCCCACCATTGCAGCCACACTGTGCCCATCATTGTACCCTTACCATGTCCACCATTACAGCCACACTGTGCCCACCATTGCAGCCTCACTGTGCCCTCAATTAAAGCCTCAATGTGCCCACTATTGCAGCCACACTGTGCCCATCATTTTAGCCTCCCTGTGCCCACCATTGCAGCCACACTGTGCCCATCATTGCACCCTCACTGTGCCCATCATTGCTACCTCACTGTGCCCACCATTGCAGCCACACTGTGCCCATCATTGCAGCCTCACTGTTCCCATCATTGCAGCCTCCCTGTGCCCATCATTGCAGCCTCACTGTGCCCACCATTCCAGCCATACTGTGCCCATCATTGCAGCCTCACTGTGCCCACCATTGCAGCCACACTGTGCCCATCAATGCAGCCCCACTGTACCCAGCATTTCAGCCACACTGTGCCCATCATTGCACCCTCACTGTGCCCACCATTGCACCCTCACTGTGCCCACCATTGCAGCCACACTGTGCCCACCATTGCAGGCTCACTGTGCCCACTATTGCAGTCACACTGTGCCCACCATTGCAGCATCACTGTGCCCACCATTGCAACATCACTGTGTCCACCATTGCAGCCACACTGTGTCCACTGCAGCCTCACTGTGCCCATTGCAGCCTCACTGTGCCCACCATTGCAGCCACACTGTACTCACTATTGCAGCCTCACTGTGCCCATTGCCACCTCACTGTGCCCACCATTGGAGCCTCACTGTGCCCACCATTGCAGCCTCACTGTGCCCACTAGTACAGCCTCACTGTGCCCACCATTGCAGCCTCGCCTCTGCAGAGGAAGAGAGAGTGTGGCCGGATCATGACTGCAGGAAGAGGAGAGCAGTGGAATCACAGAGCGTGGATAGCACACTGTTACAGCTTACATTACAATCTGCTCACCACCACACACAGCCCCGCCTCCTCCTGACCCAGAGTCTGTGATAGACAGAATGCATCCCAGCATTGGACCCGTGTTCTCTCTATCGGAAGCGCAGGTCAGGAGGAAGCAGGGCTGTGTGTGACAGTAAGCAGAGCAGAGCCAATTGTAATGTAAGCTGTAACAGCATGCTATCCGCGCTTTGTGATCCCATGGCTCTCCTCTTCCTCCATGCTCTCTTACCCGGGGGTGATCGCTGGGAGAATGGCTCCAGATCAACCCGCCCACCGGCTGTGCTCCCCCACTTGCTCCCAGGCAGCCCAGCTCCTCGCCAGCCCTCATTTTGCACTCACAAAATGCGAGTAGGTGATTGGAAAATTTGAGGGCTGGACTACATCCCACCAACCGAGAAAAAGTCAGCACCTACAAGGATGTGCGTGGTTTTTTGCTCAGAGCGAGATGACCGTGTAAAGTAAAATCTGAAAGGAAACCTGGTTCCATTATCCTGATTGTGATGTCAGACTTGTGCAGTCCTATGTTTCAAAGTGTATCATACCCAGGATTTTTACTAAACCAGAAATATGTTGTAGTAAAAACCAAAACATTAGTAGCGCTAATCAATCAATTATTTTTAGGATTGCAATAAAAAGTCCACTTAATAAATGTGGGTAAATGTGAATATTAGATTGTCCAACAAGAAAAAATCCATGCAGAGTTCACTCCAGTCGATCACCGTCACCACACCATGTGTGCAACACTCCCCCAAGGTAATGAGCTTACCAGATAGCATTAGGTCATAAGCTTGTGTTTAGATAACCACCGTCAGAAAGCACTGCATCTCTCCATCTGAGTTGTTGCTCATCACAAGCAACAGAAAAGGGTGCACATAGCGTAATCCAGTAACTAGCAATGTGTATTAAAATGAATCCCCTTACAATTATGCACTTACAATATTTAAAAAGTAAAAAGGCATGTATCAAATATACATCAAAGAATCTTGTCGCTATCTCCTCTCTACCTTTCACCGCTCGGCTGATCTCTTATACAGCGGTGTTCCCAGGCAAAGCGAACAGAGGATCCGACGACGTGGATTGCTACGTGGTCACGGACTGAAGCGT
Organism: Lithobates clamitans; assembly: GCA_037952925.1. NCBI lineage: Eukaryota > Metazoa > Chordata > Amphibia > Anura > Ranidae > Lithobates > Lithobates clamitans. The sequence goes on from JBBGZY010000755.1 coordinate 2,194,091, forward strand.
TTCGTCATCACTTCGTCAGAGACACCCTGTTGCCAGAGGTTTAGACATTAATGGCTGTGTGTTAAGTTATTTTAAGGGGACAGCAAATTTACACTGTTATACAAGCTGTAAACTCACTACTTTAATTTTGTAGCAAAGTGTAATTTCTTCAGTGTTGAAGATATAATAAAATATTTACAAAAATGTGAGGGGTGTACTCACTTTTGTGAGATACTGTATATATATATATATATATATCATACTTCTTGATTTAAGAGTAGAAGGAGGAAAAATATCAAGATAATATCTCATAGGCCAGGAGGGATGCCTGCCCCCTCATCCCCACACTTTAGAGTTAAACCTCACTGCTACTTTTCCCTGTCTTGTATAAAAGAGTCTATGTTGCAGATTTTCTTCCTCTCAGCAGGACAGTAAACTCAACAGGAGTTCTAATCCTTTCCCACTCTGCCAAAACCTAGAGAATTTGTGGTTTGATACTAACACATACCACAACCTTCACATATTCTTTATGCAATAAACCTAAGATCCTTTATCCAATATAAATCCATTATTATAATGCTGCAATGAGGGTGGGGATACAAGTATTCTTGTTATCAGTGGGATATTTGCCTCTCAAGTTATGAGTATGCTAGCAATTACTATTGCTACCACTGCTGCTCTATCCAGACACATCAGTTCAAGGGAATATATAGTGTTTTTTAATACTGTATATTTCATTTTAATTATGATTTACTGTAAGGGTTTAAAAATAGCAGTTTAACAAATATTATTTGTTTTGGTCAGAAAAATATAAAACATTGCTAATTAATAATTTATATTTTCATTTCAAGCCAAATAGTCTAGTCTTTTTTTCTCGTGTCTTCTAAATCTGTTGTTTACAGGGCTCAATAGTTCAATCTAAAATTTAAATACACACAACTGAGCAGGGTTGTTTTGGATGGAGATTCACCACATGAAAAGTTCACCATATTCACTACACTGAGCAAATGAGCACTTTATGAAGTGAACATTGTCTACTCCTTTAATAAATCATCCCCAATGAGTCAAAGGAGGGGCATTTCCTCTCCCCTCTCCCTCTCCCAGCTTTTGCAGCGATGTCATTCTAAAAAAAACAATTTTTCTGTAAATCCAGTGTAGTGGGTCTACTTTGTAATACAGATTTATTTGAAAATAATTTATATGAATAGCAAAATATAGATATAAAACATCAGTTTCAAATGTATAAACTTTATTAAAAATTGAACATGAAACAAATATGTTTTCCTATAAAACATTCACTCTCTTTCATTTTATCTTTCTTTTCCTCATGCAGGATTTTATAAATTGACAAGTTCTCCCTCAAATTATTTACCATTCTGAATGTTCTATGTATAATAAAAATGTAAGCATCTGTGCAGAGAAACATGACTTCCCTGTAATACAAGGTTAATAAATATTACAATTAATACCAAGTTTTAAAAGTTTCTCATCAAATTTACATTTTATTTTATTTTGTGCATAGCGTACTGCAGTATAAGACATTGTAATGGCATACTAGATGTTGCTGCACCAAATGGGCAGCATCTCTCTACAAAGTAAAAATAATTAATTCTGCTTGTAGCACAAGGACAGATAATGAAATGCCCAATCTAAAGTCTTGCAGCTTAAAGAAGCTATCTTCTGCTGACCATGCAGGAGACGAACGCCGAATACTTTATATGATTATTTGTAGTCACATCACCTCGCACAGCACCTACTTGCCATAAAAATTTACAATTGAAGAAGAAATAGCACAAGCTGTGCCCCAAGGCACCAAGGCACTGGTTTCTGAACATGTCTTACATGACGTAAACTAAAGCATTATATGCAAAAGAATAAAATGTGGAAAATAAGGCAGAAAATGACATATTATAACAGACAAAGGTCACATGGATTATCAAATAAGAGAGGACAGTTTTGAAGAAGGAATCTGTGTTCTGAAAAACTGTTAAAAATAGAAGTGAAGGATAGTGAAAAGGTGCATTTTCACTATCTGGAAATGAAAATGGAAAGAACAATTGAATAATGATTTTATATATGTCTAAAGGTTATTAATTGTAATGCAGTATGCGATCCTACTGTGAATAACACATTTTAAAACTCTTCATCCTACTATCATATTTTTCTTTGGAAATTACAACCACATAAAGAACACTCAGCAATTTGCTAAGCAGATACAAACACTGTTATATTTTGAACTCTGAAGAATTCAAACTCTAACTTAAAGCAGAGGTCCGCCAATTTTTTTTTTAAGTCAGCAGCTACAAATACTGCAGCTGCTGACTTTTAAAATAAGGACACTTACCTGTCCAGGGTGCCTGCGAAGTCGGCAACCGAGGCTGAACCGTCCCTTGGTCCTTGGATGCTGCCGCCACCATCTTCGGTAAGGGAATCAAGAAGTGAAGCCTTGCGGCTTCACTTCCTGGTTCCCTACTGCGCATGTGCGAGTCTCGCTGCGCAATCCAAATGGTCCCTGCTGTCTCTGGGACCCCTGTGTCTCCCAGCAGCGGGGGGGTGAAGACGGGAAGTGGCGTAGACCCCCGTGGGGGTCTATGCCTGGAAGTGGGTGAAGATACCTGTTTTATACAGGTATCTGCACCCCCTCTCCCCTGAAAGGTGCCAAATTTGACACCGGAGGGGGGGGGGTTCCGAAAAGTGGAAGTTCCATTTTTGTGTGGACCTCTGCTTTAAGGAAACATATCACTAATAGTAACCTATAAACAGGTAATTAGCAATACATTCATCACAGTTCCTGTATGAAATACTGCCCCTATTTACTATATAGGGGAGATTATAGGCTGCACAACCAAAGGTTATTTGGTTTTGTTTACATGTACACATTAAACATTAAAAACAGCAATAGCCATTATAGTAGAGTGAAATATGCTGTGATATGGAAAAGAAAGTTCTTTCATTCATTTTTATTAATATAATAAAACCTTAAAGAAAGAGTAAACTTCCATCTTTTGCTTTTACCTATAGGTAAGCCTATAATAAGGTATACCTATAGGTAGTGTAAATATCTCCTAAACGTGCACCATTTAGGAGATATTTACATTACATGCAGCCAATGACATCACTGGAGCATGCACTCTGAAGGAATGGCCACCCATCGCGGTCTCCAGCCAGTCACAGAGCCGGAGTCCGCAAGCCCTGAAGCAAGATGGGTGAAGATGAGAGCTCCTGCAGCGCTGACTTCTCGGTGCGGGAGGGGTTCATTTTAAGGTAAGTTTAACATAATGTGCTAATATGCGATGCATACTAGCACATTATGCCTTTATCTTGCCGGTCCCCCCCCCCCCAAAAAAAAAGACCAGCTTTAAAGATTCAATTGTGTATATATATTATGCAGTGGGGACTTTTAGTCATGGTTTGCCCAGAGATGGACTTTAATATTAGGTTTTATTTAAGAGATAGCTTGAATGTTAGGGGTGAATGGAAGGACTAACTTTAGAGGTTAATTGTTGGGAAATGTAAAGGACTATTTTTGCTGTTAAGTGTTAGGGAGGGGTAAGTATTAAGGGATCGATTTTTGGAATTAGGTTAGGACTAGGATTAAGGTTAGAGAGTAAATGTTAAGTACCTATTTCAGGGGCTTGTTAAGGTTTAGGTTAGTCTTAAATGTTAGGTAAGTGCTTTAGTGTACTCAGCACCAGGACACAAGTGCCAAAATGGATGCCAACACTAAAAACTAAAAGTGGCTTTCAGCACTAGTAATAATCACAGTGTGTTCTCCCGGCAGAGACGGCTCCCTGTACCCCCCCCCCCCCCTGCTGGAAGACCACAATAGCTCATTGGGAGGGATTCTGCCATCAAAACTGACTGTGGTGATGGGGGAATTGAGTGAATTTATTTCCTGTAACCTGTGGTTACAGAAAAGACAGTTGCATCTATGGCTGACTTAACAGTCTTTAAAGGCTAATGTTCACCAAGTAATCATCATCCATAATATCTTAAGTGTCCATAGTTGTGTACAAGTTTATACCAATTAAAAACTAGCTTTGCTTATGATTTACTATTTATATATTTTTTACATTATCATGCAGATTAATCCATGCAAATGTCATGCAGATGAGCACCATCTATGGCCAACTTAACACTCTTAAAAGACTAATATTTACCACGTAATTGTCAGCCATCATATTTTAAGTGTCCTCAAATGTGTGCATGTTTATACCTATTAAAAAACGAGCTTAGATCATGATTTACTATTTACATTTTTTTTAGGTCATTATGCAGATGAACCCCCTGCCCCTAAAATCCCTCTGGAGTACACAATGGTTCAGAACCTGTAAACCAACCTTTAAGCCCCAGAAAAAAAAATAATCAAAAGTGTATGTAAAGGAATTATTTTATGTTTTGGATAGAGTGGGGAGGGGTCAGGTTGTGGACACTCGTTAAAAGCAAGGCCTGGCCATAGCTCAGGGATTTATTGTCAAATTATACACATCAGCACCAAAATCTGGGTGCACCAGTTTTAGTAAATATCCCCCATAAGGGTGTCAGGTACTAGGGAGCACTTCTCCATGCACAATTCTTTCAGTAGCAAGATGTTTGTGGATTTCCTTGTATGCTTTCCTTGTATGCTATTCCTGTTTCAAAGTCCCCCCAAAAATAACAATGGGAATCAAATCAGGACTTTAACTAGTGCAATCCATAATCCTCTATTTTCTCATGTTGCCACTTTCCTTGGTGGATTTAATAGTTTGCTTTGGATTATTATGGTGTAGAAATACCCATTTCTGTTTTTTCAACAGATGGCATCACGTTCTTATCGAATACAATTTCATTCATTCAGAATATATAGTTAACTTATTGACAGGGACATGCACCTGTCATGAGCATAAAAAAAAAAGTTATACGGGGCTCCTTGAGCAGCCTGTCAGAAGCTAAATACAGAGCAGCCAGTTTAAATGCAAGCTACACAAATGCAAGTTTGCAGCAGACTGAGAGGATGAGCTCACAATGCCTCTCCTCACTTCTTGTCTCTTCTTGTCAGAGGCACTGAGCTCAATGGACAGCTTGGAGTCTTCGACCAATGGTAAAGTACGATTGGCCCAAGCTGTCCAATAAAAATGCTGCAGTGGAGGCTGTCCTCTCACTACACTGTCAAGAAGGGGGCATGTGTCTAAAAGACAAATACTGCCTTCCAGCCCAGCTCTCTTAACTAGAAGGATAAAAACATGTGTTTATGTGTATAAGATTTACCCATAATCCCATGTTTTTCTCACACAGAGGAAGAATGAGAATCTGCTGTTGCTGAAAAGGTACAAGCTAAATCATATATTATTATGCTATATGTTATAAGATAATAATTTATTATTTATCTATTTACTGTGAAATTACTGGTTTGAAGTTATAACTTCAAATTTCAGTAACGTGCCCGTTAAGCCACCTGCTGGAGTAGAGATTTTGAAAATATAGTAAATTACCGTAAAAATAATATATAATAATTATTTGTATATTACTTAGTAATTTTTCAAATGCATTTTTTTGGGAAAGAAACTGTTTCATGAATAAAAAAAAATAAAAAAAACACTAAAGTTAGCCCGGTTTTTTATTGTATACTATGAAAAATTATGTTATACTCAGTAAATAGATACCCAACATGTCATGCTTTAAAATTGTGCACACTTGTGAAATGGCGCCAAACTTCAGTACTTAAAAATTTCCATAGGCAACGCTGTAAATTTTTTTACAGGTTACATGTTTAGAGTTACAGAGGAGGTCTAGTGCTAGAATTATTGTTCTTGCTCTAACGTTCATGGTGTATGTAACCTGTGTGTATCTGGCTCTGATACTAGCCACTGACCTCACGAGCCACTGACCTCACCGCACGTCCCTGTTTATTGACTGTGAGTTGCCCAGGCCCTAAAGCAGCAAAGCAACTTAAAACCATAACATTTCCACCAGCTGGTACAAGGCTCAGCAAACATCAGCAAACATGTTTACTATTCCCGAGATAAGTCTATCTTTGATTGTGCAGTCTTCAGCACAATGTACCACAAGGAATGGTCTTTGGCTTTATGTTCAATGGCCAGTTGTAGTCTTGCTCTACTGCTCTTTTTAGATAAAAAGTTTTTTTTCCTTAACATACCTCTCATGCAGATTAAATTGATGCATAAATGTAGATGCATGTGCTTTGACCCCAGCTGTTGCAAGAGTTTCCTGAACACCCTGTGTTGAATTTTTTGAGTATTTGTAAACTGCTTTTGCCACCAAAAAGTAATCTCTTTGGTTGAATTTGCTGTGCCAGACAGTCCTTGACAATTTAAAAGCATTTTAATATTTGTGCCACCTTTAGATTTTTTTTCTTATAATGGACCATTTGAGATCAATTGCAATCCCTTGGCAAACTCATATGCAGTCTTCATTGTCGGGAGCTCTCTAAGCTCTAGTTATCTTGGCATGACACTGCATATGTCAATACCAAAAAAGAAAACCAAGCTCTAGATATTTGAAATGTAAAAGGCTGGTGTCTCCTGCATACTCTCTAAAGAGGTTTTCTTTAATTGGCATCTAATCTGGGACATCTGATTCTAATTTCATGGAAGTGGTAAATGTAGAGGTACACTTACTTATTCCACATGACAAATATGCATTTTTTTTTCATTTAGACCATGAAAATGAATACTCCTTCTATAAAGTTTCAATGAGCCTGACTGGGCCTTGATAGAACAAATGTGTCTGTATTTATCAACGTTTATCTTGAGATACAGGTTATTTGTGTTACTCATAACAGTATACAAGGTCCCTTGCAATATACTGTAATCGTACCTGAAAAGGGTGCACTGAGTTCAATAGGAAAAGAGCCTTGTTAACGGTAAGAGTACTGGTAGCAAGAAATGTTAGTTATGTCAATAGTAGATACATAGGTCAAAAACTGTGCATACCTAAGTGTGATTTTAGGTAACCTTGAGTTATTTTAAAACAATAATGCCATTACATTCTGTAGGCCTTATAAATTATATAATTCGATGTAAAAATCATTTTCAATGTATTAGATCGGTAGTAGAGTATTGCAAGGTGATAGTCATGGATTACTGCAGAAAGTTTGGAGTTTAAAGCCCCATTCCATGTAAATTATGAACCCCCTCCCACTTTATCCTCCCCCCCCCCTAACCCATCGTGCAAGGTTTTAAGTTGCTCTTACATGTTGAAGGATCGACTGGGCCATTTATGGGTGCTGGGACCACTAGATCCGCAGATGATCCCTCACTGTCCAATCCCCTATTGTCCCCTCACACTGACATCATGTCTTATCTGAATCCTGAGGGGACAGCCAAAAGGAAGGGTCATCGTCATGCTGGAAGTGACATGGACACCCAAAGAAGGACCCCGCTGTGTGTAAACAAAAAGGAGAAAAGACTGCAGAATCATGTGACCACTGATGTTTTTTAGTCAAGTGAGCAGGTAAACATTATCTCAGAAATGGGTTTTATGTGATACCCTTTATGGCTAACTTAAGTTGATAAAGATGCAAGCTTTAAGCCAATATCTCTTGATTTCTTAACCCCCGAGTACTACCCTGTAATGCATCTTCATTACAAGGCGATTTTTCACTTCCCAGTACTGAGATATGTTGACCAACAATTACCCCATCATGTATCTCTATACCCAGATTCATTTTATGTATTTCTTTTTTTTTTAGATACACAGGGCTTTTTTGCTGCTATTTCGTAACCACTGGGTTTTAGGTTTTTTTACTATATAAAGGAAGAAAGACCAAAAAAAAAAAGTCCCTTACTTTCTGTTCTAATAAAAATGCCAAGATGTGTGAACACCCCAAAATGATCAATTTTTGAAAAGTAGAGACCATGAGGTGATCTACTTTTTTGCTACTTTTTTTGGAAATGCTGGTCTTGAGGTATCTAAAACTTGGAGCTACGTAAAGGTGCCCTAGATACAGCACATACAGGTCATACACAGAGGGAGGAGGTGGTGAAGGGGTTAATGTAGAGGTCACATACAGTGAGTGATAGGGAATAAAGGGGCTAATGTGCAAATGTGCAGGACAAGGGAGGTGAAGAATTAACATACAGATCAAATAGAGTGTTAAAAACATTTACCTGCAGCTGATGCTGACATATTCTGTGAGGTGATCAGGGACTAATGAATGACTCATTCATTTATTAGTTTCTTTTTCCTCCCCTCTTTTATTGTAAGATTAGGGGTGTGATCACATATGTAAACACAATACTATTTGCATCTGTGTACACTGTGACTGGTCTTTCTATGACCAGTACATAGATCCCAAGGTACAGAGCAGCTCCGATCTGCTCTGTTGACAGTGTTTGTAAACTGGGCCAGCTGAGAATGGCTTGCTTCACGGGTGTTAATGGGTGAAGCGGCTGGGAAATGGGTAAATAACAATCCACCACTGTTTTAAGACATATGGTGGTACAAAAGTGGTTAATACCACAAAACAATTTCTCACATAGCATATGTCATTGTTATTAACGGTTGCTTCTGTGTGATGACTACAATAAACTCACAAACATAATACTGTAAAACATCCATCACTCATATCTGTTGTGAATCACATAGAGTGATAGAAAACAAACACGTCTAGTAACACATACCAGTTCTTACTGACAAGAAAATCTTAAGCACAGCAAGTAAATACTTAGCAATGAAACAAACATATTGGGATATTGTTTTAAAAATCTATCACGCATGTAACCAAACCATTGATTTTCTAGCGTCCCACTGTCTCTATAAGGAACAGAGATGACTGATGATGTATTATAAGTAATAAGGTTGGCATACTGTAACCAATCAAGAGGCCTTTTTTTTTTTTTTTTAATAAACTATGGAATACATTTTTCATGCAACGCCTTAGAACTAGCCAGATTTTCAGCAGATGTTGCAACAGTTGCAAATTAGTAAGATAAAGATTTTTTTTTTACAATGGCTTTAGTGAGTTATTGTACTTTTCACATTACTAGACATATCATAAAATGTTGGAAAATACAGTGAAAAAAACAATGACATACAGCTACTCAACAAAACAACAAAAGAGACTTCAGCTTTCGTCAGTTTAGGAGAACAAAATTAATGTAAAACTTCCTGTTATGGACTATCTTTGCCTCATCAAGAAAAGAACACAAAATACTTACGAATGACTGAATTTTAGAAATGGAATCAATTACTATGTAGCATCTGCTAGATGTTTAGAAGTTGAGGTTTTATGTTAAAGCTTTATGATTCAGCACATTTCAATTCAAGACAAAATTGCATAAATGTACGACGTAATAGCACATACTTCTACACCGTTCTCATATTCCGTATACACTTTTAATCAGGCTCACTCATTTGGCTTAATAATTGAATGAACATAACCAGCAGATTGTTTAACATGCACTTGTATAATAAGTAAAACATTTAATTTAACTGTATAGACCAATCAAACATATAAAAACACATTCACACATTTCATTGGAAACTGGCTCTTTCATACATAATGTTATATAACAGATTTTTAGTAAGCTGAATGTTAGAATTCTGCCAAAATATGTTCTGTACTATAAGGACAGTAAATTTTTGATGAAATGCTCTCATCAACTTAGATGTCAAAAAGCAAACATCTTCTAAAAATAAAAAGATCTCAGCACTAAATAAGAACCTACTCTACTGAATTCCCATTCCAAATAATTTATTGCAACATTCACAGATCTATGACCCTGGGCCATTTGTCTTCTGCTTATATTGCAATGTCCATCAAAAGGAAACCAACATTTCACAATTATCCTATAAACATTCAGCCACAGAGAACTTGATATGTATGATGGTTTTCAAGTGCCAACTTCGCCTAAACACTTCTAAACATCAAATACATTCAAAGCAGCAAGAATACAAAAAAATCATATATTGATACATTTTTAATATATATTTTGCTTGCTTTAGAAGATTTCTTTGCGATACTGCAATGTTTCATCATGAGATAATAATTTTGTGTATTTACCTATTGCATTAGCGTGAGAAAATGTCACGACTGTCAAAAATGACAAATAGCTCCTTCTAGAAATGTGCATTGTCACACTACCTGACTACAAATGGAAAAGCTCGCGGAATAATTGTAAAACTTACCTTTTACTGGCTGTTTGCTGTGCCTGTCCCAGGAGTCTGGGAGTAAAGATTAGTCTGCGGCTCACAGAGAGAGGGGTAGCTGGCTCTGAACTCTGCAGCTCCCTTTGAACACATTGTGAATAAACATGTCAAGTTCACATTCAAGGCTCTCCTCTGTCTCCCCTCTCTGATACCGCTGCTGATGCTGCATCTCCCCATTCACAGTAAATCAAATGCTTTCTGGGCTGTGACAAAGTCCAAGCTTCTGCCTTCGCAGCATATAAGACAGAATACTTCAAAAATATAGGAGGCTATCGTTTAAAAAAAAAAAAAAGTTCAAATTTGGTTTTATTTGATTTCAGCAAAGCCTTTGTTCTGATCTTCAGTCAACACTTTGCATTAAAAAGTGGAAGGTAGAAGCTGCCGTAGCTGATCCAGCAATATAAGCTCCAGTTTAGAGAGTTATCCTGTTTTGGTGTTGTACTCCTAGCCTCCATCAGGTAGATCACGCAATACTGCAGTCCATAATTCTAGCAGGAGAAAAAAAAAAAACTAACTATGCCTAACTCCAAATCCTCAGCTCGGAACAAGACATAGAACAAAAAAGAGAATGACAACTTAATCTATTTGCCTTTTAAAGCTTGAAAACATTTCGGTCTGTTCTGTATCAGCTGAATTTTCCTTTAGCTTAACATTCACTTTGAATGAGGAAGAGCAATGCACTGCCCATCCTCTCATGAGGACAGGATGCATTTATGTGAAACATGAGGAGAATGCTTAATGCTGAAACAGCCAGGACTGCATTCCCAATGAGCTCTCATTACAGGCATGCTGTTGAATTTCACAGTCTGATATTACCTTCCCAATTACTGCTTCCCATTCTTTACAATGAACAGTCCTAGATCATTAGAGAAGCAGACTTTTAAGGATTTTGGAGATCTGTCCACAGTTGAGACATTAAAATAAAGGACTTTAAATGTTTATGATATGTATTGAGGAGTTATAGAGATAAAGAATACTTAAAATTTGTAGAAACTGTATTATTTGTATCACTTATCTTAAGAGGTAACTCCACTTTTGTGGGAAATAAAATATAACAAATGAAAAAAATATATATAACATATAATTGATAGACCAAGGCACATTGTAATTTAATGTTATTGATAATTACTTTTCCTTTTCAGTCTGCAGTCACTATTTTTTCAATACAGGAGGGATCAGAGGGCCCTGCTCGTTAGAGCTTACAATCTAGAATATGGCAAACAGTGTACACAACCTCCACCAGAAATTTAAATTTTCTGCTTGTGCTCGGCTCACAGATTTGACAAGATACAGGTCAATTTTTAGGCACCCCCTGCAATAGGAAAATTGGTTTTGGTGAGATATTTCCCAAGGGTTAAATACTTCTAAAGGGATTCCAACACTGCAACTTTTCTCATCAGAACACTAATGAACCAATCCCTCCTGCTCAGAATCTTTAAAGAACATGGTGAAACAAACAGCTATTTCTTCAAAACAAAAGGTACGGATCTGCTAACAAGTTTGTGAAAACCCTTGAAAGCAGCATGGATCAACAAGAGGGGATTGTTTTTTCGCATGTGATACCGTCAGCAAAACCCTGATGATAGATATCATGTTTTTTTACTCTCTGTTCCGTTTGTGAATTGGACTTAAGAGCTTACCGCTTTGTTTTTAAACAATATTTACTGGCACATTTTTTATTTTGCAGGAAAATATAGCGTACTCATTTTCTTTGTGAATTGGACTTTATTTACTGCATGCAACAATTTATGCAAATAAGCCATGTGACTGTGTTATTGAATGCGGTAAATTTTAGTAAATCGACCCCAGTATCACGATTTTGTTTTAGTGATAAATGTAATCTTAAAATAGCAAGAAAAGCTACATAACAGACCAGCATTTAAATGTTCACTTGCAGTGTAAATACATGTTTAGAGTTTTTTCTTTGCAGCCACATGAGCCCAAAGCTTCAGCTCCTCTCTGTGATACAGTAGGTCGACAATGAGGATAAATTGAATAGTGCAGCTACATTACCCGCCAGAATTCACTGCACTAGTCATCAAAAGAGAAAATCGCCTCCCATCAGCCACAGTAACTCCATCAAAAGGAGAGAGAAGGAGTGGAGCTGTGTGGACAACTGGAAAAAAAACACTAAAAAAGGTATTTACAATGGAACAATGGAATATATATAAATATAAAATATCTATCTATCTATCTATCTATCTATCTATCTATCTATCTATCTATCTATCTATCTATCTATCTATCTATCTATCTATCTATCTATCTATCTATCTATCTATCTACCTATCTATATATATATATATATATATATATATATATATATATATATTATATATTTCATAATGTAGGAGAAAAGATGGGGGAAGATTTAAATGTCAGTTTCTTATTAGCCTTTCCTTCTACTTCTTTAACACGTATCTAAAATAGAATGCCATGAGGTTAGATCCCCTGCCATCTTTTTGCTACCTAATTATCCTTTGTTTCTGTTTTTACTGCTGTCTGTGCCCCTGATGGAGAGCTTCACCCCTATATTTGAACTGGAGATCATTGTCACTTGGACCGAAAAGGACTAAAAGGGGTAGGAAAATCAAACATTTTTAGTTGCTCGTAAAGAACGTCAGTGCATGCGCACTAGACAGCGGTGCCAGAGCTCAGTAGACTTAGGCCTCATGCACACTGGACGTTTTTACAGCTGTTGTTTTTGGCGTTAGGTGTTTTTTTCTACAGTCAATAAACTCCCCATCATGTTAGCTTATGTGTCCATGCACACATAGGCTGTTCTCAACAGTTTTTAGCAGGGGGGGGTATTTGGGCTGCAAAAAGAAAAAAAGAGTGCGTTCTGAGAAGAGTTTTTCAGCTGTAAAACCGCAGCTCACCTATGTTTTTTAACATTTTTAATCTCATTAATTTAAAGAAAAACAAAAAAACGCTAACGCTAAAAAATGCTGAAAACGCTAAAAAATGCTAAAAAGACGCTATTGTAAAAACGCTGAAAAATTTTGAAAACTCACTGCAAAGCTACTGGCGTTTTTATAACGTTATTATAACGTCCAGTGTGCATGAGGCCTTAGAGCGCATGTGCACTGGCTGAGACTGAGCAGTGCTGATACATACACACTAGAATAGATGGGGGTGTTGGAGCTCAGTAGAGTTAAAGTGCATGTGCATTGAAGCACAGCTTGCAGGTACCAACTACCCTAGGGGGATCAGCCTAGATTAGAGGCTGAATAGCACTGTTGGCCTGGCACACAAAATAAGGACATATTTAGGGGAACCAGGCAACAGCTTTATGTCATTTAAGACCATGACAAAAGAGCATAATATCAATGTGCATATACAAGGTAACCTTGGAAAGGTGATTTTATCATTTTTGGCTGGAGTTCCATTTACATTTTTTGAGCTGGTACAATATAGGTTAAATGAACCTATGTGGGTCTAATCAAGAGGAGCTATTATGTTTTTTTTTATTTTTTTATATTCCCAATACACATGAAAAGGTGATGAGAACACATATTCAATTCACCAAGAGTGAAAAAGGCTGTTTTAGTACAGTAAATCTAACCTTTTATGGTTTGCTTTAGAGAGAAGTGACACCACATATTATTATTATTATTATTATTATACATGATTTATATAGCGCTAACAGTTTGCGCATCGCTTTACAACATTAGGGCAGACAGTACATTTACAATACAATTCAATACAGGAGGAATCAGAGAGCCCTGCTCATTAGAGCTTACAATCTAAGAGACATATCACTTTTAAACAGAAAACATTGCATAGCTGTAATCACTGGACCATTCACCTTTTTTGCTTGTATCATTTATGCATCCTGCACAGCTCTAATAATTCACTCTGAAGGTACCGCTGATAGGGTAGCAAAAACAAATATATTTTATGTATAGAAGTCTAGAATTAACGCTGAGGAGCACATAGCAGGCATAAAGAGGTTGATTTAAAAAAGGGTGTAAGAATTTTTACACAATAAAATGTGTGAACATCCACTTCAATTATCCAGTCATGTGAAAATCCATATTTTTTCTTATCATCTGTACTTGTTTGGATAATTGAAGTGGATTTTCACACATTTTATTGTATGAGCAATTTCAAATCGTTTAGTAAATCAGACCAATTGTGTTGAGATACGTAACTGCCAGATTTTTATTTATATACAACATGGGTAAGGCATATAAGATCTGTTTTTTTAAAGTGTCAAGTGAGGTGAAAGAAATTAAAGGTGTGTTGACTTCAAATGAATAATCGTGAACTTGGGAATTTATAAGAGATCAACCTGCCCCTGCACCTGATTAGATTTTTGAAGTGAACACAATTTCATTTCACTGTAGTTTACTTCACACTTCAGTAAATCAAACCTGAATAACGCTCTAAAATATATAATCTTCTGCTCAGTAATAAATAAAAGGAAACATTGCAATATCATCAGCAGATCTTTTTAGAATGTTTTATGTTCACAGTGGACCTGTAAATACATTTGAAATATACATATACTGTTTACAACACTTTTTCGAATTCTCTTATGCCACGAGAAATGCCTGTGCCCGCTACATATTCATGTAGCTTTTGGAGCCAGGTTCATTAACGGTATGGTGGGGCAGCACTGAGGTCAAAGTGTCCATAGCATGGACACTTCTATCTTCAGTGTTTGTTCAACCCCAGTAGTACAGCATCATTGATTGCTAAGATGCTGTCGGCTGTGCACAGCATCGTAGAAACCAATGACGCATTCTTGTCCTGATTCAGCTTTTGGCTTGGAGATGCCTGTCTTTACCCAAAAAGGGCATTGCCACATTTGGATAATAATGTCTGCAAGCATCCCCTGTCCCTTTGGTTACATTTAACCATGGGCCAGGGAATCTCCCAGAGGGCATTTGGGTGGGGTGATGATGGGTCATCGGTTGTTAGAAAGTTGGTGGCTATCAGCATCCTAGCAACCATGAGACCTGTGCCAGAAGCTGTCACATTCATGATAGCTTTGTAGCACATATAATACCCCACTGAGATGACTGCCATCTCTCTGTATGCCAACTCAGAGTCGGTCTGTTGGCTGTGACAGATTCAAAAAAATGACTGTCAGTTGACATACATGAACGGGAGCAACAACCTTATGGTCATTCCATCACACAAATGTCCATAAATCTGTGATATCTCACACAAAAATAACAGTTTCTAAAATCATTAGTCCTTCATCCTTATACATCTTTCACGAGAGATGAAACATTTGTGCAATGGAGCGGCCATAAGGTTGTTGCTCACCTTCACGGTTTAGCACTTGTTTGTGTATTGTGCTAGCAGCATTTTGCACACATTTAAGTCATGTTGTGGTATTCCATTATATATTTTGTTTATTTATATTTGCTTTTAGTTATATTTACGCAACATTTTTCCACTGTTATATAGTGTGTACATTACAAAAATAATATATAGTCATGTTAACTATTTCAAAGAAAGACATATTAACGAGCAAGACCCATAGATGATCAAAATACCTTGTTGTAAATAAGAGATATCTTTTAGCTGCAGTGTGAGTAGTACATATTCATTTCTTAGTTTTTCCATTGTATAGTTAGGGTCATACAGAAGTATGGAAGGTCCACCAATAAATAAATAAATAAATAAATAAATAAATAAATAAATAAATACATGAATGAATGAAAAGAAATATACAGTACATTGTAAGATGTTTAGGGTGATTAGACTCTAGAGGTGCATGCGATTTCAGCAACACGTGTCAGTCCAGACTTGATTTTAACTGCTCGCGTCCGCGCTATAGCCGAATGATGGCTATAGCATGGACCTACATCGCCGGGACGCCATCATATGACATCCTCCCCTTTGCACACTCTTTGTGGCACGCTCTGTGATCACTGAGTCAATGAGATTTGGGTGATCATGGCCCCCTTACCACGTGATCATCTGTGCCCACCAGTGCTGCCTGCCAGTGCCACATGCCAGTGCCCACCAGTGCATATCAGTGCCACCAATCAGTGCCCACCAGTGCATATCAGTGCCACCAATCAGTGCCACCTATCAATGCCCACCAGTGGTGCCAATCAGTGCCCATCAGTGCCACCTACCAGTGCCCATCATTGGCACCCATCAGTGCCCATCACTGCCACCCATCAGTGCCACCTATCAGTGCTACCCCTCAGTGCTACCGCTCAGTGCCCACCAATGCTACCTATCAATGTCCACCAGTGCTACCTCATCAGTGCCCACCATTGCCACCTATCAGTGTCCATCAGTGCCACCTTATCAGTGCCCATCAGTACAGCCTAACAGTGCCCATCAGTGCAGCCTATCAGTGCCCATCAGTGCAGCCTCATCAGTGTAAATCAATGAAGGAGAAAAATGACCTGTTTGCAAAATATTATAACAAAATATAAAACTTTTTTAAAAGCAAAATTTTGCTTTTTTTCCCCAAATTTTCTTTTTTTTTCCGTTTTTTGCCAAAAAGTAAAAAACCCAGCAGTGATTTAATACCTCCAAAAGAAAGCTCTATTGTGGGGAAAAAAATGATAAAAAAATTAATTTGGGTACAATGTTACATGACCGCGCAATTGTCATTGTTACAGCACTGAAAGCTGAAAATTGGTCTGGGCAGGAAGGGGGTTAAAGGCATGGCAGCACGCTTGTATTAAAAAGGAAACAAAATTCAAAGAAATAACAGCAATTTCTCTCGCAGGGGGTTCCACCATTACTGTATTGTTCACGCATTCAGCCTCTGGGCTTACTCACTTGCAGCACCGCTGCTTCAAGCCTCACGCCTGGGCCTTAGGATAGCTCCTCAGAGCGTATGCTCACGCTGCCAGCTGCAGTCTCTCTCTTCTAGAGAACATAGGTGTCCTCCTGACACTCAAACATAGACCTCGTGTCTGTAGGGCAGAGTCCTCCTGACTCCTCAGCCAGACTGCCTGGGTGGAGCTGTCTCCAAGTGGGAGCCCTGAGCTCTATCCCTGGGCAGATTATGAAGCCAGCCCACAGGTGTACAATCAGCATGCCTGCCAAAATCAGGCATACACCACTCATATACACTAGATATGTGCAATTTGTTTTCGACAAATTAGTTAAGTCTGAAATCTCAGAATTTCAGAGTTATCAAATTTCTGGATTTCCGAAATTTAGAATTTACGAATTTTCAAATTTCAAATTTTCTAATTTCTGAATTTCCGAAATTTCGAAATTTCGGAAATTAAAAGTTTCCGAAATCTGGAAATTCGAAGTTTTGAATATTCGAAAATTCGAAGTTTCGAATATTCGAAAATTCGAAGTTTCGAATATTCGAAAATTCGAAGTTTCGAATATTCGAAAATTCGAAGTTTCGAATATTCGAAAATTCGAAGTTTCGAATATTCGAAAATTCGAAATTCAGAAATTCGAAAATTCAGAAATTCGAATTCATAAATTCGAAATTTCAGAAATTCGAGAATTTTGGAAATCCAGAAATTTTGGAAATTCGGAAATTTGAAAAGAAAATTTTAAATTCGGAAATTCAAAATTTCAGAAATTCTAAATTCTAAATTTTGGAAATTTGAAAATTCGAAAATCCGAAAATCCAAAAATTCAAAAACCCGAAAATCTGAAATAACAACTAACTAGTAATAACTTAACTAATACTAACTATTAAATTATAGGTATTGGCGTTTCCTTTCAAATTTGGCTGTTAGTGAAAGTAGCGAATACGAATTTATCTGAAGTTACGAATTACCCGAAATAACAAATGCCATATCTAAACAAATGGAACTTAATAATTCAATAATAATTAAATAACAATAATGATAATAAAAACTTTTTATCATTATTATTTATTATTAATTTGTTCCATTCCATTATTTTAGATGCAGCATGCGTTATTTTGGATAATTTGTAACTTTGGATAAATTCGTATTTGTTACATTCACTAACAGCCAAATTTGAAAAGAAATACCAATACCTATAATTTAATAGTTAGTAATTATTATTTAGTTAGTTATTAGTTAAAGTTTTCAGATTTTCATTATTTTGAATTTTATGGATTTTCTTTCTTATTTTCGAGTTTTTGAATTCTTGGATTTTTGAATTTCCGAATTTTCGAGTTTTCAGATTTTCTAATTTTCAAATTTCAAATTTCTGAAAATTCGGAATTTGAAAATTACGAATTTTCGAATTGTGAATTCCAAATTTTCGAGTTTTCAAATTTTCGAATTTCTGAAAAAAACAAAAAACGAATGAAACTAAAATGAACAACAGTGCACATGTCTAATACACCGTGACACGGGGTCGCCTCTTCACAACATAAACAAAGTCTTTGAAGATCTATTATAAGATCACTAGAATAAATATGCAACATATATATTTGATCAAAGTACACAAGCTAATCTATACATTTATTTATTATACCATAAGCAAATATTAGATAAACTAAACATAATCTATGAAAGTATTTATTATCAAATATTAGAAAAGCAGAATCCACCAAGAACTCTGCTGGTAACTTGATTTAAGGCTCCATGCACACTGGGTTTAAAAAAACTTCTGCTCATAAAGTATAAGTAAAATTTAGATGAGGTTAGGAGAGTTTTATGGGTTTTTTTCTGCCTCCAAGCTCCAATCAGAAACGCAAACCAGAAAGTTTTTTTTGTTCTGCCTCTAAACGTTAAACTCAAAATATGCCTGTAAAGGTCCTAATGTGCGTGGACACATAGGATAACATTGAGCTTCTTCTACTGGCAGAACACAAAACTCCTGTAGAAGCAACGTTTAAGCAACTGTGCGTGGAGCCTAAATGTTGCTATATACGTTAAGATTGCTATCATGAACTAATGTTTCCAAGTCCACCATGTAGATTATACACTCAATTATACACACCCTCTGATACTGTATATTGATTGGTGGTGTCATTATTAGGGATGAGCATAAGTTCGGGCCAAACTTTCGTTGTTCGGATGCTCTGCGAACACCAAACAATCTGCGGTGTTCGGGGCAAATTCAAAAGCCGCCGGAACACCGTTAAAGTCTATGGGACACTAACATGAAAAATCAAAAGTGCTCATTTTAAAGGCTTATATGCAAGTCATTGTAATTAAAAGTGTTTGGGGACCTGGGTCCTGCCCCAGGGGACATGCATCAATGCAAAAAATTTTTTTGAAAACAGACGTTTTTCAGGAGCAGTGATTTTTTCAATGCTTAAAGTGAAACAATAAAAATGAAATATTCCTTTAAATATCGTGCCTGGGGGGTGTCTATAGTATGCCTGTAAAGTGGCACATTTTCCCCGTGTTTAGAATAGTACCACAGCAAAATGACATTTCTAAAGGAAAAATTGTCATTTAAAACTGATTGCGACTGGTATGAATTGTCGGGTCTCTGCAATATAGTTAAAACTCATTGAAAAAAGAGCATGGGATCCCCCAGTCCTTTACCAGGCCCTTCAGGTCTGGTATGGATTTTAAGGGGGACCCTGCGCCAAAATTAAAAAAAAAATGGCATAGGGCCCCCCTCAAAATCTATAACAGACCCTTATCTGAGCGCGCAACCTGGTAGGCTGCAGGAAAA
Organism: Lithobates clamitans; assembly: GCA_037952925.1. Classification (NCBI taxonomy): domain Eukaryota; kingdom Metazoa; phylum Chordata; class Amphibia; order Anura; family Ranidae; genus Lithobates; species Lithobates clamitans. Next base: position 2,213,774 of record JBBGZY010000755.1, read on the forward strand.
GAGGGGGGATGAGAGAGCACATCCCCTCCTGAACCGTACCAGGCCACATGCCCTCAACATTGGGAGGGTGCTTTGGGGTAGCCCCCAAAGCACCTTGTCCCCATGTTGATGGGGACAAGGGCCTCATCCCCACAACCCTTGCCCGGTGGTTGTGGGGGTTTGTGGGCAGGGGGCTTATCGGAATCTGGAAGTCCCCTTTAACAAGGGGACCCCAAGATCCTGCCCCCCCCTGTGTGAAATGGTAACGGGGTACAAATGCACCCCTACCATTTCACAAAAAAGTGTCAAAATGTTAAAAATGACAAGACACAGCTCTATTTTTTATTTTTTTTAATAAAGGACTTGTCCCCAAGCTGTGTCTTGTCGTTTATAACATTTTGACACTTTTTTTGTGAAATGGTAGGGGTACATTTGTACCCCGTTACCATTTCACACAGGAGGGGGCCAGGATCTGGAGGTCCCCTTGTTAAAGGGGGCTTCCAAATTCCGATAAGCCCCCCACCCGCAGACCCCCACAACCACCGGGCAAGGGTTGTGGAGATGAAAAAAATTTGCATTGATACATGTCCCCTGGGGTAGGACCCATACACTTTAACGGTGTTCGTGTGTTCTGACAAATTTTTTGCTTGTTCTGGGTCGAACTGAACCGGGGGGGTGTTCGGCTCATCCCTAGTGACTATAAGGACTTAGAACAGGTCACTATGGCTGAATACAAGACTGCTTAGTGAGAGTACTGTATATATATCTGGATTAATCTGGTACAGTTTTTTAAACCACAGCAGAAAATCTCCCTTCACAGCATGAGCACAATTCATCAAACTACAAAGTCTTCTATTTATCACATGTCAAAAAGTCTAGTAAAGTGCGCAGTGTATCATTTTAAGTTTAACTAATTTATTATGTGAAACTCTGACAAAAAAGCAATCTCTTTCTATCAGTTCATAACAAGCTGACTTGCAAGGTGCTCCATCATTGCACAGAAAATGTTTGTAAAGTTATGAATTACATAGATAAAGAATGACTGGAAATTCTGCCAATGTTTTTTTCAGAACATTTTACAGTAACTACAATGTTATGTTTGAGACATAGCAGTACAAATTTAATTAGGAATATATTCCTGAGTTGACAATTATACAGTAGTTAAAATGTTGTGATAGTATTATAACCATGCTTCCTTAATACATAGACTTGAAAGCTGGTACTTTGCCACAATGCTTTACCATATATATGAGATGCTAAAACAAGTAAAACAGTACTGACCACTTTATAACATTTACCCCCTTCAAGACCAGGCCATTTTTTGCGATATGGCACTGCGTCTTTTTAACTGACAATTGCACAGTTTGTGACCCAGTGTGTGATACTGTACCCAAATAAAAAATACGTCCTTTTTTCCCACAAATAGAGCTTTCTTTTGGTGGTATTTGATCACCTCTGCGGTTTTTATTTTTTGCGCAAAAAACAATACAAAAAAATTGGAAGAAAAAAAACAATATTTCTTATTTCCTGCTATAAAACAAATCTAAGAAAAAAATGGGAAAAATCGAATTTCTTCATCAATTTAGGCCAATATGTATTCTGCTACATATTTTAGTAAAAAAAATCCCAATAAGTGTATATTAATTGGTTTGCACAAAAGGTATAGTGTCTATAAACTATGGGATAGATTTAAGCAATTTTTATGTATTTTACTAGTAACTGCAGCAAGCAGCAACTTATAGCGGAACTGCAACATTGCAGCGGATAAATTGGACACTAAGTGACACTTTTTTGGGGACCAGTGACACTAATACAGTGATCAGTGCTAAAAACATGCACTGTCACTGTACTAATGACACTGGCAAGGAAGGGGTTAACATAGGAGTGATCAATGGGTTAAATGTGTTCCTAGGTAATGATTACTAACTGTAGGGGGGTGCTTTTACTGTGAGAAGCCAGAGATCCATGTTCCTGCTGAGCAGAAACACTGGATCTCTACCTTTCCTTTTCACAGAACGGCAATCTGCCTTTTTTGCATAGGCAGACCACCATCCTGTCTCTCTCGGGAATGATCTGTGGGTTCCGGAGGACATCGGGTCTGCTGGTTCCGCTGATTGCCTCCCGCTGTGTTCAATCACAGCCAGAGTGGGTCGCCGGCAGCACATGTGCGCGCCTCAGACCCATAAATGCAGAATCATGTACAGTTACGTGATTCTGCACAGGGAAGCCGACTTGCCATCATATATATTAAGATTTAAAGGAAACCTTTTTAATGGCTCATTCATGCAATATAGCACACAGCATTACAGTGTTACAGTGCACATAACATGCATGCACTAGAATGCCATTTTTAGCTTGAGCTGCGAGGCGGTATGCCACATTTCAGTGTTTTTACAGCACATGTTGCAGTTAATTTCTTAAACTCTTTTTAAATGTATTTTTTTGACTGCGTTATCTTGACATGTGCTGCAAGCACTGCAACGCGTTAAAGCCTATTAAATTGTGCTGCTCTGCCGGAAAATGCTACATGTGTTATCTTTTTTTCAGTACACCCAACGCAGCACATTTGTGTGAACGGAGTTTAAGGGACATACTGTAGGGCAAATTGTCTGCAGTTCAACGTATCCCAAAAGAAATGTGCATTTCATTTATTACGAATTGAAATTCAGACCTCCTTTTTGTAATTCACAGATTCAGATGTATCCGAATCTCCAAATCACAATAGTAACACATTTCAACAAATCCGAAATAAATTCTAAGCAAAACAACAAATTAATTTGTATACATTCATTTCATTTTTTTGCAACTTCAGAGGTTTTTTTAAGTTCAATAATATTTTTGTCACACTCTGTATTGTTATGATTAGCCAAAGTTTCTAAACATGAAAGGCGCATTGAAGTTGCAAGACGCAAGCAAGTAACACTGGAAGTCACATGACTTTGGAGCCCAGCAGTGTGAACAGAGACTTAATGTTTGATGCATCTGTAATAACATAGCGACATACCTATGAATCTCCAAATCTTCAGAATTTACAAAAAAAATTCCAAAAACGCTTCATTCTAACATAATGAATATGACGAAACAAAATGATTGACCTAACAAATTCATTTGAAACGAAACAAAACATTTTTTTTCTCGCCGTGCGCATCTCCACATCCCAATACTGCTGGTGTGAAAGAGCCTTAAAGGAAACCTGAGAGACTAATGGAGGTTACCATTGCTGTACTCTCATTCTACAAATGATAGTTGGTTAGCTGTTGTGCAGCCAATATTCCCTTAATAGTTTGAACCATGGACTCAGCACAAGTATGTGTATAGAAAGTATTGACTTTACTTTAAATTTCATGACGTTGTTTATAAGATTCAATAAAACATTATTCAAATAACTATAAATTACCTTTGAATAGTCTTAAGCTGTTACGCTCAAAATGACATAAAAGTGAAAATAATATTGCATGGAATGAAAAAATATATTATTGGTATAAAGTTCAGTGCAAAGTCCAAACAATATATAAATTCCAGTGAAAGTAATCAGTGATTCCAATGACTCTCCAACACCATCCAACACCTGTAAAAAGTGATCTTGTGAGTTGATACCACCACCAATGGCTGAAAGGCTTGCTTGCCAGATCAAGAGGACCTCTTATTAGAAAGTATCACAAGCGCCTGTGGCTCCATACCCAGCCAGGGCCTTTAATCCAGTCTGTCTTCAAAGCAGGGTACATCGATCCTCCTTGAACGGTGATTATAAAGATGCCCCAAAATAAAGAAGATTCCGCATAGTGTAAAATCCTCACGCTTTAATGGAGAGAGTTGGAAATAGGCTTGGATTCCTTATGTTTTAACAGTGTCTTTTAACGATAAGATCTTATAGGAGAGGATTGATGTCCCCTGCTTAGGAGACAAACTGGATGAAAGGCCATGGATGGGTATGGAGCCACAGGCACTTGTGACGTTTTGTAATAAGAGGTCCTCTTGATCTGGTAAGCAAGCCTTTCAGCCCTTGGTGGTGGTATCAACTCACAAGATCACTTATTAAAAGTGTTGGATGGTGTTGGAGGCTCATTGGAATCACTGATTACTTTCACTGGAATTTATATATTTGGACTTTGCACTGAACTTTACACCAATAATATATTTTTTCACTCCATGCAATTATTTTTCACTTTTATGTAATTTTCACTGTTTGAGAATAACAGGTTCAGACTATTCAAAGTCAATTTATAGTTATTTGAATCAATTTTAATTGAATTACATATTTGTATTTTTTAGCGCAGCTTATATTTTAGTCTAAATTTGTTACTGTGTTGGTATCTTACAGAAAAGTTGCTGCTGGGTCATGCTTAGGATTAATAGCGTGTTTTTTACTTTTGCTATCTTGTTTTGAATCAGTATCTATGATACTGTATCACAGCAAGAGTAAGAAAGTATCACAGCAAGTGTAAGAAGGTATCCCGGCAAGGGTTAGAGTGATAGGCAGGCAGCTAGCCAGACGGTGATAGCCAAAAGGTGGTTAGAAATGGCATCCTCTACGTTGGCCTCAGGAAAGGCTTGCTTTATATATCCTAAAATAAACCCCCCCTCGGCTAAAGATATTTGAATGTTTGTATATTCTTGAACGTTTTTTTTGTATCCTGCAAGGTAATGTCATAATGTGCTAGTATGCATCGCACCTTAAAATGAAGCCCTTCCAGTGCTGAGATGTCAGAGCTGCAGGCGTGCCCATCTTCACCCGTCTTGCTTATGGGTTCGCGGACACAGGGCTCTGGAAGAACTGCTCGGGTGGCCGTTAATTCAGAGCGCATGCGCCAGTGATGTCACTGGCTGCATGTACAGTAATTATATGTAAGATATTTACACTACCTATAGGTAAGCCTTATTATAGGCTTACCTATAGGCAAAATTCAGAGATGGAAGTTACTTCGACAATAAATAAGTATATGTGAACCCTTACCTTGTGAAACAACTCATTAAGTTTAGAATAGAAATGAAAGGCAAAACAATTGTGTGCATAGATAATATATTAAAAAATGATATATATACCTTTTTTTTTTTTTTTTTAAAGTGATCACATAATCTCTGTTACCAGCTGCATAAGGGGCTTAGAGAGCTGGGGGGGGGGGAAGGGGATGGGAGAGCATCACACTGATCTTCCCAGTTAATGGCTGTGCATGGGGGGACATGTCAGCAGAGGTCTGATCATTTGAGAATGGGCAGGTTGTTCCCAGCACAGCCAGAAAACTGTCCACACTGGTATGGATGTGCTCTCATACCTAGCGTGGTCAGTTTGAAATAGGAAAGCAGGGGGACTGGCAGGAACACCAGGCATTTCACACAAAGGAAGCAATACAAAGCAATAACAACCAAATCAAAAACAACCAGCTAATCACTGGATGCCGGCGGCTAAACTTGGCTAAACGCTGGACGCCGTTGTTTAGAAGAGTTTAGTAGCGTTTCAGAGCTGTCAATACTTTATCTGCCAAAATGCTGCTGCTCCAGAACGCATTTCTTCTAAACACCTATGCCACAAAAGCTCCTAAAAGCCTGGACACATAGTATAACATTGAGAGGTGTTTTGAAACTGTAAAAAAATGCCTGACGCTGCTAAAAGCAGCAGTAAAAACACCCTGCGTGCATGAGGCCTTAAAGTTTGAGAAGCTGCAGCAAATCATATTGAGAGTCTGCCTAATTTCCTGCCTGGAGGATGTCCAATATCATCTAACCCTTTCTCCCGACCCCTTCTACCCATAAAATAATTTTGATATTTGCATAACTCCTCCCAAGCCAGCCCACTGCTTGCATCAGGGTTGAGGGCTCATGAGAGGAGTATAGGCAGCGTGCTGTGATGTTTTTAAGAAACAATGTACAGAAACCTGCTGGCCCTTCCCACCAGCCATAATCTGGGGGAAGCACAGAGGCCTAGTGATGATATGTGAAAGCAATGAAAAGAAAAAACATTTGTATAAAAATTTCATTATCATAGGATTAGGAGGAAAGAAAAAAAACAGGTAAGGCAAAATATACGCAGATTGGAATTCAGATATAAGTATATGTAAGTACATGACTATAGCACAGCCACAGGTTCATTTTAAGAACCAAGTAAAATGATATTTCACACAGTAATTTCACCATCATGCATGATTTGTAATTTTTGATCAAATTTGCATTGGCAATTGTGAGGTTCTGTGAGATGAGCTGAAGTAAGATTTCCTGATACGGAAATTTTGACTCATAAAAAATAACCTTACATTAGTAATATAATACTTATAAAGCTGTCTCGAATGAATAAATAATATATATAGATATATATATACCATATATACTCGAGTATAAGCCAAGATTTTCAGCCCTTTTTTTTAGGCTGAAAGTGTCCCTCGGCTTATACTCAAGTCACCGCCATCTGCCTACCTGATCAGTGTGTCATGCAGACAGACGGCGGCTAGCGTGTCATCAAAACATACGGCGGCCATTCCACTGTTCAAAAGCCATTCCTCCTCCTCGTCTGTGATAGGCAGAACACTCAATTTCCCAGCAGTCAGTGTTCAGCCTATCATGGACATCCTCTCATCCTCGTCCGTGATGTGAGGATGAGCGGACGTCCCTGATAGGCTGAACACTGATTGCTGGGAAATTGAGTGTTCTGCCTATCACAGATGAGGAGGAGGCGTGGCTTTTGAACACTGGAATGGCCGCCGTATGTTTTTATGACACACTGATCAGTGCAATGGATGATACAGAGTGGCACACGGAGTCTGCAGATCGCCACACGGAGGCATGCACAGGACACAGAGAGGATGCACAGGACACAGGGAGGCATGCACAGGACACAGGGAGGCATGCACAGGACACAGGGAGGCATGCACAGGACACAGGGAGGCATACACAGGACACAGGGAGGCATGCATAGGACACAGGGAGGCATACACAGAACACAGGGAGGCATGCACAGGACACAGTGAGGCATGCACAGGACACAGTGAGGTATGCATCTGCAGATGGGCATTGTTGACCCTCTTTTCCACTTACAGTAGCTGCTGCATTTCTCTCGGCTTATACTCAGGTCAGTAAGTTTTCCCAGTTTTTTTGTGGTAAATTAGGGGCCTCAGCTTATATTCGGATCGACCTATACTCGAGTATATACGGTATATATAGGCATATAGGTATAGGTATTTTAATTGAATATTTTGATGTTTTGTTAGATAAGCTAACAAAGACAGTTAAAAAATTTCATAGCCAATATGAGCCACATATAAGTCATCATCTATTGGTGTAGTTAGACAAACTAAAAGTAGAAAATATCCTTAGAATGGAGAAACACGGTAGATGGGGTCGGAGATAAATGCACGCATTGACCTATGGTGAAATTAGTTTTGTTTAGTAATAAGTCAATGAGACAAATAGGATTATTTTGGATCAACCAGTATTCAGATATAGTGTACAATCAGCAATTATCCTCTTGGGTTTAATAACCTTCTTATTAGTCACTTGAACTCTCTGTGCCTCGTAGTTCGTGTGTAGGAGCAGTGACTCACCATTTGACTTTGCTGCTTTATGTTATTGAGAATTGTTTCTTCGACAATACTAAATAATGGCTCTGGTTAGTTGTTTGCGGGGAACATAAATGGTTGTTACAGAAACCAATTTTCTTACAAATTGTTCAAATTACTTTTAAATATAGTCATATTGTAAGGACATGTAAGCATGCATAATATGAGACAAATAGGATTATTTTGGATCAACCAGTATTCAGATATAGTAAGCATGCATAATATACTTTTTTTAAAGTGGGAATGGGGAAGACAGAAAAATGGGAAGTGCTATTGTTGCTCTGTTTTTCAACATTGGATGCTCCTGGGTTGACTTCTTGACTGACCTGAAACAAGCAAGTGGGTAAGGCCTCATTCACACGGGCGTACCATCCGTACGCCTGTGTAAAGGGCCATCTTCAGACACCCAGGATACACAGGTGTTCCATGCAGGGGTTTTCAGACAGCCTGTTGAAATCAATGCAGCCACCAGCTGCACAGACCTGCACGGACCTTCACACGCATGCATCCCGGAGTTTACATCTATGTGGGTCCAATGCACAGATCAATTGGTCTGCGCTCTGATACATTTTTTGTGATGAAGTGACATATATATATATGTGTATAAGGAAGTGCAGCGCTGATATAATATCAGTAGTATAAACCACGATATAATATTGAAAGAAATACTCAATAAAGTGAACCCCTAAAACGGGAAAAGTGCATAAATGTGTACAAAAATATCTATACACTGTATCAAAAGAAAAAATACTCATATAATTTGTTTAAAAATCATGATATACTTGGCATTCAATATAATTCTGAAAAAAATCAAATGAAACAAAAAATCAAAAACTGAATAATTCAAAGTCCATAATCCAATGTGCATGGTGACATGGTGACTTGAAGTACAAAATTTGTGCAGACACAATTTGCCAGTAGAGGATCCACCACCAATAAGTACAAGGCTTACCGGAAAAATTGAACCCACATAGGCATAGGCCTAATGAGTCAGTAGAGCTTGTGGTGTAATACACCCAGAGGAACTGGCATCAACATACACGGTATCCAGTTAGGGATATAGACGCCTACGGTCCTTCACAGCAATGCTTCTAGTAAGTATCCTCTAAAGGGGTAATTACCAGGGGCTGGATCAAAAGGTCTCTCCCTTGTGGTATAATTTATAGGAAGAAGAAAGAGACCCCATAGTGTGATTCCTTTTCGATAAGAAAGGACATTTATTAAATAAAAAAAGGAACACTCACATTAGTGAAGATAAAAAAGCGCTTGATATAAAAGATATGGAATGTTACGCAGTGGCATCAGCAGAGCCCGTCCATATATAAATATATATATATATATATATATATATATATATATATATATACCTTCAATTTTCAGAAGGCCATACCGTGCATAAATTACAGTTAAATGTTCTCAGCTAGTTGTACTTTTCATACCACCGACTTTTTTTTATATCATTCATTATCATTAGCACATTGGAACTTTGTTATAACTTGAAAAATCCTTTAACACATTTGGCCAAACACATTTATAGCAAATTCTGGGTAATTCAGAGGTCCATGACTTGAATTATGAATTAACATGCAGTTATTTCACCACTGCATGTGATGGGAGATGCATTTAGCCTTATAGCAATATCTACTATTCCTTACATCAGGGATATGCAATTAGTGGACCTCCAGCTGTTGCAAATCTACAAGTCCCATCATGCCTCTGCCTCTGAGCGTCATGCTTGTGGCTGTCAGAGTCTTGCTATGCCTCATGGAACTTGTAGTTCTGCAACAGCTGGAGGTCCGCTAATTGCATATCCCTGCCTTACATCTTTGCCAGTCAGGTAGCATACTCCAGTGGATGTCATTTTATTAAATAGCTTACCCTGTCCTAATAGCTGGCTTAAGTTTGGGCACCCTTTACATATGACCCATAAGAGGTTTGCCAAGTATTATAAGTTAGATTATGTATAAGACAGCTTTATATAAAATAAAAAATATAGCTTATAATGTTCAACCTAACTTTAAAACAGGCAGAACGAAATACTTCTCTATATCACAATTTAATTTATTAATTCATCTATGACAAGTATTGAGTGTTCTATTTCCAAGCAAGATTTTAGCACATAGAAGTGTATCTAAAATACAATTTTTGTACTGCAAAGGGAACTATAACCTTGTTACATTTTATGCTACTGGGAAGCTATTATTATACTTATTCTTCCCTTGACAGCACTCCAAGACAGTTAACTGCCGATTCTATTCCATCTGTGTATTTTACAAACAGAGCACAGTATGTAAAAAGAAGCTGAATAAGGACTTTGAAAGAGGCAAAGCACATCATTTTGCATTCTAAAACTGTAAATCTACATGTAAATATTTTGCCAAGAGATGCAAAAAAACCCTGGCTTAATGGTGGCATCTTCAGTGGGGACCAGATCCAGACTCCCCATGCAGCTGTTCAGTAGCACATAACTTCTAATAGTGACCTATTTCTGGCTTCAATCAGCCAAAAGTAAATGACTATAGTAGTGATCTACTGTTGTAGGGAGAAGCTGGGCAGAGCTCAACAACTCTGCCTGAGCCTTTGTACTGTCAGGAAGTGCTGTAATGTCACTAGTGATATCACTGCTCTCTTGATGTAAACACAGCACAGAAGTGTTGTGTTTACTTCGTTTCTACAGCATGCTCCTATGGAGATGTAGTAGAAACATCAGAAGCCAGGAGCACTTTGTGCCCGGGGAGTATGTGATCAAGCGTGCTTTCAGCACAAACACAGGTATGCACCTATGTGGCACCATGGAAGAAGACCCACTTACACTTTATGTGGTTAAAACCTGTCAGGGGTCCAATGGATTACCCCTTTACCACATAACAATATCTATATATTGATGTCCAAAACACCAACATTTCAGTAAAAAACACACCCCTTGACTTGAGGAACCCTAAGGAATTCCCTTATTTGTAGGGATTTTCTTTTACCTCCTGTTTGGCTATGGGACAGGAAGTGAAGAGGAATCTCCACAATGGGACACAGATGGTGAAAAAAATCTGACATATTATATTATATTATAACCCTCCCTCGCTCTATCCAAAATGAAAAAAAAAAGTATTGACTTTAGTTCTACTTTAACCTCCTACCAGTATTCCTGAGTGTGGCTCTGGGTGGATTTTCAGTACCAAAAGAGGTAACACCGAGCCACACTTGGGATCACATCGCAGGATCCAGGCAAAGTTACTTACCTTGTCCCCAGGATCCTGCGATGTCTCCCCGCTGCGTGTGCGAGCCGTCCTCAGCTCGATCTATCACAGTGCCAAGCTCTGTTCCCTGAAAGCGTTGCGACGCACGGGGATGGAGAATGGCACCAAATTCAACAAGTAAGAAACACACAATACATATACAGTACACTGTAATCTTACAGATTACATTACTGTATCAAATTATTTCACATCCCTTTTGTCCCTAGTGGTTTGTTCAGGGCCCTGCATACAGTTTTATATTATATATACTGTTCTTTCTGCCTGGAAACTTGATAGCAACCAAAAAGTGTTCCTTTACATCAAAAGCGGTTTTAGACCAGCTAGAAAACAGCGATAATAAATTAGAATCACTTGCAGAATTGAGCGATAGTGATTTGTGGGGAAATCCGTCATCAAACACTGAAAGTAATGACAGCGACAATTCTGCAACTGAGCAAATTTCAGTGTTTTTGATTTGATTATATTATTGAATAATTATTATTATTATTATTATTATTATTATTATTATTATTATTATTATTATTATTATTATTATTATTATATTATTATTATTTGTTATAATTATGTATTATATTATAATTTATGATTTCGTGTTTCAAACTTTATCATACCCGGGATGTCTAATAGACTCTTGTTTGGACAGATTTAAGTGGGTTATTCCTAAGAATTTCAGGCCTACCATATAAAACGCCAAATTTCCATGCAAAACATTGTACTACTTTGAGCATCAAAAATCTGAAATAATCATACCACCAGGGAAGTTAAGGCCAAGGCAAGTAGTTTAACTGCAATTCAGGTACTCCTCAGGAGTGCATAAAGGCATTGGTTGCAAACTTCGGGAATCTTGGGATTTCCATTGTTATGCCCTGTACACACGGTCGGACATTGATCGGACATTCCGACAACAAAAATCTATGGATTTTTTCCGGCGGATGTTGGCTCAAACTTGTCTTGCATACACATGGTCACACAAAGTTGTTGGAAAATCCGATCGTTCTAAATGCTGTGACGTAAAACACGTACGTCGGGACTATAAACGGGGCAGTAGCCAATAGCTTTCGTCTCTTAATTTATTCTGAGCATGCGTGGCACTTTGTGCATTGGATTTGTGTACACACGATCGTAATTTCCGACAACGGATTTTGTTGTCGGAAAATTTTATAGCAAGCTCTCAAACTTTGTGTGTCAGAAATTCTGATGGAAAATGTGTGATGGAGCCTACACACGGTCGGAATTTCCGACAACAAGGTTCTATCACACATTTTCCGTCAGAAAATCCGACCGTATGTACGGGGCATTAGAGAAAACTATTATCCAAATAACTATATTTATATGACAGGGTTGCCTTAATTATATAATAAATACATGTATTGGATGCTACACATGTTCATGCTATTACTCTGTGACAAAACTACATATATAACCTTAGACATCTTGTGGCTTTTATGTTGTTAATAGAAACACTACTTTCAATACATGCTGTGCAGAGATACAGTAGATGCTGAGAATAGCAGATTTCCTTACATCTACAGGCAAATACATCAATATAGCTTGGTTTTCGTATTGACTGCTTTTGTTACATAAAATGGATGACGTAGGTTTATTACATTATGAAGAGAGAGAGGGGGAGCGAGAGAGAGAGGTTTTTTTCCTTAAGAGTTATCTATCTGTGTTGCCTCCCTTCTTAAAGTGAATCTGCTGTGGCAGAAATAAACCTGATTGGTGTAGAATTTGGGCTACATTCACCCGGATGGCCAGGGAGTGGTAAAAACAGGTGGTTGATCCACATTTTTACTTTCACCCAACTGCCCACCTACAATGTGACATGGTGGGCACGCTGGTCTGTTCACATTGCCACAGCCACAATGCTACACTTGCCGCATTGTGGGTGTGGCAATTTTAAATTGACATGTCAAGTTTGGGCAAGCAGTGGCATTAGTCAGTTCCCCCCATAACGTTAATAGGACCATGCTGCACCTATGTGCCAAATTGTATTTCAATGTAGAAACAGCCTTTAGATAAAAATAAAAACAAAACAGACATTCAGGAGGCAGCGCCTTCCTGAACACCTGTAAACTGTCTCTAAAGCGTGTGTGTAATGCCCCGTACACACGGTCGGATTTTCCAACGGAAAATGTGTGATAGGACCTTGTTGTCCGAAATTCCGACAATCACACATTTTCCATCGGATTTTCTGACATACAAAGTTTGAGAGCAGGCTATAAAATTTTCCGACAACAAAATCCGTTGTCGGAAATTCCGACCGTGTGTACACAAATCCGACGGACAAAGTGCCACGCATGCTCAGAATAAATAAAGAGATGAAAGCTATTGGCCACTGCCCCGTTTATAGTCCCGATGTACGTGTTTTACGTCACCGCGTTCAGAATGATCGGATTTTCCGACAACTTTGTGTGACCGTGTGTATGCAAGACAAGTTTGAGCCAACATCCATCGGAAAAAATCCTAGGATTTTGTTGTCGGAATGTCCAAACAAGGTCCGACCATGTGTACGGGGCATAAAAGTGATCCATTACAGATTGCTTTTTCAGATGGGTGGTAGAGCCTGCACCTCCATGAAAAAGAGTCTTTACATTGTGCCCATTGACCCCTTCAACTATTTAAGCTGGTTATACACTGATTCCCCCTGTGCTAACAGCATGAATAGATGAATCCCCCCTGGCGACTATTGTATATCTGCCAGAATGTACAAACAGCAGCTGCTGTTCAGTCAACAATTTTTCACCCAGCTTCTTCGATTTTTCAGTCAAAGAATTTTTGGCTGGATGGGGTGACAGGGCCACCCATGAAGCAAACTTCAGCCAATTCATCAGGAACGGGCCAACATTTGTACAGTGTATGGTTAGCTTTCGTGTAGCATCATGTCTCTACTGTACATGTTCCCCACATTTGTTATGCTACTTTGACAAATTACTGTATTTATTCTATTTAGGATTTATATATAGTTTATATAGCCAAAATGCTTCCAGCAACGTGAATTATCTTGGGATGTTTTCATAGTAACAGGTTTGCTTTACTGTGTTCCTCAAAATGTTGTTCATAAATATGTAAATGATTGCTTTAGATGACAATCAAATGCTACAGAACACTCCTTAACATATTTTATGTGCAGTGGCAAGGTGGGAGCTTCACTGTTCTGAGTGGACATTCAGAAACGTCCCTCAGGATGAGGCCACACAGCGGCATGATCCCGGTAGGCCTGTATCCCCTGGACACAGTACATCACTGCTCGGCAGGAGTGCTCTGTGATTGGCCCTTCTGATCAAATCATGGCTGTGTCCAATCATAGTCATTATGTAATGTAAACAGAGTCAGTTGTCAGGCAATTGGCTCTGCTTCTCCTCACACAGAGCCTGCCAGTGAGGAGAAGGAGAGATGACATATGCTGCCAGCCAGGGATCAGTGAGTTTATACCTGTTTTTTACAGCTTTACAGACACTGATCACCCAGCTAGTGTCCCCAAACAATGTCCCAAAACAGTGTCCTGTCACAGTGTCTCTACACAGTGATCCACATCTGTCATATATCTGTCACAGTAAAAACATCTGTCCCAATGATCATCTGCACACATCTGTCCCAGTGATCATCTGTGCACATCTGCCCCAATGATCATCTGCGCACATCTGTCCCAGTGATCATCTGTGCACATCTGTCCCAATGATCATTTGTGCACATCTGTCCCAGTGATCATCTGCAAACATCTGTCTAAGTGAACATCTGCACACATCTGTCCCAGTGAACATCTGTGCACATCTGTCTGTGATCAGCTGCGCACATCTGTCACAGTGATCATCTGCACACATCTGTCACAGTAAAAACATCTGTTCACATCTGTCCCAGTGATTAAATACACATATCTGATGCACATCTGTCCCAGTGATCATATGTGCACATCCGTCCCAGTGATCATCTGCGCACATCTATCCCAGTTATCATCTGCGCACATATATCCAATGATCATCTGTGCACATCTGTCCCAGTGATCTTCTGCACACATGTGTCCCAGTGAACATCTGCGCACATCTGTCCCAGTGAACATCTGCGCACATCTGTCCTAGTGAACATCTGCGCACATCTGTCTGTAATCAGCTGCGCACAGCTGTCCCAGTGATCACACCGTGATCAACATCTGTCACATCTGTCCCAGTGATCATCTGTGCACATCTGCAATATCAGCAGTGCAACATCAACCTGGCTAGAAAATTATTCAGCAGCGAGGAGGCTTTTCAGATACTCCAGAGTATGTTGGATGAGAGCAGCAAGGAATTATCTCCGTCAGACTCAGAAAGTAAGTAAAAACCAGTAGAAAGCAGTGGCTCTGAAATGGATTCTGAGGAGGATAGAATCCAAACAAATAGGCTCAGGAGACCTGAGGAGGCGCAGGCATCTACCAGCAGCACAATAAATCCTGTGGCAAGTACAAGCAGTGTAGCACTCCAAGATAATAGACAGGCATCCACCAGTAGTGCTGCAAGTCCTGGGGCAGTGGCAAGTACAAGCGGGGCACTATTTCCAGATGATAGGCCAGGTGCTAGTAATCGGGCATCCCATCCACAACAATGAGGTAGGGCACATATTAGCCTCCCAGACATACTAATATACCCCAAATGGCTGCCCACTATTTCGACAGAACCTGTAATTCCCCATTTTACAGTGCAGCCAGGCCCTTAGATACAAACAGAAAATGTTACCCCTATTTACTTTTTCTATTTATTTTTCATGGATCCTCTGCTGAATTACATTGTGGAGCAGTGTAATCTGTATGCCAACCAATATATTACCAGCAATCCTGATTCTTCCTATGCCCCCCCATTTGTTTGGAAACCCCACCGTGGAAGAATTAAAAATTTTCTTGGACTAACCCTGAACATGAGACTGACAAAGAAAAAATTAAGTCCATGCCCACTGGTCTGCCCAACCTACACATCATATGCCAGTCTTCTCTTGATGCCCAGAACCGGTACGAGATGATTACATTTCAATAATAATGCCCAGTGTCTTCCTTCAAAATTGTTCTGATTATGACAAACTATTCAAAATTTGACCACTAATCAACTTTTTTGCTCTAGCTTCAAGCAAATGTTTACTCTCAATATAAATATTTGTGTGGATGAATCCCTAGTCCACTTTAACGGAAGACTTGGCATCAAACAATACCTCCCTAGTAAAGGGGCCAAATATGGGGTAAAATTCTACAAGCCACAAACCCCCCCAAAAAGTTGTGTATGTTCAAGTAAAAGAATTCACCGTGACACCAGATACCACTGTCCCCAATGTCCCTCCCAACCGGGCCTCTGTATTGGAGAGTTCTATCAGATCTATGACACACTTCTACACTATTAGTGAAGTATATGTGAAGTGAAGATATTTTTCCAGTTTCCACTATCTGCTATTTCTGTGTATAACCCAGACTGTTAATCAACTCTGAAGTGAAGATGTTTTTCACATTTCTCACACATGTGGTATTGTCATACTCAGAAGGAGTAGCAGAATGTATTTTAGGGTGTAATTCTGGGTATGTACATATGCTATGTGTTAGAAGTATCTTATTAATTGACAACTTTGTGTAAAAAAAATGTGCTTTACTTTTTTTCCACATTTTCCAAAAACTTGTTGAAAAAAATGACATGTTCAAAAGACTCATTATGCCTCATAGAATATAAATAGGAGTGTTTTTTTTTTCCAAAACGGGGTCATTGTGTGGGTAATTCCATTGTCCTGGTGCTCCAGGGTCTTCAAAAATGGCTGACTGTGCTACTTGAATGTTGGGCCTCTGTATGTGGCCAGGCTATGGAAAAGTCTCACACATGTGGTATCGCCATACTCAGGAGGAGTAGCAGAATATATTTTGGGGTGTAATTGCAAGTATTCCTATGCCATGTGTGAGAAATAATTTGTTAATGACAATTTTGTGTAAAAAAAAATCTTCATTCCCAAACAACTGTGTGCAAAAAAATAGCAACTTCAAAAAACTCACTATGCCTCTTACTTAATACCTTGGACTGACATCTTTACAAAAATGGGTCATTTTGGGGTATTTGTACTGTCCTGATTAGGGATGAGCTTCGTGTTCGAGTCGAACCCATGCTCGACTCGAACATCGGCTGTTCGGTCGTTCGCCGAATTGCGAACGATATGGGCCGTTCGCGCCAAATTCGTGTGGCGCGTCACGGCCCATAATTCACTGCGGCATCGCAGTGCATTGCTGGCTGATGATTGGCCAAGCATGCACTATGACCCGCATGCTTGGCCAATCACAGCGCCGTCAGTAGAGAGAGCTGTAATTGGCCAAAGCCAGGGTGGCTTTGGCCAATTATGGCTCAGGGGATTTAGTACACGCCCCACACTATATAAGGCCGCCTGCACGGCGGCCCTGTGTAGTGTGTGTTCCGGTGTGCTAAGAGATAGAGAGAGAGAGAGACAGTGTCATTTGATTTGAGTTAGATAGATTAGGCAGAACAGTCAGTCAGTTAGCTGCACTTACAGTGTATTGTGTATATATATGCATCCCAGGTGTTGCATATATATATATATACACTGTATTCAGTTTAGCTAGATCCGTTCCTGTTATCTTCTATCTAGACTATTTACATTTAGTGCAGTGCGTCCTGCTCACAGTGTTCAGCTAGATCCGTTCCTGCTATTTACATTTAGTGCAGTGCGTCCTGCTCACAGTGTTCAGCTAGATCCGTTCCTGTTATCTTCTAGACTATTTACATTTAGTGCAGTGTGTCCTGCTCACAGTGTTCAGCTAGATCCGTTCCTGCCATTTACATTTAGTGCAGTGCGTCCTGCTCACAGTGTTCAGCTAGATCCGTTCCTGCAATTTACATTTAGTGCAGTGCGTCCTGCTCACAGTGTTCAGCTAGATCCGTTCCTGCAATTTACATTTAGTGCAGTGCGTCCTGCTCACAGTGTTCAGCTAGATCCGTTCCTGCTATTTACATTTAGTGCAGTGCGTCCTGCTCACAGTGTTCAGCTAGATCCGTTCCTGTTATTTACATTTAGTGCAGTGCGTCCTGCTCACAGTGTTCAGCTAGATCCGTTCCTGCTATTTACATTTAGTGCAGTGCGTCCTGCTCACAGTGTTCAGCTAGATCCGTTCCTGTTATCTTCTAGACTATTTACATTTAGTGCAGTGCGTCCTGCTCACAGTGTTCAGCTAGATCCGTTCCTGCAATTTACATTTAGTGCAGTGCGTCCTGCTCACAGTGTTCAGCTAGATCCGTTCCTGCTATTTACATTTAGTGCAGTGCGTCCTGCTCACAGTGTTCAGCTAGATCCGTTCCTGTTATTTACATTTAGTGCAGTGCGTCCTGCTCACAGTGTTCAGCTAGATCCGTTCCTGCTATTTACATTTAGTGCAGTGCGTCCTGCTCACAGTGTTCAGCTAGATCCGTTCCTGTTATCTTCCTACTGACAGGCAGGCTTGTCTGGTTACAGTATATAAAGCTACCTGAAGAAAATTACAGGTGTTCTATCCCAGCTTAGTGCAGCTACAGGCCATTAGTATGTCTGGAAGGCCAAGAAGGAGAGGCAGACAGTCACAAGCCAATAAGAGAGGGCAAGCAGGCTCTGTGTCTAGTGCTGGTCGTGGAGACGGTGCATCCTCATCAGCACGTGGCCATGGGACACGCTTGGCCTTTTTTTCGGCAGCTGGCCGTGTTGAGCCGCAACATGCGGAAGACTTGGTCGAGTGGATGACCAAGCCGTCCTCATCCTCCTCATCCTCTCTCACCCATGCCCAGGGTGCTTTGTCTGGCAAAGCAGCGGCCTCTTCCCTCAGCTCAATGTCATCAGTGACTCCTTCCCTAGCTCCACCATGTCCTCATGAGGATTCCCTCGAACTGTTTGACCACAGTGTTGGGTACATGCTCCAGGAGGATGCCCAGCGTTTGGAAGGCTCTGATGATGATACTGAGCTCGATGAAGGCAGTAACATGAGCACGGACAGAGGGGGTGCCCAAGAAGGACAGCAATCTGGCAGTCATGCTCCCCCTGCTGCAGCATACTGCCAGGTTTGCTCCAGTGATGAGGAGGGAGGGGATGATGAGGTCACTGACTCAACGTGGGTGCCTGAAAGGAGAGAGGAGGAGGAGGAGGAGGAGGCGGCACATCACCAACGAGGCAGGATGCCCTCCAGGGGCCAGCCTAAGGGCAGCACATTGACTGCATCACACCCCAAAGCTCCACATGTGCAGGGCGCTGCAGTCTCTGCGCGTTATTCAAAAAGTTCTTTGGTGTGGGCCTTTTTTGGGACGAGTGCATCAGATCGCACCGCTGCTATTTGCAACATATGTCTCAAGCGTATCTCGCGTGGCCAAAACATCTCCCGCTTGGGTACCACATGCTTGACCAGACATATGTTGACCTGCCATGCAGTTAGTTGGCAAGCGTATCTAAAAGACCCACACCAAAGAACAAAGAGGATCTCTCCTTGCTCCTCATCAGCTGAGATTTCCAACCCCACTAGACCTTCAGTCCTCTCTGAGACCTGCAGTGAGAGGAATGAAGGTGTAGAATTAGGTGTGTCACAGCCAAGTACTTGTGGGCAATCTGCTTTTGGTACACCGACGTCAGATTGTACCAGGCAAATTTCCCTGCCCCAGCTGCTGCACCGCCGAAAGAAGTTTGCTCCCAACCATCCACATGCCCAGCGGTTGAATGCTAGCTTGGCAAAATTGCTAGCACTTCAACTGCTGCCTTTTCAGTTGGTAGACTCTGCCCCCTTCCGTGAGTTTGTGGAATGTGCGGTTCCTCAGTGGCAGGTACCCAAACGCCACTTTTTCTCACGGAAGGCGATTCCGGCTCTCTACCGGCATGTGGAAGGCAATGTCCATGCCTCGCTGGACAGGGCGGTCAGCGGTAAGGTGCATATTACCGCTGACTCATGGTCCAGCAGGCATGGACAGGGACGTTACCTAAGTTTCACGGCGCATTGGGTGACTCTGCTGGCAGCTGGGAAGGATGCAGGACAAGGTGCGGTAGTGTTGGAGGTTGTTCCGCCACCACGCCTCCAAAATGCTGATTGTGACACACCTCTCTCCTCCACCCCCTCCTCTTCTTCTTCCTCCATGGCCTCTTCCTCGGAACCAGCGGTGCTCCGTAGGCGTTCAAGGGGCTACGCAAGTACGCAGGCCAAAAGATGCCATGCGGTGCTTGAGCTGGTGTGCTTGGGGGACAGGAGCCACACTGGGGCAGAGGTTCTGTCAGCTCTGCAGGGGCAGGTTCAGAGGTGGTTGACGCCACGCCAACTTAAGGCAGGAATGGTGGTTTGCGACAATGGCACCAACCTCCTCTCTGCCCTCCGACAGGGACAAATGACCCATGTGCCCTGTTTGGCTCACGTCCTTAACTTGGTGGTGCAGCGGTTCTTGGGCAGGTACCCGGGCTTACAGGATGTCCTGAGGCAGGCCAGGAAAGTCTGTGTGCATTTCCGCCGGTCATATAATGCCAGTGCTCGGCTGACGGACCTCCAAAAGGAGTTTAACCTGCCCAAGAACCGCCTAATCTGTGACATGCCCACCAGGTGGAACTCAACGTTGGCCATGCTGCAGCGGCTGCACACGCAGCAGAGGGCCATCAATGAGTACCTGTGCGACTATGGCACCAGGACAGGGTCAGGGGAGCTTGGTTTTTTTTCCCCACGCCAGTGGGCCATGATCAGGGATGCATGCACTGTCCTGTCACCATTCGAGGAGGCCACGAGGATGGTGAGCACTGACAGTGCATGCATCAGTGACACTGTCCCCCTTGTCCACCTGTTGGAGCACACGCTGCGTGTAAACATGGACAGGGCACTTGAGGCAGAACAGAGGCAGGAAGAGGAGGAATTCCTTAGCTCTCAAGGCCCCCTTTATCCAGACAGTGTTCCTGCGTGCCCGCCGATCACACAGGAAGAGGACGAGGAGGAGGAGGAGGAGGAGGAAGATTGTGTCAGTATGGAGGTGGAGCCTGGCACTCAGCATCATCAGCAGTCTTTAAGGGATCAGTCCCAAGGAACACATGGACTTGTACGTGGCTGGGAGGAGGTGGCTGCGGACGTTGTTGTCCTTAGTGACCCAGAGGACTCCGGACCGAATGCCTAAGCTAACCTACGCTGCATGGCCTCCCTGATCCTGCAAAGCCTGCGTAAGGATCCTCGTATTCGTGGTATCAAGGAGAAGGACCAATACTGGCTGGCAACCCTCCTTGATCCACGTTACAAGGGTAAGGTTGCGGACCTTATCTTGCCATCGCAGAGGGAGCAGAGGATGAAACATCTTCGGGAGGCCTTGCAGAAAGGTCTTTGCAACGCGTTCTCAGAGACTGGGAGGTTACAAACTCCTGTTTCTGGACAACGTGTTGCTGAGGCTTCGGTCAGTCAAAGAAGGAGCGGTGGAGAAGGTGGCCGTCTGACCGATGCGTTCAGACAATTTTTTGGTCCGCAGCCCCAAGGTATGATCGGTTCCAGCAACCATCGCCAGCGTCTGTTTTACATGGTGCAGGAATACCTAGGGGCAAGATCAGACTTGGACACCTTTCCCACCGAAAATCCTCTGGGTTACTGGGTCTTGAGGATGGATCACTGGCCAGAGCTTGCACAGTATGCAATTGAGCTACTGGCCTGTCCTGCATCCAGCGTTCTTTCGGAACGCACATTCAGTGCTGCTGGAGGCGTGGTAACCGATTACAGGGTGCGTCTGTCCACCGACTCGGTCGATCGGCTGACCTTCATAAAAATGAATCAGTCTTGGATCACCACCAGCTACCAAGCACCTGATGCAGATTTAACCGAATAATTTTTTTTGAAATCTCAGATCCCTTCAAAGACTGCCTATGCTGATGCTGAGTGACTATCCCTGAGTAATTATCCTCTTCCTCCTCAATCATCACGCTGATAGCTTGTAAGAACATTTTTGGTTCTGGGCGCCACCACCAGTGCCTAAGGCACAATTTTTCAGCCCCTGTTTAACAGGGGCGTGTAATTACAATTTTTGATGTAATACTTTGCAGCAGGGCTCGTTCCTGCATTCCAACTAGAGTGTCTGTGAGGGGTTGCAGTGTTGTGGCACCAGCACCAGTGCCTAAGGCCCAATTTTTCTGCCCCTGTCTAACAGGGGCGTGTAATTACAATTTTTGATGCAATACTTTGCAGCAGGGCTCGTTCCTGCGTTCCAACTAGAGTGTCTGTGAGGGGTTGCAGTGTTGTGGCACCAGCACCAGTGCCTAAGGCCTAATTTTTCAGCTCCTGTTCAACAGGGGCATGTAATTACAATTCTTGATCTAATATTTCACAGCAGGGCCCTGTGAGGGCTTACAGTGTTGTGGCCACAGCAACACCTAAGGCCCAAATTTCTGCTGAGTATATAGGGCAGGACCCTACTTTCAAACATCTAACTTACAAACGACTCCTACTTGCAAACGGAAGGAGACAACAGGAAGTGAGATGAAATCTACCCCTAGGAAGGGAAATTCTCTCCTGTAAGAGTTAATATGGGAAAACAATTTCTCCTTTCCACTGATGCTTTCCAATCCTTGTTCCACAAAAAAACCCAAATTTTCAAAAAACATTTTTCATTGGGACAAAAAAGTGAGGTGAAATCTTCTGAAGAGGAGGAAAGACAGCAAAACAAATGTCACAGGGGTGATAACCCTTCCCTATGTTTTCCAAAAAGCTTAGAAAAGATTTTTTGGCTGAAGCTAAACACGTTAAAAATGTTCAAAATTACAAACAGATTCTACTTAACAACAAACCTACAGTCCCTGTCTTGTTTGCACCACCTGTATACTGCTGTTCAGAGTATATAGGGCCTGGTGGCCCCACACCTTTCCTTATTTTAATTTGGGTGCGGGGTTCCCCTTAATATCCATACAAGACCCAAAGGGCCTGATAATGGACTGGGGGGTACCCATGCCGTTTGTCTCACTGATTTTCATCCATATTGCCATGACCCGACATGACATTAAACCCGTAAGCAGTTTTAAATGAGATTTTTTCCTTTAAAAATGACATTTGGTGCAGGGACTGTTCTAAACATGGGAAACACGCGTCACTTTACAGGCATACTATAGACACCCCCCAGGTACGATATTTAAAGGAATATTTCACTTTTTTTTTTTACTTTAAGCATCATTAAAATCACTGCTCCCGAAAAAACGGCCGTTTTTAAAAGTTTTTTTTGCATTGATACATGTCCCCTGGGGTAGGACCCGGGTCCCCAAACCCTTTTTAGGACAATACCATGCAAATTAGCCTTTAAAATGAGCACTTTTGATTTTGAAAGTTCGAGTCCCATAGACGTCAATGGGGTTCTAACGTTCGTGCGAACTTTCGGTCCGTTCGCGGGTTCTGGTGCGAACCGAACCGGGGGGTGTTCGGCTCATCCCTAGTCCTGATATTTTAGGGCCTCATGAAATGAGATAGGCAGCCAGTACATCAGGATTGATACATTTTTAGTAATTTGTAGCATAGCATGTATACCCTATAACTTTCACACAAACCAATTATTATACACTTATCAGGATTTTTTTTACTAAAGACATGTAGCGGAATACTTTCTGGCCTAAATTTATGATGCAATTTGCTTTTATTGAATAGAAAATATCGTTTTTTTTCAAAATGTTCGTTTTTTTTTTTTTCACTCACGGTATATCACAAAAGATAAAAAAAACCCAGTGGTAAATAAAAAAGAAACCTTTATTTGTGTGAAAAAAAATCTACAAAATGAATTTGCTTACAATGTAGCATGACTGAGTAACTGTCATTCCATCCCCTCTGAAAACTAGGGCTGTCCTGAATGCCACTTGCACCATGGAAATGCATGACACTGTGTGAAAATACTGGACACAGTGAAGCACCTATGGCTAGCTGAGATGGTACACCAGAGTGCCACAGCACAGCATTTGCGAAACACTGTTCTAATACACCAGGAGCCGTGGAGGAGTTCCTTTTGCTATAAGTAAGCATATAAGAGGCAAAAGTGATATGACTATTAAAGATTATGGTCACAAATACAATTAGGCTGGGAAATGACACCAAGAAGTCTGCTGATAAATATTTCCATGCAAAAAATTACAACTGTTAACCAAAATGTATACCTTTTTCCAATTGGAATCAAATGAAAATAATGTTTGAATCCTGGGTGAAGGCTGCATGAATCTTGTATGAAATGTTTTTTTAATTCTCTAACCCATGTGATCCTTAAAAAATCTCTATGGTAAGCTATTTTTAACCAGTCTATAGAGATGGTGCCAAGACATAGTAAAACATCAATCTCATTAATTTTTCTGGCAACACGGATAGCCATTTCTAGATCCTGGAAATGTTTGTCCATCTCATTCACACTGATAAATATTAAATTAATGTAGCTAATGATAAATTAAAAAGTGTATGCTAATTATATGTAACCCTTGGGTACAATATAACTCTGGTACACAATAAATAATCCTTTTAGAGGGCTAGTGGGACAGATGGATCTGACGGGAGTCTTCTCATTCTTTTTTCTTTCTTCTCTTTTGTGTTTTCTTTCTTCTTTTCATTGGTTGATTAATATGCAACATATAATTTCTAATTATATAATCATATAATTATATATAAAAAAGTCATTTATGTACAATGTAAACAAATAACAAAAGTCAGAATCATTGTTGTCAACAAGCCCCTGTATGGCGCATTGACTACTTGTAAGGAGCATCCATTGGAACTGTTCCCGTAGGGCTCATGTACACAGGGCAGTTGAAAATCTTTTCTAAACACTGGAAACTTGACAGCTGGAAACCAACAGTAAAAAACATCAATTTTACAGCTTTTACATACCGACTTTTTGCAAGTTTAGGTTAGAAGCGTTTGAGGTTAGAAGCGTTTTTAAAGATAACCTCAGGAGACCTTCCCAAATGCCCACAAAGCATAAAAACAAGTAAATTATTAATTATTTCAGCCATTCTGTGAGAAAAGAGACAGAAGCAGCAGAGAAAGCAGTGTGGTTGTAGATAGCTGTCTTATTTTGTGTGTTTTCACTATGGATCCCATCATGAGCATGTGTGAGGAAATGCTCCTGATGTTGCTGTTGCTGAGGCTCCGAAGACATAGAAAATTGCATGAGAGGACCAGAGTTTGTTGCTACTGGACTCATCCATTGATGCAGGCAACAGCATGTGATGAAATTTGTGTTTTTTTCAAAATTTTTATAAGTTAAACAATGATCAGAAATGTTTTCCCCTTTAAAAACTCTTATGCCCCGTACACACGATCGGACATTGATCGGACATTCCAACAACAAAATCCATGGATTTTTTCCGACGGATGTTGGCTCAAACTTGTTTTGCGTACACACGGTCGCACAAAGTTGTCGGAATTTCCACTCGCCAATAACGCGGTGACGTACACCACGCACGACAAGACTAGAAAAGGCCAGTTCAGAACCAAGTGCGGCACCCTTTGGGCTCCTTTTGCTAATCTCATGTTAGTAAAAGTTTGGTGAGAGACGATTCGCGCTTTTTCAGACTTGTGGTTTTCAGATCGTTTTCTGCTGTTCAGTTTGTGCTTGTGGGTTTGTATCTGCTCTTCAGTGCGTGCAGCAAGCTACGCGTGACTCTGTCATTGTCTTCTTGTTCCTTCGTTACTGTTTTTCAGGTCGCTCTTCACAGGCCTTGCTGTTCTTCAGTGCGTTCTGTTACTTCGTTCTGAGCAGCTGACCGTTTTCTAGCCATGTTGCGTATACGTACTCCTTGTAGAGTTCGTGCTGTGCAGGGTCTTGGTGTTGGGGTCCTTACCTTGACACAAGTCCAGTCCATGAACAGGGTGGGGAGGAGTTCATGGACCAAGAATTGGTTGCTCCAGCGTGACCAGTTCTGTCACATGCCTTTGCTCCGTGAGATCTGTGAGAATAATCCTGATGATTTCAGGAACTTTCTCAGGATGACGGACCCCGTATTTCACCGTTTGTTGGCTTTGCTGATCCCTTATATTAGCAGGCAGGATACCTGCATGAGGCAAGCCATCACTCCGGAGCAGAGGCTAGTCGCCACCCTGCGGTACTTGGCGACGGGGAGAAGCCTGCAGGACTTGAAGTTCTCGACAGGCATCTCCCCCCAGGCTCTGGGGATCATTATCCCAGAGACCTGTTCTGCCATCATCCAGGTCCTGCAGAAGGAGTATATTAAGGTAAGATTTATCCTTTAACATCACATTTTATTGTATATAATGTTTGCACCGTTATATATACCTTGTACCAAGCTCTTTTCCTTGTGTATAACAACAAAACATATTACTACTATTCCTATCTTAAGAACAGCATCCTCCCTATCTTCTTCTTACTCTGTTTACTCCGTAGGGTGGGCCGCCTTCATCAGCCAGGGATTCCAGATTTTTTTAAATTCTCTTAGGTTTCCTGCCCTTACAAACACTGTCCTTTCTTTCCCTATTGTTTCCGACACTTCTCTACGCCAATCAGCTACCGATGGGGGTTTCTCAGCTTGCCATCTCTTGGTTATTCCCTTTCTTGCCTGGTATAGGCATCTCCGCACTGCTTTTCTTTCATCTCTCCCATTACCCAAGTTCCCCCCCACCCCTAGAATACATAGCTTTGGATCAAGTTTAAGACTCACATTAAAAAGCCTATTTATATCCTCAATCACTTCTGTCCAGTAGCGGAATAGTTTAGGACATTTCCATACCATATGTAACAAGTCTCCATTCATTTGGCACCTAGGACATTTAGGATCTACTCTTCTCCCCCATTTAAACAGTTTTTGGGGGGTATAGTATGCCCTATGCAGTAACATTAGATGCGAAAATTTCTGAGCTGGCGAGACTGAGACCTGATGGCCCCCCCTCAACACCTCTCTCCACTGGGCATCCGATATTATCCCCAGGTCTCTTTCCCACTTCTCTCTACATCTAAGTTTATTTGGCCCTTCCCTGCTATTTCTGAAGATATGTTGATAGAGTTCAGCTATTAATCCTTTTGATCCCTCAAAACTCGCTATCATCTGAGGAATGGGTGATTGGCTCCAGCACGGACCTTGATCCCCGAACTGGGCCTGTAGTGCATGCCTAATTTGAATATAACTAAAATATGACTGCTTCGGGACACCAAATTCCTCTTTTAGGGAGGCAAAAGATTTCAGCACACTACCATTATATAATTGCTTTAATTTAGTTATCCCCCTTACCTCCCATGTTTTAATTTTCCCTACTTTTGTTAGTTCTTGAAGATGTTTGTTATCCCAAAGAGGCATATCTCCTAATATTCCCTCCATATCTTTCAGATTTTTAATACTATTCCAGGTTTTTAGCATTAGTTTAACTGTGGGGGTTCTATGTGTAAACGAGTTTGCCTCCAACACCTCCAGCGCCTTTCTGTGGGGTGCACCTGTAGTCATTATGCCAAGGTTATTATTACCCATAGGTCCACTACCTGTTCTCAGATGTTGCAACTGGGCTGCTAGAAAGTAGCAACGTGGATGCGGGACCGCCATGCCCCCCTCACCCATTGCAAGCTGTAAGGTCTGCAAACTTATCCTCGGATGTCCCCCCCTCCACACAAGCCCTCTAAACAACATATCTATTTTTTTGAACCATTTACCATATATCCAAACTGGCGAATTATGTAGGATATACAATAATTGGGGCATCCACAGCATTTTAACCAAGTTGCACCTTCCAGCTACCGACAAAGGGAGTCCTTTCCATATATCAACCTTTTTTTTAAATTTCTCCAGTAATGGGGCCATGTTATTGTTTAAGAAGTGGTCTAGATCCCTTGTTACCTGGATCCCCAGGTATTTGGTTTTCTCCACTATTTTTAATGGGGTTTCTTCCAAAAAGGTGCCTTGTTTGATGAGGTCTATTGGTAGCAAAACAGACTTCTCCCAATTTATAGTGAGACCAGAGACCTCCCCAAAGTCTGCAAAGACTCTCATCACCTGTCTAAGTGACCCTTCCGTATTCCCCAGGAAAATAAGGACATCGTCCGCGTATAACGCGATCTTCTCCTCCCTGGTCCTTCTCCAAAATCCCTCCACCATCCTATTTTGTCTTACCGCAGCGGCCACCGGTTCCATAGCTAATGCAAAGATCAGGGGTGATAAGGGACACCCCTGCCTTGTGCCTCTCTCCAACTGAAACCTGCTAGAAAGTACATTGTTAGTTCGGACCCTTGCTATGGGATGTCTATATAGAATTTTCACCCATCTCCTAAATGAGGGGCCAAAGCCATATACCTTCAGAACCTGCCAGATGAATCCCCATTCTAGACTATCAAAAGCCTTCCCTACATCCAGCATCATGACCGCTCTAGTACCCATGTTTTCTGTTGGGATCTGCAGATTCAAAAAAAGCCTCCTTATATTTTCGCTTGTTGACCTTTGGGGAATAAAACCTGTTTGGTCCGGATGGACTAGGCTATGGATTATTTTTTGAAGCCTGGTGGCCAGAATTTTTGCCAGGATTTTTGCATCTGAACATAATAAGGAGATAGGTCTATACGATCCAGGTTCCAAAGGATCTTTCCCCTCTTTAGGTAATATTATAATTGTGGCCTCCATCATTGATTCAGGTAGCCTCCCTTCCTGATATGCCCACTCAAACACCTTGAGAAGTTCCGGTAGCAGTGTCTCCCCATATTTTTTATAGATCTCTGCCGGGAGACCATCAGGACCCGGAGATTTCTGATTGGTCAGTTGTTTTGCAGCGATTTTAACCTCTTCTAATGAGATTGGCGCCTCCAGAATCTCGATCTCCAGCTCTGTAAGGGAGGGCAGTTCCATTTTCCCAAAGAAACTTTCCCTTCTCTCTCCTGCCACTGGCCCCTGGGATTTATATAGTTCTTCATAATACTTCTTGAATGTTTCATTAATTTTATCTGGTTGATATGTAATCTCACCTTCCCTGGTGCTAATGGCGGGAATTATTGGGGGGGGAGCATCTACTTTAGCAATATGCGCTAATATCTTCCCTATTCTTTCCCCTTCTCCAAACATTATTTGTTTTTGGAATGCTCTTTTATTTTCAGCTTTCCTAGACATTACCGTTTTATATATTGATTGCTTATTTTCCCACCTTTGATAATTATTCGGGGATGGATTTTCCACAAGCTCCCTTTCTGCTACTAGGACCTCCTCTCTAGCGTTCTCTTCCTCAACCCTTGATGCTCTTTTTACTCTTGAAATCTGCTGGATCAGTATTCCCCTCAGATACGCTTTCAGCGCATCCCACATTACCCCTCTTACTACTGAGTCCTCATTAAAGTCTATAAATTCTCTCAACTTTTTTATGACCTCCTTCGGGTCCTCAAGAATCTCGAGCCACACCGGGTTCAGTTTCCAGGTACCCCATTGTTTTCTGATCCCAATATCCATCATAACTGTCACCGGTGAGTGGTCCGAGATTCCTCTTGGATGATAGGTTATATCACTAACCAATAAAGCGGCCATATCATTACCTAAAATGAAATCTATTCTTGAGAGTTAGGAGTGGGTACTAGAATGGCACGAAAACTGTTGTACCCCGGGGTTTCTCACCCTCCACAGATCCATCAGCCCAGCTTCTTCAAGAAACTGGCTCATTCGCATCCCATAGGGATTCTGTCCCGCTTTTCCTGGAGGGAATTTATCTAATTCTTTATTTATTACAACATTAAAATCCCCTGCTACAATAACAGGGATCCTCGGTTTATCTACCACAAACTCCAACAGGTTATATAAAACTTCTAATTTAAAAGGTGGAGGGTTGTAAATATTTGCCATTATACATTCCTGATTCCCTATCATACAGTGCAAAAAAACATATCGGCCCCCTTCATCTATCTTGCTCTGTCTGCAGGAAAACACAGTCTCCCTCCTAATCAGCACCACCACCCCCCTCGAGTAGGAGGTGTGCACCGCATGGTACTGGTTCTGAAACTTTTGGTTTTTGATAGATGTTTTTGTCTCCCTGGTCAGATGTGTCTCCTGCAGGCAGGCAATATCTACTCTAAGTGCGTCTAACAGATCAAATACCTGCGCTCTTTTTGGGGGAGTCCCCAATCCCCTGACATTCCAAGAGCCAATTTTAATTCCCATTAGCTATTTCCAAGTAGGATTATCACTGCGAGAAAAGTAATATAAAAAAAAGGGAAAAAAAAAAAAAAGAGAAAGAGAGCAAACCACCCAGTGATTAAATATGGGAGTGCATAATTCACTGTCAAATCTACCTTGGTGCTTAATTATAATATCAACTATTTCAATACAAATATCATTATCCATAACCTTTGTGTCTTTATACAATGTGACATACCTTATACTTAATGTGTTACTTGGTACCTTATATTGCATTTTAATTTTCCTGTGCTCTTTACCCCCTCCCAACCCCTCCCCCCCTCCCTGCCCCTCCCTCACCCCACCCCTCCCTCCCGAATGCTAGTTTATTTACCCCTCCTTCCTCCCTCCCAACCTTCCCATACCACTCTAGGTTACCCCTCCGGGCTTTTTTAATGGCCGAACCATATCCATCTACCCTTCCGTACCTACCCCCCCCCACCCATCCTTTCCCCACACCCACACCCTCCCTCCCCCCTTATATTCAAGAAAAAAGAAAAACCTTGCTATAAACACATTCCTTCTCAAATCTACTTCCATTTACCGTGTCCCCAAACCATCCCCACTCCATTTATGTAAATATTAATACCGTTAATTCAAATTAAGCCCATTTAATAAATATTAGTTTTCCGCAGTATATCCCCTCTATTTCTTAGGTAATTGATCTTTCTTGTCCTCCAGCCATGCTAACGCATTAGCAGGAGACTCGAAAAACTGGCTACCCCCTAAAGCATTTATCCGTAACTTAGCTGGGTAAAGAAGGGCATATGAGACGTTATATTTCTGGAGGCTACGCTTGACCCCCAGAAACTCAGCTCTGCGTCTCTGGAGGTCCGGAGAGAAATCGGGGAATATTGATATTCTTGCATCTTTATATAGGATCTTCCCCATTTCACGAGCTTTACGTAAAAGTTTTATTTTATCCTTGTAGTTTAAAAATTTAATTAGAATCGGTCTTGGGGGGTTTCCCGGTGGGGGGGGCCTAAATGGAACTCTGTGTGCCCTTTCTATAGAGAACTGCTGTGTAAATGTTTCGCCTCCAAATACCCCCAACATCCAGTTCTCCAAGAATACAATAGGGTCCGGGCCTCCACTCCCCTCAGGGATTCCCACCACTCTCACATTGTCCCTACGAAGTCTATTTTCTATTTCATCGACTTTCCCTGCAAGCTTTTCGATTTTTTCCCTCCAGATCTTTGCTTCTTGTTTCATAGGGGGTAGGTCATCCTCTATTAGACTTATTCTCTTTTCCGCCTCTGTCACCCTTTCAGTTGTCCTCTTAAGATCCTGGCGTACTAGGGTCAACTCCTCTTTAATGTCCTTCATTTGCTCTCCCAGTGTCCCCAGAGAGTGGTTGCATGCGCTTATTGCCAAAAAGATATCTTTTAGGGAGGGTTCTCCTTCCACCATGGAGATTGGAGCTGGCAAGGCCTCTGTTTCCCTGCTAACGATTCCTGAGCCTTTTGTGGTAGAGTTCTTTGAACTAGGGATACTTATGGGCTGACCCGTATTACCCTGGCTTTTCCTGTCTGTTACTGATTTGGTCTGAGCCTGCTGCCCTCCCTTGCTTGGGGTATGTTCTGCTGCCAGGACCAGTTTCTCTAGTTTAGCGGAAGCTGCCACCACCGCTGCTGTTGCCCCCGCCACAGTAAGATGCGAGCCTTTTTCCTTCTCCTTGTCCTTAGCTGACCGCAAGGATTGGGTTCCCATATTTTCCTGGTTGGGGTGCTCCTCTCCCTTTCTTCTCCCTGTCGTATTGATTTTCTCCTGGGCTATCTTGTTCTCCTTAAACCTCTTGTATGCTTATGTACTTGTACCGCCAACTGTTGATATTTATTTTAATTGCTCCTTATCACCAGCCTGGCTATTTACTAAATCTCAGGTTTACACAAAATTGCCTAATGACAGTCCTGGTCTGGTATCCGGCCTCTCACCCCCCTCAGCCACAGATATTTGGTAAGGTGTTAGTACATACAATGTTCTTGTATATCATATCATATCTGGTCGCCCCCTCCAGAGCTCACAGTCCCGCTTTTATACTGCAGGCCACTTAGGATCCCTTAATGCACCCCTTCACAGTTCTTAGTATTAGTATTAACCCAGTAGTAGGAAGTCAGGACAGTCCACGAGGCAGTATGGGGGGTCAGCTCAGTGCCTCCCTTCCACACTACAGGGGGGGGCTTTCAAACTTTAGTCCCAGCTTTTAGACAGAGTCCAACCTAAGGGGAGGCTTCAGGGGCTTTCTTCAGGGTTCCTCTGTTAGTGCTAATGAGTGATCAGCTAACAGTCCAAAGCACAGTACAGACAGGATACTTTACTGTGTACCTGTTGCTTGCATGCAGCGGTCTCTCTGAGGCTCCGTCTCCTCACTTGCGCTGGTGGCCAGACCGAGCTCTCGCTCTCTCTCCCCTCTCGCGATGCTTATACTGTCTCCGCTGCGCTTCGTATCACTCCTTGACCCCCGCCGACCTCACACCGCCCCGAGCGGCGTCCCGAGCAGCACCCCGTCCGCCGCTCCAGCAGCCGCCCCAGTGATCTCGGTAAACAGGGATCCGGGGGCCCACAGAGTGTTCCCGGGATCGGGATAGACCAGCAGAGGGGACAGTGGTTCAGTGCAATGCAGTAATGCGGATGTCTTGCAGGTCTTGCAGGTAATGGGGGGAACGATTATCCGCAGGGCTTCATGGAGCAGGATGGGTTCACACACTCACTCCATTCCTCTCACCTCCATCCGCTTCCGGCCACGCCCACCATCCACTTGTGTATATAATGTTTGATATTATATTGTATTTCTTACCACATTCCCTAATTACCATGATTGTAATATGCTGTGAATGTCCCCTTTGTCCTCATGCATGCTGGATTTTTATGTAATTTTTTTTTTATGTCCTTCATACATATTTGCCTTCACTTACCTCCCCAGCATGCTCTCCTGGCCCTATATTCACCTAATGTATTCACTTAACAATGTATTTTATCAGCTCCATAGTAGTGCTTTACCCTAAATACCCCCTAAAATGTTTATAAATGTGATTTGTGCTTTAAATTCAGGCAGAGTGCCAGAGGCTTTTTTTGGGTGTCCCCAAATCATTTTTAACCCTCCCTGCCCCCAACTGCTAAGTCAGTTGATACCAATTCTCTATCTATCCTCAATCATCTATCTGCTGACTTTGGCAAACCCATACACACTATAGCCATCTCTTTTGTGGTCAGATTTATGAATGAATTCCCCAAAGCATGTAGTGCAAGGGCCTGCCTGTATACTTTTAAATGGTACTGTTTAAAGTTTTTGTATCCTATTATTATCTTGATAGGTAATAGCAGAATGTCCAAATGTGCTCAAATGTGTACAGTGTGTATTTATATCTTTGTATTATGACACTTCTTACCTGTCCAGTGGGCTGCCAATAGTGTAACTAAGGAGGAGCTGTTCAAAGCAATACCCATTATTTAGGCATTCATCTCTCAATGAAGTGGAGATGGTTACCTGTCCAAGAGCTCCCCCCTATAATGTTAGAAATGGCCCATGAGAGGGGGGGAGGGGTATCTGATAGGTGTACCTTATACTTTGGTCTTTAAAAACTCCCTCAAATAAATGTTATCTTGATGTTGGCCAAGAATGTTTGTGTCTAATCTGCTTTCCCTGTTTATGTGCAAAATGAATAATTGTTTTTTTTTTGGTTTGACTCCACAGTTTCCTTCCACGCCATAGGAATGGCAGACCGTGGCCTCCCACTTTGCCCAGCAGTGGGACTTTCCTAACTGTGGAGGGGCAATTGATGGGAAACACGTCCACATCGTCCCACCACCCAACTCGGGGTCGTACTATTATAATTATAAGGGGTTCAATAGTATTGTGATGTTGGCGGTGGTGTCAGCTACTTATGAGTTCCTGTATGTGGACGTGGGGAAGAATGGCTGGATGTCCGATGGTGGAGTCATCGCCCAGACGGAATTCTACAGGTATCTCCAGAATGGCAGCTTGGACTTGCCACCTCCAGAAGACAATGTGGAAGGACTCCCATTCGTCTTCATTGCGGATGAAGCATTTGCGCTGGAGGACCATCTTATGCGGCCATTCCTGATGAGGACCCTCACCCCGGACCAGAGGGTTTTTAATTACTGGCTGGCCAGAGCCAGAAGAGTGGTGGAGAACACGTTTTTTAATCATGGCCAGCCGGTTCCGCCTATTTCTTACACCCATACACATGGCGGAGTACAAACTGAATCATATTATCCTGGCGTGCTGTGTTCTACACAACTTTTTACAGCAACATTCTGTCAACTATGCTGGCTCAGTTGGGCCTGAGGCTGGAATTCCAAATGAACCAACCCTGACGGTGCTTGGAAGTGGCCGTCCTGGCTTGCCCCCCCTAAATGCCCGTGATGTCCAGCTAAGATACCTTGAATTCTTTGCGGGTAGGGGGCTATCTGCCAGGGAATGTCTAAAACCTTTTTCAAATTAAAAAAAACTACTCAAATCTTTGGTGACATTTACTGCTTGTGTTTGTTTTAGCTGACCCTGACAGAAATGTGATGAGTCCTGAAAATAGCCTGATTGTGTAACATTAAAAAGCACTGTTGGGTGTTATTTACTAAAGGCAAAGACACTTTGCACTACAAGTGCACTTGTAGTGCAAAGAGGATTTGCCCTCAGAAAATAACACCCATTGTCACAGAAAACACCAATTAGAGCACCACAAAAGTGTTGGAGCGTTGAGACAATAATCCACACAATCTTGATTATCAATCTTTTTAATACCAGCACAATCACATGTGCATTTAGAAAAGGTTTTTAAACATGTTTGTTGTATAACAATTTTTGGGGTCACATTAGAAAAAGTAGAAATGTCCATTTAAGATAAAACAGGCATGTTTAAAAACAACAAGAAAGACACAAATCTTGAACTTACAAAGTTCACATTTGGTAGAACTTGAAGGCAATATCAGACATGAGTATTTACAAACTGTGTTTGTTATTGCATTCAGATGGGGTGAAGGCACCCCAGGAAAAGCCAAATTTTGAAGATGCACACAAATTTCCGAATGTCAACATGTGCTACCTGCCATCACGGGGGATCAACGGACGTGTTTTGGGGGTGCGACCCCTTCCTCACAGCTACTTTATTATTGAGGAAGGGGTTGCACAACCAAAACGCCTACATTGATCTCCCGTGATGGCAGATAGCACATGTTGACACACTGTGTGCCTCTTCAAAATTTGTCTTTTCTCAAATTTCCCAAAAAAATGTCAATTCTTTTTAGCACACCAAAAACCTAAGGGATTTGGAGGGGTTTTAAACTCTTCCTAAAACATCAATGATGTTCTTCATTTTTTGCTGAACATCATTGATGTTTTTCAGGATGTTTTGCAAGTCCCTATTACACCCCATGATCTCCCCAATCAGGATCTGTGCACTTTCCGAGGTGAAAGGATCTGGATCCACAACATCACAATCACCTACAAAGATAGAAACCAAAAAACAGCATGTATTATAAATATGCCGGCATCCATCTCTTACCTGAGCCTGTGGTCGCAGACACTCACCTGTTGTGGTGCCAATTTCCACCATGTCTTCCTCCTCCTGCTCTGCTTGTCTTGGGTGGATTTCCCCTTCTTCCAGAGGTGGGGGGTCTCTGGTCTCCTCGGATGAGGGGTGTCCTCCGAGTCTTTTATCCCCTATGTAAAAAAAATAGGTATACTTAGCACTCAGATATTTGATGGCAGAACTATAAATATGAAACATTGTTTGGAAGTGGGGTACAATTTTTTTTGTGGGCAGAGTTCCAAGATGTTGCATTTTTCTTGTCCTTTGTCAAGCTTCAATATTTTACCTGTCTTGTACAAGCTTCACAGATGGATACACCCCTATAGTATACACTGGAGCACCTGTGTGGGACCCCTAACAAAAAGGGTGTTCTTGTGTCCCACACTAGTGCTCCAGCATCCAGATGTGTAAACAGCTGCTGAGTGTCCTCTTCTTACACAGAATCTAGTTTGCATTTCATTCTAGTAACAAACCCATCTACACAACCAAATTATTTTCAGACAAGTAGGCCCTAAAAAATGTGGGCAAATGCATATGGCCAAAACAATGGTGTTTTCTAGGCCGCACAAAAAATGTTTGATACGAACGAATAATGTGCCCATGAACATGAAAGTTGACATTTTAAAATGGATAACAGTTAAGAAAAGCACATGGAGCAGCACGAACTTAATAAACATAAAAAGAATCGGAACACAGCACAACTACTTACTTTTTTGAAGCACTCTCCGGATCCTTCTGTACTGCTCGTACTCTCTTAATTTGAGGTCCGACCACAGTTTCCTGAGCTGATCTTTCGATCGTCGTACCCCGAAATTCCGGTGCAGACTTTTGACCACTTTCACCATGATCTTGGCCTTTTGGACATTGGGGTTGGGGTAAGGTCCATACTTCCCATCATAGTCAGCCCTCTTCATTATGTCGACCATCTCCAACATCTCCCCAAAGGACATATTTGATGCCTTATATCGTCTCCTTCTGGATCGGTATGTTTCTGCCTCTGGGCTTTCCTCCTCCTCCTCCTCGTTGGTGTAATTATCAGACACCTGCTGTGTCTCTGCCGTGTGCTCCTCCCCACTGTGACGAATGAGAAGGGGTGGGGAATAGACTAGAAAGAATGTAAGGGGCGGGCGGAGTTTCACGCATGCGCAGTGTATATAAAGCGTAACACACGTGCGTAGTACGTACGATCTGTGAGCAGAGGAAGGAGAAATGGAGGCGCCGATCGTGATAGCGAAGGTAAGATTTAACATTGGGCCTATACTCCTTCTAGATTGAGGCCTGTATTTGCACAAGTTTAGGAGACTTTAGGCTGACATTAGGGTTTGTCTTGTTTTGTGTCTTGCAGTGAAAATGGATATCTTGAAAGATAAGGACTTTATACCACCAATCTTCATTGATATGTTCAGGGAGCTGCCCTGTCTGTGGCAGATAAACCACCCCGAATATAAGAACCAAACAAAAAGGAAGGCAGCGCTGGATAATTTGTTGGAATTTGTGAAGACGGTGATCCCCACGGCAGACATCCCCTATTTGAAGGTTCTAATTGGTGGCCTGAGGAGCACTTATCTAAGGGAGCACAAGAAGGTCCATGATTCCCAGAGATCAGGAGGTGCAGATGACATTTATGTCCCCAGGCTCTGGTACTATGACAGGCTGCATTTTCTGGCAGGTCAGACTGAACCCAGACCAGCACTCTCCACTCTTCCTTCCACGCTTCCTTCCCCCCCAGCTGAGGCTTCTGACGCCCAACCTGGGCCTTCCAGGCAGCAACATGTGGAGGAGCCCAGCTTGAGCCAGGTATAGCATTCCTCTAAATATTTCTGGTTGTCCAATCAATGATGTGAAATAGATGTTAGTTTGGAGTACTAATTTATGATTGTGATTGATGAAGCAAAAATTAAAACCATGTCCCTTTTTCATACACAGGGAAGTCTCAGCCAGGAGGTGGCTGGGCCAGGCAGGCTGCCCAATACCCAGGTCCCTCCCCTCCACCTTCAAAGACAAAGTGGCAGGAAGAAGAGTAACCTGGAGGAGGCTGCCATAGGCCTCTTTTGGAAGGCTACAGAGGCCCTCAGAACACCCCACAGTGTGGAGGAGGGCTTTGCTGGCATAACTGCCTGCAAAATGATGCAGATGGAGGAGGGCCAATGACTTCTGTGTGAGTTCTTAATTTTGGAAGCTCTCAATAAGGGGTCAAGGGGCCAAATAACATGTGCAACCCACATTTGTGACCTCACACATGGTCCTCCTCCTCCTCCTCCTCCTCCAGGTCCTACTCCTCCTCCTGCCACATCTCCAACACCAGAGCCACAGCGTGGAAGGAAGCATGGAAGGAAGACCAGAGAGTGATGGCCCTGGGTTCAGCCTAGTCTGGCAAAATATGCAGCCTCTTGTAGTACCACAGCCTGGGGACATAGATGTCATCTGCTGCTGTCCAGATCTCTGGGACTTATGGACCAGACTGCACTCCCTTAGATATGGACTCCTCAGGCCACCAATTTTGCTGTAAAAGAATTGATGTGTGCCCTGGGGGTCAAAGGCTTCGCCAATTTCTGCTGTTTCTCCAGCGTTGCCTCCCTCTTTGTTTGGTTCTTAGCCCTTAAAAAAGGAATTTTTGTTTCAAGTATACTTGCCTATGTGTGTTTTCCTTCAAAAAGGACAGTTTGTGAGGAGGCAGGTATATTTCAAAACTACAATGTGAAATTAACAAGAGACACCAACACCAAGCAACCTCCTTGAGATTAAATAATACAAGATACCAATTGTGTTGTGGTAACTTGACACACAAAACACACACAAAAATATTATGGAGTAAAACACAAAAAAACAAAAATAAAAAAAACAGCCTTGGAAAAAATACCAACCAAAAAAAAATAAAAAAAACAGCCTTCCAAAAAAAAATAAAATAATAAAAGACAACAAAAAAGAAATTTTGTCAGATGTGACGAATCAAAATATATTGAGGGAATCCCGATAAATAATAAAGAAAGAAGTTTGTGAGAAGTCTGTGTGAATATGAGCAGCAAAACTACTTCATTCTTCTCACATTATAAAGATGAAGAGAGTGCGCTGTATTAAACTATTTAAAAAAAACCAGCATGACGAAAGTGCTGTATCCATTCCGAACGCTAATTTTACCAGACCGAGCTGTTCCGTCTCGGAATTTCCTCTGAGCATGCGTGGCACTTTGTGTGACGGAACTGGCCACACACGGTCGGAATTGACGCGATCGGATTTTGTTGTCGGAAAATTTTATAGCCTGCTCTAGAACTTTGTGTGTCGAAAAATCCGATGGAAAATGTCCGATGGAGCCCACACATGGTCGGAATTTCCGACAACACGCTCCGATCGCACATTTTCCCCTGGAAAATCCGACCGTGTGTACGGGGCATTATAAACGCAAACGCACATAAACGCAGTTTACTGCTGTTACACGAGGTTACAAGCATTTGGCATTTGAAATGCCGGTAAACTACAGTCCTGAATGCAATTTTTCTGCTTTCAAAAAAATGCCTGTAACCTCAACTGCCTCTGTACTCCTATAAATGACTGATTGTACATGTACACATAAGATAATATAGAGGAGAGTTCAGGGGCTGCTGAAAAAAACACCCAACTGCTCCTAAACTTCAGTTTAGCAGCTGTAGTGTAGTGTAGGCCTTATTGTACACTACTTTACTTTTCCTTCTTTTCTTTTAATTACTGGCATGTCAGATTTTAGGAACATTTTAATTTAAAATCATTGGAAAATAAAAACATTTTTAAATAGACCCCCAACATTGCACAAACATGTCAACATACAAGGAAGTAATGCTTAGCGTTGTTGCCAGTTTCAGACAATCATGGCTGGCTGTACATACAAAAGGCAATATTCATTAACACCTTAATTACAAGAAGTAATTATAAGCCATTATAAGCTATATAAAAATAAAATTAGTTTTCTATAAATAGTAAAACAAAAATTAATTACAATGCATTAGGTTGATTTCACAAAGCTAACAGCAGGATAAGAATTCTTATGTGTTTCTCAGCAATAATCTAACACAATTAGAACTGATTGATAATGAAGTAAAGAATTATATATTTTATGTCATCTCATTTAATATCCAACCTAGTCAGGCTTTCATAGACCCATCCACTTTGAAATGTGAGCTGTATTTTACTCCTTTGCAATTAGTGTCCTCCTTCTTTGCTTCTTATGTGCCAGTTCAATATTACCGTAAGTCCTCATATGAGTCCACTGTTATTTTATAGTTTTCACATGTTGAAAGATCTTAAAAATGTATATAGCACTGTTTAAATTGTAATACATGCAAAATAAAGTTTGCTTGTACTTTCAACAGCTAACACATTCATCAATTTTTCTATGCTCAATACACAACGATGGAACGTTTTACTGTAGATCTTACAGAAAAAAAAATAGTTGAAATTTTAATTTGTGCACCTATTTCCACATAAAGAATTAAAGCTAATTTTGCTTAACATATTTGGATAGCTCTTTTCAGATAGCCTCTACATTTTCTTTTCTATAAGTATGTCTTTACTGATATAAAAAAGAACTAGAAACTGGAGTGCTATATCAATACCCCTCAGCAATCTCTTTGTGTTGTGCTTTCATCTCAAACTAAAAGCTTATTGGACGAATGTGAGAATGTATTGGATTACCATCCTCTTGCTTCCAATAGTAAAATGATACAATTGCCTACAGGGATATTTCTGGCAGCAGCTTTACCGCTAACCACTAAAATAATTTAAGAAGCTTATTCCACTCTAAAAGTGTACCTGTCACTTGCAAAAGGGCCTTTATTTAATAGAATGATGCAAGACAAAAAATGTGGGCAGTGGTATCTTCATTCCTAGCAAAAAACATATAATAAATACTGAGTTAGCCTACTAAATGCCAGCTTCGCTTATATGAAGGCATTATTGTTAACCTGATATACACATAGGATGGTGGTGAGCTCCATAGAGACAATCTGACAAATCTTGGGCACCTGAGATGTTCAGGCACTTGACTGAACCTTCATGATAGTGTAAATGAAAAGAGGAGTGGGGAGCAGGAAAGTATTGATGGCAGATGGTCACAAAGGGAACAATAGTGACTAGTCAGTTTTCTAACATTTCTGATCAATCGCTGCACTCTAATAGCAGTCAGCTAGCAAGATACAAAGACACAGGATTGTTCTACTGATCTCGCTAAAAAATACAACATCAGCTTATCTCATCTCGTGTCTACAGGTAACTGTAATTGTACAGTTTCATTGAAAAATGCAGTATTGAGGCAATACAGTTTTCTCCAGTTTAACTGAGTTCCATTTTTTTCCTTCTCAAGTCACAAATTGGTTTCTCCAGAAATACAGCCAGGACACAATTATATAGAGAAGTATAATATTTTTTATGTATTGGTTATTCATTTGGCTTTCATTAAAGTGGTTCTGATGCCCCAAGGTATTTTCCCTTAATTCATTTTATGCATTAAGGTAGAAAACCTTCTATGTCACAGACTCGCCCCTTCTTCCCCCTTATACTTACCTGAACCCCATAGTGATCAAGTGCTTTGCATGAGAGCCGGATTCTCTCCAGGCTTTGTCCCCTCTCCCTGGGAAGATCTGTAGCTGCGGGAGCCATTGGCTCCCGCTCCTTTAAATGAACTCCAGAGATGAGGGAGCGGGGGGCAGGACCAAGCCCTGCTGTCTGTGTCAATGGACTCAGCAGCTGGGCTCAGGAGCGAGCCCGCGTGAGTGGCTCCATTGGAAGTGGTATTCTACTGGGGGGCACCAGCAAGAGAGGAGGAGCCAGGAGCACTGGTGGGGGACCCAAAAAGAGGAGGATTCGAGTTGCTCTGTGCAATTCTATTGCACAGAACAGGTAAGTAACACGTTTGTTATTTAAAAAAAAAAAATCCTTTATAACAACTTTAAGTTTTTTTTTCACACACAAGTGTCCCAACTGAAATTTTATAGGACTGCATATATTAACATATTTTGTGTACTTTTATTTGAAGCTGGTAGTATTCTGGTCTGCAGAAGTAAAGAGATTCCAAAGACCTTATTTAAAGTAGAACTTAAAGAAAAATGTTTTTTTTCTTAATTTTGGATCATTTTAAAATCACATATGCCTTTGGAATGGCACCGAACTACGGCAGCTAATGATCTCCATAGGCGACACTTTAAAAGCCTTTACAGGTTACTAGCTTAGAATTGCACAGGAGGTCTGGCACTAGAATTATTGCTGTCCCTATAATGTTAACGGGGATACCTCACATGTGTGGTGTAATTACCATTTACATATGTGTACAGGACCTACGTGCCTGCATTCACATTTGCCTGTGAGCACATGGGGATTAGGCATTTTGATATTTTTTTATTATTTTATTATTTATTTTATTTTATTTGTTTTTACATTGTTATCATTTTTATCAACTTTATTGCTATCACAAGGGATTAAAAACATCTCTTGTGATAGTGTGGAATGTGGCAGGTCTTCTTTATAAAGAGATCCGGGGGCTTACATGAGACCAAAACTGGAGGTGACAAAATCCTCATTGTTTCCAGTTTCTGACATCACACATGTGGGAGGAACAACTTCAGTTTCTTTCATTGTTGTGTGCTCAGAAGCCGATACCATTGGTTGCATCATTATCAAGCTCCTTGATCCAACGGGAGAGCTTGGTAAAGGCCCTGCTGCAAGTAAAAGTGATCCATCGGCTCAGTTGCTATTCAGATCACTTTTACCATTTAGGGCAGTGATTCTCAACTCAGTCCTCTAATACCCCCAACGTGCCATG
Organism: Lithobates clamitans; assembly: GCA_037952925.1. NCBI lineage: Eukaryota > Metazoa > Chordata > Amphibia > Anura > Ranidae > Lithobates > Lithobates clamitans. The sequence goes on from JBBGZY010000755.1 coordinate 2,255,970, forward strand.
TTTTCAGACTTTAATCAATATCAATGACATGGTATTGATAAGAGCTATTTTATTTAAGGGAAGTTACCAAAACATGGCCCATTGGGGGTACTTGAGGACTGAGGTTAAGAACCACTGATTTAGGGAATCGGCGGCTGAAAACAACAATATGGGGACTGTGGTTGTAGCCTCAACCATGATCTGGTATAACCACTTCAACCTTAGGCTATTTTAAATGGCCTAAGGGACAGGAAGTGGTTAATGGGGGCAGAGATGGGAATAGAAAACTGACAGGTGTTCTGATCCCTCTTCACCCCCCCCCCCCCCAAAAAAAAAGTTTTAAAAGTTTTGCCTTTAGTTATACTTTAAATGTACTAGGTCCCTTCATTTGGAGCCTATGAGCACAGATAACCAGATATATAAGATGCCTACGGCCCAATACTCATGATTTTTACACAGATATGAAAGACAGTCAGGTAGCCTGTTGCAATGTATGGGCAAAACAAATGCAACAGTTGGCCCTAGGGTGACAAAGTCGTGTTGTGGACATTTTCAACCTATTCCAATTGTTCTCTAATAAACGTGGACCTAAGGTTCAAATATCATATTTGGTTACCATCTAGTTTCCCTTAAACACAGAACCCAAATGAGCCTTGTGGGAACTTATCCTCATTGATGTCACTTTTGCACTACTGTATGTTTTTATTGATTTTGTATAATCATCCAAACGTAAACATTTTTGTTTTCTAATAAAATGTTTTATCCAAGAAAATATCCTGAAATCAGTGTTATGGGCAGTGCCAGCTGAAGACAAGTATGATGAAAATGTTACCGTAGGTCACTTTGAGAGCTAAATGATTATCTTTCTGTAAACACAGACACTAATGCTTCTCCCAGCAGTTTATGTGTCAACATACAGCCTGCCGTGGCACTGTAAATCAGATCTGCAGACATTCTGCATATGCTGTAGCCACACTTTGCAAGGCAAATTCTATGCTTCATTGACAATGTGTCAGATCTTCTCACTTGTTAAAATAGATGCCTGCTTAGAAGACCTCAGGCTTTACTGTGGTTTTGCTCTTTCTATAAACAAGCTAACATTAATTATAATTTTTTTAGTTCAATAATTTTATTGAAATTGTATCACATAAACAATGTAGCAAATGACTACAATATAGGCATTTTCTATAAGCATTGGGGTTGATTCAATAAAGGCAAATAGACTGTTCACTTTGCAAGTGCAGTTGCACTCTCCAAGGGAATTATCCCCAGAGCTTAGCGAATGAGGTGATATGCTGTGCTGATTTAAAAAACATTGTTTTTTTTCTTGAATGTGATTGGGTATATTTGCAAAGTGAAAGTTTAGCATAATCACTAAGCTCTGGGGAAAATTCTCTTGCAGAGTGTAACTTTACTTGCAAAGTCAACAGTGCATTTGCCTTTAGTAAATCAACCCCATCTGGACTGTTACTTTAACAATAATTTTTGTTTTTGTTTTATATGGTTTATAGAATGAACTTCAGACAAGAATAATAGAAAAGAAGAAAAAATTGGGCATGTCCTGAGAACAGTACATTTGCCAACCCCATCAAAGGCCCAAAATACAAAATTATGTGGATTTACTTCAAGAAGAAAAAGACATGTTGCTTGGACACCCTTTTTTTACTGCAAAGGTACCATAGAAAAAAAACAAAGGAACTCATAAGAGGAATATATGGGATTCTTTACCACAAGTTTACATAAGTTGTACCTGCAGCTCTCTCTCCTCCACAGTCCTCCTCCACAGTCTTGTAAAACATACAGATTAACCACCTGCCGACCAGCGCACGACGATAAACGCCGGCACAATGGCACGGCTGGGCAAATGGGCGTACAGGTAAGTCCACTTTAAATTGCAGCATTGTGGGCGTGCGCGCGCGCGCCGTGTGCTCCGTGACCATGCCCACAGGTCCCGCAGGTCCCGCGGACGCGATCCTGTCAAAGAGCGGCAGAACAGAGAGATTCCCTGTTCTGCCTAGCAACATGACAGAGATTTACTGCTCTCAGTGATCGGGAGCAGTGATCTCTGTCATGTTCTAGTGAGCCCATCCCCACCACAGTTAGAATCACTCCTTAGGACACACTTAACCCCTTGATCGCCCCCTAGTGTTTAACCCCTTCCCTGCGAGTGTCATTTACACAGTAATCAGTGCATTTTTATAGCACTGATCGCTGTATAAATGACAATGGTCCCAAAATAGTGTCAAAAGTGTCCGATGTGTCCGCCATAATGTCGCAGTCACGATAAAAATCGGAGATCGCAGCCATTATTAATAAAAAAAAAATATTAATAATAAAAATGAAATAAATCTGTCCCCTATTTTGTAGACGCTATAACTGCGCAAACCAATCAATATACGCTTATTGCGATTTTTTTTACCAAAAATATGTAGAAGAATACATATCGGCCTAAACAGAGAAAGAAATTAGGTTTTTTATATATTTTTTGGGGATATATATATATAGCAAAAAGTTAAAAATATTGCTTTTTTTCAAAATTGTCACACTTTTTTTGTTTATAGCTTAAAAAATAAAAACCACAGAGGTGATCAAATACCACCGAAAGAAAGCTCTATTTGTGGGGAAAAAAGGACATCAATTTTGTTTGGGTTCCATGTCGCACGACTGTGCAATTGTCAGTTAAAGTGACACAGTGCTATATCGCAAAAAGTGCTCTCGTCAGGAAGGGGGTAAATCCTTCCGGGACTGAAGTGGTTAAAGGATATTTTTCAGCAGTAGAAAGCAGAGATGGGGATCTGATGTCTCACACACACTGCAAAACTAGAAAACAGAGTTCAGTGAAATCTGAGCCCTGATTAGAAGAAAGGTAGACACCTCCCCTCCACACAGCACACAGGAAAAAGTGAACAGCTGAGGCTATCAATCACAGGTTGTGTGCTTGAGCTCCCTCCCATGTCCCTCTCTACCTCTTGAGGTTGAGAAAATCTGACAGAAGTTACAAATGCAGATAACACAGGAAGGAGACTGCAGAGATAAATCGCACTTGGTTTAAATAGAAGCAAATACACACTATAAAAGGACATTATTTGCTAATTTTTCATGTCAGAGGTTTACAAGGTGTAGGTTTATACAAGTGCTTTTCCTTTACATGGAGTACACAAGATGGTATATATGGACCACAGGAGTTTGGTGTTAACAGTCTGGGGGGTTATATTTTGAGTTTTGGATATAAAAACTCAACTCAGTGTCTACAGCAAGGGTTTTCATAGAACAGGTGCTGGTACTCATCATTGGATAATAACAGTGATGTGGTAAAGAGAAAGATCAAACTGTCTCTGGGAGGGGAACAACTGCATAAGCTAACCTCAGCACAACCTATAGGTTTTTCGGCTGGTTGGCAACCTGTGTACAGTGTTGGAGATAAAGGTATCAAGGTTTACAGTTGAATTCCTATATTGAATGTATGTAAACCCAAGAACAAAAATGTTATATATATATATATTGCGGTTTACCAGCCCTTAGATGTGCTGCATTCCTTTTCTTGTTTTGCAAGCTAGGAACATTTTCTGAAAGTACAAACAATTCCTGTTCATCTGGCAAGACTTCCACTATCTTTGTAACCTCCTGTACACTTTAAGTGATATTAAAGTCTTGTTTTTCTTTTTGTTTAGAAATGCCAAACATGATTTACTTACCTGCTCTGTGCAGTGGTTTTGCACAGAGCAGCCCGGATCCTCTTTTTCTCTGGTCCCTCGCCACGCCCCGACCCCTCCCTTCTGCTGAGTGCCCTTACAGCAAGCAGCTTGCTATGGGGGCACCCAAGCAGGGGCGGACTGACAACTCATGGGGCCCCCCAGGCAATAGGAGATTATGGGGCCCCTGGGCAATAGGAGAAGATTATGGGGCCCCCGGGCAATAGGAGATTATGGGGCCCCTGGGCAATAGGAGAAGATTATGGGGCCCCCGGGCAATAGGAGATTATGGGGCCCCCGGGCAATAGGAGATTATGGGGCCCCCAGGCAATAGGAGATTATGGGGCCCCCAGGCAATAGATTATGGGGCCACAAAGTATACACACACATACAGTATACACACACAGACACACAATATACACACACAGAATACACATACACACACTGAAAAGGTACTGGAGAGGCAGGGTAGTTATAATCTTGGGATTTTAAAAAAGCACAAATTTTTACATATTGACGCTGGTTTTATTGAGGCTGGCAACCCTGATGGGGCCCCTTAGTGGCATGGGGCCCTTGGGCAGCGCCCGAGTGCCCAAATGGTCAGTCCGGCCCTGCACCCAAGCTGAGCCACAGCTCTGTGCGTCCATTCAGACACGGAGCCGTGGCTTGGCCCTGTCCCCTCTCTCTCCTCATTGGCTCATTGATTTGATTGGCAGCAGAGGGAGCCAATGGAGCCCGCTGCTGTGTCTCAGCCAATCAGGAGGGAGAGTCCCAGACAGCTGAGTCTCTCGTGCAACATCGCTGGATCGAGATGGGGCTCAGGTAAGTATTAGGGGGGCTGCTACACACAGAAGTTTTTTTTTTATCTTAATGCATAAAATGCATTAAGATAAAAAAACCTTCTGCCTCTAGAACCACTTTAACAGTATACATATAATCACAATGTGTGAGGGAAATTAAAAAAACAGTTTTCTTTTGCTAGCATACTGCTAAATGAACAGCCCCTACTCTTTTAGTAATCCAAACCCAGAATCCTTACAAGACTACCAATCTTACCATGCAACATTCATACTTGTACTGCTACCAATTTTATTTCTCATCATGGTCTATTTCAAAGATGAATTCTCATATTTATGTGTGTCTAAATGATGACAGCTACTGTATATGGATATGCAACTAAACAAAATTATACAACTTCAATATACTGCCAGTGCAACACATGTTTGGCTATATTTTGCATCTGTCAAGAAATACAGACTTATTTCACAACACAAAGAGTAAAATTAGTGATTTAGACTATAAAAAAACACCACCCAGTCACAAAACATGTCTGAGTGATCTGACTTCTGGAAATTGGAATCTAGTTAAGCTTGACTACTACATTTTGCCATTTAGATTCCTATTTTTATATTGCCTTGTTGAATGCACCCAATAGATTACCAGTGGAAGTGTTGCTCTAAATGCACATCAAAATAAATTTGACCTCATTTATGCAGTACTACAGTACATTTTGTGTTGAAAAGTTTTAATATATAAATACATGTCAGCAAAATGGTGCTTAATGGTGGTGAGAGGTCATATTTTCTGTTCACCAAAAATAATTTATAATGCCAGTGAAGATAAAAAAAATCAGAGATAGCTAGATATTACAGAAAGATTATTTATTTCTGGGAACGAAGGATCTATGGGCACAATCAATTTTTGTGCTTGTAACATTACAGTTCAGATTTCCAGTATAATGCATGACTCTAGAAAACTTATGCCATTTAATAAAAGCTGGCAGTTTAATACAGCATTTGTAGAAAACTGTAAAGGTGCACAGTTTTTTTGTTATTATTACAGTGTGCTGTATTATAATGTATTGGACCTTGCAACAAGAGATTCATCAATTTTTGAAATCCACTCAGTTGTGAATCATAAATAAAGTGAGACAGCTGGGATTTGTTCAGTATTTGTTAAAATATTATTTCAGCTTATTTGATGAATTGAGGGTATCCAAGACTACAGTGTACAGCTAAATTCCTTATGGGGATACTAAGATTTGCAGTTATCTGCTAAACAATTGACCATATATAGTTATGTTAAATCAAATGTATCCATTATGTTTCCGGTATATACAAAATGTTCCTATTATTTTGGCTATTCTTTTACATGACAATCTTATGTTCTCCACCACTTTTTTATGGTCTCAGACAGCCCTCAGAATTTCTACTCGCCTGCCTGCATTTGGTGAGTGGAAAGTAGCTGAGGGCAAGTGTGGTGGAGCCGCATCAGAGGGGTGGTCAAGCACTGCCGGCAGGCGGGTTGAATGGGATCTGATTCCCCTCCCAGCAATCAGCCAGGAAACTGTGGTGAAGGGAGAGGAGAGGAAGAGGAGAGCCAGCTGGATCAGACAGAGAGGGGAACTTTGCTGTAAAACAAAGTCCTGCCTCCTGGACCAACTCCTATGATAGACAGCACACTGGTCCAATGCTGGGAAATTTAAATAGTGTGATGTCTATCACAGGAGCTGATCCAGGAGGTTGGACTTTGTTTGACAGCGGAGTTCCCCTCTCTGTGTGATCTGGCCAGCTCTCCTCTTCCCCTCCTCTTTCTTCCCCACAGTTTCCTGGCCAATTGCTGGGAGGAGAATTGGCTCCCATGAGGCTGCATTGATAGGCACTGATAGGCTGCACTGAAGGGCACTGATAGGCTACATTGATGGGCACTGATCAGGCTGCATTGATGGGCACTAGTAGGCTGTATTGATGGGCACTGATGAGGCTGCACTGATGGGCGCTGATAGGCTGCATTGATGGGCACTGTAAGGTTGTGCAGATGGGCACTGATAGGCTGCATTGATGGGCACTGGTGGGCACTGATGAGGCTGCATTGATGGGCACTGATAGGCTGCATTGATGGGTACTGATGAGTAGACATGTGCATTGCTGAAAAATGTGTTTGTTTTTTGTTTTCCTTTCATTCGTTTTTTTGTTTTTCGGGTCATTCATGATTGCAATCTGTAAATTCGTAAGTTCAAAAATTAGAAAATTCTTAAATTAGAAAATCCGAAAATAGGAAAGAAAATCTGAAAATCCGAAAATAAGAAAGAAAATCCAAAAATTCAAAAGAATAACTAACTAACTAATAATAACTAACTATTACATTATAGGTATTGGAATTTCCTTTCAAATTTGGCTGTTATTGAATGTAACGAATACGAATTTATCCAAAGTTACAAATTATCCGAAATAACAAATGGAACGGAATGAATTAATAAATAATAATAATAATAATAAAACATTTTTATTATTATTATTATAGTTATTTCATATTAATAATTTGTTACGATCCATTCGTTTAGATATGACATTCGTTATTTTGGATAATTCATAACTTTGGATACATTTGCATTTGTTATGTTCACTAACAGCCAAATTTAAAAGGAAATTCCTATACCCATAATTTAGTAGTTAGTAATAGTTAAGTTATTATTAGTTAGTTATTATTTCAGATTTTCAAATTTTCGGGTTTTTGGATTTTTGAATTTATGAATTTATGAATTCTCGAATTTACGAATTTGTGAATTTTTTGAATATTCTAATTTACAAATATTCTGAAAAATTTGCTAAATGGGTTTTTGTTAATTTGGATATTTCTGAATTAACAAATTTGTTGAATTAGTTAAAAAACTAATTCAGAACAAAACGAATAGCACAAATCTACTGATGGGGCTGCACTGATGGACACTGATAGGCTGCATTGATGGGCACTGATGAGGCTGAAAGATTGGACACTGATAGGCTGCATTGATGGGCACTGATAGGCTGCATTGATGGGCACTGATATGCTGCAGTGATGGGCACTGATATGCTGCACTGATGGGCACTGATGAGGCTGCACTGATGGGCACTGATGAGGCTGCATTAATGGGCACTGATAGCCTGTTTTGATGGGCACTGGTGAGGCTGCATTGATGGGCACTAATAGGCTGCATTGATGGGCACTGATAAAGTTGTTGTTGTTTATATTTATTTTTGTAACTTAATTCTGCATAAAAGATGTAACAGTGTAATTTTACGAGATAATTTACGAGGGTATTTAGGGCGGGGCAGGATAGGGGTTGGGCGGGGCAACTGGTGGCGAGTAACTCTTAAGGCCTGGCTAGTAGCTCAGGACTTGAAATTTTGAGCCCTGGTTTAGGATATACAAGGCCAACATATTTTTCCTGCTTTGGAGTACTAATTCTTATGATGAGCTGTTTGGAGCCTCTTTAGCATCCTATGTCTGCAATTACTGACTACATTGAGTTTGACACTCAGAACCTGGCACTGGTAATGTTCAGTGTGAGATTTTTGGTGCCAAAAAAGTAAAATAGATACTGCCCTACAATGTCCTAAGTTATATCCCTAATCTAAATTTTAGCATAGCAGTAAACCCTCTGAGCCAAATCCTAATAATTACCCTGACACCTAAAATTAACCCTTAACATAAAACCTCCCCCTAGCAGAGATAGGGGAGATATAGTAGTTTTGTATATGTTTTCTTCGATACGGTTAACAGTAAAATATAAGGATAAACATTTTAAGAATGTTTCTTTTTGGTCAGGTTAATGATACATGTTGCAAATTAATATTCATGTTGCCCCTTACTACCTGCTGTAAAAATACATTTGTTTACAGACTTCAATAGAGGAGTCTAAATTTGAACACATAAAGGGGATTATAGCAGTGCCTCTTATAAGGCCCCATTCGCACTTTCGAATGGGGTCGTTTGCAATTACCCACAGGAGAGACAGTGTGGTTCCCTGTGATTAGCTGCAGGAGGGAATCCCCATTCTTCCAGGGCAGATTATTCGCAGATAATTGCATGATTACAAGCAAACTGCCGTGAATATCTGTGGGCGCTGTCAGGCTTGCAGGGAACCACACCTAGGGGGTTATTTACTAAAGGAAAATACACTTTGCACTGCAAGTGCACTTGGAAGTACAGTCGCTATAGACCCGAGGGGGACATGTAAGGAAAATAAAAAACAGCATTTTAGCTTGCACATGATTGGATGATAAAATCAGCAGAGCTTCCCCTCATTTCAGATCTTCCCCTTAGATTTAGAGCGACTGCACTGCCAAGTGCACTTTCAGTGCAAAGTGGATTTGCCTTTTGTAACTAACCCCCTAAGGCTCATGTTTGAAAATGTTCATTCTAATAACATTTGTTTTATTTGATTTGTTTGATTTTCATTAGTGGGGTCAAATTACCATTTGTTTTCAACTGCAGTGATGAAAACAAAAGAAGGAGCGGGATGGAAAAATTCTAACAGCGAATCTGGTTTTTATTCAGGAAAGTTCATTCACTCCAAAAGGCAAATGTTAAAAGAAATTTTTTTTTTTAGTACTTGTGAACATTAGTCATGTCATCAAACTGGTGTACTTTTTTGTCAACGTTCATTCAAAAATCTACTAGTGTATGGCCGCTCTTAGTGACTCTGTCTTCACTAGGCATGAGCTGACCATACCTGGATTTGGTTTGAAGCAGGAGATATGGGCTGAAAGCTGCAGGGCTTGTCTACAGAAGCCTGAGATTGCACCCTGATCCACTGATCATACGTGCGATGCTTTCCAGGCTGCAGGAAAAAAATAAGAAATGCACATGTTTTTTTTTCTGCAAAAATATATGCATTTTTTATTTTTTCTAAAAAGGTGAACATATCCTTTAGCTGTCACCTTCCCTAGCCAGTCACCTTTCTTTCACGTCTTCTATTTAACTGAACTGAAAAGAAATACCCAGTACATCAGGTTATAGTGAGCTTGGGAACCAACCTTTCTTTTTCCTATGTCACAGCTCTGGTGCCTGCTGACTGGCATACTAATAAAAATACATTTACCAGAGCTGTTTTACCTGGTAAATTTTTTTTTTATTTCTGAACATGCAGGCCTGAGGTTTGCACAGCTTTGCCACACACCACAACCTTGCCTGGCAAGGCAGGAGATCTGATTTTTCTTCTACGGTTATGTTCCTCCTCCAGATTGAGATTGGACAATGAAAAGTAGATGAGCTTATAACTCTGTCATTCAGCCCGCACCTCTATTCAAGCTATTCCCTGTTAGCGCTGCACTACAGCACAACATATAGCCTCCTTGTAGTGCTTTTCCCTTTCCAAATCTGACAGGTATACGTGGGACTGCAAGAAAGTGATACCAGGTTAAGTTCAGGTCCTTGCACTACTTGCATTAAAAATGCATTTAATGATATATTATTGCATATACAGATGCATTAATGTGTGCCTTTTTTATCTGCATGGAGTTCATCTATAAGAACTATCCAGTGTATGTTATTACATTTTAATGCCAAATGCATATTAGACAGTATTGAATCTTCTATATTTTATCTGGTATCCTTGAGTTCAGCTTTACACATCATGTTCACTAATTAAACACAAGTATTATTACAAGTATGTATTAATAAATAGACACAAGTATTATCACAAACTTTAAAAAATAAATATATTATGTATGCATTTCTCACATGTTATCTTTACTTTGTTTCTATTTCATCTCATTCATCTTCAGTATTTTCACTGGAACTGGACACTCTCCAAATATAATTGAAGATGTTTTAATTCTGTAATTGATTTATCTCAAAATAGAGACACTTCCATAAATTATTACTGTGCCATCATAATAAATAAGGTTTAATTACACCAGAGAGCAAATGAGCATTTTCTTCTGAAGAGTTACCATTCAAACATTCATTTACTAATTTATGAATTCAAACAAATTTAAAACATTATTTGAAATCTACAGCTGCTCTATGAAATCCTAAGCATTGGCTAGTGCAACTTAAAGTGGAGTTCCACCCAAAAATGGAACTTCCACTTTTTGGATTCTTCCCTCCGGTGTCACATTTGGCACCTTTCAGGGGGGAGGAGGGAGCAGATATCTAATACAGGTATTTGCTCCCACTTCCTGGCATAGATCACCACGGCGCTTGCGGTGACCTATGCCACTACCCCGTCCTCCCCCGCTGTATTCTGAGAGACACACAGGTCCTAGAACACAGCAGGGACCTGAGAGGACGCGCAGCGCGACTCGCGCATGCGCAGCAGGCAGCCAGAAAGTGAAGCCGCATGGCTTCACTTCCTTATTCCCTCACCGAGGATGGCGGCGGCAGCAGCCGAAAGCCATAGGACGGATCGGCTTCGGCTGCCGACATCGCGGGCTCCCTGGACAGGTAAGTGTCCATATATTAAAAGTCAGCAGCTGCAGTATTTGTAGCTGCTGGCTTTTAATATTTTTTTTTTCAGCAAACCTCCGCTTTAATTATTTAAAGTTGGTATACGCAGCATATATAAATCATCTTTTTTAACGCTATCCACAGATTAGTTATAGATGTCCTTAACACATCTTTGAATATTCTTAATGAAACAAAATACTGTATCATTCATTGGTCTGTCCCAATCGATCAAAATGTTTAGATTTAGTTTTAATATACAGTTCGCACATATTACATTTTTATGTCCATAGGAGTGTAGGGTATTGTCATGGAGTATGATTTTTATCATTCATTTTGTATTGAATTTAAGTATTGTTGACACCATTTCAGTGTTTTAAATAAAATTTAGCTGTCTCTGGTTTGTTGCCTGGCCAGGACATGAGTGTGTGTGTGGCCTAACCATTTGAAAAAAATGTCTTCTTCAGAGAAAGGTATCCTGTGGGATTTAAATGACTGGGGGGTGGGGGGGGGGGGGCAGTGCGGAGGACTGAGATGAAGCAGAAAAAGATTTACTGTATGCAGGCTGTTTGATGTAATCCTGGGGATTACACAGTCTGGAATCTCACTCCTTTTCTTGGTCTATGATATGTATAAATTTGTTTTGCTCCTGGTTCAGAAGGGGGGTTTATTGTGACTCGGCTGCTGTTGGTGAAATAGTCATCTAACAAACCCAACATTTTAATGCAATGATTATGAAATTGTGGCATTTTCATTATATACTGCCAGCTTATTCATTTATTGAGGAAAACAGTGTCCACAAAATTAATCTTCCATGTTATTGAATAAACAAAATTTGCCCACAAGCAGCAACGTTTTCATTCCCTGGGACAGCAAAATAATAGATATCTTTTTTTAAGGACAAAACAATGCTTTCTTTTGATGATATTGTCTTACAAAAATATTTTATTTTTTATGCAATCTATAGGCAAAAAATAATAGAGTTAAAAAAACACACTTCAATCAGTGTTAGTTTAAAAAATGTGTCCTGTTTACATTGACTCTAAGTTATGATTCTGGTAAAAAGTATTTGCAAACAATGGCTTTTTTTTTTTTTTTATTTTGAGCTTTTTCTTAATGCAACACCTAATGAATAAATCAATTTTTGTTGAGAAAAAAAACATTACCCTCTGGGTGATCTAGGTACATTGCAAGGATTTTTAACAAACTTTGTTGTAGATTCCTACCTTTTGTTGTTCTGAAAAAATACTGTAGCTGTTTGATTATATGTGTCTATACGCAAAGTGAATCTATATGGAAATGATTGTATAATTATCAATTAGCTGCTGCACCTGCAGGGTTCTAATGAGGAAATTGTCAAGGTCTGTTTCCCTCTAGACGTGATTTCCCTTTGGGAGTATCTCACCAAAAAATGACATTTTTGTTGCAAGGGATGCCAAAAATCAGATTTGTATCTTAGTGCAGACATCTAGGAAAATCAGTAAGCCAATCACAAAAGAGCATTTTCAGGGGTCATTGTGTACAGAATGCCTCCAAGTAACCATATTGCATTGCATTTTACAGAAAATTACAGTGTTGCCGATTGAAAAAGAAAGGAGATTTTTAATAATAATTAAAAAATATTCAATTACAATATGACTTGTGTAGCAATCTTATTCCCACACAAGTGGTGTTACCCTTTAAAAATGTATAAAAAAAATGAATACAAATGAAAATAAAAGTTGAAATGACAGAAACACAGAAATAAAGTAAAAAAATCAGCAGGAAAATAATAGCTAAGGTCCATAAACAAAGTTGTATACCACTCCAAGTACAACTACCAAGACCTCACCTCCCCTGCACAGCCTGGGTGCTGGCTCTGTGTGTAGTGCACATGCAATAGAGGAAATCCGGACAGCCATACTCCAGTGAAAAATGTCTTTATTGACTAAAATGAGTCCATACAGCAATCAAGGACAGTGGATAAATCAGCTGATGTGTTCACACCCCTTACTGGTGCTTAGTCATAGCTCATAAAGACATGGATGAGTGAGTTTGTGGTGGAGGAACTTGACTGGCCTGCACAGAGTCCTGACCTCAACACCTTTGGGGTGAATTAGAGCGGAGACTGTGAGCCAGGCCTTCTAGTCCAACATCAGTTCCTGACCTCACAAATGCGCTTCTGGAAGAATGGTCAAACATTCCCATGGACACACTCCTAAACTTTGTGGACAGCCTTCCCAGAAGAGTTGAAGCTGTTATAGATACATTCATCTGCTGCCCTGTGGGAAGTGTCCCCCCCCCCTTCATAGACACACACATTTTCAAGTTAAGGTAAGGGTTTTTATCTTTTGGGAAGCAACTAAATATAAATCAAAAAGAGATTAAAAAATATGCTCATAGTTGCCCACATTTTAGGTACTCAGTTTTCCTATGCTAAAAAAAAAAGACGTATTTAGGTCTAAATTGAAACTTTGCAGCTAGAGCTCATGGGATATGCAAATTTCAGCTTTAAGCATGCAACCAAATGCTTAATGAGTGTAAAAGATGGTTCCACCAAGCAGAAAGGGACATCATTCTTGCATATCATCAAACAGTTTATATTTTGGAAGGACTATTTAGATGTTTAAAGGGATTGTTTAAGCAGCCTTCAAAAGAAAGCATATCTATGGTCAAAATTTAAACTCATATATTCATTTCCACATTGTTTTTAAATTAATTCTAGCCTACTTCTATTAATCTGAACACCCTAATCTGAACTGGGGCTCTGTGTCTGAATGGACACAGGGAGCTGTGACTCGGCTCTGGTGCCCCCACAGCAAGCTGTTTGCTGTGGAGGCACTCGACAGGGGGGAGCGGCCAGGAGAGCCAAAGAAGGATCTGCAAAGAGGAGGATCTGGGCTGCTCTGTGCAAAACCACTGCACAGAGCAGGTAAGTAAAAAATGTTTGTTATTTTAGAGAAAAAAAATGTGACTTAACAATCACTTTAAATACACAACACTTAAGCACTTGTCTAAAAAAATACAAAGAAACACTAAATTTAATTAAAAAAAAAAACTTCTATATTAGTCTTCAGATTTATATTATTAAATTTAGATATATATTTGTCATTGTGTTCTTTGACCTTTCTATGCATGTATACAGATTCAGGACTTCACTTTAATTAATTTACAAATCACAGCTAAATTTCTTTCATATGTTCCACCTGCACCCAATTACAGACAATTATAGGCAATGAAATGCCAAGGGTAATAATTACTTGCAGCAATAATGTAAAGTTTTCTCTGAAAACAATCAGCAAGAACCCATGGTTTAACTATTACATTTGATATAGTTGCTATACAACATATCAGTCTCTGCTGTTGGCAAATATATTTATTTATGATTTCCCTCCTGAATTTAAAAAAAACAGCATGTAATGGATGTCACAGCTTGTGCAGTGTAAAAGTAGGTCTTTCTCTCAGTAAGGAGCAGAGAGAAATCCGTAAAAATTAGGCAGTGTTTAGTTTATGTTGCCTTAGGTGGAGTGATACTGGTCAATGACAGTAGCCAACCCTTGAGAATGATCATTGTCTAAATAATTTAGTCTGACTACAGCTAATAGAAACAGTACAATATAATGGTGGAATGCTTTATACTGTAACTGCACATGTGCACACTCGTATCATCTCCAAAGGACCGATACATGCAGATGTGTAGTCATGTTTTTACATTGTTAATTCAATTATTGAATTTAAAAAAGTAGATCTACATTTTGTTGTGCATGGACCAGCAGATTATAACATAGTAGCGCCTTTAGTCCATTTTAAAAACCTAGTATACCTTCCAGTGTCAGTTTTAAAGAAGAATTATAATTTTATCTGTATTTTTTAGTACATTTATAGAGCAGTTATGTATAGTATTATTATGTATAGTATTATTAATGTTGTAGTGTTTTAAAAAGTAAAATAACCCATTAAAGTAGATCTATACCCCACCACTAAAGTCTTATATAAGCTTTAAAATGCAAGTGCAAATAAAAGAAAATACCTTCAATATAAATCTGCCTACAATATTGTTACCTGGTGAACTTGCCATGAAAGTCCTTGCTCAGGAACTTCCTGTTATGGGCGACAACTGTCTCACAGTTTTGTTCCTGTGTTGTCAACCTGTCTGTCTGAATCTGGTACTTTAGCTTGAGCATCAGGAGGTGATAAACTGTATACTCAGAAGATGGGAAATTGTATGCCTAGCTCCCTGATTTGAAACAAAGTCCCTCTGTCCCTCTTTACTCCTCCTTTGTCCCTCTGATCTATATAGTTGTATATAAAATGTACTATTTATCTTTCAAACAGTGTTTCCCCTGTGCTAAAGCTTTCATCCAAAGTCTAAATTGCTGCATCTGTACATTTCAAAAGCCAGTATGAAAGTATAGTAGTGCTAAAAAGAGCACTTAAGGATTTAACTAATATATTTTTTTGTATAATTCTCATTTAAGGGGGTGTGGCAGGGGGTGTCCTATGCCTACATACTCTTGCTAATAGGTGTTCCTCTTTCCCATCTCAAAAAGTTGGGAGTTATGCTGTACGTCAGGTAGGTTTGGGTGATCTTTGACCCTGTGTCTGCCTCAGCAACTGTAGTTCCCATAGTGCTAACCTGGTTGGTGTCTTTTAAAAGCATAGTCCACCTTTTTGACCCTGTTTTATGTTACACCTATATTTAGGGTATAACACGAAACATTGTTACATTCCCCAACTCCCCACACCTTGCCTAATTCACAATGTGCTTCTCACTGGAGAGTCCTGTTTTCTTTAAATTTAGCATTGATGTGTGTGGCTCTGCCCACACAGTCATGTCATCTATTCACAGGGATCTAATAATGGAAAAAGTACAAGTCTGATCTGCCACCATGGCAGAGGGATTTGTATATCTAAAGTCCAGTGACATCACTGCACTTGTATTTCAGTGTCCATCAGCACAACTGAAGGTGTGTACAGACCTGGGGCTGGAGGAAGAGTTTGCAGGAGCCTGTACATTTTACCCACAATGCACTGATAGCAGTTGCAATGCTCTGCTGTAGTTTGGTATTGATTTTTACAGCTGATGATTGTCTTTTAGGTAAAAGTGATCTGAGTGGCTCTAGAGACACCTGGTTGCTTTTATGGGGTTCTGAATCTACTGCACACTGCCACAGGCACTCGTTGTGTTTCTTGTGTTTACCTGTTCCTCTGGGGAGGAAGAAACCAATGGTAAGCTGCTCCAACATTGAGAGCAGAGACTGGGGAACACGCATTCCTTGATCTCCTCTGCAACTAATAAACACATAAGCAATGTGTATTATGTCACTTCTGGTTCAGGGTGGTCATTCCTGATTAATGAAGCTGGGTAAGCAGTTAATCAAGCATGATACATTCTTGATCAGCTGTAGTGGAAGGCAGGGAAGACATTGGGAGTCTAATAGAACCCTGATGTCTACAGAACGAGCACCTGTCACTTGCCCATACTATCACACATAGAGGGATTGTTATTACATTTTTAAGACTATGCAGTGTGGTACTGCAAACAAAAGAAGCTTACAAGCTATACTAATAAACTGTTTTACCACTGGCAGATTTGTATGAAGTTGATGGCTTTACCTTCATTTTTTAAGGGGAAACCTTCCCATAGCTTTTAGATCTGCTGTGAAATTTTACTGGCACTAGTAAATTCAAGCAGGTGCTAGGTAAGTACAAATTAGGTGTCACAGCCAAAACTACTAAAAGGAGATGTACAGCCATAGCTTGTTTGGCTGTACTTCTGTGGATCACAGGAGTGCAGTTTGTTCTGCACTCCTGTGACCCATTTTCAGCAGACAGCAGGCCGGAGTTTGCTGTCAGCTGACATCACAGAGCCGGTCCAGGAGGGGGAAAGATTGCGACCCTATGGTTGGGAACTGCCAACATGCCTGGCCCGGCACCTAGATAAGTATGATTGTAAAAAAAAAATATTCCCATACTTCTCTTTTTAAAAAAAAAAACTTTTTTTTTGCAAGTTAAAATGAATCAGATTGGGCTGCTGCTGTATTAAAGTCAAGATAAATGTAATAGTTAAAAAATCTATTACAGATCCAAAATATGTGATTCCAGAATATGGTGTCACTGACAATGTCTATGAACTTCATACTGTTTCATAACACCACATAGAGCTAACTGCAAGCATGTAACTTAAAGGATTTGTGTTTACAAATGTTACCTTAAAAACCACATTAAAATAATCGAGTTGCTGCTGTATGGTGTTTAATTTTAATGTATTGCTTTAATAAATGTCCCTATGACAGTAACTAGCTCCCTGTGCCCTTTCATGACAATGGTTTGCCAGAATTTTACAGAAAAATGTAAACCTGTTATACTTCAATGGAATTCACCACAAAGTTTTGGTTTGGTGAACTTCAAACCAGATCCACTGAACCCTGGCGAAGACTGGCCCATCACTAAACCCACTTATGAAATGGGCATTAGTGAAATACATACAGTATCTCACAAAAGTGAGTACACCCCTCCCATTTTCATAAATATTTTATTATATCTTTTCATGTGACAACACTGAAGAAATGACACTTTGCTACAATGTAAAGTAGTGAGTGTACAGCTTGTATAACAGTGTAAATGTGCTGTCTCCTCAAAATAACTCAACACACAGCCATTAATGTCTAAACCACTGGCAACAAAAGTGAGTACACCCCTAAGTTACAAGGTCTCAGGTGTGAATGGGGAGCAGATGTGTTAAATGTGGTGTTATTGCTCTCACTCTCTCATACTGGTCACTGGAAGTTCAACATTGTACCACATGGCAAAGAACTCTCTGCGAATCTGAAAAAAAGAATTGTTGCTCTACATATAGATGGCTTAGGCTATAAGAAGTTTGCCAAGACCCTGAAACTGAGCTGCAGCACAGTGGTCAAGACCATACAGCGGTTTAACAGGACAGGTTCCACTCAGAACAGGCCTCGCCATGGTAGACCAAACAAGTTGAGTGTACGTGCTCAGCATCATATTCAGAGGTTGTCTTTGGGTATCAGTGCTGCCAGCATTGCTGCAGAGGTTGAAGGGGTGGGGGGTCAGCCTGTCAGTGCTCAGACCATATGCTGCACACTGCATCAAATTGGTCTGCATGGCTGTCGTCCCAGAAGGAAGCCTCTTCTAAAGATGATGCACAAGAAAGCACACAAACAGTTTGCTGAAGACAAGCAGACTAAGGACATGGATTACTGGAACCATGTCCTGTGGTCTGATGAGACCAAAAAAAACGTATTCGGTTCAGATGGTGTCAAGCGTGTGTGGTGGCAACCAGGTGAGGAGTACAAAGACAAGTGTGTCTTGCCTACAGTCAAGCATGGTGGTGGGAGTGCCATGGTCTGGGGCTGCATGAGGGCTGCCGGCACTGGGGAGCTACAGCTCATTGAGGGAACCATGAATGCCAACATGTACTGTGACATACTGAAGTAGAGCATGATCCCCTCCTTTCTGAGACTGGGCCGCAGGGCAGTATTCCAACATGACAACGACCCCAAATACACCTCCAAGACGACCACTGCCTTGCTAAAGAAGCTGAGGGTAAAGGTGACGGACTGGCCAAGCATGTCTCCAGACCTAAACCCTATTGAGCATCTGTGGGGGATCCTCAAACGGAAGGTGGAGGATTGCAAGGTCTCTAACATCCACCAGCTCTGTGATATCGTCATGGAGGGGTGGAAGAGGACCCCAGTGGCAACCTGTGAATATCTGGTGAACTCCATGCCCAGGAGGGTTAAGGCAGTGCTGGAAAATAATGGTGGCCACACAAAATATTGACCCCGTTGGACCCAATTTGGACATTTTCACTTAGGGGTGTACTCACTTTTGTTGCCAGTGGTTTAGATATTAATAGCTGTGTGTTCAGTTATTTTGAAGGCACAGTCAATTTACACTGTTATACAAGCTGTGTTTTTTTCATTAGTGTTGTCACATGAAAAGATATAATAAAATATTTACAAAAATGTGAGGGGTGTACTTACTTTTTTGAGATACTGTATACTAACTGTGGCATAAGCTGTAAATAAAAGCGAATGACAATTTTATTTCTGAAAGCACCAGATTGTCTGAGATTCGCTCAAAATCCTTAGGGAGGCGCACTGAGCAACAAATATTAGGAACTGTTCCTCTACAAGTTATTTTTAGCAACAAACAGATGTTTTACTGGCCCAGATGGAAGTCAATTCTCAGAAATCTGAAATTAGCAATCAGTCAGCTGACACGGAATACTAAAATTCTTAAAATAGTACAGGATTTTTCTCTGGGTTTTAAGCAATCAAGCGTATTCAATAAACTGTAAAAACCCATAGCGACCAATTAAATTTCAGTATACTAAAATGAAAAATGAATTATCAGCAGTTTCCTATAGTTTGCATATTATAATTGCTTGTTGAGCTGATATACTGAATAAGCCAGGTTATTGTTTATTAGCCTATACAAGTTTAAGAATACACAACAAGATCATTAAAACTCAGAGTTAAATTCATGTAATCCTGAAGACTTTGCTTTAATTAAAAGTAATGAATAATTAAAAACTAACAAAATGGGCTAGCAAAATTAGGCAAGTACTTATATGCATGCAAAGATCGATAGAGCAGTGATCACCTCCTGTGACAGCATGGAGGTATGTTTCTGCTGAACTGGTTGTCTAGCAGCAAGTTCGCTAATATGCTGTTTTTATTATTGCTGTTTTTAGAGTTGTGGTTGTCGTTGAGTGGTTATTTTTAGCATGGGTGTTTAAAGCGGAGTTCTGCCCCCCTAGCAAAAAAATTTAAGTCAGCCGCTACACATACTGTAGCAGCTGACTTTTAATATTAGGACACCTGTCCTGGAAACCAGCCAATGTTTCCAGGGAAACCGGAAATGAAGCCTTCCGGTTGCACAGTCGGTTCCCTACTGCGCATGTGCAAAGCGTGCTGCACTTTCTGAATGGCGGGGGAAGGAGGGAAGCCGAACTCCTGAATGATCTCTCAGAAGTGGGGATGGGTACCTGTCAAAAACTCAAAAATAGAACCCCCCCCCCCCGAAAGGTGGCACTGAAGGGGGGAGGAAGCAGATAAGTGGAGCTTCCACTTTTGGGTGGAACTCTGCATTAAGAGTTTACAAATTAGTGACATCAAACAATTATTAGAATAGTATATATTTATCCCTGTAGAGCTTATAGTTGTGCATTTATTTATTACAAGTATTTATATAGTGCCAACAATTTATGCAGAGCCTTACATATATTTTACATTGTTATGATATTTGGACCACAAGCACCCTGGAGGAACCCAAATGTATACACTGCCTGACACAAAGGAGTGCTGGGCAGTGTGCAGTAGAACTTCACTTCATCTGAGGATTGATTTTGGTGTAATAGATAAAGTGAGGTGAGGGAACCCACCCAGGGATTTTTATACAAAGGTACAACTCGGGTTAGGGACCTTTTGTCGGGAAGATTACTACCTAAGCAAAGTCAATTGTTTTCTATTTATAATACTGACTTAACTTTAAGGCTGATGTAAACCCTAACTGGATGACACTTATGCCGCATACACACGATTAGACATTCTGACAGCAAAATCCTGGATTTATTTCCGACGGATGTTGGCTGAAACCTGTCCTGCATACACACGGTTGCAAAAATGTTGTCGGAAATTCAGAACGTCAAGAACATGGTGACGTACAACACGTAGGACGAGCTGCGCAAAATTAAGTTCAATAGCTAGTGCGGCTCTTCTGTTTCAGCATTTTGTGCATTGGAATTGTGTACACACGATTGGAATTTCCGACAACGGATTTTTGTCAGAAAATTTGAGAATCAGTTCTCAAATTTTTGTTGTCGGAAATTCCGACAACAAATGTCCAATGGAGCCTACACACGGTCGGAATTTCCGACAACAAGCTCACATCGAACATTTGTAGTCGGAAATTTCGACTGTGTGTAAGCGGCATTAGTTTCCTAAAGCACAGTACACTGTATAGGATAAATAATAGACATTTACTTCCATAAAATACAGTTTTTGACCTTTTTTGCCTCTCAGTATTCTAATCTCCTTCAGCCTCCTGTCTACATGCACTTTTTTAGTGTTATCCTTGCTATGGATTGGCATCTTCATGGTGACAATTGTGGACCTTGCCCGCAGAGTGGTGGGATTGCTGCAAATGTAGTCTACAACAGGGGCACATGTGATGGCGCCACAATGTAGGAGCCGTTTTCCCTCTATAACAGGAAGTGGCTGAGCAAGAACATTAATTGTAGAATCATTAGGTATTATGACAGCTGTAGTTTTAAATAAATTAATAACAACTTTTGTAATGATATTAAAACGTTAAAGTTAATATGAGATTTTAGTGATTGGTTCAGATTTACTTCACCTGAAGATCATTGTGAAGCAAAGTAAAAATGATTATACTACCCATATAGTTAGCTATTTTCCCTGTTTCTAAACTGTTCTGGGGTCTGACTTTTGCTTAAGGCAGCAACTTATCTTTTGTGTTAGTTATCTTACATGACCCCATTGTTGTTTCATTAAACACAAAAGAGTTTTTTCGGGTCTTATGTTAAAATGTTACCACTCTTGCTACAGATTTAAATGACAACTCAGGTTTTAGTGAAATACACCTTTATGGACGTACTCTTCCCCATATTAGATTCCCTGTCTGTAAATACCTACCTGCAGTCCTGTTTTAGAGACCCTCGGCTTTGTTCATTCCAATGAATGGATGTGCACTCATATTTAAAATAAATTACAGAGTCATTTAAAATAAAGGACAGGGACCACTGTAGGGATGTACAATAGGGAACTTTTCTAAAACAAAGGATGTTGAACATTGTAGAACAGCACAGTGAATATCTCAAGAGAGGTGCTGCTGGTTTTTGCTAAAAGGGAATCCAGTATAAAGGAAACAGGAATTTATTATGAACAAACTCACTACAAATCCTTTGTGTTTACCTGCCCATCATTTTTCCAGGATTCATCTTTTGCTGCACTCAACTAAGTGAAATATTTCAAGTAATTCCTTCAAAAGATTTTGCTGGCTAGAAGTGACAGATATCACACCATACTCGCTGCTTTGTAATTGACTTCTTAATCACAAGCATCAGTTGCCTTCTATCTGAGGCAGGCAATGTCAAAAAATAAAAAGCAATAAAGTTCTGTAAGGTGAACTATGAGAAGAGATTGGGGTTGATTTTCTAAAGGCAAATAGACTGTGCACTTTGCAAAGTGCAGTTGCACTCCGCAAGTGCAGTTACTTCAGAGCTTAGTAAATGAGGAAAAACTTCACTTTGAAAAGAATACCCAATGATGTGCAAGGAAATTTTTAAAAAAACTGTATTTTTGCTTGCACATGATTGGATGATAAAAAGCCAGTAGCGCTCCCCCTCATTTACTAAGCTCTGGACCAACTGCTCTTGCACAGTGCACAATCTATTTGGCTTTAACAAATCAACCCCACTGTGTCAATGGTTAATTTGCAACTGTTTCTAGAAAAAGTTTAACTGGCTGAATGTTATACAAAAATGTATTAAATTGGAAATTAACTTAAAGTGATTGTAAAGGCTTGTTTTTTTTCCATAAAAAATAATTCAATATACTTTCCATATTACAAATAAAAAATTCCATATACAATGTTATACTTACCTCCCCTGTGCAATGGATTTGCACAGTTGCTAGCTGACTTTGATTGACAGCAGCTTTCTATCTTAATGCACAGAATGTATTACGATAAAAAACCTTCTGACTTTACAACCCCTTTAAAAACAGCAATTGGCTATGTTATAGGGTACACCTAGAATTCATAATTTCCCTTTAAGCAGTTCCCTGATAAATATACTTTTGTCTGAATTTTCTCCTGAAATATAGCAGTGTACTTCTTGGTATGTAAGAGTGCCAAAGCACACCTGTGCCCAAAGCCTCATTGCTGTATATGTGTAATGTTCAATATAAGGCAATGCTGCCTCTAAAGCTGGGTCATTTCAATTCCCTGATCCCCGCATTCGAGGTAGATGGGGAAAACCTCCACACTGCACTATTGTATTCTGACAGCAGGGAGACTTCTCTGCTGTCAGAATACAAAAATCAGCACTGCAGCCTATTGCTTTTGGCGCTAATTGAGCAGCTTTTATCTAACTGGGTGGTTGAACAGAAGTAGGCTGAAAGATAGACTTCTGTTCAATCACAGTGGACACACATGAATAAAAAGTTGGCTGGTCCCTGCTGAACCTTTCAAATTTCGATCTATGTATGGCCAGCTTAACTGCTAGTCTTAGTAGATTTGAAGCGAGATCTGCTGATGTCACTATTGTCCTGTTAACTGTTTTCCTTGCTTGGGGTTCTGTCCTGATGAAGCAAAATACTCAGTGGCCACATATGAATCCAAATTTGTCTGGTGTCTGCTAAACCTGCCAAATTTCAATCCATGTATGACCAGTTTAACTGCTAGTCTCAGCAGATTTAGAGCGAGATCTGCTGATGTCACTATTGTGCTGCTAACTGTTCTCCTTGCTGGGGGTTCTAACCTGATGAAGAAAAGTCCTACCTCTACCAAGTTGGCCGCCTATACTGTACACAGAGAGGCAGTAAAGAACAAGGAATGGCAAGTCAGTAATAGGAGAATGACAATAGATTTTTACCTCCTGGCTGCCTCTTCTTGGCAACAGCTTCAAGAGTTCAGTTTGTATTTAACATGTGCAGGTCAACTTATATAATTAAGGATTTTAAATAATGTATTGCCTTATATTTTAATTATTGAGGGCTACTTTTAACAGATGATGAAAATCTTAAATGTTTGTCACCTTTTCAAAACTAGTTTGGTTTTATGTTTTTTTTGTTTTCAAATATACAGTAAATATATTTAAAAAGCTAAGAATAAATATTGTATTTGCCAATAAACTCATTGTCATAGGGCACAGGAATCTGGTGCCTGCAGGCCAGGTGAATTAAGCTGAGAATACTTCCTTCACTTCCTACCGTAAAGACTACAGAGGAAACTAGATGCAGTTTCACAATGAAAAGTTTTCCAACCCTTTCCTGCTTGACTTATCAACATGGACTTCCTTGCAAAAGCTATATATACTGAACATACTAACATGTTTGGTTTGCTTTTAACCTCCCTGACGGTATTCCTGAGTGTGGCTCGAGGTTAAATTTCAGCACCATTAGCAGTAACCCCGAGCCACACTCGGGATTACATTTCAGGATCCTGGTGCAGGTTACTTACCTTGTCCCCAGGATCCTGCGCTGTCTGTGGGCTGTGTCCTCTGCCCGAATCCTCTCTGTGCCAGACTCCGTTCCCTGCGAGCGTCGCGACGCACGGGGTGGAGCCTGGGTGCAAATTCAAAAAAAGTTCAAAATCATAACACATACAGTACTGTAATCTTGAAATCATTTCACTTCCCTTTTGTCCCCAGTGCTTTGGCCCATGCCCTGCATGCAGTTTTATATTACATATACTGTTCTTTCTGCCTGGACACTAGAGATTGTCGATAGCAACCAAAAAGTGTCCCTTTATGTCAAAGGTGGCTTTAGACCAGCTAGAAAACAGCGATAGTAAATTAGAACACTTGCAGAATTGAGCGATAGTGAATCGTGGGGAATTTTATTTTATTATTATTATAATATTATTTTTTTTTAATTATTTATATTTATTTATTATATTATAATTTATGATTTTGTGTTTCAAACTTCATCATACCCGGGATATCTACTAGACTCTTGGTGGACAGATCTAAGTGTGTTATTGCTAAGAATTACAGGCCTACAATATAAAACGCCAAATTTCTATGCAAAATAATTGTACCGCTTTGAGACGCAACAATCTGAAATAATCATACCGCCAAGGAGGTTAAATGTACTGAACAGCATTCAAAAATATATCAGCTGATTCTTTGCGTCTATCTAACCTCTGTTAGTATTTCTTGTACTCATATATAGAAGATCAAGCAATTGTCTGTGTATGACATTCCATATGCTGGTATTTGGAATGGAGATTCCAGTGATAAATACCTGTACATATGCTGCCTCTTTTCTTACGACAACACAGCATCTGGGGTTGCATAACATGCCATTTAGCTTGGCACATTTCACTGCTTACTAAGCCATTCACATTATTTATCTTTTTTTTTTTTATTATTGCTTTTTAAGTATAATGCTGACATGCCCGTCTTCTAGTGCACCTTATAGGGGCAAAAGGCACAAATTGGACCTGCAATGGCATCACTGAGCGATAGATTCAGAGATCATAAACTTGTTGCAAGCAGAATGTAACGATTTATCCCTGCTTGGTTTCATTTGCTTTAGTAAATTAACTCCCATGGGGTTTCACCTCATTTTTAATCTATTCAAATGTATACAGTAATCCTTGTTTCCTACCTGAAAGCACAAATATTGAAAAAAAAGAAAAAATAAAGCAATCAATGCTTAAAAAAAATAGATGGCTGAGATGTATTTAAAGTATTTAAAACAAATGTAATGTCATACATAAGGGTTATGCAAATGAATAAAGGTCCTAATTAGAATATTGTAAAATACAAACAATAATAAGATGAATATTGTTTTTAAATAAATAATTAGTATGGCATTATTCTAAAACTCTCACAATAAAGCCAGCCAACCATGTACATAGGTACAGTATATTTCACAGAAAAATGTTATGTCTGTATGCAGTAATACACAACATTTAATTCAATGAACAACTACACAATGGGGAAATAAGTTCATATTATATTATCAGGTCATTATAATAGACTATTATTTGTCTCCTGATTTGCCCTTTTATAGACGTGCTGTAATGACAGCTTTGAGTGCACATGCTCTAAACAGGTTGTAATGGATGTGAGTATGAGTCAGTAAACAATGAAGAAGGCCTTATAGCATTTATGGCTGAGGCCATTTTTGTGAGACAAGGAACAATTTTATGCAACAATAGAAAACAACATATGCAAGATAAATTGTATTTTAAATTTTATCACAGACATTTTTTACTTCTATCACTATCTAAGGCAGTGTAAAAAAAGATGATGAGCAAAGTGCAGTGATCCAGAGCAACCAATCGGTTTCCAGAAAATTCCAATCCATTTCCTGAAATGAGGCCACAAATAATTACTTGGTTTCTAAAGGGTTTCTGCTTCTTCCTGTTTGCATTTTTGGATAAAGATGTGCAAGAATACATTGGGGGAAATTTACTAAAACTTGTGCACACAGAATCTGGAGCAGCTGTGCATAGTAACCAATCAGCTTCCAGGTTTTATTTTCAAAGCTTAAAGTGGATGTAAACATGAAAACCAAAAATTTTAATGAAGACTTCTACCTGGTACAGTAGAGGAGGTCAAGTCATCTGTGCCCATTCTTACCTCGAGGAGTTAATCCAGCTCTGAGCAATCCTCTTATCTTTTTTTAGTAAGATAAAAAACAACACATGGATAAGTTTGTGTCGCTACATTCCCTACTGCTGTAACTGACATCTGATCTTTTAATCTCATTAATGGCATAAGAGAGAGAGAGAGAGTGTTACGATTCCAGCTTCACATCCCTCCTCCTTTCTTCTCCAGCTCCCCCAGGATTGGCTGCTCCACACCTCAGCATGATTGGGCATGCTGAAGTCATGTGTTTTCGTTTGGATTTCACACCATTAGTGGGCCACAGCAATGGCCGATTTTCCTGTGGTCATCGAATTTGAGTGATCGGGCATGTTGGAAATGATTTGAAAAATGAACATATTTGGCAAATATTTGTTGTCCTGATTTACAAATCTGTTGTTATCTATAGTCATAAGCTTAGAGTATTTTAGTGTACCATTGTAACATAACATCAGAATATCACTCCCCTCTGCTGGCTTACAGATAAATCCAACCTAAGAAATTATTCATTCAACCATTATGTACAAAAGTATTACAACTATGTTAATTCTTTTGCAAACAATGGTCAAATCCACATATTTACACATTATGAAAATCCAGATTATCCAGAATGGTTGATATTTGAATAATTTTTAAAGTGGATCAGGCCTCAGACAGACCCTTTCCCCTTTTGTGTCCACCATAACAGTCATACATACATGGGAGACAAACCTTTTATGCCCTCTTGAAAACAATCTTCCTGAGAAGAGATATCCGGATGCTGAAGATTGTTGGTCATATCGCCACCTTTGTGACTTTTTTTTCTAATACAGTGTTATTCAAAACTCGACTTGTATTTTTCAACAAATAATTTTTCATCATCCTCTTCACAAGATATAATGCATAACATGATCATGAGATGGCATAGTGTCCCCAAAGGATTGGTAATAATGTTGTCAAACAAGCAAAGTCATACATCCAAAGCATCTCTGTTATCAATCATGTATTTTAATCTTGTATTCAGCTTTTTGACTGAACTTTTTTAGTAAATGACATAGACATGGAGCTATAAGGCAAACCAGGCTGGATGAAAAATATTGCCACAAATCAGCTCAAACAAATAGTATAGTAGCTATGTGTTCAAAGTCTACATAGCAACTGTAGCATTATTTTGTCAGAATGCAAGCAGTACAACTTATAGATGCAGATAGTTAAAAAATACAATAGCTCATTTTTGTGTGTAAAACACTTTTCTTATATATCATCACATTCCCAACCGATATAACCTGTATATTGTTGGCTTACCTACTTACTATACCCAGTAAAAATTATAAAATATACCATCGGTGGCAGCAAGCTGAACTGGATTCGTCTTACTTGGTGGGCGTAATGATTTGGGGACGTGCATTGCTATAAGTGAAATTAACTCCATGGTATACTATTGGTAGTACTATAACAAGGAGAAAACAAGGTGTAGCCAATCCATTGCACAGACAATTGTGTGGACTGTGGCACGCACCACTCGGCCTTCGCCACAGACTGCTAGGCGACATTTTGCCACGCGGTTGCACTTTGAGACGCGGCTTAGCGTGGTACGATGGGGGCAGGCTGGTAGGCCAGTAGGCGGGAACATTAGGCGCAAAAATACTTAACTGGGAACTAAGTGTTAATTTTTTTAAGCCAACCTCAGTAATCAGAACTGGTCCCCCCCCGCATGATTAGCCACAGGTGGCTCGCCCACAAGAGACCAGGACTCTGGAATCTTAAAACCCCACTCTGTCAGAAGCGAGGTTCTACTGTAAACCATGGATAATCTCTATAAGTTCTACCTATCAAATATCCAAAAGTATACTCCAGAGGAGGTAAAATCAGAAGGAGTCTTTTTGGGATCAAGATCGGACAGAGAGAGAGGTTAAGGAAGATTAGGGGGAGCGGGCGCCTGAACCAAGTGCAGTTGCCAGGAAGAAATGAGAGGTAAATCAACGAAGGGGGCGACAGCTAACACGGCTAACCCACCTAGGACAAGTGCAAGCCCAGGAACCATCAGAAAATATATGGTGCATGACACTGGTAAAGATAGTCCGGGTAAACAAAAAGAGACTAAAAGTAAAACCCCTGAGTGTATTCCGAGGACAGGGACGAGACGTCAGCTAGCCGAAGCAGATATTCACACAGTGTGCAGCGAAGCACAATTGGAAACGACAATGGAACCCCAACAAAAAAACTCCTACCAACTAAAGGCGAAATGGCTGAAATGTTCGCGAAACTGGAAGTATCTATAAAGGGGGAAATAGACTCTCTCCGTGAAGATATGAATCATATCCTAAAAAGAGTTGAAGAGGTAGAAACAAGGATGGACAAACAAGAAGAAGAAATACAGGTTTTCAAATACCAGATGGAAGAGTTACAGAGAGAGCAGAGAAATCTACGGTATAGATTGGAAGATCAAGAAAACCGGAATAGAAGGAAAAACCTATGGATTAGAGGCCTTCCGGAGACACAGGGGGAAAAAGAGGATTTGCACCAATCAATGAATAAAATTTTTTGTGGTATGATAAACCCCCCCGATACAAGTAGTAAAATAAAGTTTGAAAGAATCCACAGGATCAGAAAGCAAGCCGAAATAAGAGGGGAGGTCCCGAGAGATGTCATTGCTAGATTCCATAACTTTAGTGATATAGAGAAGATTTAGGCTGATATGAAAAAGAATTACCCTGTGAAGTTTGGAGAGACAAATTTGCAAATTTTTTCAGACCTAGCAGCAGAGACGCTGGCTAGGAGAAGAATACTGAAACCACTATTAGAACAGCTAAAAGCACACGATGTTCAGTACTCTTGGGGTCTCCCAGCCTGCCTAACAGGACGTAAAGAAGGCCGTTCGGCAACTTTAAGATTTCCGGAAGAAACAGCAAAATTCTGTATCCATTTAGATGTGCCCTTATTGGAAATCCCGGGCTGGTGGGAAAAGACTGTAGACACAGAAGCTTCCGGGGAACAGCATGCTTGGAAACCAGTGTTTAAAATGAAATGATCAAAAACAGAGAAGAAACTAGCCTCAGGGAAAATCAAAAATAGGCAGGTCCTTCAGATCTAAGAGATGACAAAGTTGAGGGGGGAGGCAGGGTGGAGGGGGGAGGGGGGGCAGGACAGGCATGGGAACCTCCTTACTATAGGGGGGAGCGTTGGATCTAGGGACGACCAGCCCAAGCTCAACCTCAAGGGGGACAACCGAGGGGCCGGGAGGTGTCAGAAGGGCCATGATTTCTAAGGCCATTGGAAGGCCTGTTACCCCCAATTGGGAAGGGTGGGGGTATGGGGGGGGGAGAGGAGAGGGAGGGAAAGGGGGGCGGGGGGGAGGGCGCTGAAGTCAAGAAAGAATTCCTGCTGGATTAACATACTATACAAGTTCTCAGAACACCATTATGTTTCAAGGTTCAGGTTAGACACCCCCAGGCAAGAATGTCTAAACAAAAAATAATATCGTATAATGTACGTGGTATAAACTCCCCCACAAAGCGTGCTAACATCCTGCAGGAAGTAAAATTCCTTGGAGCTGATGTGGTCTTGCGGCAGGAAACACATCTATACCTGGGTAAGGGCCAAAAAATCTTCTCTAAGGAATTTCCAGTCTGGTTTTACAGAAATTCGCCTGTAACCCGGGCAGAAGGGGTTGCCATAGGGTTTGCCAATGGAATCAGGTTTGACCTACATGAGAGAAAGACTGACCCGGAGGGGCGGTTTCTGTTCCTTAGCAGTAAAGTAAAAGGAATTGACTGTTCACTGGCAAACATTTATGGCCCAAATAAGAACCCAAACAGTTATATGATAGCGAGGCTGGCCGAATTCGTGGAATTTAAAAAAGGATTGGCCATAATGGCGGGCGATTTCAATTTATGTTTGGATCCAGGAAAGGATAAATCGTCCCATGCACGGGGGACGACTACGACCTGGAACAACAAAGTGAGACAGAAAATACATCAGTCTCAATTTGTGGCTGTATGGAGGTCGCAGCATACCAACTGCAGGGATTATACGTTCTACTCCCCCGTGCATGGGACTTACTCCAGACTTGATTTCTTTTTGATTGAACATCATTGGCTGGAAACTGTCACTTGTTCGAATATTGGAATAATGACCTTTTCCGACCATGCGCCGTAAGCATTACATTGAATATAGGCCAGACCCAAAAAAAGAGTTGTATTTGGAGGCTAAATGAAGATCTATTAAGTGATAAAGAGATAGTTCAGCTTATAACAAACAAAATAGAATTCTACTTTCAAACTAACAAATCAGCGGAGATACCAGAATCCACCGTGTGGGAGGCCCACAAAGCCTATATAAGGGGGATTCTGATTAAAGCGGGTGCGGAAAAAAAAAGAAAGACTAAAGAAAATAAACTTATATTAATAAAGGAGTTAGCAGAACTAGAGCAACTGCACAAATCAATTGGAGGGAGGGAGACGCTCCTAAGACTCTATCAAAAAAGAGAGACCATGAGAGATTTGGTAGAAGAAGAAACACGGGCGACCTATAACTTAATAAAGAAGGAGAGGTACGTAGGTGGGAATAAACCGGGGAAGCTCCTTGCAAAGACCCTAAAAAAAAAGAAAACAAGCAACTATATCGAGAAAATTAGGACAACAGAGGGGGATATCAGATATAGAACTAGGGAAATTGCCAAAACCTTTCAAGAGTAATACGAGGGACTATATTCTATTAATAAGAAGATTACAACAAACCAGGCGGACAAAAAAAGGCAGAGAACCAAAGCTTTTTTTCAAGATTTAGGATTTAAGAAAATAGATGAAGAGAATTGTAGTTTATTAGAGGCCCCTATAACAGAAGACGAGATAAAAAAAAATTGAAGGAAACGCAGGTGGGGAAAAGCCCAGACCCTGACGGTTTTACTGTACTATATTACAAAAAATTCCAGGACTTACTAGTTCCCAAGTTGTGCTCCTACATGAATGGGATAGGAGTAAAATGGGGGATGGGGAGAGAGGCGCTAGAGGCTACTATTACCATCATTTTGAAAGAGGGCAAAGATAATACACTATGCTCTAGCTATAGGCCTATAGCACTACTCAATACAGACACGAAGTTGTTTGCGAAAGTACTGGCCGGGAGAGTAAAAAGTTTATTGAATAACATTATCCACCCAGACCAGGTCGGGTTTATTCCTGGAAGAGAAGGGCGGGACAACGGTATAAGAACACTCCTGGTATCCCAGAGAATTAAGGACAGCGGAGCCCAAGGTCTACTCCTGTCAATTGATGCTGAAAAAGCCTTTGACAGGGTAGACTGGGGCTTTATGTACTATACACTGGAAGAGATAGGGCTTGGGCCTAATATGATTAGATGGATAAAGGCACTGTATGTCAGTCCTACCGCGAGGGTTAAGGTGAACAGAACACTCTCTGAGCCGTTTGCAATGAAGAATGGAACTAAATAGGGGTGCCCTCTTTCCCCCTCTTGTTTGTGCTTATGCTCGAGCCTCTCCTAAATAGGATTAGGCAGGACCCTGACATTGTGGGAGTAAATGATGGGGAAGAGGTTCACAAACTGGCAGCTTTCGCAGACGATATCATACTTTATATTACTAGACCTAGGATAACCCTCCCTAACTTGCTTAAAACCTTAAAAGAGTATGGAGAGATATCAAATTTCAAGATTAATCCGGCCAAATCAGAAATATTAGAAATTAACGAGACTAAAAAAGGGGACCGTTCGGTCCATAGGGAATTCCCATTTGCGTGGGGAAAAAAAGAGAATAAATACCTCGGGATTAAAATAACTAGTTCAAGGGAGTCTCTATACCAGGCGAATTTTGTTCCTCTTCTTAATGAGATCAAAGGGGAGCTGAACAGAATTACAAGAGGACAGTTATCATGGGGGGGAAGAATTAACATCCTTAAGATGGCAATTTTGCCAAAAATTTTATATAAAATGCAAATGCTCCCTATCCCACTACCTCAAGCATATTTTAAAATATTGCACACACTTTTTTTAAAATTTATTTGGAGAGGGAAAAACCCACGTATTAGTTTTGCAACACTAGTCAAAGATAGGGAGAAAGGGGGATGGGGGGCACCTGATATTAGATGTTATCACGAGGCTATTATCTTATCACGAATTTTAGAATGGGCAAAAAGCAATAAATAAAAGTGATAGGGTGAAAATGGATAACACGAATAATAAAGTAAAACTGAGTAAAGTAATGTGGATTCTTCCATCTTTTAGGAAATTGAGTACTAAGACACACATTATTACTAGATATGCATTAAAAATATGGGATAATCTACATAAAAGGGAGAAATGGGAGTATAATTCTCCTTTAATTCCACTGAAGGGCACAGAGTTTTTCGCACCTGGAAGAGAGATTTTGAGTGGGAGATGGATTTTGCAAGACGATATACAATTGGAGGATGTGATGGAACGGGGCAAATTTTGCTCATTCCAGGAATTGAAAAATAAAAGTGATCTTATCGTCATCGATAGATGGCGTTATACCCAACTAAAACATTTTATTGACACACTTCCCCAACCCATTAGGTCGGTAGATAACTATCGCCCCTTTGAGAAACTCTGTGTCGATAAAATAGGGAAGAAGGGGATCTCGAGAATTTATAAGATGCTAATCGATTTGAAGGGAACAGAAACACTTTTTTTTATAAAAAAGTGGGAAACTGAATTAGATTCAAAACTCACAGACTCGGAGGCTACGACCCTACTCAAGCGAGTACATATCACATCAGTAAACTACAAAGTGTCGGAGCTTAACTACAAGAGCTTGGCAAGATGGTATATTACCCCAGACAGAGCATCTAAGTTCCAGAGCGAAACCTCACAGTATTGCTGGAGGGGATGCAACGAGCTCGGAATGGTGGCGCATATCTGGTGGCAATGCCCAGTAATTAAAAAATTCTCGGGGGAAATTAGGAAAATCATTGGGGAGATAACTCATATTGAGGTCCCCAATGACCCATGGGCGTGTTTATTTCATGGTTTCAGGATGCCAACTGAGTTATATGTGAGAACACTTATACCGCAACTACTGAACGCAGCCAAAAGTCTCATACCCAGATATTAGCAGGAAAAAAGATGCCCAACATTACAGGACTGGTGCGATAAAATAAATGAAATCCAAAATCTTGAATATTTGAGATATAGTGAGGAAGTGGATATGGAAGACTACGAGGTTAAATGGAGAAATTGGTCAGAGTTTAAAAGTTCATTAAGGATGGCAGGAATGTTGGGTATCTAAACTGATTTGGTCTTATAGTTTAGATTGAGATTTGTAAGAAGCAATATGAGTTGAGTTCATAAGGGGTTTAGAACCGGTAGGACTTGTTATAGAGGACTTCGGGGGGGAATGGGGAGGCGGGGGGGAATTGGGGATAAGGGAGGAAGGTTAAGATAGGAGCGGCGAGAACCTCATTAGAATTATCATGAGTGTGGAGAGGTCTTAAGAAAGATCAGTAGTCTAGTGTTACATGGAATTATGGCAAATACCCAGAAAAGAAACAAGTGAAATGGGAAAAAAAAAACTCAAATATCTGCCACCATGATGTGAACAATGAGTCGGGGTAACATTGAACTGCAAAGTTGAAACTTACCTTCCCGATAACGGTCTCTGATGTGGTAAAAGAAAAAAAAAATATATATATATATCATCACATTCAGGCAGTGTAGCCAGAAAAAGGATTTCCTGAAAATTCAATCAGTTATATCTCTTAAATGGTAAAAAAATTCACAAATGTAATAACTGTTTAGTGTTTTACGTGGGGGGTGTACTAATAAGGGGTTTTTTGAAAATCCCGGAGTTCTGCTTTTAAGGCAAAGTTCACCTTTTCAGGCAGAATTTCGCTTTTCACAACAAATAGAAGCCTCTTCCAATGTATTTTTTTTTTTTTTTGCGCAAGCCATCCCAGTGTGCTTATCTCTTACTTATCTAGTCCACAGCAGCTTTGAGTCTCTACCTCTTTGTTCAAAATTTTTAAAAATGCATTCTGAACCCATCATTTCCTGTAACATCACGTGTCATCCAGAAAACTTCATATCCCATCATACACTGCCCCACTGCATCACAGAATAAGGTGTTTACCTCTCTGTACCACCCCTTCCCTTATTACTTTACCACCTCTTTTTTATTTCCACTCACTTTTTTCTTCACCCTTTAAGGTGGCCATACACTGTACAATTTGATTATACAATCTCCTTTAGCTATGAAGTACAAGGGCCTGCCTGATTTGATAAAAATTGAAGGTATTGTTCAGGTGGGCCCGCCTATTCCATAGTTTTAATAAATCTAAAGGAAATTGTATAGAGATTGTATAATGTATGGCTAGCTTTATAGAATTACCTGGGTGGGAGTGGGTGTAGACACTCAGCTGTCATTGTTCTTGTATAAACACACAAATTTCACTTTCAGGCCCCATTCATATCTAGTGTAGTGGGAGAGCATTTTTTTTTGTGCGTTTTTGTGCATTTTTCCTGCAACACACATAGGACAGCCTATTGGGACATTTTCGCATGTTTCAGTTTGACTGTTTTTTTGCCGCATTTGTCACATGGTCTTTCACACAGCAAAATGCATATTTGCTTCCAAGTTTGGGTGCCAGTAACAATTAATGGCACCGAAAGCGCGACTAGTTCATTTTAGTTGTATAAAGATGGCCATACACTATACAATCCGATTGTTCGATTTCTCCTTTAGATTTACCAAAACTATACAATAGAAGGACATATATATCTATCCAATCACTCTATATCTAATCAGGCAGGCCCCTGCACTACATAGTTGATGGTAGATTTAAAGAAGATCAGATTGTATAGTGTATGTTGAGCTTTACAGACTTGCAGGGACAAACTTCTCCTGTTTTCAATACTGCAGCGCTGCTTCACATAGGCTGTTATGTGATCGCTCATCTCCTGCACACTCTGCAAAATGAATAATCTATGCAAGAAGAAGTTAGGGAACAACATGATCGATTAGCAGAGGAAGACACTGGCTTTGTAGTCAGTCAGTCAGCTGCTAAATTACTTCCTTCAAACAGTTTTTACATTCCATAGGATGAGTACCAAGAAGTAATGGAGGATTTCTATAGGAGACACTGGAGACTGAGGTAAGTCTGCTCTAGAATATAGAGAAAGCTTTTTTCTTTTCTGCAACAGAAATACATTCATGGTAAATTAGTACATAGAGAATCTGGAATCTAGAAAAGAAAAGGTGAACTTAGACTTTAATCTATTAGTCATGGATACCTGAATTCCCCTCATTTCTCACTTGTTAAAGAGGGGGATAAAGGAGAAAAGGGGGTATGCTTAAAAAAAAAAAGAATAAATAGATACAATTAAAACTTTCTGCTCTGCCTCTCCTATTTGAGCATTGAAGTGTGGTCTCTATATCTGATCCAATTGTGGAAACATAGCTGTAAATTATAGTCCCAGTAGAATTAACAGACACTGACTCAATCCAAATGACATCTTACAGATCAAAGAGAGCTTTAATCCAAAACGTGTGCAGATCTTCATGGATAATCATGTAAAAAAATCATGTCTACCCCCACAATTACTTGTTCAGAACACAAACTAAAGACATACTGAAAAGAGGGTGGTACTAGCTATACAGAGCTCCTTCAGCTACGGAGGGAGGAAGGGATACATTTATTTAAAGACAAACAAACGACAACACATGTGTAACATGACACTTTCATTTAATCCTGGCTCCTCGTGAGCCTTTAGATGGTGAAATACACCCACACAACTTTTGCTGCAGTAACTTATTTCAATCACCCCTCATTTTGTTTTACGGACCCTGTCAAGGACGAAAAATTCGAAGGCCTTCCAAGTTCCCATTATGCCTGTAAAATATTCTTTGTAACCAGAATATGCTTTCCGAAAGCCATCCTCAAGCTGCTCACCTTCAAATGAGCTATGATAGCAGGGAATCATTTGAAACCATGTTTCAGTTTTAAAAAGGGACATTTTTCATCTTGACAGTATTTTAGTGTCAGTCTGGTTATCTTCTGATACTTATTCCAACACACATTATACTCACCTCCCCTCCGGCGAAATAAGTCTGTGAACTCCCTCGCCTACACTGACAGACCTTGACTTCTGGGCTTGGCAACTTTGGAAATCTTGATTGGATGGCTCAGGATGACAAAACTTCCATACATGCCTACAGGAGTTAATTCGTCCTAGCACCAAGGCATGCTTAGAGTATACACCGAACAGCACATGCATAGCTCAGTATACTGTATAAAGAATATCGCAAGCAGACAGGTAATAAGGTCTAAATGCAGAAGAGACATGAAGGCTGGTGTTTAACCACTTCAATACAGGGCACTTATACACCTTCCTGCCCAGACCAATTTTCAGCTTTCAGTGCTGTCGCACTTTGAATGACAATTGCGCGGTCATCCATCACTGTACCCAAACTAAATTTTTATAATTTTGTTCCCACAAATAGAGCTTTCTTTTGGTGGTATTTGATCACCTCTGCGGTTTTTTTTTTTTGCTAAACAAATAAAAAAGCCCGAAAATTTTGAAAAAAATAAAACTTTAGCTTTTGTTGCTGTTATAACATTTTGTAAATAAATAAGTGTTGTCTTTCACTGATGGGCATTGATAAGGCGGCACTGACAGGCACTGATAAGGTGACACTGATGAGGTGGCACCAATGAGCGGGCACTGACGGGCACTGATATGCGGCCCTGATGGGCACTGGTAGGCGGCACTGATGGGTGGCACTGATATGCAGCACTGATGGGCATTGATAGGCAGCACTGATGGGCACTCATGGGTGGCACTGGGTGACACTGGTGGGCACTGATGGGCACTGATAGGCGACACTGATGGGAACTGAAAGGCTGCAAAGATGGGTTCTTATGGGTGGCACTGATAGGCGGCACTGATGGGCACTGATAGGCGGCACTGATGGGCGGCACTGCTGGTCACTGATGGGCATTGATACGTGGCACTGATGGGCACTGATACGCGGAACTGGTATGAAGCACTGATAGGCATCCCTGGTGGCACTGGTAGTGGTAGGCATTGTGAGTGGGCACTGATTGGCAGCTGCCTGGGCATTGATTGGCAGCTGCCTGGGCACAAATTAGTATTTCCCTGGGGGTCTAGGGGGGCATACCTGGTGGTCCAGTGTGGATGGCCATCCAGGTGGTCCTGGGTGGGATCCGAGGGGGGGCTGTGCTGATAAACAATTAGCACAGACCCCCCCCTGTCAGGAGAGCAGCCGATCGTCTCTCCTCTACTCGCGTCTGTCAGACGCGAGTGAGGAAAAGCTGATCACCGACTCTTCCTATTTACATCGTGATCAGCCGTGATTGGACACGGCTGATCACGTGGTAAAGAGTCTCCGTCAGAGATTCTTTACCTAGATTGGAGTTGAGGTATGTCAGGCTGACACACCATAACAACGATCGCCGCGATGCATGCCCCCGGGGGTGCGCAGCGGCTTCATATCCTGAGGATCTCATATGACGCCCAGTCAGGATATTGAAACCACTTTGCAGCCGTCATTCTGCTATATGGCGGGCGGCAAGTGGTTAAAAGATGTTGAGAACACTCAAACAAATTGGGTGAATGTTCATTTAAATTGTCCAGCCATGAAAATTTTTGTTCACTTTAAAAACTCAGTCATGTGCAGAAGCTTTTTCACATCA
The DNA here is from genome assembly GCA_037952925.1 of Lithobates clamitans. Taxonomy (NCBI): domain Eukaryota; kingdom Metazoa; phylum Chordata; class Amphibia; order Anura; family Ranidae; genus Lithobates; species Lithobates clamitans. Next base: position 2,293,868 of record JBBGZY010000755.1, read on the forward strand.
TTGGAAAATTGAATAGTGAAAAGTGAATATTCACACATTTTTTCCAGTGTAGATTCTTAGCTTCTTTAGTAAATCAGCCTTATATTAGGTCTCTTCTACAATTAAAAGCCTGCCTACAGATGTATTTTAAGGCAAAGTTCCTCTTTAAAGTATATTTTTACTTTGTAAATATTTAAATTATCCTCTACAAAATCGAATAATCAGTTATTAGTGAAACTCTTTACATTGTCTAAAGAAATTATTTGTCTTGTTAGTTAAAGTGGTTGCAAAGGCACAATTCAGTACATGAAGGTAAAAAACCTTCTGTGTGCAGCAGACCCCCCCCCCCAGCCCCCCTAATACTTACCTGAACCCACTCTTAATCTATTGATGTCTACAAGAGCCTTGTTTCTCTGGGGACTCACACTCCTGATTGACTTTTGGCAGCAGTGGAAGATATTGTGGGTTATTTACTAAAGGCAAATCCACTTTGCACTACAAGTGCAAACTACAAGTGCAAAGTGCACTTGAAATTGCACTGAAAGTGCGCTTGGAAGTGCAGTCGCTGTAGATCCGAGGGAGACATACAAGGTAAATAAAAAACAGCATTTTAGCTTGCACATGATTGGCTGATAAAAATCAGCAGAGCTTCCCCTCATTTCAGATCTGCCCCTTAGATTTACTGCGACTGCACTTCCAAGTGCACTTTCAGTGCAATTTCAAGTGCACTTTGCACGTGTAGTGCAAAGTGGATTTGCCTTTCGTATATAATAACCCCCACTGTCTCTCGCTTATGTCAATCACAGTCAATGAGCCAGGATATCAGGAGATGGATGGGGCGATGCCGAGCCGGGACTCTGTGTGTGAATGAACACACAGAGCCGCAGCTTGGACGCTCACCTGCTTAGGTGCCCCCATAGCAAGCTGCTTGTTGTGGGGGCACCCGGCAGCAGGGAGGAGCCAAGAGCGCCAGCATGGAACCCAAAATTAGGAGGATCCAGGCTGCTTTGAGCAAAACCATTACACAGAGCAGGTAAGTATACCATGTTTCTTATTTTTTTTAAAACAAGGCTTTACTATCGCTTTAAATCAAATAGAGAATCACGGTCAAAAATACATCTTAACATTGCAGTGTTACTTTTTAAGTTTATGTCCCTGATAAATGTTTGTCATCCTAAGTGTTAGCTAAAAACATGACAAGTCTTTATTTTTTATCATTACTTGTCTAAAAGTTTGATTTTACCTAGGGAAATGTTTATGAATTTCTAGTTGATACTGGAAAATCTCTGGTGCAATACTTACAGCACAGACATTGCTCTTATAGTACTTTATTATAAATGGTTTGGTTTTCTGGTGTTTAGAAATAGTGAGTAAACACAGAAAAAACATTCTCAGTTGTACTGTTATTATGAATTCTATGTGCCTCTTACTGATATACAGAACAAACAGTATAAAACTATTTATGTGAACAATACACTCACTGGAGTTGATTAACTAAAACTGGAGAATAAAAAATCGGGTGCAGCTCTGCATATAAACCAATCAGCTTTTTTTTGTCAAAGCTTAGTTGAACAAGCTGAAGTTAGAAGCTGATTGGCTTCCATGCACAGCTGCACCAGATGGTGCACTCTCCAGTTTTAGTAAATCAACACCACTGCCATTCATTTACTACAGGAGTAGAACACGCCTACTTTTCAAATGGGTTTTTGATTTGCTTAGTAGCTTATTGAACAAGATGAAATTATGCTGACTTCATCCAATTATATGGGAAGAAAATGTTTTTATTCTTGCACAAGATTGGCTTAGTTCTACGTCATTCACTAAGCTCTGTGAAAAATCACTTTACAATGCACACTACTCCTTCAGTAAATCTGATGTACTATGTGTGTAAAGTATAACTAAACCCAACTAAATAACTAAAGTGAAGGAAATCTCCCCAATGGGACACATATGACAAAAAAAACAAAAACTTACAGGGTTAACAACCCTTCCTTATTCTCACCAAAATGATAAAAAACTTTGGCCTTTAGTTTAGTTTTGCCTTTTTCTCAAAAAGTAAAGATATGCTATCACAGAGATAGGGAGGGTAAAAAAGGGGGAGGAGTATGCCTGTATATCAAGAATTTAAATATGAAGTACTTGTGCACTTGCTACCAACCAAAACTAATGTACACAATAAATACCAAAGAATAATAAATCACCCTAAAAATAGACATGAAAAAGCTGCAACCATTAGCAAGTGACCTTAACACTCTAACACAATTATTAATAATAAAAATGGTGCGCTCATTCAAGAAGCTATGCAGCAAAAATAGACAAATATGCATGAATGCCTATCCATAATTTAAAAAACCCACAAAGCAAAAATTGCAGTAATATGCAATAATATGCAATAATATGTGAAACAGTGATAAAGTGCACTGATTAAAGAAGCTAAACAGCAAAAATAAACAAACATGCATAAATGATTAACCCTAGTTAAAATAAATAAATAAATAATATGCGATAATATGTGAAGATGTTTAAGTGCCAAAAACAGATATTCATATGATTTTATATAAAAAAATATTAAAATAAGTCCCAAATATTAAAGTGCTTGTGCATCAAAAAGTGATGAGATGTGAAGAAAATATGCTCAAAAAACAGTTCTTGAAAGTTGTGAACACAATTGATCCCACCATCCAGATATCCACCAGGTGTGTGCCCTAGCAGCTCACCTTAAACAAAGACCACAACAGGTCTAGTGGCGCTTTGATATACATATCCTTAGCAGCAGTTCATGTTCCCCTCTCCTCTCCTCTCCTCCCCTGCATTGAAATCCACAGCTGGTCTGACAAGACTTTAATATATGGATCCTTTATAGAAAATCACATTGCACTCTCCTCTTCTCTCCTTATAGCATAAACCCAGGGATAAATATCCACTAAGCTGTATTGGATCTCCTCTTCTCCTTCATTCATAAAGAACTAGACATGTGCGATTATTTTCGTGCGAATTGAAAATTCGTACGAATTTCCGTAAATTCATACACTCAGGAGGATCCAAAATATGAATTGCTATGCTTCTGAACTTTGTACTAAATACGAAATTTTATTTACGAATTTCAGATACAAATTCCTAACGAACATTCGTAATTGTTACGAAAAGTTAACGGACCTAAAAGTTAAAAACCCAGGAAGTCAGCACAGCACAGGGATGGTGGGAGCCCCTCATAATGATAAATTCATCCATCATAACGAACATTCGTATGTGTTACGAAAAGTTAACAAACCTAAAAGTTAAAAATCCAGGAAGTCAGCACAGCACAGGGATGGTGGGAGCCCCTCATAATGATAAATTCATCATAACGAACATTCGTAATTGTTATGAAAAGTTAAGGAACCTAGCGAAAATTTGTATTTCGTACGAATTTAAATTGAATTTTGGACACGAATTACGAAATACAAATTAATTCTAATATGAAACGGAACAGAATGAAATGAAACAAATTTATTGACGACGCACATGTCTACAAAGAACACAGAGGAAAAATAGGAGTGCTTTAAGTGCATACTAAATAAAGGTATTGGTCAGTGCATTTTAATGGGAAATACATTTAAAAGAGCTAACAAAAGTCCCAGGTGGCTAAACTCTAATGTAAAAATGCATATAAAAACAAAAGAAAAGGCCTTCAAAAAATACAAGACTGAGGGGTCATTGTCAGCATTGCAACATTTCAAAGAATGCAATAAGAAATGTAAGAGCGCAATTAAGGGGGCTAAGATAGAACATGAAAGACACAAAAAAAACAATACATTTTTTAAGTATATAAAAGTAAGAAAGTGAGGCCAGAACATATTGGCCCCATAAGGGATGATGAAGGGAATTTGGCTACAAAAGACACAGAGAAGGCAAAGGTTTTGAATGTATTATTCTCCTCAGCCAAAAGAAATGGGGAGATACAGTAACCAAGACTGTAATGTTAATGTACCATCATGGCTAACAGAAGACAGAATCAGAAATAGACTTGAAAAACTTAACATACATAAGTCACCAGGACCAGATGGCTTACACTCACGGGTCCTTAAGGAACTTATTTTTATGCACAGTTTACTGACTAGAATGGTACCAGCTTATTGGAGAAAAGCCAACATCAATATTTAAAAAGGGCTTGAGAAATATCCTTGGGAACTACAGGCCGGTTAGCCTAACATCATAAGTCTGCAAGCTATTGAAAGGGATGATAAGGGACTATATACAAGATTTTTGTAATAAAGACGGTAACAGTATCAGCATGGATTCATGAAGAATCGTTCTTGCCAGATTAATCTATTAAAGTGGCTGTAAACCCCCCCCCCCGAGACATTTTTACATATAGGTAAGCCTATAATAAGACTATAATATGTACTGAAAATATCTCCTAAACCTGCTATTTACCTTGTAGTGCGCCAATGATGTCATCGATGCATGTGCACTGAAGAAACCGCCCTCTGTGCCATTTATTCCCCAGCGTGTGCCGTGACTGGCGGCTCCAGCATGCATGCGCAGGAGTGACGTCACGTGGCTCTGGCCAGTCACAGAGCCAGTGTCCGTGGCCCCAGAAGGAAGAGGGGCGAAGATGGATGCTTCTACCAGCGGGGACATCACGGGCTTTGTTTGCAGGTCCACAATGCAAGTGCCACATAATGCATACTGGCCCATTATGCTTTTGCTTTGCAGGGGAATAAAGAGGAAGTAAAACCCATTGGGTTTACTTCCTCGTTAACCTTCTATGAAGAAGTGAGCTGCCATCTAGATAAAGGAAGGCCTGTAGATGTGGTGTATCTGGATTTTGCAAAGGCATTTGATACAGTTCCCCACAAACGTTTACTGTAAAAAACTAAGGTATGTAGGCATGGACCATGGGTTGAGTACCTGGACTTAAAACTGGCTGCAGGGGCGAATCCAAAGGGTGGTGATAAATAGCGAGTACTCGGAATGGTCTGGTGTAGAAAGTGGGGTCCCCCAAGGATCTGTCCTGGGACCTATCCTGTTTACTTTACACATAAACGATCTAGAGGATGGCATAAATGGCTCAGTCTCAGTATTTGTGGATGACACTAACCTAAGCAGGGCAATAACATCTACAGTGGGGACGGAAAGTATTCAGACCCCCTTCAATTTTTCACTCTTTGTTTTATTGCAGCCATTTGCTAAAATCATTTAAGTTCATTTTTTTTCCTCATTAATGTACACACAGCACCCCATATTGCAGAAAAACACAGAATTGTTGACATTTTTGCAGATTTGTTAAAAAAGAAAAACTGAAATATCACATGGTCCTAGGTATTCAGACCATTTGCTGTGACACTCATATATTTAAAACTCAGGTGCTGTCCATTTCTTCTGATCATCCTTGAGATGGTTCTACAAGTTCATTTGAGTCCAGCTGTGTTTGATTATACTGATTGGACTTGATTAGGAAAGCCACACACCTGTCTATATAAGACCTTACAGCTCACAGTGCATGTCAGAGCAAATGAGAATCATGAGGTCAAAGGAACTGCCTGAAGAGCTCAGAGAAAGAATTGTGGCAAGGCACAGATCTGACCAAGGTTACAAAAAAATTTCTGCCGCACTTAAGGTTCCTAAGAGCACAGTGGCCTCCATAATCCTTAAATGGAAGATGTTTGGGACGACCAGAACCCTTCCTAGAGCTGCCCGTCCGGCCAAATTGAGCTATCGGGGGAGAAGAGCCTTGGTGAGAGAAGTAAAGAAGAACCCAAAGATCTCTGTGGCTGAGCTCCAGAGATGCAGTCGGGAGATGGGAGAAAGTTGTAGAAAGTCAACCATCACTGCAGCCCTTCACCAGTTGGGGCTTTATGGCAGAGTGGCCGAACAGAAGCCTCTCCTCAGTGCAAGACACATAAAAGCCTGCATGGAGTTTGCTAAAAAACACCTGAAGGACTCCAAGATGGTGAGAAATAAGATTCTCTGGTCTGATGAGACCAAGATAGAACTTTTTGGCCTTAATTTTAAGCGGTATGTGTGGAGAAAACCAGGCACTGTTCATCACCTGTCCAATACAGTCCCAACAGTGAAGCATGGTGTTGGCAGCATCATGCTGTGGGGGTGTTTTTCAGCTGCAGGGACAGGATGACTGGTTGCAATCAAGGGAAAGATGAATGCGGCCAAGTACAGGGATATCCTGGACAAAAACCTTCTCCAGGGTGCTCAGGACCTCAGACTGGGCTTTACCTTCCAACAAAACAATGACCCTAAACACACAGCTAAAATAATGAAGGAGTGGCTTCACAACAACTGCGTGACTGTTCTTAAATGGCCCAGCCAGAGACCTGACTTAAACCCAATTGAGCATCTCTGGAGAGACCTAAAAATGGCTGCCCACCAACGTTTACCATCCAACCTGACAGAACTGGAGAGGATCTGCAAGGAGGAATGGCTGAGGATCCCCAAATCCAGGTGTGAAAAACTTGTTGCATCTTTCCCAAAAAGACTCATGGCTGTATTAGATCAAAAGGGTGCTTCTACTAAATACTGAGCAAAGGGTCTGAATACTTAGGACCATGTTATATTTTAGTTTTTCTTTTTTAATAAAATGTCAACAATTCTGTGTTTTTCTGTCAATATGGGGTGCTGTGTGTACATTAATGAGGAAAAAAATGAACTTAAATGATTTTAGCAAATGGCTGCAATAAAACAAAGAGTGAAAAATTTAAGGGGGTCTGTATACTTTCCATCCCCACTATACGCAGGATGTGAAAACATTACAAAAAAACCTAAATAAAGTAATGGGGTGGGCAACTACATGGCAAATGAGGTTTAATGTTGAAAAATGTAAGGTAATGCATTTGGGTGCCAATAATACGCACTCAAGTTACTCACTGAGGTAATCTAGGATGGAAAAGGACCTGGGGGTCCTAGTAGATGACAATGACATGCAATGCCAGGCTTCGGCAAGCAAAGTCAACAGAATACTGGCATGTATTAAAAAGAGGATTCACTGCAGAGATAAAATGATAACCCTCCCACTCTACAAGACTCTGGTCCGGCCAAATCTTGAGTATGTCATCCAGTTCTGGGCACCAGTCCTCGGAAGGATGTGCTAGAACTGAAGAGAGTCCAGAGAAGGACAACAAAGCTAATAAAGAGACTGGAGGACCTGCGCTATGAGGAAGGGCTACAAGCATTGAACTTATTTTCTCTGGAGAGGGGACGCCTGAGAGGGGACATGATATCAATCTACAAATACCATACTGGCGACCCTAGCATGGGGAACAAACCTTTCAGTGAAAGGGAATTTTAAAAGACACAAGCGGTGGTATCAGCAAGGAGCATCAATAGTTAAAAAAAAAAAAATATTAGATGGGCACCTTAACGACCACAACATACAGGGGTATACAATGTACTATTGACAAACACACACACACATCATAGGTTGAACTGGATGGGCTGGTGTCTTTTTTTTCAACCTCACCAACTATGTAACTATGTAACTATTCTATAGGAAACATCTATCAATATTTTGTCTAAGCAGTACCCCCAAAAAATTACCTTTTATCTTGAATTCCTTGTGGAAAATAGTAATGCATTTCCTATTCCTGAACATTCTTGTACCTGCCACCTAGCTTTATTTTTGCAATGTGAGATCATCTAAGCAGCTGTGTCTCTGCTAGTCTTTTTAAAATTTGAAGTCAGTTTGATGATGTCACTTGTGATATGTGCTGCTCACTGTTCTACTTGCTGGAGAGGAAACTGTACCTGGGTATCTGCAGTGCAAGGATCTCCCTGATGTTGCTCCATTCTGTAGATTTCTGCTTTCACCACCTCTCTGGCTACTTTGTGATAATTATCCACTAGTCACCAGATCAAATTTCATCAGGGGCAGTTTTGACAGGATAGAGCAAAATCTAGTGGACTGCCAATATAGCTGCCTCTATACAGAGACAAAGTAAAGAACAATGCATTATAAGTCTGTAATAGAGAAAAGAATAGCAGCAGGAAGCCTACAGGCAATACTGCTGACTAGTCTTTGGCACTCTGACTTTTTAGAGCACAGCTTCCACAGTTCATGTTCCCTTTAAATTATGTGTATCTACATTTAAGAATCATATGAAATGTGTCTCTTTTCCATTTGTATGGCAATGTAGTACTATCATTGTTATATAAACCATTTGGTTTTTATTTTTGGAAACGACTTCAGGGAAATATTTTCAGTTAAGGTTGACCTAATATGCCACTGATTAAAAAAGTCAGAATTATTTATACACAGTTTATTCATGCTACAATGTCTGGCAACAGAGGTTGAACAAAAATGCCATTAACTGTGTATTTCAATTTAAGAAATATTAAATCTGTACTACAGTAAACCTTTTATGCTGTAACAATTGTAAGCATTTGTTACCACGGGTACCAGATGCAGAAAAGGATCAAGCTCTTGTGCTTCAGATGTACTGTGACCTACCCTAAGAATAGGTATTTTATAGGGGTACAATTTAGAACAATGGTAGGCATGGTGTGCTCATTTGTGCTAGAATGATGCAAAGCCATGCCTGGTGAATGTGAAGGTTCTGGTGGATGGGTGAGGGAACTGGGAGGGAGTCAAAAATACAAAAGTGCCCCATTTTAATGACCATGTGATAATGGATTGAACTTGACATTAAACGTTTTAAAGCAGGCGCATAGTCTTGTATTTTCTTCCAAAGTTCCCTGAGATATTATAGAAATAACTGTTACTGGCAATATTTATCCCAGAGAAAGGTTCCATAAAACATCTTATGAAGCATTTAGATGACATATAACATAAAGAGGAGTTGCCTTCATCAAATGGAACCTCAGGGAACATATTTTCCAGAGGTGCTTTGACTAGAAAATGTGGCTTCACGTGTATTTCATTTATAATTCCTAAGCTGGCTGTGGGTTACAAGGAAGACATGTGAGGGCCACATAAACCCAATAAACATGCCAGTTTGACATGTCTAGTTTACAGTTGATGTGGTAATATATATATTCATATGTTTTTGCAAATGTATGCAAAAAAAACCTATGTTTTAACCTAAAAAGTTGAAAATGTGTAATTTTTTTTGTGCTGACTAGCTGGAGGGGGTGCTGAAGATTTTCTGTACTTTTATTTGCATTGTTTTGACACTGTGCATCTATTTACTAGTTTTACATTAATCTAAGTGGCTGCCATTTTTATTCTGTTATAAAAATAAACAAGTATGGAACAAGTCTGGGCTTCTAGTGTGTTTCTGTACCTTTATAGTAGAATTCTGGATAAAACTAACTACTTCTAAAAATGTTACCTCCCCCTCCTAGGACTTATGCTAACTAACCTGAGTAAGAAAGATCTATATATTTACTTACTTTCAGGCCACTCCAGTCTGTTGACCTGATCCGACTCCCCTGTGTCAGGGGAGAGAAGGAAGTGTTGACAATGGAACGATCATAGTAATCCTACAGGTGATGCCACCTCTCCAGGCTTTACTAGCGCTCTCTCTCCTTGTCAAGAGCTCTCTCCTTTCCCCTTCAGCTGCCAGTGGCTGAGACAGGGAAGATCATGTGACAAGACTAGAGCAGCTTCACAGTAGGTAAGTATTCAGATCTTTCTTACACAGGTTAGTCAGAATAGGTGTTAGGAGGGGAGAGGGGATATTTTTAGGATTAGTTAGGTATATTCTGGAATTGTACTTTAAGGATCAAGTTGCTACCTCCAAGGCATGTCTGTGCTCCATTTATGCGTTGCTATATACAGGTCCTAAAAAGGGATCTCAGATTGTTTATATTTAGAGAGCAGAGATGGTTTGACTGGAAATTGTCATTTCACATGTATTTGCAAATGTATTAAAAGAAAAAAAAACTCTGTTTTCACCAAATGCTGAGACAGTTTGATTAGGGTTTTTTTGCTGACTAGCTGGAGAAGATGTTGGGGAATTTTTGTTATGTTCAGGATTGAGAGTGAAAGTCTGATCATATTCACATATCAAAGTATTTCCTAACAGGTTATCTTCCTTTCTAGGAAAGGACAAAGGATAATAACAGCCTGAAAAGACACCATATACAAGTACATACAATGGGCTTTTTGTGGGCCCATATTTGTGTGCATCTTAACCACCACTAAATAAACTGTAACTGAAAATCTACCTTTATTCATACAGTACACGATTTTTAGGGTTTCTTTCAGAAAATGCTGACTCCAATATATCAAAATTATGGCCTATCAACCAAATATTGTAATATTATTATAATATATTATTATATATTTAATCAAAAAATGAAAGATAAAAAGTCTTGACGAGTGCCTGTAACAGGTCCTTCCGCTCTCTTAACCCCCACAACCCCAGACAATTATGGCTGTGGAGTATGGGAGAGGTGCAATGAACAGAGAATTACAACTATGGCAGCCTGCACTAGCACAGGGAACACTTCCGGTTAAATGTACCGGTAAGTACTGTCCCTTGTGCTGATTTGTAAAAAAAAAAAAAAAAAGTTTTACTAAACTTAGCCTCTTGTTTTTGTATTTTATTTACTCTAGCATTTGTATTTTATTACAACAATGGGGCTAATCATAAGATTATAGCAGGGAGACCCTCCCACTCAGCACTTAGAAGAAAGTAGATAGAGAGTAGATAGTACTCTGCAATGAAGTTTCCTAAAATTCTTTAAATGCATGTAATTTTCACGGATACCATTCAAGGAATTATTATTTATTAATGTCTCGGGCAAAGTGAAGTTACACTTTAACAATTACATTTGCAAGATTATTCTTGTGCAGATCAAATGACTCCTCAAGTGTCAACTTCACTGTATTAATCATGACTCTCTCCCCCAAATATATAATTATATGTCAAAATATAAAAGCAAAAAACGATTTGTGGGCAAAGCAGATATTTTTATTGCTATAATTATTTTTATGTCTTATAAAACAGGTTTACTACAGTATATAGCCTGTTTAGAAGTAACAATTCCTCACGGTGCTTTGATTTGTCTATATTTCATTGTATGTAAGTTTTCTACATAATTCATTTTAACAGAACCCATGCTTTATTCGTTGGATAAGAGAAACCTTGATAGTAATGGTATTGTTATGTTTTCAGGCAAGCGATAAACTACCAGCTGTCATAAATCATCATTCAGGCAGTTCAATCCATAAAGTGGTACAGAAACTTTAAAGAGGAGTGTAACTCTTGACTGACCACTGTAATTTGATCGTACATTTTGTATAAATGTTAATTCAAATATAGATTTCAAGGAAATGTCTACTGTTTTTCAGTGGCGGCCAGTGCTTAATATATTGGGGGGGCGGGGCGGCAAACCAACACCAATAAACCCCTAAGTCCTAAAACTCCCTGGCCAATCAGCTCACAGAAACTGCTTCCTGATTGGCTGGGGGAGAATCAGGAAGACAATAGCAAATAATAATTCACTATTCTCACACAACTGTGTGGGGTCATCATTTTTTGAAGCCAATTAGGGCCTCAGGCTCTAATCACGTGCTTAAAAAAAGACCCCATTGGAATCCATGAGTCCAGTGCCCTGCATGTAAATTAGGGGCTGGGCCCCTGTGCCCCTTATGCATGGGCTGCAAATGCTAATTTTGTTAATATTGCATTTTCTTCTTTTTTTTCAAGCATTTTCATTTTTCTGCCTTTCTCCATTCCACAACTCTCTGCTCCATTATGAAGTGAACAGAGCACATGGTACATAATTGTTTCTTTTCTGCACTTGAAAAGCCTGCGTCTCTGCACATATTATGAAAGCATACTTAATGCTATTGACAGTAGGAATCATACATGTAATTTTTTACTTTAAATTTAGATGAGACAAGTATTACCACTGGAAGATAAACTAGCATATAGATAAGAAAAGTGAGAATAGCTCAGTTTCAAAAGGGCTTTTTCTGTTCCCTCAATTTATATTTCTTGGAGTCACAACTTATGTGTGCATGAAGCAGAACTTGTATATGCCTAAGACTCAGAGTTGAAGAAATAATGAGCATATCTTTGTTCTTTATATACTGCATAAATAATGGAGGCTTTAAAGCATCAAAGCTACCCCTTATAAGGCCTAAACTGCAAGGAGATTTTTAATCACTGTGTTGCAGTATAAGGTGATTCCCAACTATATAGAACAATTAAACTAATGAACAATTAAAAATTTCCTGTGTAGCTTACATCCAAGGGAATGAATACACACATGCTTTCTGTTTTCAAATATCTCAAACTTGGGGACCCATTTATTAGGAACCATTGAGAAAAAAAAAACTATACTGCATTGTCAATGTCTGCCTAGCATAAGTTTTTTGCCTAGAAATAGACAATAATGAGCAGTAAGGCAAATTACAACCCACTAATCAGAGTTATTAGCCTGAATTGTGACCGCCCCCTCCATGCCGCTGCTTCCCTGTCCCCTGCCTCTCCACCTGCCGCCACTCCCTTCCATCTAAAACTGACCCCCCCCTCTCCTTTCTTATCCTAATCTTTTATCCCCCTTCTCCCACACTGATCACCCCCCTCCAACCGATCGGACCCCCCCTACAGCTACCTTAAGAAGCCGGAATCCCACCACTGCCGCTCCCGCTGGCTTTAGGTGCTGCATGGGGCTTGGGGGGATCCGGATGTGTCCCCTCCACCAGTCACATCCCCTCCATACTGGCCCCCGCTGCCCCAATCCATCCCTGCTCTGGCGGCATCCCTCCCTCCTCTCTCGCAGTCTGCAAATGCTGGCCACATTGATCCCTGGCGATCTGTCATGCTGGGGATTGCGGGGGGGAGTGGTGCAGGTGGGGGTGAAGTTGGGCCCTGGGGGGCTTGGTAAATATGTGTTTACCAAGCCCTCCTATGTAGTACAGTGGGCGCAGGCAGCGATCACTACAGATTGCTCTTATATGTCCCACTGACAGCTGATACATAGTAAACCACGAGAGTTACTATGTATCAGACTGTCATTTTATGAATGAATAAGGAATCTCTATACAGATTCCTTATTCAATCAAGTCAAGTGCAACAGAGAAAGGGACTACCTTTCTCTGTCTCAAAAAAAAATAGATATGGGGGTCTGTTTAGACCCCTAATATGTCATCAAAGACCCCTTCCCAAAAAAAATACTTTTACACAATATATATATATATATATATATATATATATATATATATATATATATATATATATATATGTATTACACACACACAACTGTAAACAAATTTAGAAAGTGAAAAAAGAAAAAGACCCAGTGACTTTTTTGGGGGACCGCACCCCCAGCACTCACCCCTCCACATCCTCCTTGGCTTCTCCTCCCGGGCAACCCGATCTGCCTCCTGTCTTGATTGGTCGGGAGGAGAGGCTGGAAGACAATAGCAAATATTAATTTGCTATTGGCAAAATTGGGTGGGTTTGGGGCACAGTGCTCTGTGCCCCAAGCCCAGCCTTTTTCAAGCTAATTAAAGCCTCATTTTCTAATCATGTGGCTTGAAATAAAAACTCAAACGTATGAGTCAGGCACCTTGCAGGGGGGCGGCACCCCTGCGCCCCTAATGGACCGCCGGTCCTGGTAAGACCCCTTTCACATGGAGCGGAGTCTGTCAAGCATATCTGCCTGCTCAGCGGGGGATCTGTTTGCTGATCCCCGCTGAGCAGGAGGATGACTGGTCCGCGCCCGCTACGCTGAGTGGACACGGGCACAGCCGCTGTTCTCTCTGGGGCGGTCAGATAAAAACGAACCACCTGTCCATTTCCATCCAATACCATCCAATCCAATCTGCTAGATGGATGGGGAACGGGATCCCCATCCATCTGTTTTTAGCGGATCCGATCGGAGGCAGGCGGGTGTAAACGGACACATGTCAATTACATCAGCCTCTCATCAGCCTCTTCATAGAGGACAATGGGTGGTCCGATTGGGCCCGCCTGAAAAATGGACAGGCAGACTTGATCGGTGTGCTTGTGTGAAAGGGGCCTAAGGCCTTGTTCATACAGGGCATACACAGCGTACCTTTACAGGGATGCACAGCTGTTCCATGCATCTCTGTGCAGGCAGTCCCATTGATGTCATTTGGGATGTAGCACCTGCATGAACAGAGCTGTTGCTCCAAATTTTACATCCATGTAGGTCTGGGTTCATGTCCCTGAGCTCACACTGCCTGTGTCCGGGATCATGTACCCACACATACACATGGATGTCAGATTGGAACAGCAGCTATGCCACTGCAGCTTTGCATCTAAATTGACATAAATCAGACTGCCTGTACAGGGATGCACGGAACACCTGTGCATCCCTGTGCGGGTAAACATGGCCTCCATGGGCGTACGCTTTAGTATGCCACATGTGAACAATGTTTTAGTAGTAATTTAGCAGGAATTTTATAAGTTATCAGTTTACTAAAACTGGAGAGTGCAAAATTTGGTGCAGCTCTGCATAGAAACCAGAACTGTCAGCTTAATGTCAAACCAGAACTTAAGCAGCTTAATATTAATTTATTTGTAAAAAAGAGAAAAAAAAATATTACAAAAGTTACAAAATACCCTAATGGGTCTGTTTCTTAAACAGTGGGTTGTGAAGAAAAAAAATGGATTGAATGACAGTCTGAGTTTTGTTCTGTTTCTTAAATAGCTATGATCCTTGGAGAGTCAATCCTCCTCTCCCCTTTCCTTTTCTCCATTTTTTTTTCTCACAGCCCACTGTACACATTAGAGTATTTTGTAACTTTTGTAATAAAACATTTTTTTTCTCTTTTTTACAATAAATTGACATTAATCTACTTAACAGTTCGGTAGCCCTGTGTCTTATCTTGGCACTGTTGGTTTGTTCAGATCTGCCTTTAGGAGCTGTCTCCATCTTGTGGACATCCAAGGGCATTGCTTGGTTTTGTGATCCGATCTGCAGCATCAGTGTCTGGATGTACACAGCTAGATGGCGCTGTCCAATGTGGCACATGATGCAATGTGCAGAGAGACATGTACCAGCAGCTATCTAAAGCCAAGGGCTGGCACATGGCAGCAGACCGCTTTTTGATTTAGACTCTGAGGCAGCCAGGAGAATCCGGTGAAACTGGTCAGGCGATTTTTCGTGACCACCTATGATGTTGTGACCACAACAGTATCACCCTGAGGATTTGAAACATGGCATAACCTGTAATGACTAAGCATTGAGGTGAATGAAGCACCCTAGGACTGGATAAGTACCTGTTTATAGTTTATCTCAAAAGGAATATTGACTGTGTAACAACTTACCTAGTCCAGACTATGCACTCCACAAGGACCCCACAGAATTCTCATTGGTAGTCCAGTGCTTTATAGACTGTGAATCTACGTGCGAGATTCATTTCTTAAGTGTTGTCACATAAAAAGATATGATATTTGCAAAAATGTGAGGGGTGTACTCACTTTTGTGAGATACTGTATATATATATATATATATATATATATATATATATATATATTTATATATATATATATATATATATATATATATATATATATATATATATATATATATATATATATATATATATATACACACACTCAGTGAATATAAAAATTCTACACACCCCTGGTAAAATGTCAGGTTTCTGTGATGTGAAGATGAGACAAAGATAAATAATTTCAGAACTTTTTCCATCTTTATTGTGACCTATTAACTGTACAATGCACAACAAACTGAAATCTTTTAGTTAGAGGGAAGTAAAAATAAAATAATAAAATAATATGGTTGCATAAGTGTGCACACCCTTAACCACTTCCTGCCTGGCCTATAGCAAAATGACAGCCGGTCGGTGGTTAACATATTATATGACGTCTTTCAGGATAACTGCCGGCATGCACATCTCAACAACGATCTCGGTAAAGAGCCTCTGACGGAAGCTATTTACCACGTGATCAGCCGTGTCCAATCACAGCTGATCACAGTGTAAACAGGAAGAGCCAATTATCGGCTTTTCCTCACTCGGTTCTTACAGACGCGAGTAGAGGAGAGCCGATCGGCTGCTCTCCTGACAGGGGGGGTCTGCACTGAATATTTATCAAAGCATCCCCCCCACAGATGCCCAAACTGGACCACCAGGGATGGCCAGCACACATGCATGACCAGGTATGCCCCCCATGGCCACCAGGGATGCCACACAGTGCCCTAAAAGATGCCAATCAATGCCCAGAAATGGTGCCAATCAGTGCCCACTACAAATGCCTGCCAGATGTCTCCTCATCAGTGATGGCCAGAAGTGCCACCCATCAGTGTCCATCAGTGCCACCTCAGTGCCCATCCATGCCCATCAGTGCCCACCTATCAGTGCCCATCCGTGCCAGCTATCAGTGTCACCCATAAGTACTCATCAGTGCAGCCATTCAGTGGTCATCAGTGCCGCCTATCAGAGTCCATCAGTGCCGCCTATGAGTGCCCAACAGTACAGCCTATCAGTGCCCATTAGTGCTGCATACATGTGCCACCTATCAGTGCCCATCAGTGCCGCCTATCAGTGCCAATCAGTGCACCTTTATCAGTGCCCATCAGTGAAGGAGAAAACTTATTTATTTACAAAATTTTATAACAGAAACAAAGAAAAACTTATTTTTTTCTAAATTTTCTTTTTTTTATTTGCTGCACAAAAAATAAAAACCCCAGCAAATACCACCAAAAGAAAACTCTATTTGTGGGAACAAAATGATAAAAAATTTGTTTGGGTACAGTGCAGCATGACCACGCAATTGTCATTCAAAGTGCGACAGCGCTGAAAGCTAAAAATTGGCCTGGGCAGGAAGGGGCGAAAGTGCCTAGTATTGAAGTGGTTAAACCAATACTTTGTTGAAGCACTCAGTCTTTTGGGGTAGGAGTCTATCAGCATGGCACATCTTGACTTGGCAATATCTGCCCACTCTTTTTTGCAAAAACACTCAAAATCTGTCAGATTTTGAGGACATCTCCTGTGCACAGCCCTCTTCAGATCACTCCACAGATTTTCAATCAGATTCAGGTCTGGGCTCTGACTGGGCCATTCCAAAACTTTAATCCTCTTCCGGTGAAGCCATTTCTTTTGTTGATTTGGATGTATTCTTTGAGTCGTTGTCATGCTGGAAGACGAAGTTCCTCTTCATGGTCAGCTTTCTAGCAGAAGCCTGAAGATTTTGTGCCAATATTGACTGGTATTTGGAACTGTTCATAATTCCCTCTACCTTGACTAAGGCAACTGTTCCAGCTGAAGAAAAACAGCCCCAAAGCATGATGCTGCCACCACTATGCTTCACTGTTGGTATGGTGTTCTTTTGGTGATGTGCAACGTTGTTTTTGAATCAAACATATCTTTTGGAACTATGGCCAAAAAGTTCAACCTTGGTTTCATCAGAAAATACCACATTTTTCCACATGTTTTTGGGAGACTTCAGATGTGTTTTTGCAAAATTTAGCCAGGCTTGGGTGTTTTTCTTCGTAAGGAAAGGCTTCCATCTTGCCACTCTACCCCATAGCCCAGACATATGAAGAATATGGGAGATTGTTGTCACATGTACCACACAGCCAGTACCTTCCAGATATTCCTGCAGCTCCTTTAACTGCTTCAGCCCCAGAAGATTTTACCCCCTTCATGACCAGAGCACTTTTTGTGATTCGGCACTGCACCGCTTTAACTGACAATTGCACGGCCATGCGACGTTACATCCAAACAAAATCAAAAGGCTGATATGTATTCTTCTACATATTTTTGGTAAAAAAAAAATTGCAATAAGCGTATATTGATTGGTTTGAGCAAAAGTTATAGCATTTACAAAATAGGGGATAGTTTTATGGCATTTTTATTATTAATTTTTTTTATTAGTAATGGTGGCGATCTGTGATTTTTATCGTGACTACGACATAATGGTGGACACATCGGACACTTTTGACACTATTTTGTGACCATTGTCATTTATACAGCAATCAGTGCTATAAAAATGCACTGATTACTGCGTAAATGACACTGGCAGGGAAGAGGTTAACCACTAGGGGCGATCAAGGGGTTAAGTGCATCCTAGGGAGTGATTCTAACTGTTAGAGGGATGGGCTAGCACTGACATAACAGAGATCACTGCTCCTGATGACAGGGAGCAGTAGATCCCTGTCATGTCACTAGGCAGAACGGGGAAATGCCTTGTTTACATGGATTAAACAATAACATAGACACGATTGCCAGGATGGTAACGGTGCATGCATGTGGCGGGCGCGCCTGCGCCCGCTAGCCGTGCCAATTAAAGGGGACATACAGGTACGCCCATTTGTCCACCACTGCCATTGTGCCGACGTATATCAGCATACAGGGATCGGCAAGTGGCTAATGTTGCTGTAGGCCTCTTGGCAGCCTCCCTGACTAGTTTTCTTCTCATCTTTTCATCAATTTTGGAGGGACGTCCAGTTCTTGGTAATGTCACTGTTTTGCCACATTTTCTCCACTTGATGATGGCTGTCTTCACTGTGTTCCATGGTATATCTAATGCCTTCAATGGAAATTCTTTTGTACCCTTCTCCTGACTGATACCTTTTAACAATGAGATCCCTCTGATGCATTGGAAGCTCTCTGCGGACCATGGCTTTTGCTGTAGGATGTGACTAAGAAAATGTTAGGAAAGACCTACTAGAACAGCTGAACTTTATTTAGGGTTAATCAGAGGCACTTTAAATGATGGCATGTGTGTACTGACTCCTATTTAACATGAGTTTGAATGTGATTGCTTAATTCTGAACACAGCTACATCCCCAGTTATAAGAGGTTGTATTATTTTATTTTTTTATTCTTACCCCCCCTCTTAAGATTTCAGTTTGTTTTTCAATTGATTTGTACAGTTTATAGGTCACTTTAAAGGTGGAAACAATTCTGAAATGATTTATCTTTGTGTCATGTTTTTACATCACAGAAACCTGACATTTTAACAGGGGAATGTAGACTTTTTATATCCACTGTATATATATATTCTTGAGTTTTGATACACTTGAAGAACATTTTTTTATTTATTTTTTTAGTTATAATAATGAATCATTTTACCTACAATATATTGTAGATGTTGGTAGATAGTTTTCACCCTTGTTGAAATCTGACATGATTGAGTAGAAAAAAAAAATACTAAAAGATACAGAAAAAAAAAATACACCTATTATTTTTTGGTCCCATAGTTTTGATCCAATAGACTTCCTAACTAGCCCACAATTTAACCTGCTAGCCATAGTATGTTAGTATTCAAACAATATGGAGACTAAGGTATCTAAAGCATCTAAAGTGACCTGAATTGTCACCTGCTAGTTGCATGGTATCACAAGCTGCAAACTTGTTAAAGGTCAGTGACCTGCTAAGTAGAGAAAGATCAGGATGACTGCACTAGAACTGTCAGCAAAGGCAGCTTCATGATTTCCTTTAATAAACGTTCACATCTATAAAGCTTGACGACTCTACAATAGAGACTGAGTTCAGTTTGCTGAATCTTCTAAATGAATGTCCTACTGTTTGTTATAAGGTACTGGGGAACCCATGCATGCACTAAGACAGAGTGGCCAAATAAAAGTAACGAATATACTATTTAGACAGAAGAACACTGTGATGCATTTAACTAGCTATGCTTTATCGAATACATTTTGTCACTGCATAGCTAGCCATACATTTTTAGCGCATTTTAATGCATTTTCCATAGAAACAATGTTGATTTTATGCTGTATTTGTTTTGTGTTGCACTGCATTACAGAGTATCTATTGATTTTCTCCACTAAAAGGCTTATTGGTGGTTTCATTCAATAGATGAGCATATCATTTTATTAGTAGACTGTACGCTGACCTTTGTTTGACAGTGCAGTTTAAACGCAGCAAAAATGGATCAAATGCAATGTTATGTTTTTAGCATATCCAAGTGATTTCTTGTACAAAAGGTCAAACCATTTAAAGTATGTAATTGTGGGGTAAAACAAGATGATATTTGTAGCCTGCATGTTTTATATTTTCAAAATTCGAAACAAATCTTTTAAATTAAATCAAAGGGGATGTGTTACACAAATTTAGGAACCATCTTTGTTGGCTTGATTTTAAAGGTAATAGTCTGTTCCTAGTGAGTCATTGACCTGCAACAAATATTCAGCCTGTAAAGTCAAACATGTCTAAACTTCCATCCTGCACACTTGTTCCACATCAGTGATTTACTAGATAGTGAAGCCTGGATCAGGTTTTCTTTCCCTTATCTTTACATGGTGATCTGGCCAGTAAGTTTGTTCCTTTTCAAAAGAACAAGCTCTCTTGCAGAGTTAGAGGGATGAGACAAACCATTTGTCACTGACAGAGGTGCTTACAATGACCAGCTTTTTTAATTTATATAAACCTTTTAACCCAAAAGGAAAAAAAAAACTGTTTGTGCAACTGCTTTTAAAGTGTGAGCTGGAGTTTGGCTTCAATTTGTTAGTGTATCTAAATCTGCTAGTACATCTCACTCCCCTTCTCCTAGATTAAGATTACTGCTGTCTAAAGGTGCCCATGTGCTCCTTCGTGCAGAGTGTAGGCACTCTAATACAGGGGGTGTGTTACTGGCAAGATCACCAGGTGAAAACAGTAAGAAAGAAGCTTAAAAAACCCAAAAAATGAATGCAGCCACCACGTTTTGGGTTTAATATCACTTTAATCACTTGCCGATCAAAAATAATTATGGGGTGTTCCTGCGCTTTTGTGAACGGGGTTAGGAAGAAAGGAGGAGGGAAACCCAATCTCAATAAGACAAGGAAAAGCTGCCTACACCGGATGGGGTACAGCCTGTCCCCAGATAAAAAGAAATAGAATAAAGTGTGGTGCTGCGCTAATCCCAATGAGATTGGCGTGTATTAGCTCTGTGCTCGTGAGTGTCTTGTAGTGCACCCCAATTTTAGTCTCTGCAACTGTAACAGAGCAGTAAAAAGATGACCTAATGTGACAGTTGAATGATCAAAAAAATCGTAGTATAGATACACAATAAATAATAATAAATATAAACGTGCAGAGTGATTAGTGCTTAGACATCATGATGGCTAACATAAATATATGGGTGAATAAATATAACATAGATAAAAAAAATCGCAGCTGGCTCAAACTCCCCCTGAAGAAGTCACGTGACCGTGACGTCACGCGTAGGGACGGGATAGGCACTCTTTGACAGTTATTGCATTACGAGCTCGCCGCTCGTCGGATCTCCACCCGGTTTTTAAACGTTTTTATGTGAGTACTGAATTTTATACTGTAATAAAAGTGATATGCTTCCATACAATACTACACTATTGTGGGCTTCCTTTCTTAATCTATCTGGGTGACCCCGGGACACTACTTGAAAGGACCAGATGCCCCTACAAGAGAAGCGATCAGGATAGGACCATATCCCCATCATCCTCCATTACAGATTATACCCATGGTCTCTACAAAGGCCGCCATGCCTCTGAGTGGCTAAACGCGATTACCCCATTACCCTCAGGTAAGGGGCCACTGCCCATCAATGTGCACACTGTTGCATGAAGACTGACCACTACTGTCACCCTTGTTTAGCACGGAAGTCATTACACGTCTCATGGACTTTGATTGATTGTTTGTTGCCGCAAGGAGCACTGCACCTGATAATATTTTGCACGCAGATTTGCATGCATATTAATGAACTTTTAAGCACTTAGTCACATTTAACTTGCACTGGATGCACTTTGGTTATATATGCACTTATAAATGTGTTGATTTTTTATTTAATTAAGCGAGTTGGCGACTGGTGATAGTTTGAGCCAGCTGCGATTTTTTTATCTATGTTATATTTATTCACCCATATATTTATGTTAGCCATCATGATGTCTAAGCACTAATCACTCTGCACGTTTATATTTATTATTATTTATTGTGTATCTATACTACGATTTTTTTGATCATTCAACTGTCACATTAGGTCATCTTTTTACTGCTCTGTTACAGTTGCAGAGACTAAAATTGGGTGCACTACAAGACACTCACGAGCACAGAGCTAATACACGCCAATCTCATTGGGATTAGCGCAGCACCACACTTTATTCTACCACTTGCCGATCAGCCACTGTATATATACGGTGGCAGGTCGCCTCAATTGCACGAACTACCATACCCGTACGGTGGCCCGTGCATGTGACACTGTGGGCCTTGATGTCCGCCGGTGACCCGCGATCACGGTACACAGATGCAGAACGGGGATCCGTCTATGTAAATAAGGCGGATCCCTGTTCTGACAGGGGACATCATGGAGGTCTGCTGTTCCCAGTGATCGGGAACAGCGATCTCTGTGGTGTTCCAGTGAGCCCAGCCCCCACACAGTTAGAACACACCAAGGGAACACAGTTAACCCCTTCCCTGCCAGTGTCATTTATACATTAATCAGTGCATTTTTTAGCACTGATCAATGTAATAATGTCACTGGTCCAGAGAAAGTGTCACTTAGGGTCAGATTTGTCCGCCGCAATGTCGCAGTCCCTCTAAAAATTGCAGATTGTCGCCATTACCAGTAAAATTATTAAAAAAAATAAAAGTCCATAAATCTTTCCCATAGTTTATAGATGCGATAACTTTTGCGCAAACCAATCAATATACCATTTTTTTTACCAAAAATATGTAGCAGAATACATATTAGCCTAAACTGATGAATACATTTTTTATATATATATTTTTTGGGTATGTATTATAGCAGAAAGTAAAAAATATTGTTTTTTTTTCAAAATTGTCGCTCATTTTTTGTTTATACTTTAAAAAATAAAAAACGCAGAGGTGATCAAATAACACCAAAAGAAAGCTCTATTTGTGGGAAAAAAAAGCACATCAATTTTGTTTGGGTACAACGTCGCACGACCGCGCAGTTGTCAGTTAAAACAATGCAGTGCCGTATCGCAAAAAATGGCCTGGTCATTAAGGAGGTGAAATCTTCCGGGGCTGAAGTGCTTAAAGATGAAGGCTTTTAAGACCTTCATCCTTTTTCCCTCTTCACCTTTTACACCTTTTGGAAAATGTTGCCGAACCCCACTTATTTACTTTAGCTATAAAGAGAAGCAATGAAATACAACCATTGTATTTCATTGATTCTCATTGTAACGCTATGAAGAAGGAACCTAAGGAAGGTCCCAAAAGCTTGTCTCCAAACTAAATGCATTAATCCATGGCTTACATGGCACAAGACTCTACTACCGCTATGATGCCAAATAAATATATTAAATGTAAATCATATTTACCTCCATATAGTTACATAATAAAGTTGCTGGTGTCAGCATCTGATCTAAATAATCTTTGCATTCCCTGTGTAAATTGTATTCTGGAGCCCTCATATTGACATAACTACAGACTACATAAAGACAGCTTCTTTCATGTTGTCACCACTGCCACTGTGCACAGTGCTGGGACAAGCATTGGCTGCAACCACTGAGCAACACTCCTGTTTGATAGATGCCGATCTTTAGCTCAACTCTTGTTGAGCATGAATGGACATAGTTAGATCAAAATGTGGCTGGTCTCTGCTGAACCAGTTGAATTTTGATCCATCTATGGCCAGCTTAAGGTTGGGTTGGATAGGTACTGGGACCTTCTCTGGTTGTCATATAGACATGAATAGCGATCACTTCTAGACTAGTAAGATGTGGCAGGCATTCTTCACTATGTTCTAACCATAATTATGGTGTGTAATGTTTAAGTGGTTTTAGGAAGTGAGCACCTACTTTACTCCCTGTCTGACTGGTGCAGATGTGCAAAAAGGTTCTGCTTTATACCATTCCATTTGGAAGTGATATCTTCAACAGTATCTATCTATCCATCCATCTATCTATCCATCTATCTATCCACAGTGAATAGGTTTTTGTACTTGAGCAGTTTTTCATTGGGGGCCTTTTGGTGCCTATGTCTGGCAATTTACACTAATAAAATGGTTTGCTTTAATAAAGCCATTTATGTTTAATTTATTTATTTGCATACTTTACTCAAATAAAACAAATGTGGCCAACTTTTGCTGTATTTAACAACCCTCAGTTTGCTACATTGATTAATGTTAATGTACCATATCATTTAATTAAAGAAACTGGACTATCATGTGCTGAGCCTTAAGGGAATTCATATCAAAGTTGACATACCTCTTCAGCCATGAGCATAAATTATACATAATTTATTGTAGCATACGGTAAATTAATAAATTGGATCATTTTATTTCATATTTTGTCTTGATTTGATAGAAATATTTAATAAGGTTTATTTATAGCAGTTGTTTGAGGAAGAAATCTTGTACTAAAAAAATATTTTCAATGATTTCTAAAGGTATTCACTATTCTGTGAAAAGAACATATTAACAACAATGTTGGGGTTTATGAAGATGTAAGGGCTGCCGGTATGCCAATTAGCCGATCTCCTAAATCAGACACCTGGAATAATTTTGTCTGCACACTCCTTGCTGTAAATTGAATGGTAGTCAATAATACTAGTAACAATAATAATAATCTTTTATTTTATATGGCACCTTTAAAGGTTGTTTCTCAAAGTGCTTTACAAAAAAAAAACAGCAAAAAGCAAAAAAGGGACAATTGTGTAAAAGCTTATCTAAAGAAGAAAAGTTTTTAGATTTAATTTGAATGCGTTTAGAGAAGATAACTCTCTGATGTTCTGTGGAATCGAATGTGGAGAGGAAGACAGTTGGCAGTATGTACAGGAGAGGAGTGTGGAGGTTATGACAGCTGGCAGTATGTACAGGAGAGGAGTGTGGGGGGTATGATGGGGCAGTATGTACAGGAGAGGAATGTGGATGGTATTATGGGGGCAGTATGTACAGGAGAGGAGTGTAAATGGTATTATGGGAGCAGTATGTACAGGAGAGGAGTGTGGATGGTATTATGGGGGCAGTATGTACAGGAGAGGAATGTGGAGAGAAAGGCAGTTGGCAGTATGTACAGGAGAGGAGTGTGGAGGGTATGACAGTTGGCAGTATGTACAGGAGAGGATTGTGGGGGGTATGACAGGGGGCACTATGTATAGGAGAGGAATGTATAACAGTGAGCAGTATGTACATGAGAGGAGTGTGGAGGGTAAGAAAGTGGGCAGTATGTACAGAAGAAGAGTGTGGGGGGTATGACAGAGGGTAGTATGTACAGGAGAGGAGTGCGGAGGGTATGGCAGTGCACAGTATGTACAGGAGAGGAGTGTGGAGGGTATGACAGCGAGCAATATGTACATGAGAGGAGTGTGGAGGGTAAGAAAGTGGGCAGTATGTACAGAAGAAGAGTGTGGGGGGTATGACAGAGGGTAGTATGTACAGGAGAGGAGTGCGGAGGGTATGGCAGTGCACAGTATGTACAGGAGAGGGGTGTGGAGGGTGAGCAATATGTACAGGAGAGGAATGTGGCAGGTATGACAGCGGGCACTAAGTACAGGAGTGGATTGTGGGGGGTATAACAGGGGGCACTATGTATAGGAGAGGAGTGTGGAGGGCATGACAGTGGGCACTATGTTCAGGAGAGAAGTGTATGACAGTGGGCAGTATGTAAAGGAGAGGATTGTGGGGGGTATGAAAAGGGGCACTATGTATAAGAGAGAAGTGTGGAGGGTATGACAGTGGACAGTATGTACAGGAGAGGAGTGTGAAGGATATGACAGCAGGCACTATGTACAGGTGAGGAGGATAAAGGAATCTGGGAAGGGAAAATTTAAAGGTTTATGGAAGGATGTTTAGGCACTGCGTAGTGGTTAACCACTTCCCTACCCGCCCATAGTCATATGACGTCCTGGGATGGGATCTCCCATCCTGGGTGGGCGTCATATGACGTCCTGGGATTCCCGGCCGCCTAGGGGGCGCGCGCGCGCGCCCGCCGCGTTCCTCGGGACCCGGTGCGTGTGCCCGGCGGCCGCGATGTCCGCCGGGCACCCGCGATTGCCCGTTAACCGGGCCGGCATGTGGATCTGTGTGTGTAAACACACAGATCCACAGCCTGTCAGCTCTGAGGAGAGCGATCTGTGTTCCCAGAACGGAGGAACACTGATCGGTCTCCTCCCCTTGAGCGTCCCCTCCCCCTTCAGTTAGTAATCACTCCCTAGGAAACATATTAACCCCTCCCCGCCCCCTAGTGGTTAACCCCTTCACTGCCTGTCACATTTACACAGTAATCAATGCAATTGTATAGCATTGATCGCTGTATAAATGTGAACGGTCCCAAAAATGTGTCAAAAGTGTCCGATGTGTCCGCCATAATGTCGCAGTCACGAAAAAAAATCGCGATCGCCGCTAAAAAAATAAATAATTTTTTTTTTTTTTTAAATGCCATAAATCTATTCCCTATTTTGTAGACGCTATAACTTTTGCGCAAACCAATCAATATACGCTTATTGCGATTTTTTTTTACCAAAAATATGTAGAAGAATACGTATCGGCCAAAACTGAGGAAAAAATTTGTTTTTTTTAAAAAAAATTGGGATATTTATTATAACAAAAAGTAAAAAATATTGTGTTTTTTTCAAAATTGTCGCTTTTCTTTTGTTTATAGCGCAAAAAATAAAAACCGCAGAGGCGATCAAATACCACCAAAAGAGAGCTCTATTTGTGGTGAAAAAAGGACGTCAATTTTTTTTGGGTACAACGTCGCACGACCGCGCAATTGACGTTCAAAGTGCGACAGCGCTGAAAACTAAAATTTGGCATGGGAAGGAAGGGGGTGAAATTGCCCTGTATTGAACCGGTTAAGCGGGCCATATATGGATTGAAATTAAGCCAATTAAGCAGAGACCAGCCATGTATGGGCTAGCTGGTTGTACACAAGTCAATCTATTAATCGACTTGAGTACTAGAGTACAACCAGCCTGTCAGGTTTTTTCCCAAAACAATCAGTGCTGCCAGCTATACTTGGCAACACTGATCATTGTATTCTGTGGGTAGGGAAGGCTCCCCACTGGCTGAACACAATAACACTGCGGGAGTGATTCCCCCATCCACAGGTCAGCAGGTGAGAGGGTTTGTGGGGACAGGCTGGGGAGAGAGGCCTGTCAGCAGGGGGGTGTGAGGTGGTCATGGAGGGATATCAATTAGCGTGTGGGGGGGTAACTGGGAGGTGGCTAACATGGGAAGTGGCTGGGGAGTGACCTGGTTGGTGGGGAGTGTGAAATGGATGATGTGTTTCAAGTTTCTTTCACATTTGTGGTAATGCTTACTGCCCTCTGAAAAGCGATCTGTGGTGGATTGCTTTTCAATAAATGGTATAGCAGCAGCTGACAGGCGTTCATGAGGTGCTACTGCCACTCCTTGTTTTTTTTTTTTTTCACATTGCTGAATGGTATTTTTACATTGTTGGACTATGCTGCTACTGCGAGCGAGTTTGGCCTGCAGTTGCAAAGTGGCCCCATTGAAATCACTTGGCGAGTTTGACAGGTGGTGCTGCCTGTCAAACTCTGCAGGCTCCAAGCTGTCCATTGAGCTGAGTGCCTCTGACAATAAGTGAGGAGAGGCTCTGTGAGCTCATCCTCTCAGTCTGCTGCAAACAAAGTGTGCCAGCTTGTATTTAAACTGGCCGCTCTGTATGTAGCTTCTGACAGGCTGTGTAAGGAGCCCCATATCTCCGGAACCATAGATGATAGGAGCCCCAAATTTTGACCAGTGGTGGGGTAGGTCTTCAGCCACTATAGAGAAGAAGGAGAGATGACTTGTGATTAGGAAGTTGGAGATGCAGGTAGAAGAAGGAAAACTGAATTGTGAGGAGGAGGTGGGAGATACATATAGGAGAAGGAAAGCTGACTTTTAGAAGAAGGTGGAAAACACATGTAACAGAAGAAAAGGTGGCTTATGAGGTGATATAGTGGAAGAAACAGGTAGGAGAAGCAAAGCTGACTTATGTGGAGGAGGTGAGATACACTGGTGGAAGAAGGAGAGTTCTGTAAATTCAGGTGGTCCTAATGACCACTCACCAGCACTAGGTCTAATAAAGTGACTGGCAAAGAAGACAAGTGACAAGAAGGCAAAGAAGACAGTAACATTTTTCTGTAACACCAGTGTTAACTTTACATTCACTGTGGTCAGTAAAGAATAAATGCAGTTCCGCACATACAATTAAGCTGGTGGCCAAGCAGAGAAGTCACACCTTGATTATAACACAGCAGCCAATGACAGGAGCAGAGGTAGTAATACTGGAATAGGGTCAGACACTGGATAGTGTGCACATCAGTAACAGTAAGCAGTGTGAGAGTATGCAGGCCACAGCCATGGAAATGTGAAAGTACACCACGGAAAGCTAAAAAGAAGGTCATGCAGACCAGGTTCATAACCAATGAGGTAAGAAGCATCAAGAGCAGAGTTGGAAGCAGGCCAGGTCATATGCAGAGAGATATTAATCCAAGTCAGGCTGAGACTTATCAAACAGGTCAAGGTCGGTAAACAAGTAGGTAAATGTAAGCCAAAATCAAGAGGCTGTGTCAGAACCCAAACAACACAGGAATTGTTGCTAACTCTATAGTGACTATGGAAGTAGACACTTCCTGCAGGTGAGCTTGTGAAAGGTGTTATCTGGTGTTTAGAAAGCCCATCTGACAAAAACTTGTTGGAAAAGGTTCTTAGAGCTGATGGAACACGTGTCTGTTTCTTAACATTTCCCAACAGAAAAAAAAGTGTGCTATAAAATTTTATAGAAACCCTGTAATGTACATACAGTAGTTTATCTGGGGGAACTTTTTTTTTTTAACAAAACTGGTGCTTCATTTTAAGTTACCATTTCCCAGGTTTAGGATGCTAAGCAACCAGCTTCAAACCACAATTTGGCAATCCATACCCCAGTTTCATTAAAGAAGACAGGGAGAGCAAGTTAAGTTATCTGCAGTAAAGAACTGCTCATACTGTACCTGAACACATATTAAAGAAGCAGCCAAAAGTGTAAAATGTAAGGAGCATTTAGGATATTTTAAAATAGATTATGCATGAGGTTTAGGGTGTATTAAAGCAAATATAATCATAGCATACAACAAAATCCATATTTCATATTCAAAAGGCTAAATCAATCAATTGGTAAAACTACAAGAGAACAGTTTCATGCTTTAATAATGAACCAAACATTTCCCTTTGGGTTTCAACTTTTTTTCTCTTTTATGAAAGAAGCAGTTTGTTAATGTTAGATTACACATTTTTACTCTTTCTAAAAATGCCATTAGTGTGGCTGTCTCTGGCTTGAATACTTTTGTAGTCCCAGACCTGGATCTTCTGATTTTTGCCCACTTCCAGAATCAGTGATGAAATATTGAAGTAGAAGGCTTGCAAGACAATAAGAGTGACTGTAAGGGCAGTAGCATTTTCACTACAAGACCATGCAGCTTCTGTACTTCCCATTTTCAAGTTTGCCTTTAATTTGGTAAATTTCAGAATTTTTTAACAAAGAAAAATGTGATCTGTGTTTAGTCACAAATGTGACTAAACTAAAATAATTCTTACAAAAAATAGCTTTTACAGAACCTGAAATATAAGAAATTTTACAGTAAAAAAAACTATAAAACTGTAAAAATAATATCTACAGTATACCATAAATCATCCCTTTTATTTCCATTTAAAGTTACTGCAATCTATACCAAACCACTAACTTGTTAAAAGTCTCAGAGAAAGGTCCTTGCTCAGACACATAGCAACCAAAAGAGAAATAGCTCAGGTTTATCTGACTAGTTCCTTTGACTAAACCAATGCTGGGTTCTTCTTATATTCCTAAGGATTAATGAGTCATGCCTTTCATAAGTCATACTTTAAACTTTGATCCAATTTTAAATTGGTCATACGTGTGACAATCTGATTGTGTAACATTCTTGAGATTTAACAAAATCATGTAACATGGGGGTCCACCTAAACAATATATTTTTTTTGGGGGGGGGGGGCGCTTATTTAATCTTCAGATGATTGTGCAGTCAGCTTGTAATGTGTATTGTCAGTTTTAAGTGTACCTATGGTAAAAATATAAAATCATTTATTAATTTCCACATTTAATTTCCATGAACACTCTTGAAGTAAACTTACTTTGTGAAACATTTGTACACATTTACTTCCTTAAAGCGCAGTTTTGCGAAAAAAATTTTTTTAGATGTCAGCAGCTGCAAATAATGCAGCTGCTGACTTTTAAAATAAGGACACTCACCTGTCCCAGGGTCCAGCGATGTCGGCACCCGAGACCGCAACATCCCATGATCCTCGGGAGCTGCCGCTGCCATTTTCACTGAGGAAATCAGGAAATGAAGCATTGCGGCTTCACTGCCCGGTTCCCTACTGCGCATGTGCGAGTCGCGCTGCGCGTCTACACTGGGCCCCATTGTGTTGTGGGAACTGAGTATTTCCCACAACACAACGGGGGTGGGCAGGGGTTTTGCGGCTAGCTGCGGCTAACTGTTCCCGGAAGCCAATTGTGACACCAGAGGGGGGGAGGAATCCGATGAGCGGAAGTTCCACTTTAGGGTGGAACTCCGCTTTAAATTCTGTGACACTTTTTCACTATGCCCTGTTGATAATCACTCCTGTGTCACAGAATTCACAAAGCCTGCCGTCTGAACTACAGAGGTACTTGGAGGAGTTTCAGGAGTCAGTACAGGAATCACTGCTTGCAGACAGTAAAGTACCATGGGATATGTAGTCCCTAGAAGTTGAAAGTAAACAGGAGAGGAGAATCCGTAAAGCATGCTGGGAACCCAAAAAGGCAGGCTGAGACTGTGGTCATGTGCAAAGTCTAATATTAAGGCAGTTCCCAGCCTTCAAACTGTGTGCAGTAAAAATGCAGAATTCATCTGAAAGGCGCTGTCCCGTGTCACTGCACACTGTAACTTCATGTATGTTGTATTACGAGGGACGTGCTGAGCCTGTGCCCTCTCCACCAGTCCAGTGTACCTTTGTTATCTCACTCCCAGTAACAAAACGGGGTCTTGACAAGCACACAGCCTGGCCCTTATGTGTGCACTTGTTAACTCCTTATTTCCTGTACCTCGTGACCAGGTAATAGATCTCTGTAATGGGGGTTCAGTTCCGGCTGCTACTAGGGAGGGAGCCAGAACATCGACCCCATTGATACTGGAGGACCTGTCACATATACCAGGTACCACGCTTAACGACTGGTTGCTTGTGTCTTGGACTAGTGCTTGGTTACCCATAGCAACTACACTGCTCCATTACCCCCTTTGCTCCTTTACCTTCTGTAGCAGCTGAGCTTCATACCCCACATGTGCGTAACAGACCCTGAAACGTTTGATACGTCAAAACCAGCATGCACCCCTTTAAATCCTGACCGTAACTACATCTGAACAGCTGCCCAAGCATACCTCTGCAAGGAAGAAGTTTATCTTGGCATTTCCCATGCTTGGATGTTCCCCAGAATCCAGGTGCCTCTGATAGACTGCAATGGGGCAGCAGACCTCCTTCACAGCATTTATGGCTTGGAGCGGGCAAGAATAAGAAAAAATGAACCATAAACCCAGCCCTCTCCCATATTTATATTACTGGTGAGTAGGCTAGATCCAAAAAGCCCGGGAACTGAGCACATACACTTAACTCTTTCCCCCCTCAGTCTGGGCCAGCCAAACACTAACTAAAGCACCTGTAGGCAACCTGCCTCAAGCTTATATTGGATTGTCAAAATAGCTATAATTTGTGTTGTTATTACAATGCTGATGTTGAAAAACCAAAGTGTATGCTGTGACCATAAATCTCCTTTATGTAAGGTTGCAAGGTTCCAACAATTCATAATAAACTGAATAATATAGAAATCTTCATCTTTTTTGATGTACTGGCTTTTTAAACCTTCTTCCACATGGGCAATCTAGAATGATTACAACAGCCAAGTGAGCTTTGATGTATGTTCAACAGGAAAATGTTATAAATGCGCAATAATGAGATAATATAGCAATCATTATAAAACAATTAGTGCAACACGTATCGTCATTTTCTGAAAAGTCACTAAAGGCAGGGAATCAGTTCAATTTATTTCAAGTTCTATATCATTTACAGGTTTTCAGGGTCTAACTTATATTGGATTGTACAAGCCCTTGTTCATAGAAACAGACCTGCAGTTTACAAGGGGCATTTCTGGGAGCTGCATGTTAATCTGGGAGCTGCATGTTAATCTATCCCCCCATAATTTACCATGAGTGTGGCTTACACTGAAACAACAGGTATACTTACACTGAAACAACAGGTATACTTTTGTACATCATACCTGTGCAGAGATTTTTTTTTTTAAACATATTGAAGAGGCAGTGCTGCCCAATGGGAAGAAAGATCGATTGTGTATCAGAAAAACAGTACCAAAATTAACATGTGGTAAAACAAAACTGGTACCTGGATCTTTGAAGAGTCGAGGAGAGATCAAGACTTTCTTCCTCACCAGGGTGCCAGCCCGGAAAATGAGAATGAAGGTCACGTTGATACTTCTGAGTTTTGGTGATGGTAGCGTCTTGTATAACTCCTGAGCTGTGAAATATGTGTTTCACTTTATTGAACACGTTACCATTTGCTGAATGTTAATGAAATACAATGCAACATAAAGTGCCTGAACTGTTCTTGACATGGAAGGGAAGCTTGCTAAAGTATGTACAGCATGACATGCTTGTCAGATCTGATAAATAGCAAAAAATGTCTTTGTCCAGAGATCATAACTATAGCATAGATGCAAACTGCATACATTTCCTAAGATAAATAGTACTAAAACTGAATCTTCTATTAACATTTTTTATAACTTGAATTTTTATGTGATATACAAATTAATTCAATATGGTGTAATAAGTATGATAGTATAAACAAAGGCCACTAATCATATTTCAACATTTTGCATACTTTTCAACTTTTGGACACGAGAAAGATGGTCATCTTGGCACTTAGAAAACATGTAGAGCACAGAGTGCATTACTATGAAAATAGAAGTTGCTAATTTATGCTGAATAGTGAGTGTGGATTAAAGGATCATAGTTATATAGGGGGAGATTTACTAAAATTGGTGCACTCAAAATCTGGTGCAGCTGTGCATGGTAACCAATCGGCTTCTAACTTCAGCTTGTCCAATTAAGCTTTGTTGATAAAACCTGGAAACCGATTGATTTCTTTGCAGAGTTGCACCAGATTTTGCACTCTCCAGTTTTAATAAATAACCCCCATAGAATCTAAGCCTACATACTGTAAACACTGTGCTATGAGTGAAAGTCTTACTTACATAAACCTAAAGGATTCATAAAAAAGAAATAAAACTGAAGTTAACACTTTGTCTAGGCCTGCCTGAAAAAGGAACTTCATTAAAAAGGTACAAACTACACTGCAACGAGCAACAAAGTTGAGAAGAAAAAAAAAACCTCTGTAGCTAGGACTATTTATTACACAACATAGATTATGAGGTCCAATCATCAGTTCTAGCACACAGCACAGGGTGTAGCAGTCAGGAGATGCAACGTACAACATAGTATACAAGTACAGCAGTGGATTGTTGTTCAGTGGGAAGACAAAAATGCCCCAGTGTCAGTTGTGGGGGAGAAAGAGGCCTTTAGTCAGTGTGGGGAAATAACCTTGGTGGCCAGTGTGGGGAAAAAGAAGATGAATTTTTCTCAGTGGAGCAAAATAAGGCTTAGCAAATGGTACATTATTGCCCACTGCAGGATGAGGGGAAACATTAATGCCTAGCAGGGAGAGAGGAATAGTGGCTAGTGGCAGGTGGGGGAGAGATCTAGTGCCAGATCTAGTGCCAGAAGGGAGGAGGGATATCGGCAAGCAGGGGGTGGGGGAGAAAAGTAGTGCCTAGCAGGGAGTGGGCAGCAACAATGTTGCTCAGCTCGGGGGGTGGGGAGAACAATGATACCTAGCAGGGGTTAGGAGAACAATAGCATCCAGCAGAGTTTAAAGAGAAACAATAATGTCCAGTGTGGGTGTAAGCATCGGTATGTCCTGCGCTGCTGGTCTCTCCCTCATCCTTCTGCTCCTGGAACTATACAGAATCTGAGAAGGAGATCACTCCGCCACATAGAATCTGCTTAGAGCAGAGGCTGAGTGCTGTGAATTTGAGTTCCAACAACTGGCTTTGGGGCGTAGCCAGATCAGCAGGAAGTCGAGATTGGGACAGTCCCCAGGTATTGGGATGGGTGGGATGTACGCATTTTGATGTAATTGAGTTAAAGGGCCATTCCAGGCACAAAGTGAAAGCAATAAGTGAGGATTTATTACTATCCAGCAAACCCAGTAACTGTGATAAACTCACAAAGTTCAATCCCTAGTTATCTGCAATTCCCTTAATGTACTAGGGGAATACTTCTTCACTCATTGCTTCCTTTTTAAACAATCATATTCAACTAACCAAGATAGGTCTACATATGATTGGTGGCCGCTTACTGTGCTTAATGTATGGGAGAAGCCGCAAAATGTCTGCAGTGGGTTTATTTGGAAATAGCTGTCCTAGCCTCCCTGGCGGTTTTCCCGGATGTGGCTCGGGGTTCAAATTCAGTACCATTAGCAGTAACCCCGAGCCACACTCGGGATCGCATTGCAGGATCCTGGGGCGGCGTTACTTACCTTGTCTCCGGGATCCTGCGATGTCCCCTGCAGTGTCCGCGTGCTGTTTCCTCCTCCGAAGCCTCTCCGTGCCAGGCTCCGTTCCCTTCGAGCGGCATGACGCACGGGGGCGGAGCCTGGCGGCAAATTCAAAAAAAGTAAAAATCATAACACATACAGTACTGTAATCTTACAGATTACAGTACTGTATGAAATGATTTCACATCCCTTTTGTCCCCAGTGCTTTGGCCCATGCCCTGCATGCAGTTTTACATGATATACACTGTTCTTTCTGCCTGGAAACTGGAGATTGTCCATAGCAACCAAAAAGTGTCCCTTTACGTCAAAAGTGGCTTTAGACCAGCTAGAAAACAGCGATAGTAAATTAGAACACTTGCAGAATTGAGCGATAGTGAATTGTGGGGAAATTTATTTTATTACTATTTTTTTTTAATTTTTTTTTATTATTTATTTTTATTTATTATATTATAATTTATGTTTTTGTGTTTCAAACTTTATCATATTGGGATATCTACTAGACTCTGGTTTGGACAGATTTAAGTGTGTTATTGTTAAGATTTACAGACCTACAATATAAAACGCCAAATTTCCATGCAAAATAATGGTACCGCTTTCAGCACCTAAAATCCGAAATAATCATACCGCCAGGGAGGTTAAATTACATACAGGTGTTTTCAGATCACCAGACAGAACTACAGTGGATATCTAGATGAATTCTGCGATTTTTATCGTGACTGCGACATTGTGGCAGACAGATCGGATACTTTTACAATATTTTGGGACCATTGGCATTTATACAGTGATCAGCATTATAAAAATGCACTGATTACTGTGTAAATGTCACTGGCAGGGAAGGGGTTATACACTAGAGGGCAATCAAGGGGTTAACTGTGTTACCTCATTATGTTCTAACTGTAGGGGGGATGGGCTCACTAGAACATAACAGATATCACTGACTCCCGATGACAGGGAGCAGTAGATCCCTGTCATGTTGCTAGGCAGAACAGGATAATGCCTTGCTTACATAGGCATCTCCCCGTTCTGCCGCTCCATGCCACGATCATGGGCCACCAGCAGACATTGAGTCCACAGCATGCTCCGTGCGCGCGCCCGCTAGCTGCGGATGACGCAGCAACATTCGGGTACGTTGTTTTGCGCACCCTTGACACTTTGACGACGTATATCGGCGTGAGCTGGTCAGCAAGTAGTTAATTTAGATGGGAGAGTACCTTTAATAAAAGACATGCTTACTGTCAAAAGTGTTGTCCAAAGGAAAGGAATGCTGTGCTATTTATTGTGATGGAAATACAGACATACAAACATACTTGCCATGCCCTGTTGGTATTATTGGCTGTACTGCATAAGATTACCCACTTATTTACAATCACCTCCTTCTAAAGAGATTCATTTTAACATGTCTTAGTATTTTTATTTGTCCAAAAAAGGTTATTTTTATGCTGTTAGGAGATTAAAATCTAATATGAGAGCAGTGTCCAAAGAGCAGAAACACATATTATCAAATTACAATACAGCTTCACTCATATGATTTCAGTAAAAGGATTGGGTTATTGCACTTCACAAATGAATTACTTTTTTGTACTGCTTTATTGAAACCGTTGGCTGCTTATTAAGACGTGACCCTTGAACACATTAAAAAAAAGAACATTTTTCCAAATTAATTAGACATAGTGTAAAGGTTGTATACATCCAATAATTACATATCATTCACCTTAGTACTATCTCTCTTTCCTAATTACCAGAGCTCAAAGTTTTTAAATATTTCTTAAGCAGACAGAGCGAAAATTAAAACACATTAGTGGCAAAGATATTTAATTAATTGATCTATCCAGAGGCTATTAATTAAAAGCGTACTATACTATATAATGCTCAGAAAAGCCATCTGTTCATCCTCTGGCAGGGTCTATGATGGCTTGGCATGCTTTCTCAATACTTCATGATCTTCCACTGCCAAAGACACACATGAAGAGACAAGATTATTCATTCACATGACTATCATTTAGCTCCTGATTTAGGATATGAGGTTGAAACACTAGGGAAGTTGTTTGTTTAGGGGACTGGCCAGAGGTTCACTCCAGAACCTAGTGTTATAGTTGAAAGGCCCTGGGATTCAAGCTTTATTATTCAAACTAAGTTACTGTATATCCTACTGTGTAAAAACAGCATTTGGCAGTAGAATATGTATACCAAATGCACAGAAACCTCACTCCCTCTTGCACATAGGTTCCATTTTGCACAGTTGAATTGCTGAACCTCTATTCCCACTTCACAAACAACTTCTTACTTACTGATATTAGATCAAAAATACACAAGCACAATCACTAATAGGCTAATAGTACAAGAATAAAAAATATTATAATAAAACTTATACAGTATATCTTCTGTTCCGCCAATGGTGCTTTCACCCACATTATCTTAGCAAAACAGTATTGCTGTCCACACACATGTGTTCCCACAACTATAAATATCAGAAAATATGTAAACAGCGCCACGGAGTACTCAATTAAAATATTTATGTGATAATGTCAAAAGCTATATCTATACATAGAAGCCATGAATATATACACCACAATACAGGGAATGTGTATATGTTCCCTTTAAATAAATACTATATATCAAAATAAATCATAATGACACAAAATGACATAAAACGTATCCTTAGCCATAACAAATATTAGGTCGAATGAGCCTTCCCCTTTAAATGGGGTTTCATAAGCCACAGCAGCACTCCTCCCTTCAGGGGAAGCAGAAGTCACATGATCTGATGCAACACATTGGGAGGAGCCAGTGATGTCACGCCGTAATCCAAAAGTGTGTGAGCGGCCATCTTGTTGGAGATTTTCCCTATTGAAATGCTTTATACTGCAGTGCACCAGTGTAAGTAAACTTTTTAAAGTAAGTACATTCAGTTTAAATAAAAAATATTATATATTTAGCAGAGAGCACTATATATTCTTCCTTTTTTTGAGTTCCATATAATCCTTGGTCACATCATCATAGGATGGATGATTGGGAGGATTGTGGAGGTACTGAATACTGGAGTATTCATACTGCCCCAAAAATCAATTTGCAGAGATTTATTTCTTGCTGCAGGTAAATTGTTTTTATGAATGTTTCAGTAGCTTTCCAAATGCAGCCATCTCTCTAACATAATTAGGTATGAATGATCAATTGTTTCCTACAATCATGTATGCCACATAAAACCTATTCCTTTCTGACAATCTGTTTTCATAATTAAATCCTTACCCAGGAGACTACCCACTGAGGATTTATTGCACAAAGCCCTGAACCTTTTGCCTAATAGGTTCACAAAGGTTAGCCACTAGTTTGAAAACTTCCAAAAAGCTTACAGACTGATTTTCTCTCAGACCCCACAGGCCTGCAGAGCAGAATGATTAAGTTTCTTCTACAAAGAGATGCTTGCACTTGGGATTTGGACTGTTCTCCAAGAGTCTTGCCTGCTATGCTCTGAATACCATCTCCACATCTATTTGCCTGCTTCATGATGACCTTGATAAGGCCCCAACTTCTGATGCTAACCTAAAGCATCTTACATACATTGCAACATGGGGGAATACTGCATGGAGTTCTTCAGATATGCAGTTTGTTAATTAACCTTAGTTTACAAAGTCAGAATTGTGTGAATCTTTTGGATTTGATAAAAGACTGATAGTCACCCATCTAGCCCTGGATTCTGTAGATGCTCTAATAATCTGGTCACATCTGAACCACATCTACCCTGTACCAACACTCTTAAAAGGCCCCCAACATTAACCGGCAGAAAAACATCTCAAAGGACTGCCCCCACCTGTAAAAATTATTCTGCAAGTCCTCTTTGTTCCCCTGCTCACTCCTCTACCATCCTCCTTTTTTTTAGGCAGTGCAAACCCAGTCAGTCTAGGACTAGCTTTGCCAAAATAAATGTGCTCTGGCAGTATAGTTTCAGCACTTGGTGGAATGAACTTTACTACTGCTCACTGCTGCACTTGAGGTGGTCTTGCTACTGTTTATGCTGATCTGGACTCCAAATGTCAACTTATGCCTAGTCTGTACGGTTAATCACTTTGTATGCTAAATTGTGTTGATCTCATTTTATGCTTATCTAGTTAACAACCATATTGGGTGACAATATATTAAGTCTGCCTTTAGTACCTGCTTGGGCGCCTGTTTTCTTTGATATAGTACTACTACTGGGTACTAAGTGTTACTTTCAGTGATTTCCTGTGTCATTGTGTGTTTATATGATCAACCTGGTGTGTTAGAGGGGCTGAGGTTCTTGAAAAAGCTGAGTAAAAGAACAGAGGGCCCATCCTAATCAGTGTCTTCTACAGGGGTAGCACTACATTACAGAGAAATCATCACTGCAGTGCATTGAAGTAATGGCTCCTATTAGGTAGGACTTGGTGAGCAAAAGGAAAGTCTAACCTGACAATGTCTGGCAAAGTGGCCCAAAAGTAACAAGTCTGAAATAGCTTCTTGAGGGTGTCCTGTAGGAGATCATTGTAGGTTACTCTGATTGTATCCTTTTCAGCTTGGCATTGCTAGGAAAGCACAATGTTTGCAAGAGAGTGGTTCTCCAAGAAAACCATTTATATGCTTGCTCAGGAAGGCAAATGTTTGAAGTTTATGAAGTTTAATTTCTTCATTATATAGTTGTAACCAAAGTCTTACTTTAAACATCATTGAGATCCAGAAGGTCCTGGAAAAGATACAGCCATTAAGTTGGAATTGGCTACAGCATTTTCTTCTTTTTACTACTTTTTTTATTATTTAAGTTTATTTTAAATAAATCTTCACTATTGTACCTGCTCTGACAGCTAGACCAAAAAAATTACCAACTTCACTATTTAGTCACTAAAGAAGTCTGGAATAAGCACATTTACATAACAGCAGCTATAGGTATACATCCTTTGCAGTGGCTCCTGAACTCAGTTATGTTGTTTGTTATGTTATTGACATTTGACTGCTATGCCCCTGGTAAGGATGTATGATATGACTTTCAACTATGTTCCTGTTTCATCGCTTGGAACTAAAGATGTCATGCTGGCATGACTACTGGTTGAACCTAAGTTACACGTAGGCCATGGGTTACAAATAAGATAAGGTTATGTAGGTTTGTTCTTAAGTTGAATGTGTATATAAATTGGAACAGGTACATTTTGTAAGTGCAACTCAAGCCAAAAAAATATTTTTTTTACGTTTTTCAGATAGCATAAGGAAGGGTAAATACCCCTGTAATGTTTGTTTTGCTGTCTATGCCCTGTTCAGAAGATTCCACGTCACTTTCTGTCCCTGTGACAGATTTTGAAAATTTTGGTTTGTCATGGAAACAAGGATTGGTGAGAAAGCTTCAGTGGAGACACCTTTTTCCCATGATAACTCTTACCGGAGTGAAGTTCCCTACCTAGGGGTATAGTCACTTCCTATTGTCTCTCTCCATTTGTAAGAATTAGTTGTATGTAAGTAGAATGTTTTAACTCAGAGACTATCTGTATACTCAGTGTTTACAATTGCTGACACAGTCAAATTACACATACTGTAAGTCTGCCCTGTGTTCTGTTTCCCCAAGATTACCACCTAGTGGGGGATGACTACCTAACATAAACACAACACTTTAGTCTGGTTTGTAAGTTTAGGTGGCATCCTAGCACTGGACCATACCTATAAAACCTACCCCAGATGTGGCTGCTGTAGGTTACAGGTTGCTGTAGGATTTGCAGGTGCTGCAGCTAGTGTTGGGCACATTTTGTAATATAATTTTATTATGCAGAATAGCAACCCATCAGATTTATTAATATTTCAGTATCATTTTGCTGCTTCATAGTTTGTTTTCTTTATGTCACGCTTAAATTTCCATAAAAACCTCAAATAAAGTGCAGTGCAGCCACAACAATGCTACCATAACATACTGTAGATGAAGCAGTCAATGGTAGTATTCTTCACATACAAAATATATAGTGAAACATGTATACATATATACAGTACCTATACTAACTAAAAAAACAAAAAAAACACACAAAAAATCAGTATATGTAATTAAAAAATAAATACAAAATCACAATGAATAGCCTTTTGTTCTCAAAGTGAAATATATAAAAAATGATCTTGCATGACAGCAGTGCTCCAATAGTATTCAACAAATTCTTGCATGAAGAAAGTGCTCCAAACAAAATCTTGCACCGCAGTGAACAGTGAACAGTAAACAGTAAGGTCTAAAAATGCTTGTCCCAATATTTAGTATATATCCACATATATCTTCAGTCCCACTGTGTAGGAACACTCTTTATATGGTGAGACTCCCATCAACACAAATATATGAAAAGAATGGGGAGACCATCATGGTGCAGTATCAAAGATAAAATGATGTATTAACCACTTGCTGTACGCAGGATCACACACATATATATATATATATATATATATATATATATATATATATATATATATATATATATATATATATATATATATATATATATATATATTTATATATATATATATATATACACGTGATACTGCACTTTCGGTAGCGGACGCAAATGCTCGCTACCACTGGGATTATTCACAGCAGGAGCCGATGGCCAGATTCTGCGGACTCAATATCCTCTGGCAACCGCTGATTGTTTGGTACAGAGGCAGAACAGCAATCTGCTGTAAACAAGGCAGATTGCTGTTCTGTCAGGAGAGAAGGCATGGATCCTGTGTTCCTGCAAAGCAGGGACAAGGATTCTTGTCTTCCCCTAGTAAAGGCACCTCCCAAACTATAAAACAAAAAAACTGGTTAGACACACAGTTAACCCATTGATCACTCTAGATGTTAACCCCTTCCCAGCCAGTGCCATTAGTACCATGACAGTGCATATTTTTTAGTACTGATCACTGTAGTAGTGTCACTGGTTTCCAAAAGTTTCAGTTAGTTTTCAATTGTCCGCTGAAATATTGCAGTCCCGCTATAAGTCACTGATTACCATTACTCGTAAAAAAAAAAAAAAATAGCAAAAATGTCATAAATATATCCCATAGTTTGTAGATGCTATAACTTTTGTGTAAACCAATCAATATATGCTTATTAGGATTTTTTTAACCACAAATATGAAGCAGAATACATATTGGCCAAAATTGATGAACTTTCACTTTTTACATTGGGTATGTTTTATAGCAGAAAGTAAAAAATTATTTTTTTCAAAATTGTCAGTCTTTTTTTGTTTATAAAATATAAAGAATAAAAAAAATTAAAATACCACCAAATTAAAGCTCTATTTGTGGGGAAAAAAAGGACATACATTTTAGTTGGGTACAGTGTGGCACAACTGCACAACTGCACAATTGTAAGCTAAAATAACGCAGTGCTGTATCGCAAAAAATGGCCTAGTCATGAAGGGGGGTTAAACCTTCTGGAACTGAAGTGGTTAAAAAAGGTAAAATGCTCACAAGTGTAGTGCACTAGTAGCATCCAGTGCACTAGATGATTAACATGTAGCAACAATAGTAAAAATGGAGAATGCCCTTAAGGATGAGCATTCCTGGACGGATGCTGGAGTAGGCTGAAACGCACACTAACGGGCGCAATGACGTTACGTGGCCTGTCTCCTGACGCATTCTTTTTTCCTATGATTAAGTCACATTCACGTGACATAAGGCATCAGGAGGTGGACCTCCATTTTTACTATTGTTGCTACACGTTAATCATCTAGTGCACTACATTTGTGAGTATTTTACCTTTTTTTAATAAATCATGCTATCTTTGATACTGCAGCATGATGGTCTTCCCATTCTTTTCATGTATTTGTGTTGTTTTCTTCATGCAATAATTTGTTGAAGCCTATTGGAGCACTGCTGCCATGCAAGATCATTTTTTTTAAATATTTAAAAAAATGAACAAAAGGATATTCATTGTGATTTTGTATTTTTTTTAATTTACATATACTGAAGAATTTTTTTTTTTTTTTTTTTAGTTTGTATAGGTACTGTGTATATGTATACATGTTTCACTATATATTTTGTATGTGGAGAATATTACCATTGATTGCTTCATCTATGTTATGTTAGCATTGTTGTGGCTGTGCTGTACTTTATTTGAGGTTTTTACTTTAACTGGTGATTGAGCACACCCTAGTGCTTGGCTGCACCACTTGTGATTATACAGTATCTCACAAAAGTGAGTACACTTCTCACTTTTTTGTAAATATTTTTTTATATCTTTTCATGTGACAACACTGAAGAAATGACACTTTACTACAATGTAAAGTAGTGAGTGTACAGCTTGTATAACAGTGTAAATTTGCTGTCCCCTCAAAATAACTCAACACACAGCCATTAATGTCTAAACCGCTGGCAACAAAAGTGAGTGCACCCCTAAGTGAAAATGTCCAAATTGGGCCCAAAATATCAATATTTTGTGTGGCCACCATTATTTTCCAGCACTGCCTTAACCCTCTTGGGCATGGAGTTCTCCAGAGCTTCACAGGTTGCCACTGGAGTCCTCTTCCACTCCTCCAAGACGACATCACGGAGCTTATGGATGTTAGAGACCTTGTGCTCCCCAACCTTCTGCTTGAGGATGCCCCACAGATGCTCAATAGGGTTTAGGTCTGGAGACATGCTTGGTCAGTCCATCACCTTCACCCTCAGCTTCATTAGCAAGGCAGTGGTCGTCTTGGAGGTGTGTTTAGGGTCGCTATCATGTTGGAATACTGCCCTGTGGTTCAGTCTCCGAAGGGAGGGGATCATTCTCTGCTTCAGTATGTCAAAGTACATGTTGGCCTTCATGGTTCTCTCAATGAACTGTAGCTCTCTAATGAGATCTAAAGATCTCTAATGAAATCTTTATAATCTTGCAACTATAGGGATCTGCTGCCCTCTACTGTATCCTGCTAATATCACAGTGCTATATTAATTATGTATTAGCACTTCCTGTCCCTTGGAGGCAGGCTTTGAAACCCCAGAAGGAGTAAGTGGAAGGAGAGAGAGGAGTTCATGCCACATGCCCTGTCCATGCTGCTAATCCCAAACCAGAAGGGTCTACTATGCAAGTATTCCAATGTTCTAATAGTTTAACTGCAGCTGCTGAGTGTGTATCTGAATCCTTGTAACAGACAGAGTATCTCTGTCCTATTATTAGTATCTCACATGCACACTGTCAGATAGTTAGGTCTGTGCTACTGTATGTAGCGGTCACCTTCCAGTATATTAGTCGGTGATCATGTTTATTGCAATAGAGTTTAAATACAGTTCTTGTTATTCTAGTTAACCCTGTCCCTTCTGGTTTGGGACGCTAAATAAAATTTTATCCTAGGACTCGGTAACCAGCATAGGCTAAAGCCAGATTAGGCATCCGATGGACACTTCTGGTAGTTAGAGTTCTAGCTGCATGTCAGATTAGAAACTACTAGAAAGGTATTCAAGTGCAGAGTAGATAGGTTGCCTTTGAGTTCCATTGCCACACCAGGGTTTCTGCATGTGAGAAGCTGTGTTTCATGCTGATTGGACAATGGCCAGAGGGTCTCCCCATCACAGTAGATCTCGTCTTCAGGTTTCTGACACCAAGACAGATGCTGCATTGTGATTATTCTCAGGGGCTCTGCAACTGGATTTTGCTGTAACATTCATCTGGAGGTATCTCTATTAATAATCATATACAGTATACCCAGTTATTAGAGCTGCACAATTAATCCTTAAAAAATCTCAATTCAATCCCTTCACTTTCAAATGATGTTACGCCATGAAAATCGCGAGAGAATCATGATCTTTTTTATAAGCAAAAAAATGTGATTCTCATTTTAGCCAGAATCATGCAGCTCTA
The DNA here is from genome assembly GCA_037952925.1 of Lithobates clamitans. Classification (NCBI taxonomy): domain Eukaryota; kingdom Metazoa; phylum Chordata; class Amphibia; order Anura; family Ranidae; genus Lithobates; species Lithobates clamitans. The sequence goes on from JBBGZY010000755.1 coordinate 2,338,115, forward strand.
CCGGGTATTTGTGCACAATTCCACCAGGACTCTTGTTGGTCCCTTGCTGTCAATATCTGTTTGTAAATGGATTGTATGTACTAATATATTAATATTTTTTATATAAAGTTTGTACTATTGACATACTAGTGTGCTTTTACATACTTATGGTTAATGGTATATGCTGGTTGCAGTAGTTCCTCTGCTCCCAATTACTTTGATTAGATTACTGGTTAATTTTTAGGAATATAACCCCTTTATTCACAGAAGACCTGTCCTGGGTGGAGGCCTTGCCAACTTTATGATCAAACCCACTCTTCCACTTAGCAAATGTTTTGGTTTTCATATTCATCTACAGGTTTAGCACAATATCCGGTTTGGAAGGGTCCATTTCTCATAACCTCGTCCCCCTTCAAAAGAGGGTTACACTTCATTGGCTCATTTTGAACAGGATATAGCATATCCATCAGTGAAAATCCTTTCCATATTACATCTTTACAGCTTTTGACAGTATTCATTTATGTCTAATGTATTCTTTTTTGTGGTATTTCACAAACTGTTCACAGGAAACTAGGTAATGATTAAAGCGAGTCTGAGTAATTTTATTGCCTTAGGCACCTCAATACTTTACCAAATGAATCACTGGAAGCATCCATATACTGATGTAATTAAATTGAAATGTACAAAGCAGGGAGCAAAGAAAAATGGTGCTAAATTTGATTTAGCTGATCAAATGTTGATAGAAGTGAATTATGTTTTTTGTTAGTAAATATGCCATTAGCTGAAAGTATTTGTTTCCAGCTGGTTATTCATTTTGTCAATAGTTTTCTAAAAGCATTTTAGTTTTAATAATAATTGATTTAGCAATAAAATTCTGACATTGATTCCCCTTGATTGCACCGCATAAACAGCCCATATATACTAAAAAGCAATGGTCAGTTCTTCAATTATGGTTATACTATTGTTTATATTACAAGACGTAATCACCATAATACTACAAATATTTGTTGCGAACTGATGCCAATTACAGTAAAATTCTAGCCAAAAACTGTATTTTTCTTTTCTTTAGTTCTGCATACACTGTGGAGATTTAGTTTACCTTCTGTCCTGGAAACTTATAATGAAGTGACAAAAAATATCCTTAGTATGTGGGGAAAGCTACCCTCACAATGTGAGATTTGATCTCTGCTCCTGTTCCATCACTTTCTGTCCTGCTGACAACTGTGTCTAAGATACATTCATTTTTTTATTTATTTCATGATAAGACCTGCATGATCTCTACTTTGATTGTTTCTCTATCAGTTGTCTAGTAAAACTGCTTACAGACTGTGCAGTGAGTCTGCACAATATCTCTAATGGTTCTGTTTTAAAAACAATATACTTTAATATTTGCTTCACAACAAAAGCCTGCCTGGTCTCTGCCTCCTAAATTGTGGCATAGTTAAACTGCTTATATACTGTGTATCTAGTCTGTAGAAGATTTCTGCTTTTTATCTCTGAAATAAAACATTCTAATGTTTTTTTCCAGATTAAAACCTGCTTGGTCTCGGGGCATGGCTGGTGGCAGAGGAAGATGGCCGCTATCTAACTGAGCTCCACTAAGATAACTTTCCCTGAAGCGGCTCAGAGAGATTTATGGAGGTACTGTGGGCATAGACAGGCAACGGAGGACCCGGAGAAGAAGCAGATCACAATGAGGACCCCTTAAATTAGACAAATTTAAGTATCAAGTTGCCGATTCTGTGAGGAAAAAAGGCGCTGTTTTACCTCAACGTTCCGATGCTGGACAGCAGTCAGTGCACCTCAGAAGGGGAAAGATTATTAATGCTGACAATGACGAGTATTAAGAAGGGTGCGAGCAATTAATTTGCCTCGCACACCAATGGGAGCATGACAGTTAGAAAATACAGTTTAAAGCCCATAGCAACAAGCAGTTTTGAAATTGTTGCAATATAATTGGTTCATAAGGTCACATGGTTACAACTGCCAGGGCACGAGCTAATAGTAGTCATTTAAATTTAAAATAATCTGCGCAACAGTTTCAGTCGGCGCTCAGCAGGAGAAGAAGAAGCTCAGAGAGGAGACTTCATGGCCACTTACTATGAAAACTTCACTGCTTCAGTAGCTTGAAAGGGCTGGATCATCTGATGGGGATGAATGGATGCGTCGCTGCCTGGCTATGGATCCTCCACATACTGCAATTCCACAGGCTTCATCATCACTGGCTTCATCTTCACTCACAGTGCCTTCTCTGTCGGCTACACATCTCCTCTGTGCACCGAGGGATTTCTCCAAGCCTGCTGTGTTATCTTCCTGCTACGATCTTCCTCCTGTGGCTTCCTCCTGTGACCCAGATATGGTGGAGGAAATTTATGGCCCCCAATGGCAAAGAAGAAGACTTTCCCCCTCAGAAGAGCTTGAAAGTGGTTCAACACTTGAATATGACAAGCTGGCTCTTGATAACCCCTGTGCTAACAAACTTCTGTTTTCCCATTTGATTACTAGGATATCCCTATCCTGGAGGGTAGCAAGGCCAAAAGCTACTGTCCATCCTGAACTTTGGACTGCCTGGCTAACTCATTCGTGCGTAAGAGTATTTGTTTCACTCTACTGACAAACTTTTTGCCTTTCTCACATCAAGTCAGCCTATACTTGACACAAATATTAAAGAAATGCTCCTATCCCTGAAAGGAGCATTTCAAAAATATGAAGGTGAAATCATATATGCACAAAATGAATGTTATAATAGAAGGTTTGGGAGTAAAAGTGGATGATATGAAAATCAAAATGGAGGATGTCACTGACGCACATAATGATCTGGTTGACTCCCATTTTGAGCTAATAGAAGAAATGAAACAACTTAGACTGAAAATGACAGATATCGAGGACAGGTCCAGACGCAAAAACATTAAATTTAGAGGGATCCCCGAATCTTTTAAAAATACTGAATTGCATGAATTTTTTTTAAATATGATGTCTGACCTGCTACCTAAGATGCCACATCAGGCGTTAACAATTGACAGGGCACATAGACTGCCAAAACCTCAGCATATATCATAAAAGCTCCCAAGAGATGTTATTGCACAAATTCATTTCTATCATATTAAAGACCTTCTGAATAAAGTGCACGTCAGCATGTTCCACTACCTGACCCATATGGAGGCATTATTTTCTACTCTGACCTTTCACAAACAACTCTACTTGCACGGAAAAAGCTGAATTCTATTACTAAGATTCTTTGATCACATTGGACGATGGTCAGATGTTCCTGGAACAATGGGGCTTAATCCCCATGGATGAAGATAACCCACAGAGGAAATCACTTACGATTTGAATCTCCCAAGAAGGGTAATCCAGTCATGCCTAAAGCTTACTGACTCTAACAAAGCCAATGTGTTTTTCTCTAATGAGACTAATATTGCCAAGCCCCCAGGCCTATCTGTTCTAAGGGAAAGTTGTATCCCAAAAAGAAATGATTACTTTCCCCCAATATAACAGTGCATATAGATGTACCCTACAGTTGCTCTGCAACCTACAGTTCTTATTCATTCTTATGAGTTTTTATGTTTTGTTCTATTTTTGTCTTGTTACCTTATATTACAACAGGATCATAATCGTACTTATACTTCCTAAAAGAATATACCTTTATTCCTTCAAGGAGAGTCTCTTTATTCAGGAACAAAATTATAGATATTGGCTTATCCACGTTATGATGCAGCTACTACTTGTCATCAACGCCAAAACAAATGTTGCAACTTAAAATATTTTCTATGAACACCAAAGGGCTAAATAGCCCCCATAAAAGAAAAGCACTATGGACTGATGCTATTAGACTCAAGAGTGACATTATAGGCATACAAGAATCACATTTTGCGAAAGATAAAGCACCACGATTCTAGCATTGTCTATTTCCACATATCTTTTGCTCTAATAACTTTGCAAAGAAGAAGGGAGTTATAGCGGCAATTAAGGAAACAGTCTTGTTCCAGCTATTAGACTCTGTAATAGAAGACCAAAGCTGCTACATTATTTTGGTTGCTTCCATAGACAATACTATTTATATGATAGCCAATATTTATGCTCCTAATAAACATCAACAAAAGTTTATCCAGAATATCCTGAAAAAAGTAAACAAGATACGGAAAGGTCATTTCATCACATGCAGAGACTTCAATGTTCCAATGGATCCAAATTTAGACACTACTAAAAGAGACCACACAAATAGACTAGGCCTGGGCGTCGTCTTTGCTGAGGATTTGTATGACCCATGGAGATGTTTGCATACTACGGACAAAGATCATACTTTTTTTTTTAACTAATCACGACAAATCCTTGCATATAGTACAATCAGTACTTGACTCCTTTAGCAGAGTTCCCTATTATAAAATTAACAACAGTAAAAGCTTTGTCCTACTTATGAATATATCCGCTGATATGGCTACCATTCTTAATGAAAAATTCAATCATAATTGGGATGTGCCTTCGCTAACCTACTTAGGAATCAACTTTACATTTCCCACAAAAAATTATACTCAACCAACTTTCCAGGCCTATTGGAATTGATTTTCTAAAGACTGTCAAAACATTAAAAAAAGCCCCTATCCTGGGGTGTGGCCTAGCGAGCGAGCCAGATGGACGTGTGAGACCGGAGCTCCGGTGATACAGGGACAAAAGTGGCACGAATCATCCATCCGAACGCTAAAGCACCGGCTCTGACAAAGAGCAAAGCTCCGAGACCACACTATCATGCCCAGAAAGCGAGGTAAAGACCGGCAGCTGCAGCGCTTAACGGACTTTTATTCCCCAAACGACAAGGCGGATGGGTAAGATGGTACTGCGGCCTACTCATCCACGCCGGCCTCATCGCAACAGCAATCGTCACAAAAAGGTAACCGCTCTCAAAATAGAGGTTCCCCTGAGGATGGAATGCAGCATCCATCTACCCCATCCACCCGCAGCCCGGCCAAAGCAAAACCCAGGCTGGATGCTGAGGGATTCAATAGAGCAGGAAGCCCAGCCTCAGATTCTGGAGAGGACACCAGAGAACTCCCAGAGTCGATTGAATCTTTCCCTACATGCAACCAACCAGTACTAGATATAGTACTGAAAGAGATGCTTCTCTCTCTAAGAAGCACGCTACAATCTGATATGGCAGTCTATATGCACAGCATGAACAGAGACATACAAGATGTGGGGAACAGAGTAGAACATATAGAAACAAAGATGGGTGAATACACCTCCACTATTAATGACTTGGTGGATGCCCATAGTGAAACTGAAGCTGACACTGAATGGATTAAGGCTAAATTAACAGATATGGAGGACAGGTCCAGAAGGAACAATTTAAAAATCAGGGGGATCCCTGAATCTGTGCAGCAACAGGACCTGGGCCTCTATACTGCTACCTTGTTCAAATCTCTCGTACCTAGCCTTACAGATTTGGACATTACCATTGGCAGGATCCATCGGCTACCTAAGCCGTCTCATCTGCCGGACCATGTTCCTAGAGACGTAATACTCAGATTGCACTTCTTTCATATAAAAGAACAACTAATGACTGTGATGAGAAAGCAACAGCAGATCTCATCTCAGCGTTAAAACCTACAATTTTATGCGGATTTGTTGCAATATACTCTGCAAAAACACAAAAGCCTAAACACAGTAACGAAAGTATTACGCAATCATAAAATTGTATACAGGTGGGGATACCCCACAAAAATAACTATCACTAAAGGCAATAACACCTACACGGTAACATCCCTTGAGAAAGGCATTGACCTTTTGAGTGAATGGGGTATTCTTCCAGACCCACAGGAGGACAATGCTTCCATTAGTACTCCACACCATCTGCAACAAGAATGGAAGACAGTTACAGCAAAAAATGCCACTACCCATCACTGAACAAATTAGGAAGGTTTAAATTTGTCCCTAGTCCCTGACTAATGAAGTCTCCAGTGTTGAACTTATACCCCAATTACATATAACAGTACTATGCTGTCCTTGGGTACTTTTACCCCTAATACTCGTTACATTATTCGGGATGTAACAAAGTTTAACGTTACTATTTTCTTGTTTTTTCTTTGGTTTTCTCCTATGTTTTTTCTTTGTTTTTGTTTACCGTGCGAGAGATGTAAGCAGCAAAGCTCTACCAACACACCCACATCTTCGATACAGGAAAGTCAACCACCACCTCCATTGTGGAATTCTGATCTCACTGTGATCTCCAGGATTGAACAGTCTCAGCTTTACCAATGGCTGACCTCTTCTATGATCCTCCCAAGTAAGTTCATGAAAATGCACACCACATCGAAAATATCCAATACTTGCGGACTAGGTTTTGGACTTGAACATCTCAAATTCGAAACTTACCTCCTATAGTGTAGATGCCTATTACTATAGTCTCCATCAATTCTAAGGGGCTTAATCACCCCGTAAAACGCAAGTCACTTTGGCAAGAAGCATTTTCACATCGGGGGTGATATACTCTGTGCTCAAGAGACTCACTTCAGCAGCCACGCGCCTCCGAAATGCACCCATAAGAACTTCCCATATGTTTTCACTGCCAACGCGGACACAAAATCAAAAGGCATTTTAATAGCAATAAGAGACTTTATAGCATTTACTCTACACCTGCAAATTAGTGATCCTTTAGGCAGATATCTGATCCTGGTATGTGAACTGAATTCTTTACTGTACACACTGGTATCTGCTTATTCCCCGAATAAGCACCAAATTAATTTCTTTAATAAATTAATGCAGAAAATTAGAAAATGTCAAAAAGGCCCAATTATAATGTGTGGGGATTTTAATAATACCCCGGATCCTGCAATTGATTCTACATCTAAATCTTCTCGCTACACGCCTACACTTTTAAATTCCCTTCGCAAATATAATGTTTGATGCAAGGGGATGTCTTCATGCCAATTAAAGAGACTTTGCATTTTTCTCGGCTCCACACAAAGTTTATACAAGAATCAACCTTTTCATAGTGGATCAACAGGTTTTACTAAATACTAAAGCTGTTTCTATTAATTCCATAACGTGGTCAGACCACGCGTCCATAGTCCTTACTTTGACGGATTTTGCTTCTCCCAGACCCAGCCCAATTTGGAGGATCAACACATTCTTATTACAGCACCCAGAGACTAAAGAACAGATTACTAACCATTTGACAAATTTTTTAAAGGAAAATGCAGGTTCGGTACAGAGTCCTTTTGTGTTATGGAATGCTCATAAAGCGTTTATAAGAGGCATTTTTATACAGTTGGGTGCCAGAAGGAGGAGGCAGAGGCAGCGATGAATGACTGAACTATTAAAACAAATCTTAGATTTAGAAACCCAAAACAAACATATTTATACCTCAAATACATCCCAAAAATTAACACAACTTAGATCTGACCTTAGAATACATTTACTGGAAAACTTTGAAAAAGCATCTAAGAAACTCAAAATGAATTATTATATGAATGGGAATTAGGGAGACAAACTCTTAGCTCAAAATCTTCAGGGTCATAGATATAAATCAAGAATACCATTTGTAATTCACCCATCTACTCACCAAAAAGAATATCACCCACAAAAAATTGCAGATGCCTTTAGCCAATATTAGGAATCCCTAAATAATTTAAAAGACAACCTGTGTACCATCCAACCCACTCCTGATGCAATACATAACTTTTTAGAGAAATTACATATACCCAAACTAACCTCACAACAGATTCAATCTCTTAATCAACCATTCACTGAAGTAGAAATACATACAACTATAGACTCTCTACCTATAAATAAATCTCCAGGACCCGACGGTTTTAGTGGCGAATACTATAAAGAGTTTAAATCCCTACTTTCCCCCTTTTTGAATCAAATGTTCGGTACAGCAGCTGCCTCTGCCTCTTTTCCTCCAGAGATGTTGGAGGCCTTGGTTGTAGCCTTGCCAAAGCCGGGGAAGGAGCCCACCTCTTCTCCAAACTTTAGGCCAATATCTTTATTAAATTTTGATTTAAAATTATATGCAAAACTTATTGCTCCATGCCTTGTGGATATCCTGCCAGATCTTGTCCACCCTGACCAAACAGGTTTTACAAAACATAGGCAAACATCTGATGCGACCAGGTGCATGATTAATATCATTCATATGGCAAGGGTGCACCGGAGGCCTTCTCTGCTCCTAGCGTTGGATGCAGAGAAGGCCTTTGAACGTATTCATTGGACATACTTGCCAAAAGTATTAGAGGCTTTCGGATTCAAGGGTCATATCCTTTCTGCCATAATGGCTCTATACTCAAAGCCATCAGCCAAAGTCTATATGTCCGGTACTATCTCTAGGCCCTTTGCCATATCTAATGGTACACGGCAGGGATGCCCTCTGTCTCCCCTAATCTTTAACTTATTAATGGAACCCCTGGCCATTTTTATGAGAAATCACCAAAACATAAAAGGTTTTCCTGTTGGCAATGATACTCATTCAATCAGTCTATTTGCAGACGACATTATCATGATAATGACTGAGGTGGACTCCTCCCTGGCAGCGGCGCATGAGGCATTAAGTTTGTTCAACAAAATCTCATACTATAAAGTTACTGAAAATAAATCATACATTTTAGCCCTGGGAATAAACAATACTACCAGTAATAAACTTCAATCACAATTTCCATACAAGTGGACAACAACAGGGATAAAATACTTAGGAATTACCCTAACAGAGGATACTAAAAACATTACAGAGGCAAACTACACCCCTTTTCTACTTGAATTAAACCAGAAATTACAAGCTATAAATAAAACAGAATCGACATGGTCTGGCCGTCTTGCGGCCTTTAAAATGATGATACCTTCCCAATTTATTTACCTATTCAGAACCCTTCCAATATTAATTCTGGATAAATTCTTTGCCAAAGTACAGTCTATGATTAACGGATTCCTTTGGCAGGGAAAAAAGGCCAAATGCATATTTCAGAAATTGATTAAATCTAGAGCAGCGGGAGGTGTAGGACAGTAGGACATGTCCTTCTAAAGGATTACTACCTTGCAGCAATTTTAGCCCAGACAAAACATTGGTTTCCATAGTTCAAGGTGGCAAGAATTGAAATCATTTCAGTCCCCCACTCGTAGATTACATGATCTGATAATGACTAGTAAATTTATATCACACCCCCCCCCTATAAGCTCTCACCTACAATGGAAGCCTCTATTCACACATGGAAAATATTCTTGAACACTCCTATGACTGATATCCCTTCACGATCCATTCCTCTTCCTATTACCGGCTTACAATTACTTATACAAAATCTAAATATTAAACACTGGGAATCCAAAGGCCCCAAAACAACCGACAACCTTTATGTAGGCCCCGTGATTAAAACTTTTAGAGGAATACAGAATGAACACAACTTTGACTCAACAGAGTATTATACATATCTACAAATCTCACATTTATTATCCTCCATGGGTGACCCTAACACAAAGATCCCCTGGAGAGCTTATCTATACCTCACCAACCCTACGACCGCTATCAAGGGCATTTCCCTATTTTATAACTTACTACACCAAAAATCAGTACTGAGTAAATCACCCTCTATGAGGACTTGGGAAATTGATCTCAGTACATCATACACCCTAGAACAACGGAGACAGGCAATTTCATCCACTTACAAAGTCACTAGAAGCGTAAATCTATGGGAACTATGAATAGTTCTGTAACAGTCTTACAATGTTAAAATTTATATAAGAGATTGCTACCTGGAAAGTATTGGTTTTACTTGTTTTTCCCTGTTACTATGGAAACTTTCTTCTCAATAAAAATCTATTGAACATAAAAAAGCCCCTATCCTGGATAGGTAAAATTGCAGCATTTAAAATGCTAATAGATACTATAATACCTCTTTAGATCCCTACCCATTCCAAAGCCCTTAAGTTTTTTTAAAAACCTAAATATTAAAATAAGAAACCCAATTTGGAATGATAAAAAAACAATGGCTGCTATAAACCCTTGAGGAGGAGGTAGAATAGCCCGCTTTAAGAGTCCATATAAAATGGCTGCTATGTGTGTCTGTGGGAGAGGAGGAGAAAAACTGAAGATTAAGAGGCCAAAAAAATGACTGGTATGCACCCTAGAGAAGGAGGAGGGTAAGGCTGCATTAAAAGTCCATAGAAATTAATGATATGCACACCTGCGGGGGGGGGCAGGAGGATGGAAAGGGCTTATTATCAGCACTTGTAGGCAAGTGACTGTTCTGCAACTTGAAAGACTAAAAAGAGAAATGGTTTGCCAGCCACTTTATTTACTCCCGCTCCATTCACCATTGGCAAGGTAAAAAAGAACCCTGTCCACCAAAACTTCTCCAAACCACATCTTTTATGTGCAATCAAAAAAGGAAGATTCATAAAAGGGTATGTCGCCTATGGCTGTAGGATTTAATGCTTAACCTTTTGCTTCTGCCTGACCTTCACTATGGCCATAGAATTTGCCCCCTCCATTTGCTGCTGCCTGCCCTTCCCCCTGCTTTGTGGCATGGCAGGAAGTATTTTTTTAAAGTCAAAAACCTGTTTTTGACTTTAGGCCTGGATGTTCCTCCAATTATTGCCACCTGCCATTCTCCCTGTGTTGTAGAAAGGCAGGCAGCCTATGGCTGTAAGTTTTCCCCCTGCAGATATGCCCTCCGCTTTGGGATGTGGATATCATCAGGAAATGCAGCAAAGAGTTTCTTTGTACCACATGCCGAAAGTACCACATATTTAGTAACCTCTTGCATGGTGGCAGCGTATCCACTGATGTCATCTTCCCAATCCCCCTCTTCATTGGGCTCTGGGGAATGTGGGGTTCTCTGCTTTTTATTAAACATTTAGGACAATACAGTGTGATTTTGTGAAAAAAAGAAGCTTACAAGCTACACTATTAAAATGTTTTTCCAGTAGACAGTTTTGTATGAAGCTAAGGGGTTTACACTATCTAATCCTATTTCTACATAAAAATAAAATAATATATTTTCTTTAAAGTAGAAATTTACCCATAACAACTTGATAAAAATAATTTTCTTTAGCAAGGAACATACATTCCAGATTAATAATAATTAAATAATAATTATGTTTATGCCAAAATTAGTATGTGCTGTAAATTACCTTCAGCTGTTTCTTCTTGTTGGAAGCTGCCATTTTGCTCAAGCCCAGAGCTCCTGAACAGCAGTAAATCTTTAGGCTGTCGGCAGTTCCGCTATTACAAATTTGGTACAGTGCCTAAAAATAGAGAGCAACTGAGCATGTGCAGAGCAGGATGAGACCGTGTATTACTGGATTTTAAACAATATAGGCACTTATGGTTAATGTTTTCCATAGCTAAACCTGCAAAAAGGACCAGCCTAAATTGATCCAGCAGGACTTAATTTTCTGACTAAAGTTCCACATTAAGTTGTAATGAATCAGACTGGGGTGCAACTGCTGCTGTTTTTAAGTCAAGCAATAATGTAGCCAAGCAATACAGTCCAGAGTGCACAAGGGACAGGACTACAATGGATTTATGTTAGATTCAATAGGCATTTTTGCACTTATCAAACAGATATAACAAATATCTTTCAATTGTATATTTAACAAACTAAAAGGGAGCAAATGAGAGAAGTGCAATATTGAACACTTTCAGCCCGACCTATAGACAAATGAGGGCCCGGCAGTGGCTTTCCCATCCTGACTAGGCATCATATGACATCCTGTCAGGATGCGCAGATCACGCAATGTAATGCGCTGCTCTAAGCAAACATAATGCAAAAAGACCTGAACAAATTAATGGGGTGGGCGACTACATGGCAAATGAGGTTCAATGTAGTAAAATGTAAAATAATGCATTTGGGTGGCAAAAATATGAATGCAATCTATACACTGGGGGGAGAACCTCTGGGGGAATCTAAAATGGAAAAGGACCTGGGGGTCCTAGTAGATGATAGGCTCAGCAATGGCATGCAATGCCAAGCTGCTGCTAATAAGGCAAACAGAATATTGGCATGTATTAAAAGGGGGATCAACTCCAGAGATAAAACGATAATTCTCCCGCTCTACAAGACTCTGGTCCGGCCGCACCTGGAGTATGCTGTCCAGCTCTGGGCACCAGTCCTCAGGAAGGATGTACTGGAAATGGAGCGAGTACAAAGAAGGGCAACAAAGCTAATAAAGGGTCTGGAGGATCTTAGTTATGAGGAAAGGTTGCGAGCGTTGAACTTATTCTCTCTGGAGAAGAGACGCTTGAGAGGGGATATGATTTCAATTTACAAATACTGTACTGGTGACCCCACAATAGGGATAAAACTTTTTCGCAGAAGAGAGTTTAATAAGACTCGGGGCCACTCATTACAATTAGAAGAAAAGAGGTTTACCTTAAACTACGTAGAGGGTTCTTTACTGTAAGAGCGGTAAGGATGTGGAATTCCCTTCCACAGGCGGTGGTCTCAGCGGGGAGCATTGATAGCTTCAAGAAACTATTAGATAATCACCTGAATGACCGCAACATACAGGGATATATAATGTAATACTGACACATAATCACACACATAGGTTGGACTTGATGGACGTGTGTCTTTTTTCAACCTCACCTACTATGTAACTATGTAACTATGTAACTATAATGTGTATAACAAAAAAAAATACTGATCACTTCCTCAGAGTAGTACAATGTAACTATGGTAACATTATATTGCTCTAGTCACAGTGTTTCAAAATTTTCAGTCTTCTTTCATTTAATTAGCAAAAAATAAAAAACCCAGTGGTGATTAAATACCATCACAATAAAGCTCTATTTGTGTGAATAACATGATATAAAGACAGTATAAGTGTGGGTGAGTACTCTTGCAACGGAAGGTGAAATCAGCCTGTCCATTGCCCACCATAGTGCTACAGCCTTATTGCTGGTTACCAACTGACTGAAATTGGGTCATGAAGAAAAGTGTAAGCTGAAATTACATTCAGTATATTGTTACGTGTAATAAAAAATTATTTCAGGAGTAATTTGGAAATTAGTAAAATTAATTCCTTATGTTAATTGTTATCCTTAAATTTCAATGGCAGTCTTATGTAGTCTCTAAATGTTGTTCATTCCAGTTGAAGGACTTATTTACCATTCTGTTTGACAGATTAAGAGTTCATTATCTAGATTTTTTTCTGCTGAAGGGATAAGCAGTGTAACATTTTCTCCAATCACATTGCTTGCCAGTGGGGATTGGATTCCTAATATGCTATAAAACAAATAACCCAATCCATAATAATAAAGAATAATAGCTCCATGATTTCTGAGTTAATAATTTCCTTAGTTCCTCACTACTAATTGCTCCAAAATTTTAAAAGGAAAAAAATGCTAAAAAAATAAATAAAAATAAAACATCTGTGTAGTTAATAGCACATTAAACATTATTCTCTAAAATTGGAGATGATTTTGTAAAACAAACTTTGCTGACCTATCTAAAAAATACCCTAACATAAAATAATTACAGTCTTTTAAAGCTAACAATTTATCTGCAGATGGCATGATGGGCTCCGTGGCACTTTTTTTTGTAAAACCATACAAGCAAATGCACAAAAGAATCTCTTGCAATTTACAAATGTTGATTAATTCTTTCTACTAGAGTATATGATATATGTGTAATTTAAATAAAGAAAATGTAGTATATCATTTGATTGAAACTGAATATAATAAATTATTCAGAATTCAAACATTTTAAGGTTTTCTTTTCAGACATCCTCCTGACAGTGAGTGTTTTATTGTTATCATTGTTCAGTTTCTCCATTGTCTGCCTGTACTTTGAAATCAAGAACACAAGAGCTGCAATTCAAGTTTATTTATCTTGTTAGGCTTTCAATATTTTTTACTTTTTTTTTTTTTGTGGCACTTCAGTTTTCAATGCACCATTCTGGGTCTCTTGCAGTGGAACATTAGTCAGAAAATTAAGTTCTGATAGATCACTTCAGGCTGGTCCCTTTTGCGGGCATAGCTATGTATTATAATAGCAAGGGCCTATATTGTTTAAAATCCAGTAATGCCTTGTTTCACCCTGCTCTGCACATGCTCAGTTGCTCTCTATTCTCATCACTGTGCCTAAAATCAGAGCCACTAGAGGCTAAATATCTGTCAGCTTTAAGCTTTACTATTGATTAAGGGGAGAGAAAGCAACAGCAATAACACAGACTGTGTGTTGGGAACACAGATTAGGGAGGGAGAAAAGAAAAGCAGGAGAGGTGACAGGACAAACTCTGCTACCAGGGAGACACAAAAGAGTTAAACTTACAAGGATAGGCCCGATGCAATTAAAATAAAATAGTTTAACTTACCATAATACAGAATCAGTGGGAGCCCTGAGTGTGCCACTTGCTACCGTCGCCTGCCACCAAATGCAGATTGTCACTTGCCAGTGGCTCTGTCCCAGAGTGAGGGTGGGCAATGAGAGATGATGTAATCTCTCTGCTGCCTGTGCCTGCACAGTGGCGTTCTGTTAGAAGCTGAGCTGCGGTGATGCAGGGTGGGCGTGAGAGATGATGTCAGAAAGCCATCAAAATGTGCAACCAAAGTTACCCTGCATTGCGGCCATCTTGGTATACCCGCACTTGTCCGCAGTAAGCCTAGAGTTTGAAGTCGGCAAGCAGACTCTTTATACACCCATCAAAGTCTTGCTTTTCACACTTATTTTTAACAGTAAACTCAGCTCATATAGTGAAATGAGAGTTTACTGTTAAAAATAACTGTGAAAAGCAAGACTCTGGTGGGTGTATAAAGATGTCAGCTTGCCGACTTCTAACTCTAGGCTTATTGCGAACGAGTGCTGGTGTACCAAGATGGCCACTATGCAACGTCACTTCAGTTGAATATTTAGATATGTAGCGGCTTCCTGACAGACCACCTGCTTGCTCGCTCAGTCACACGCCAGCCCGCTCACCAGCCTGACCGCCCACCGGCATGATTGCTCACTCCATTACGGCCTGCTCACCAGCCCGCCTTCGCTCATCTGCCAGCCTGCTCAGTTACCTGATGGCTCACCCGCTCACTATTTCTCGGGGAGGCAATTTCCCCATTGCCCCCCCGGATCCGCCCCTGTCATGCATACTAGACATTTTTACAGCTGCTCTTAGGGGCGTCTAACTTTTTTCCTGCCTCTAAACACCTCTCCATGTTAGTCTATGTGTCCATTCACACATAGGTTTTTAGAAGCGTTTAGTGGCAGGAGCTTTTAGAGGCTTTTAGAGGCAGGAAAAAAAAAACACTGCCAGTGCATCCAGGAGCAGCAGAGTTTGGGCACAAAAAATGCTTCAAGCTACTAAAAGCAGCTAGAAGCTGCCAAGAGCTTCTAAAAGCTGCTAAACATTAGTGCTTCAGCATTAAATAATTTCGATGACCAGAATAAATTATTTATTCTGGCCAATGAAATTAATTACCGTCCAAGAGCTTGATGCCTATAAAAACTCCTAAAAGCTTGTAAAAGCTTTAGATACTTTTACAAGCATCCGGCTCTTTTTCTGCAAAAATGCTGCTGGCTTCTATGAGAGTTAAAGTGATTGTAAAGGTTGATTGTAAAGGTCATTTTTTTAAAATAAAAAACATGTCATACTTACCTCCTCTGTGCTAGGGTTTTGCACAGAGTAACCCCGATTCTCCTTTTCTGGGGTCCCCCAGCGACGCTCCTGGTGCCTCCTCTTCTCAAATGCCTCCACGGGGAGCCGCTTTCCATAGGGGCACCCGTACATGCATGCTCCTAAGTCCTGCTGTCTGTGTCCATTGACACAGACAGCAGGACTTGGCCCTGCCACCAGCTCCTGTGTCACTGGATTTGATTGACTATCAATCTATCCAATGAGGACCCGGGACAGCGGCTGGGGCTGCTGTGCTCGTCCCCGTCGCTGGAACGATGGGGCTCAAGTAAGAAAAAGGGAGGCTCTGGGGGGTGCTACAGCACAAAAGGTTTTTCACCTTAATGCATTAGGGTGAAAAACAGTGAGGGTTTGCAACCCCTTTAAATAAAGCCCTGTGTGCATGAGGCCTTAATGTTAAATGTATGTTCTTTTGTTAAAGAACATTGATTGTTATCAAACTGTTATGGCTGATGTTCCAATTTAATATTAGCTTGCTGTTGTTCTAGGAACTTAAAGTGGAACTTCAGCAAATAAAGTTAATTTTTTTGGCTCTGCTCTCTGCACCCTGTCTGATCGGCTGTACGGAGACATCATGCCCACATTCAAGCTCTTCACTAATGTGCCCAAGGATGCCATTCCTGAGGACCTGCTGTGTAGTCTGACCAAGCAGCTGGCCAAGGCCATGGACAAGCTGGCAGAGTACATTGCTGTGCATATTCAGCCAGATCAAATGATGAGCTTTGGTGGCTCCACTGAGCATTGTGCTCTTTGTTCCCTGAAAAGTATTGGCAAGATTGGAGGTCCGCAGAACAAGACTTACACCAAGTTACTGAGTGGTATACTAAGCAGTAGGGATGAGCTTCGAGTTCAAGTCGAACTCATGTTCGACTCGAACATCGGCTGTTCGTAAGTTCGCCGAACAGCGAACAATTTGGGGTGTTCGCGGCAAATTCGAATGCCGCGGAACAGCCTTTAAAAGTCTATGGGAGAAATCAAAAGTGCTAATTTTAAAGGCTTATATGCAAGTTATTGTCATAAAAAGTGTTTGGGGACCTGGGTCCTGCCCCAGGGGACATGGATCAATGCAAAAAAAGTTTTAAAAACGGCCGTTTTTTCAGGAGCAGTGATTTTAATAATGCTTAAAGTCAAACAATAAAAGTGTAATATTCCTTTAAATTTCTTACCTGGGGGGTGTCTATAGCAGTGTTTCTCAACTCCAGTCCTCAAGGCGCCCCAACAGGTCATGTTTTCAGGATTTCCCTCAGATGAAACGGCTGTGGTAATTACTAAGGCAGTGAAACTGATCAAATCACCTGTGCAAATCAATGGAAATCCTGAAAACATGACCTGTTGGGGCGCCTCGAGGACTGGAGTTGAGAAACACTGGTCTATAGTATGCCTGTAAAGGGGCGCATGTTTCCCGTGTTTAGAACAGTCTGACAGCAAAATGACATTTCAAAGGAAAACAGTCATTTAAAACTACTCGCGGCTATTGCATTGCCGGTCCGACAATACACATAAAAGTTCATTGAAAAAAACGGCATGGGAATTCCCCACAGGGGAACCCCGAACCAAAATTTTAAAAAAAAATGACGTGGGGGTCCCCCTAAATTCCATACCAGGCCCTTCAGGTCTGGTATGGATATTAAGGGGAACCCCGGCCAAAATTTTAAAAAAAATGACGTGGGGGTCCCCCTAAATTCCGAACCCCGCGCCAAAATTTTAAAAAAAACGGCGTGGGGTCCCCCCAAGAATCCATACCAGACCCTTATCCGAGCACACAACCTGGCAGGCCGCAGGAAAAGAGGGGGGACGAGAGAGCGCCCCCCCCTCCTGAACCATACCAGGCCACATGCCCTCAACATTGGGAGGGTGCTTTGGGGTAGCCCCCCAAAACACCTTGTCCCCATGTTGATGAGGACAAGGGCCTCATCCCCACAACCCTGGCCGGTGGTTGTAGGGGTCTGCGGGCGGGGGGCTTATCGGAATCTGGAAGCCCCCTTTAACAAGGTGACCCCCAGATCTCGGCCCCCCCCCTGTGTGAATTGGTAAGGGGGTACAAAAGTACCCCTACCATTTCACTAAAAAACTGTCAAAAATGTTAAAATGACAAGAGACAGTTTTTGACAATTCCTTTATTTAAATGCTTCTTCTTTCTTCTTTCTTCTATCTTCCTTCATCTTCTTCTTCTGGTTCTTCTGGCTCTTCTGGTTCTTCCTCCGGTGTTCTCATCCAGCATCTCCTCCGCAGCGTCTTCTATCTTCTTCTCCTCAGGCGCTCCACACCCATGGCATGGGGGGAGGCTCCCGCTCTTCTCTTCATCTTCTTCTCTTCTTCATCTTCTTCTCTTCTTCATCTTCTTCTCCGGGCCGCTCCGCATCCATGCTGGCATGGTGGGAGGCTCCCGCTGTGTGACACGTCTCCTCTTCTGATGGTTCTTAAATAACGGGGGCGGGGATCTGGGAGTCCCCTTGTTAAAGGGGGCTTCCAGATTCTGATAAGCCCCCCGCCCGCAGACCCCCACAACCACCGGCCAAGGTTGTGGGGATGAGGCCCTTGTCCTTATCAACATGGGGACAAGGTGTTTTGGGGGGCTACCCCAAAGCACCCTCCCAATGTTGAGGGCATGTGGCCTGGTACAGTTCAGGAGAGGGGGGGCGCTCTCTCATCCCCCCCTCTTTTCCTGCGGCCTGCCAGGTTGCGTGCTCGGATAAGGGTCTGGTATGGATTTTTGGGGGGACCCCACGCCGTTTTTTTTTATTTTGGCACGGGGTTCCCCTTTAAATCCATACCAGACCTGAAGGGTCTGGTATGGAATTTAGGGGGACCCCCACGTCATTTTTTAAAAAATTTTGTCCGGGGTTCCCCTAAATACCAGGACCTGAAGGGCCTGGTATGGAATTTAGGGGGACCCCCACGTCATTTTTTTTAAATTTTGGTTCGGGGTTCCCCTGTGGGGAATTCCCATGCCATTTTTATCAATGAACTTTCATGTGTATTGTCGGACCGGCAATGCAATAGCCGCGAGTATTTTTAAATGACTTTTTTTTCCATTGGAATGTCATTTTGCTGTCAGACTGTTCTAAACATGGGAAACATGCGCCCCTTTACAGGCATACTATAGACACCCCCCAGCTACGAAATTTAAAGGGATATTACACTTTTATTGTTTGACTTTAAGCATTATTAAAATCACTGCTCCTGAAAAAACGGCCATTTTTAAAACTTTTTTTTGCATTGATCCATGTCCCCTGGGGCAGGACCCAGGTCCCCAAACACTTTTTATGACAGTAACTTGCATATAAGCCTTTAAAATTAGCACTTTTGATTATTCATGTTCGTGTCCCATAGACTTTAACGGTGTTCGCATGTTCGAACAAACTTTTTTCCTGTTCGCATGTTCTGGTGCGAACTGAACAGGGGGGTGTTCGGCTCATCCCTACTAAGCAGCTGTCAGCATATCTCCCCTGACAGAGTTTACATCAAGTATTATGATTTAAATCCTGCTAATGGGGGCTGGAACAATTCTACCTTTGCTTAATTCTATCTGTCAGTGTCTCTGGCCGGATAAACCGAGAACAACCACAGCAGAATATCAAGACTCCTCTTCTGTACATTCCCTGTTAAATAAACTGCTTTATGAAATAAAGTGATTTGTTTTGTATCTGTTGTATCTGTAATGTTTTTTTTTTTGTTGGTCCAGAAAAGTTATCTCTTATGCTTGTAAACTATGTCCAGATAACAGCTGGGGATGCTAAAAATTATGTTTATGAGTTTTATTTTGCCAGATATTAATGTCAATGTTCTTGTTCCCTGGCACTTAAACTGAATGTTCCAGCTAGTGTACAGTGAAGGATCGAGTTGTTTGCTCTCCTTCTTCTACTTCTCCCATCCAGTCATAAAAAGCCTTGCATTCTTTTCACTGAATTGCAAGCATTCTGTGATTGGATGAGGGAAGATCACTAGTTTACCATTTTCTCACCTACTCTCGTCTGGACACATAACACTTCATATGTTTCCAATTCCTGTAATAAGTTTATATTGCTTTTCATTCTACAGTAAATTTGTAAAGCAGCACAGTCATCCTGTGAATAGGATAGTTCTAGGTGGATATGCAGTTTTGAATGAGTTTTATTTTTTTAAATGTATTTATTTATTTATTTTTATTTCAACTTTATTTGGTTTTTATATATAACAAAGCCAACATATATCAAATATTGAAAAAAAAAGAATATTCATCAGAACTAGTATATGTACCGTATATATATATATATGTAATAACCTTCTACTCCCCCCCACCCCACCATTCCCCCCTCCCCTTGTCGGTCTCCTTGACCCTTTTTCTCCTCTTCTTATTCTCCGTTTCTACTCTTTCCTTCCAGCATCTATTCTATCAGTTTCTCTGTGTATTTTTTAGTTTTCTTAAAATCTATACATTTTTTCCCATATACTATTGTATCTTTCTACCTGGCCCTCCTCTCTACTGCTAAGATATTCCATTTTAAATATATAATCTATTGTTTCAAACCATTCTTTTATGGTAGGTTTTTCCAGGTCTAACCATTTTTTAGGTATTATTCCTTTTGCTGCGTTCAATAGGTATGGTGTCAGTGTTCTCTTATATTGGTTTTTTGTACTATTTGTATTATGAAATAAGCATACCCATGGGTCATCCTCTCCTGTAATTTCCCTTATATAACATTGTATGGCCTGCCAATACTCCTTTATTTTTGTACATTCCCACCATATGTATCATCATAGTACCTTTCTGATTACAACCTCTCCAACATAGGGGCAATTTACTTTGCTGGTATTTTTGAGCTTTCACAAGGATTATATACCATCTTGCTAGGCATTTATAACTAATTTATTTTGTGTTTATATCAGTTGCATAATTGTGTACCGCTCTGTCATGGCCGAGATACATCAAAATATTATATTTTTCATGTAGACTTCAGCTGAGAAGTCATCACTCCAGGAGAGCATCCCCCCAGCAAAGAAGGGTGATTAAATCATCCTATCCAGTGGAGAGCTGAAGTCAAGATACAAAACTGATATTGAAACAGAGTAACCAGAACAATGGTGCCCCCTTTACAAGAAGCCAGCTGACAATGGTAAAATTTGTGTTTTAAGATCCAACTAACAAAGCCTTTGATTAAAGGAAAAGCTAGGGTAAATAACCCCATTGTTTCAAAGGGTGAGATCACCTCCCTAGTAAGAACCCAATGTTGACTCAGCTTTTACCCAGACAATGACTGAGATGCGAGATTAATGATACACCAGAATGACAACAGTCACATGATCTGGACAGTCAATAATTAATATGTGTCTAAAATTGCCTAAAATGAGGAATTGTTTGTACAGCTAAACCTGTATCTAAATCTTCATTGAGCCTGTCTAAGGTTCATTTCAAATGCTTTAGGAAAACATTTAAATCCTGGATACATGTGATATTTTAAATACGTATGATTATAAGTAATTCAAATTCTATATTAGATTCCAGGTCACAGATACAACTATGATTTTAGTATCCATTGCCCCAATGAGTACTATATCATAAGGTAGAAATATAATATTTTGATATAAAACAAATTAAGAATTGTGTTAGGATTTCCATCATTGTTACAAAGACATGCAAATAGTGACCACATCTACATAAAAATACCCAGATAGCATGTGTTGTCCCAAGATAAATAGGTCTTCATAGGATATGCAGGAGTTATACATTTAGCCATATAGACAATCATTTTGTGTGATATTGACTAATTAGAATTATACTGAGCACATTGTGTATTGCACCAGTTGTTGGAGTCCCTGAATAATATAGATATATATTCATCAGTTCCAATATATAGGTAGATGCCCATTATGAAAGAGAACATATTTTTCTTTTAACAAATAGTTTAGAACACATCTTTCTGCCCTCAGACGCACCTAGTGGCTGAAAATTATATTACCTGAGCTCACCAGGTAAATAATTAGAGTTCTCCAACCAATGGAGAATAAGCCAAACCTTCTGGGCTGAGCTTATAATAATTTTATGAGCTTATTGTCCCAGATGGTATAGTATGTGAGGGCCATAGAGAGGAGATCACAGACCCACACGTCGGCTACACCCCCTAGACGATCAAAAAGCCTGCTGATAATTGACCACTCCCCATCTTGCTGAGCGTTGTTACTGGAACTACTCAAAGTACTTATAATTTGTCAAATATCTTCCCCTTTTAAGCTGTGATAAGATACTTGACTCCGCGAGACATACTTTGTATTCTTTCCAGCCAGAGAAATTCAGAGGACTGTCTCCCTGAGCGTCAAGGGATATTGTGTTCTTGAACGTAAGGCACAATTACCGCAAATATTTTTCTAACAGAGCCATTTGGGATCCCCTGAGTTGTTTGTAAATACATTAGGAAAAATTGTTTTATTTCCATGTTGATATTTTTGATAAGGTGTGTGAAATATTTATCACCAGAAATCCCGGTTCTGTATGAAATTGTGTAACTATACTTGTAAATTAATAAAGTCAAATTATTTACTCATTAATTTTATTGGGAGATATTTACACATTGGTAAGAATTCCCCATAGATTAATGAACTCAGGAAATCATTGTGGTATGTACTGATTACCTGAACAAAATTCACAATTTTACCATAAGGTTGGAGGTTGGAGGCACTGAACAAAACACTGAGATCCTAATTTAAATTCCATACCACACTCACAACAGCTTTCAACACTTTGGTCACTTGTTGTTCTTCCAATCGTATACCTCTTCCCATTTTCCAATGAATGGAGTTGCTCCAAGCCCCCCATCTCCATGAGTATTCTATAGATCTGAGATATTAAATGAGTTTTAAAGCTGAACTTTAGCGAGAAAGCAATTTCTAGGATATGTAAAAAAACGGCCATAGCTTTTCCCAAACAGCTCTCCACCTTGTTTTAAAGTGTAGATTTGGGAATGTTTTCCCTCCAAACATGCTCTCTTTCTGCCTTTCCATGATTACCTCCATGCAGCAAAACTGGTCACCCTCATATCTCCCTCCTTTTGTGGAGAATGGCCAAAGGCTGTGTAGGTCACATTAGGCAACTGTTACCTGTTTATAGTGGGCAGGTACAATCTGCACTTGATTGGCAGCTACATGTTTACAATGACTTAGGGAACTCCTCCAGACACCTCCAACATATACGGAAAATCCACAACATTGCTACATTCACAATGATTCATAGGAATTGTAGTTTAATTTTACACTCCCTCAAGCACCTGGCCAGACGAGAAATATCAACTGCAAGTTAAGAGCCCACAAGGAATAAAATCAAGGATTACTAAGTAAGTAGGAGACTAATTAAAACATTTTTATGGCATTTTACTGTGCATGGACACAGGAGAAAGTTAGGTGGATCTTGGAGTTCAGTTTTAAATCGGTTGTAAACTGCTGGCCTTTTTTTTGGTAACCTGCAAGGTAAAGGCATAATGTGCTAGTATGCATCGCATACTAGCACATTATGTTAAACTTACCTTAAAATGAAGCCCTCCCGCACTGAGAAGTCAGTGCTGCAGGGGCTCCCATCTTCACCCGTCTTGCTTCCGGGTTCGTGGATTCTGGCTCTGTGACTGGCCGGAGCTGCGATGATGCGCAGGAGCCGCCGTTCACAGCACAGGGCTCTGAAGGAATGGCACAGGTGGCCGTTCCTTCAGAGTGCATGTGCCAGTAATGTAAAAATCTCCGAAATGGTACAGGTTTAGGAGATATTTACACTACCTATAGGTAAGCCTTTTTATAGGCATACCTACAGGTAAAAATAAAAGATGGAAGTTTACTTCCACTTTAAACTGCAACTAAAGGCAAAACTTTTTCTTTTAGTTTTAGATATAGTGGAGAGGGATTAGAACTCCTGTCAGTGTTAATTGCTGTCTATGCCCCCGTTTGAGAGATCCACCCTTTTAATTTGTCCTGTTTACTGTTGTAATTGAAAGTCAAAGTAAAAGAAAATTCCAAATTGGGTTGACATCAGAAGAGTAATAGAGGGGAAATCTTCCAATGGGGACATTGGTTCTGATGACCCCGGTAACACCCTGGGATTCCTCACTTTGGTGGAATTTCCTCTCACCTTCTGTTTTGGCTATGATACAGGAGGTAAAGGGAATTTTTCCCAATAGGACACAGATTAAAAAAACTGTCAGGGGTTATAACCCTCCCTTTCTTTATCCAACATCAGAAAAAACAAGGTTAACCTTTAGTTATAATTTAAGTAAAATATAAATAAATTAAAGCTCAACTCCATTTAACACAGGAAGAGGAAAATCAATTGATTCACTGGCAGGATCAACAGATAATTAAACTATGCTACCGGGGAGAATCAAAAAATGTTAATGCTAGAGACAGATTGCATCGTATATGTATTTTTTATTTTTTTAATTTTGCCCATAGTTAAATTTAAATTTGAAAGTTTTTACTAATTAACATTGTATCAAATACATAAAAAATAAAATATATACAAAATCACTATTCATTCCCTTAAAGGAGGATTGGGTTAACTTTCAGATAAACTGTCAATTGTTATTATCCTTTATATATGTCCCCATGTTACTATTTTCTGATAGATTAAAGTGTTTGTAAGCCTTAAAAAAAATCATTGCACTGGCTCTTTAAAGCATTTCAGCGTGCTTTTCATTGTTACTATTGAATTTGTGCCTGCAGGTGTTCTCTAGTGCCTAGTTGTTCTTGCCTGTGCCCTCCTAATAGAAAACTGACAACACTAAGCATGGTATCAAATCCATGCTAGAGTGGTCAGTTTATGTGATGAAACACATTGGGCAGAGCTATTGAGACATCATCATGCACGACCTGCTGAATCAGCTGAATTTTCCTCTGTGTGTACCCTTCTCTGTTTAACAGAGGCCGATCAGTAAATCAGCTTCTATCAAATCGTCATGCTGTGAAACCAGCATTTGATCATCATATGCAGCCAATGGCTGCAGCGCAGATCTGTGTATTCTGACAGGGGGAGTCCCCCCTGTCAGAATACAATAGCGCATTGGGGGAGATCTTACAAACCAGAGGTCATTATTTTTCAATTTAGTCCAGTAATAGTATCACTTTTACAACTTAATAACTACCTGAACAGGCCGCACACGGCAGTAAGGCTACTGAATGGGACAGCAGGGATTTCTGAATCTGGTGCAGACCATTTTAAAGGGCCATACCACCAGAAATGTATTGTTAGGGTGTTGAATTTTTTTGACAGTTTTTTTATAACCACAATACAGCGTCATAATAGGAGTTTAAATTATATTTTCACTTTTTTTTCAGCCTATATAAAAACTTGAGCAGAATATTTATTAAACTGATGTACCAAAAGCCATATATGTCCTTAAAAATGATGTAGACATTGCATAGGTGGGAAAAATTGTTATAGAAATATTGTCAAATGAACCATTGCATAATGAGCCACTATGCGCAGCAGATCATATCTACTGGCACCCCCCACCTCATCTCTGAATATATTTGCATAGGATTTAGTGGGTTTAACTAAGTGCACGGAGCAAATCTTCCTAAATACCTCCCTCTGACCAGGGCCTGTATTACCACTCTTCAGCAAAATAGCTTGTTAGGGATAACTTTTTGGTCTTTCTGCTGCACCTGCACATAACCTAGAACACATACATGCAGCTACTGGAAAGATACTTCTGGAAGCATGCATTATGCACAATTTTTCCTAGCATTGTTGCAATAAATCAAGCGTAAATGTTGAGGTTACTATTCTACATTAATTTGCAAGTAGCAAGCAAACTAGGCATTCCAAAAGGATCAACTGCATTGTCAAGAAAATGTATAGTTCGCTAGTACTAAACGGGGAAAGATATACTTAATCAAATACTAGAAATCCCCCAAATAATAAATTAGCATCAGAAATATGCCCTCTGCTTAAGAAGTAAAGTATAGCCACCTATGTCGTTTCTATCTTTTTTGTTTTAAGAATTGATCATCATTCATATAAACATATACACCAACATCGTATCACCATGCATGTTTATGTGAATAACAGTTTTTTTTTTTTGCACTAAATGTTCAAAGTCCCAAGCAATGTCAATAAAAACAGAAGCATATCTAGAGACCCTCTGGTCCCAGGGGGCTATTTGTATAGAAATGGAGAAAAGAAGGCGTGAATAACTCTATGTTTATGCATATTCTTTTCTTCATTTTCTTTTATCCTGTAGTCCCTGTGGTGTAGAATGTGAACCAAGGCTCTAAAACATTCCTTTATTAAGATGTACAACATATCTAAATGTCATACACAAAATAGCAAATTTAATGATATTTGGAAGGATCAGTTGTATTATTAATACATTGTTTTGTTATATTCTTTGAGAGTGTAATATATTTAGATTCCATTATCTGCTAAGGTATGCACTGTGTGCTATGTTTGAAATATATACATGTGTGGTTTTAAATGTATAGTTGTCTACGTGTGTAAGTCATCATGAATACATATTTTTCTAAAAATTTGGCCTAGTTTCCATTTGTTGGAGGTCACAGAACAGAGACTTCAGCCAAATGATTACTCTATTTATTTGCATGCACATGGATTGTCCTTACCTCTATTAAAATTTGGTGAATGCAAAAGGCATAGGAATTGACTCTTGCGTGCATCCACTTTTAGGATGCATTTGAAACGGTTCCTTTGGAGATACTATGCATTCTAAAACCTTTTTAAAAGGTTCTGAATCTCCCTATCCTATACATCAGCTTATGGCATGGATATCCCTTCTAGATAACAAACACACCAAAATAACACTTCTATTAGTACAAGAAATGGAAAGCAGCAACCATTATTTAGGCTGGGTTCACACTTGTGCAATCACAGACATCGCATGTGATTTGCACCGCATTGCTGTGCGATGCGAATTCAGCCATGCAAACTGTATGGCTAAAATCGCATCATATTCACACTATAATGGTGCAGGACCCTTTTTTTGGTCCGCACTGGAATCAGATTGCATTGGTGTTCACATCCATGTGATATGATTCCTTTACCATTTCACAGTTCACACTGCAATCTGCGAACCGATCTGGGGGTGTCATTCATTTTAGACTGACACCCGCAGTGGTTCTCAGATGTCAGTGTGAACCCCCGGCGATTCAGGTGCGATGTGGGAACCCGCACAGGAATCACTCTGGTTCCCACTTTGCACAAATGTGAACCTAGTCTTAATCGGGAGTCCGTAGATTTGTAAATGGAGGATAGCCATCATTCTTGATGAGTGAAAATGACATGTCCTTTGGCTCCAGTAACCCCACGGCACCAGAAGATTAAAGGGGTTGTAAACCCTTAAGGTTTTTCACCTTCAAGGTGAAAAACCTCCTGTGATGCAGCAGCCCCTAGAGTCCCCCTTTTACTTACCTGAACTCTGTCTTTCAAGCGACGGCGAGCACACCAGCTCCAGCCGGTGTTTTGGGTCCTGATTGGATAGATTGATAGCAGCACAGCCATTGGCTCCCACTGCTGTCAATCAAATCCAATGACACGGAAGCTGGGGGCAGGGCCGAGTCCTACTGTCTGTGTCAATGGAAGCAGCAGCAGGACACGGGAGCATGCCCACAGGAGTGACCTGAGGAAGAGTGGCTCTCCAACAGGGCACTCGAGAAGAGGAGGAGCCAGGAGCACCACTGAGGGCACCCAGAAGAGGAGGATTGGGGGCCACTCTGTGCAAAACCAACTGCACAGAGGAGGTAAGTATGACATGGTTGTTTTTTTTTGTTTTTTTAAACAAATCTTTACATATCCTTAACAGCGTTACTAAACCCACAAACGGTAAAATCAGTCTGGATATGCAGTATAGCATGCTTGTTATACTCACTGTGGAACTTAAGGCTTTAATCCTCTGCATTGTGTAAAATTGGCTGTTTTATCTTGTATGCACAGATCCTTCTATCCTGCACTGTCTATCTGCGGAAGGCCAGCTAACACAGGCAGAGTAGCCAACCTGCACATGCTCAGTTGTGACTTTTATGCTGGAAAGAACAGTTTCTTGTTCTCAGAGCTAGCCAGGTCACATGATATTGACATCACACATGTGGGCGTGTATACAGGCTGAAGTGGAAATCTCCTCCTTCCTGAACCCTCAGCACTGGAGAAACTGTGCAGTTTGTCATGTAACCGTGGTATACAGATCAGCAAAAAGGTATACAGTGGCAGTATTTTAATGTAAAAAGAAGATTTATAAGCTGTGGGCACTGTGGGGGGGGGGGGGGGGGCTTTTTTCATATTACTTTAAGGCAGCAGGGACACATTGGGGTTGATCCACTAAAGGCAAATAGACTATGTGCTTGGCAAGTGCAGTTGCACTTTTTTTTTCTTAGTAAATGTCAATGTGGTAAAGCTTCACTTTGTAAAGAATACCCAATCAGGTGCAAGGAAGAAAAATTAAAAAAAAGCATTTTTGCTTACTTGCACATAATTGGGTGATGAAAATCAGCAGAGCTTTACCACATTTTCTAAGCTCTGGGGAAAAGGAATGCAACTGCACTTGCAGGAAGCACAGTCTATTTGCCTTTAGTAAATCAACCTGATTGTATTGATAGTAAGTCATGTCTCTTGTGCTGATTTTTTAACTTTACTAGCTCAGTCTTCAAAGATTGTTATGGAAAAAATGGTGAAGAGAAGAAAAGATTGATCGCACACTTGAATCCAAAAGGAGCTGTAGAGATTTCTTTATTGTCATGAGCCAGACAAAATTGCAATGATGATCAGTTGACGCGTCTTTTGGATTCAAGTGTGTGATCAATCTTTTCTTCTCTTCTTGATATTGCCTACAGTGATGAGCCGGGATTAGCACCTTGGACCGGGTGTGGCCATTTTTTGCCTGAAGCAGTGTGTGCACCCTTGTTCTGTTTCATGGAAAAGATGTTATTACCAAAGTGCTTCAGTAGATTACATTTGGTTAAATGTGAACTTCAACAAAACGAATGTGCCCCCCCTCCCCCCAATAGTGATACTGAGTTGGAAATTCTGTATCATGTATCAGCATGTCTGGTCTATAAGAAGAAAGCCACTCACCAAAGTATGTAGCTTTAAAAGCTTAGTGCAGCCTTTAAATCTTAGTATGCAGGGTATAAGCCTAAAGTTCCTGACTCTGCATTTTACAGTTGGTATATACACCATGCCTTATAACATATCCATCATCTTAAAATATTGCTAATGTAAAGTATGATTTAGTTAATATATTCAAGTTACAAGCTAAGCATTACACCTTTTAACTAGATATTCAAAATCCAAAATTAGATTTAATTGTGCCATATATTAGCATATAGTAATAAGGCAAGCAAGTTTAGGTAAGAAAAGTCTTTCGTCTTTCCAACCCCAAAACACCCTTTGCAAGGTAATAAAAGTTTAATGCTGGTGTCATCATTTTTTTATTTCCCCTGGCCACAATCAGCCAATCAGTGAAGCAGAACTCAATTAAAGGCTGCAGTTATGACAACATATTTCAATACTGATAGGAATAAGCCACCAGCAGAGTAATCCCTACTAAATAATGCAGTGACATTGCTAACACAATCAAATATTAAAGCAAAATCTTTATGCTGACTTTTTTTTGCTAGTACCATTGTCAACAATGTTAACTATGAATATCTACAAGAATAAACTATCACTAATACATGACAGCTAAGGACAATTAACTCAGAAGTGTAACTACATAGTAAAATTATTACATGGATCCTGCCTCTACATCTGTAAAAGCTGCTGCCTCTTGCAACCTCTTTTAAAGCCAATGTAATTTTAGAAAGTTGCGCCATTCCAAAATTACTATCTGCCAAAACTGGAGTAGGCACAGGTATGTTTTTTTGTTTTTTTACAGCAAGGTTCTCTTGGGCCTAAGGCAGCGGGGTTAGCAAGGATGAAAAATTTCACTTAAACTTGAAAGCCTGCAATCTGTCAGTCTAGCCAAGTAGCCACTCTCCCAAGAGTCCGACCCCACCCCACACTTCAGTTCTGGCTGCAATGGAGGAGGTAGCAGTAGGGAAGCACTGGCAAAGTTATTATAAGTGGGTTGAGGGGTGGGTAGGGTCACTTTGCCAAGAATTTGCAAGCATGTTTCTACTCCTAGAGCACCTCTTTTTAATTTATTTTATTTAGTGGTTGATTTGAGTTCAGCAGTCACTTTTAGCTGTGCTCTTGTCCATAGCAATTTTTTTGTTTTGCATTTGTTTCAAAGCGTAGTATTTTTAGGTTCTCATTTTTTCACTGATGTAGTTTATATTATATAGTTACATAGTAGGTGAGGTTGAAAAAAGACACAAGTCCATCAAGTCCAACCTATGTGTGTGATTATGTGTCAGTATTACATTACATATCCCTGTATATTGCGGTCATTCAGGTGATTATCTAATAGTTTCTTGAAGCTAACAATGCTCCCCGCTGAGACCACCGCCTGTGGAAGGGAATTCCACATCCTTGCCACTCTTACAGTAAAGAACCCTCTACGTAGTTTAAGGTTAAACCTCTTTTCTTCTAATTGTAATGAGTTGCCACGAGTCTTATTAAACTCTCTTCTGCGAAAAAGTTTTATCCCTATTGTGGGGTCACCAGTACAGTATTTGTACAAAATAAATAAAAAACAAAATATAAAATAGTGACAGATGGGACTTGAAGTTTCTTTATTCACAGATTGCTGTGAATGGATGAGGTGGCTATAATAGGGGACGGGGGGAGGAGGGTGCAGAGAGGTGCTGGAGCATGTTACATGTTACACCCTAACACCCTATATGAGTGTAACATGTACCATGCTCCAAAAAGTAAACTTATCCTTTAAATGGTTTGCCATACTAATGTGGCCATCACATTTAAAAATTGGTAAGCTGCTATATAGTACAGTTTTTTGGTTTTTGGGTTTAATATCGCTTTAACCACTTCAGCCCTGGAGGATTTTACCCCCTTCCTGATCAGAGCACTTTTTGTGATTCGGCATTGCGTAGCTTTAACTGACAATTGTGCGGACGTGCGACGTTGCACCCAAACAAAATTGATGGCCTTTTTTTTCCCCACAAATAGAGCTTTCTTTTGGTGGTATTTGATTGCCTCTGTGGTTTTTATTTTTTGTGCTATAAACAAAAAAAAAGAGCGTCAATTTTGAAAAAACGCAATATTTTTTACTTTTTGCTATAATAAATATCGCCCAAAAATATATAAAAAAATGATTTTTTCCCTCAGTTTAGGCTGATATGTATTCTACATATTTTTGGTTAAAAAAAATTTCAATAAGAGAATATTGATTGGTTTGCGCAAAATTTATAGCGTCTACAAAATAGGGGATAGTTTTATGGCATTTTTATTTTTAATTTTTAGCAAGGTAGTAAGCTAGTACTTGGTTACATATACAACCAAACAAAACAGTGTGTACGTCAGCAACAGGGTTGAACGTATTAAGAGATTCTCTCTACCAAGTCAATGGCATTACGTTCCCACTGAACTCAACCCAGTTGACTGTGGGACCAGAACCATGTCATCTGCTGTTCTTCAGGACAGCTTATGGCTGTCACCTCCAAGGTTTTTGTGTGAGGACTCCTACTCCCCCCTTATTGACACCACCTATGAGCTAGTAAGTCCTGAAGATAAGGAAATAAGAACTGTGAATATCTTACTCCACACGTCTGTAAATACAAAACAGAAGCTGCGGTCACACTGTTCTGAGTCATCTGCTGTAAGAGCTATGGCTCACTGCTTTGAGAAGAACTCTGCGGCAGAGTGTCATGGTAGGCACAGCTGTTCTGGACACTTTACAGCAGCAGATATTTCACATGCAGGAGAGGTAATTATCCATTGTGTGCAACAAGAGGTGTATCAGGAGGAATTCGGGGGAATCAGAAATGGAACCGAATTGTCTAAAAACAGTTCTCTCTTCAATCTAAACCCTGTAGTTGACACCAATCAGCTGCTGAGAGTTGGTGGTCGTATAACGAAATCTGACTTATGCAACAAAGAACAGAATCCTATAATCACACCAGGTCAACATCATCTTACTACTCTTCTGGTTTGTCATCACCATGAACTGGTACATCATCAAAGCCGTCAGTTTACAGAAGGTGACATCAGGTCAGCTGGCTTGTGGATCATTGGTATGAAAAGGTGTGTCTCCTCCTTGCTCTTCAGGTGCATCAAGTGCCACAAGTTAAGCGGAAAACATCAACAGCAACAAATGGCAAGTTTTCCAGTTGATCGCCTAAGTACAGATCCACCCTTCACCTATGTTGGAGTAGATGTTTTTGGCCCATGGTCATCACTCGGAGAACTCGTGGTGGAGCTGCCAATAGTAAAAGTTGGGCTGTATTGTTTACTTGTCTCAGCATCCGAGCAATACACATAGAAGTGATTGAGTCTATGGATTATTCTTCCTTCATCTGTGCACTATGAGGATTCTTTTCTGTCAGAGGACCAGTTAGGCAGCGGAGATCTGACTGTGGTACCAACTTTGTTGGAGCATGTAACGAGCTACAATTGGACAATTTCCTGGCCAACAATGAATGTACTTGGTTGTTTAATCCTTCACATTTTTCACACATGGGAGGATCTTGGCAACAAATGATTGGAGTAGCACGAAGAATTTTTGACTCCATGTTGCAGATTCACAAGTCTTTACCACTCACCCATGATACTTTGTCTACCTTTCTCGCTGAAGTGTCTGCCATAGTGAATGCAAGAACTTTAGTGCCGGTATCCTCAGATCCTGATGCTCCAGTGATCCTTACTCCAGCTTCGCTACTAATTACTCAAACGATTGGGACTGCTGTAATATCTTCAAGTGAGATCAAACCCAAGGATATCTTCAGGTGTCAATGGAAGCAGGTACAGCATCTAGTCAATGTGTTTTGGCATCGCTGGAGGAAGGAGTATCTTCATCACCTTCAAGGTCATAACAAATGGCAAACATCTAAGCCTAATCTTAAGGTTGGAGATCTCATCCTTCTAAAAGACAAGGAAGTTTGTTGCAATGAGTGGCTTATGGGTCTTATTACTAAAGTTATGCCCAGTGACGATAACAAGGTCCGGAAGGTAGAAGTCAAGGTAACCAAGGGAGGATCAACACGAACCTTTACTCGACCAATTACAGCGTTAGTACTCCTTTTGCCAGGTGAGTGACTTATGCACGGACTAGTCATGCTGTTGGCATGGCGGGGAGTACTTTGCTGTTATCTACTGGTTCTACTCGGAACTATGGAATTCTTTAAAGACGTCATACGTCAGACTACATGTTTTTCAATCCTGTTGGACTTATGTTTATGCTGGCTTGTTGCATGTTTTTCATTACAGGTTCCAGGACATTTAACAGTATGGGAATTATTAAATATATATATATTAGTCTTTGGTTATGAAATCTAAAGATTTAAGATGGGGAGTGTTGTGTTACACTATGTGATTTATTATTGCTCTGTGTCTTTAAACTCTGTTCCCTTCTGTCTAACTGAACTCTCTCTCCCACCGTAGTTCTGTATATAGCCGTCCCCTTCCTCTCTCTGGTTCATTGCTCAGTATACCATCATTGCTGTAACATCTTTCCATATGGCTTACAACACCAACGTTTTTCTACCTATGAATATCCATCATTAAACCGAACATTCAAAATGATTCATCGTCTGTCTCTCCAGCTGGAGGTAAAGTTTATGGCCTTGTAGTTGAGTCAGAACAGTACAGGTCTAAATGCAGCATTTTATTTGCATCTAAGTGCATAAAGTCTAAGCCAAGCTAGCCAACAAGGATCTATTTATCAATGTGTGCATCTTTCACACAAGATTCACACAATATTTACCCAATGTCCACACATTTTCTAATTGGGATCTGTTGGGAAAATGTGTGAATCCTGGGTGAAAGTTGTGTGAATCCTGGGTGAAAAAAGTATACCCCTAAGCATACTATCTTTAGGGATGAGCCCACGGAACATCGGGTGTTCATGTGGCGTCACGTAACATCAGAGGTGGACAGGGTTCCCCATTTACGTCACCAGGTGGCCCTTGTCCCAAATTGTCTATTGTAATTTTTACCATTTTGACACTTTTTTTGGTGAATGTGTAGGGGTATAATGTACCCGATACCCATACACATGGGGGGGGGCTGGGATCTGGGGGTCCCCTTGTTAAAGCGGGCTTCCAGATTCCGATAAGCCCCCACCCGCAGATCCCCACAACCACCGGGCAAGGGTTGTGGGGATGAGGCCCTTGTCCCCATCAACGTGGGGACAAGGTGTTTTGGGGGACCCCAAAGCATCCTCCCCATGTTGAGGACATGTGGCCCGGTATGGTTCAGAAGGGAGGGCACTCTCTTGTCCACCCCCTTTTCCTGCGGCCTGCCAGGTTGCGTGCTCAGATAAGGGTCTGGTATGGTGTTTGGAGGGAACCCTATGCCATTTCTTTTTTAATTTTGACTCGGGGTTCCCCTTAAAATTAATACCAGACCTGAAGGGCCTGGTATGGATTTTTGGGGGACCCCTACACCATTTTTTTAAATTTTGGCACAGGGTTCCCCTTAATATCCATACCAGACCTGAAGGGCCTGGTATGGATTTTGGGGGACCCCCACGCAATTTTGTTTTTTAAATTGTGGTGGGGGTTCCCCTTAATATCCATACCAGAACCAAAGGGACTGGTAAGGGACTGAGGGGGAACCCATGCCGTTTTTCTTCAATGATTTTTATCTATAGTGCCGGGACCCGACAATACATTACAGCTGTGAGCAGCTTTAAATTAAATTTTTTGCTTTAGAAATGTCATTTTGCTGTTGTACTGTTCTAAACATGGGAACGATGTACTACTTTACGGGCATACTAAGGACACCCCCCAGGCACAATATTTAAAGGAATATTTTATTTGTATTGTTTCACTTTAAACATTATTTAAATCACTGCTCTTGAAAAAACTGCAGTTTTTAAAACTTTTTTTGCATTGATATATGTCCCCTGGGGCAGGACTCAGGTCCCCAAACACTTTTTATGGCAATAACTTTAGACCTTTAAAATGAGCATGTTTGATTTTTCATGTTCATGTCCCATAGACTTTAATGGTATTCGCACAAATGTTATGCCTGTTCGCAAGTTCTGGTGTGAACCAAACCGGGGAGGGGGGGGTGTTTGGCTCATCCCTAACTATCTTATTAAGAAGAAACAGATTATTATGGACTGACTATACTGCCAGTCATTCCTTTGCATACTAGATTGTCATGCAACTGTTTCAGGAATTGAAACACTTCAATAAATGTGTTGGTCATTTGGTACAGTATATTAAAAGCTGGGAACAAAATGCTCAGGAAAACCAAAGTTGACAGGTACAACATATTAGCGTGTCAAATGAAACACATGTCTTAATACACCGAGCAGAATTTCAATTTGTTTATGGCACATGTCCAGCAGCAATGATTTTCTCAATGAAAGCTGTATCCATATCTTGTTGCTGGGTAACTAAAGACTTACTTTAGAAGATCCGGAACTAGAATAGACATGTAATATCAATATTCTTATTAAAAGGAAATTATCCTGTTAAGTTAGAGTAAATATTGCATGCCCTGTTTATTTAGAATTATATTTCTTCTTCAGTAGATTTCTGCTTTTCAATTTTTTCTAAGCGAGTCATTCTAAATATGAAGTGTTTATTCCCTAATAAATTGAAAATGAGAGCGAAGGCTAAAAGTCAGGGAAAATAAATATTGTCAAAATATAAGTGTCATATGTATGTAAACCTAAGGCTGGATTCACATTTATGCTGCTGTGTTTTCAGTACGGGAGTCAGATGCGTTTCTGTTCACCGGTTCAGGTGCAATTCAGGTGCAAATTTTTACCTAAAATCGCACCTGAACCGGATCCGAAACTGCACAATATTATTTTTAAAACCGCACAGTGGCCACCTCACACATGTGTAAACCAGCTGCATTGAGAAGACATGTTATGCGGATCGGATGCTGTTCAAAACGCACCTGATTTGCATATATGTGAACCGAACCTAAAGTGTATCTATGCCAAAAACATTTTTTTTGTCGTTTATGATAGAATGGGGAAAGGTTAAAATCCCCAATAGCTGGGGCTTTGATACAGAGATTTCCCTTTAACCACTTCAGCCCCGAAAGCATTTACCCAATTAATGACCAGGTTTTTTGGCGATACGGCACTGCGTCGCTTTAACTGACAATTGCGCAGTCGTGCGACTTGTACCCAAACAAAATTGATGCCCTTTTTTTCCCGCAAATATAGCTTTCTTTTGGTGGTATTTGATCACCTCTGCGGTTTTAATTTTTTGCGCTATAATTAAAAAAAAAAACAATATTTTTAGCTTATTTCTATAATAAATATACCCCCCCCCCCCAAAAAAAAACCAAAGAAATCTAATTTCTTCATCAGTTTAGGCCAATATGTATTCTTCTACATATTTTTGGTAAAAAAATTGCAAAAGGCGTATATTGATTGGTTTGCGCAAAAGTTATAGTGTCTACAAAATAGGGGATAGATTTATGGCATTTTTATTATTACATTTTTTTTTTTACTAGCAATATCAGGACTGCGACATTGCGACAGACAGATTGGACACTTTTGTGGGACCAGTGACATACAGCGATCAGTGCTATAAAAATGCACTGATTATTGTATAAAATACACTTGCCGGGAAGGGGTTAACACTGGGGGCGATCAAGAGGTTAAGTGTGTCCTAGGGAGGTGTTTCTGGCTGTGTGGGGGGGGGGGGGCTGACTGGGAGTACAGAGAGATCGTTGTTCCTGATTACTAGGAACAGATGATCACACTATACTCCCCATAAAGAATGGGAATCTGCTTTGCTTACACTGGCAGATCTCTGTTCTGCCTCTCTGTGGATCGATCATGGGTGGCTGGCAGACATCGCAGCTGCTGGCCATGCGCATCGGCTCCGGCGCTGTGCACATGCTCACTGTATCAACTACATGAAGCGCCGTACTGGTACAGCGATTCGTGTGATGGAGTCGACTGGCCGTTATACTGTTATACAGTTATACGGCGGCTGGTGAGCAAGTGGTTACATTTTCTTCTGGGGACAATTTTTTTGCCAGACAGTAAATGAAAGAAATCTGCAATAGGGAAGCAGACAATAAAAAGTTATGTATATATACAGTCCAACGAGGGTGACAAACAAATGTCATAGGACATACCCTGTTTCCCCGAAAATAAGACCTAGCGTGATTGTCGGTGATGGCTGCAATATAAGTCCTACCCCCCAAATAAGCCCTAGTTAAAGTCCTTGTAGGTCTTCTTTTCAGGGTAGGGCTTATTTTTAGGGAAACAGGGTAGGGCTTATTTGGGGGGTAGGGCTTATATTGCAGCCATCACCGACAATCACGCTAGGTCTTATTTTCAGGGAAAACAGGGTAGCTTGAAAAAAAACAAGGTGTTTTAGGGGGTCAAACAGTTTCTCCCCCTTAATTAGGGTTCAAAAAATTTGACTGTAGTTAAATGTACTCAGATAAACAGATACTAGATAGATATGTATTTTTATGTGTAAAACTGTTTCACAGGGCAGGTTATGGCAGTGTTAACAAATGCACCAAAGAAGGAGTGGTAAGGTGCAGTGTGAATTCAATTAACTAATTGGAAATGTCTATCCAGTGCCTTGTTATAATATTTGTTTGACCAAAATCCCATCACAACAGAGAATGAAACACCTAAAGAAATTGTCCAACCACCTCCAATGCTAGCTTTCAGGCAACCACCCAACCTCAGACATAAACAAATCAGCAGGAAATTTCAATCTGATTATGAAGTCACAAATAAAGGAACCAAGCCCTGCACCAAAAAATGCTGCAAACTATGAAGCCAAATCAACCCATTAAAAAGTGTCATGTAAACAAAAGGGACCTTCAATATTACACGATCATACAGCTGTGCCTCCAGTAATGTTTTGCACCTCATCCACTGCAAAAAAATGCCACCAAGGATCTTAAGGTTTAAAACCAGACAGAAATTACAAACATCAAAGAACATAAGAAGGATGACTTCTGCACACCTGTGGGCCATCATAACCAAACCACACTATGGAAGCCATGACTCCTTTAGTTCATAAAGGGAACTTCAAAACTACTCAGGAAAGGAGCATTTTTTAAATAAGAATGATAATTTGATTTGACGCAAAAGATAATTGACTAAATGTAGACTTCAGTCTTCTTAATCATTATCCCAAAGTTTTATGACCACTCTCACCTTTATGACTCTTTCCCCTTCCAGTCCATAGCCCTCTTCCAGTCTTATAATGCCCCATACACACGGTCAGACATTGATCGGACATTCCGACAACAAAATCCTAGGATTTTTTTTCCTGACGGATGTTGGCTCAAACTTGTCTTGCATACACACGGTCACACAAAGTTGTCGGAAAATTCGATCTTTCTGAACGCGGTGACGTAAAACACGTACGTCGGGACTATAAACGGGGCAGTAGCCAATAGCTTTCATCTCTTTATTTATTCTGAGCATGCGTGGCACTTTGTGTGTCGGATTTGTGTACACACAATCGGAATTTCCGACAACAGATTTTGTTGTCAAAAAATTTTATAGCCTGCTCTTAAACTTTGTGTGTCGGAAAATCTGATGGAAAAAGTCCGATGGAGCCCACACACGGTCGGAATTTCCGACAACACGATCCGATCGCACATTTTCCGTCGGAAAATCCGACCGTGTGTATGGGGCATATGAGTAACTATTCACTTTTAATTACCATTGCTGTGTATGCTTGTTTGTGTGTGTGTTTTTTTTCCCTCAGAGATTGTCCTAACATTCTGCTAAAATGTTATGTATTAGCAATTAGTACTGCTTGGACCTTCAAGAAGGGGGTGCACCCTTAAAAGCTTGTCATGAAAATTTAGATGTTAGTGGAAATAAAAAAAAGTACCATGGATAGTACTAAATAGTTTTTGTTGCAAGTGCACTAATACTGCTACAGTCACCTCAAACAAGTGATGGTACGATGAATTTCAATAAATCAACAGAAGAATAATTTGATAGGACCACTTTTGCAGACACCAAAAGTCTTCACTGGCTCCCAGGCTTGTTGTTATTACTTTCACTGTGGCCACTGGTGCAATGCAGAATTCAAAAACAAAAAGGCAGCAGATAAAAAACAATGACATAAAAACTGTACTACTTGTATTTCACAACACAATTTAACTTTACAAATACAGTAGTGTTCTTATTTTATTTTAGAAAAAGACCAGACACAGATGATTTAAGTGATTCTATTTTCAGGAGAAAAAAGGAAAAACATGTAAAACAAGGTAAATCAAAGGGATCCAGTAAACATGCAAATACAGCATCTGTAATTGCTGGCTTTTTAAAAAGTCTTTCATCTCTTCTCCTTACTACCTTGTGAGCATCAACCTAAGACAGGTAGGTAGGGTGGGCGTCTGGACTTCACTTGCTGCATGCTTGTTCCAGTGCACTAGGTGGTGAAACCAGGATCAGTATGACTGCCCAAGAACATGTCCCTTTAAATGTTAGCAGTGGCAACTCCTATACTGTATGTCTGCACTCCCAGGTTCCCTTTAAGCTGGGAACAATTGGCTTTTTGCTTTGTGCATTTGAGCATTTGAGTTAGGATGTGCAGGCGTCATTAATCTTTGGTTCTTTTTCTGATCAATTGTGAAAGTTTTACAACATAATGAAATTTAATGAGGTCTTGTAAGGATCTATTTATCAGCATTTAAATGCCCTGAAAAAGCATCTCAAGAGGATAAATGCCTTGTACATGTTCTGATGCTTTATTCTGGCCAGAAACATTTGAATTCAGTGTCTTAGCCTGTGACCAAAAGTAGTTAAAAGTGCTAGATTAAATTGTAGTAAATTGTAGTAAGTAATGTGCAGATCATGTAAGTATGGTTAGTACCATTAGCTAATGTTTACCAGCACGATGGACATAAAACTCATATAGAATGGCACCTTAATCCACAATAAAGAAAGAAATTGCTCATGGACTTAGGGTGTGAAAATCGAATACAGGGTATAAAATATAACAACGTTTATTTGTCACATAATATAAAAGTGTTTCCCCCAACCCACAATACAGCATCTGCCAGCATGCCTGCAGTATAACACACTGCAATGTGCATACTGTATGCTGTGCTGCATTGCAAGGTAGAAAGGTGTAGGGTGCTCTGGATAACAGGACTGATCAGAGGCAATGTCTGCAATATGGGATAGGTACAATTCAGGGGATAGGTATAATTCAGGCTGGACCACCATCCCTTTAAACTTACCATGATGAGCCTTGTTTCATTTTATGACTAGTAAGTGTTTTTAACTCTTTTGGGCTATTAAAGTCTTGTATTGCTGCACATAGAGGCACCTTTTTTTGTTTTATCCTCTTGTGCTGCATTGCAGAAGATGGTGTAGGTACAGCTTTTTAGCATTAAAGTGCCCTGCTAGCCAATTAAAAAAGGTCTGCCTTCACCCAGTAGACCTTATCGAGCATACGGCCTCTGCATTAAGGCTGGGTTCACACTGGTGCCAGGTGTGGCTTGCAGCAGGGGGGTCCAGGGCATCCCTGCTCTCCGTACCCTGCAAGATAAAGGCATAATGTACTAGTATGCATCACATACTAGCACATTAGATGAAGCTTACCTTAGAGAGAAGCACTTCTATTGGCAAGTTGTCACCACTGACAAGGCTTCCATCTTCACCCATCACCATCTCCAACTGTGTGACTGGCTGGAGCCACGATGGGAGCCGCCGTTTACGGCACAGGACTCTGAAGGTAAGGCACCGGTGACCGTTCCTTCAGAGCGCATGCGCCAGTGACGTAACCAGCAGCAATGGTGCACCTTTAAGAGACATTTACCATACCTATAGGTAAGCCTTATTATAGACTTACCTATGGATACAAATTATGCATGGGAGTTTACTCTCACTTTAACTACTTAAGGACAGGGCCTATTTTTCAAACTTGTTATTTACAAGTTAAAATCATTTTTTTGCTAGGAAATTACTTAGAACCCACAATCATTATATATATTTTTTTCTTACACCCTAGAGAATAAAATGACAGTCCTTGCAATACTTTCTGTCATGCCATTTTTTTTGGAAAAATTTCATTTTTTTTAATTGAAAAATAAGACAACAGTAAAGTTAGCCCAATTTTTTCTTATATTGTGAAACATGATGTTACGCCGAGTAAATTGATACCAAAAATGTCACGCTTCAAAATTGTGCCCGCTCATGGAATGGCGACAATCTTTTACCCTTAAAAATCTTCATACTGTAGGCGATGTTTAAAAAATTCTACAGGTTGCATGTTTTGAGTTACAGAGGAGGTCTAGGGCTAGAATTATTGTTCTTGTTCTAATAATCACTGTGATACCTTACATGTGTGGTTTGAAAACTGTTTTCATATGCAGGCGGTACTCACGTATGCGTTTGCTTCTGCATGTGAGCTCATCCGTACGGGGCATGTTAAAAAAATGTTTATTCTTATTTATTTTTATTTTTTATTTTTACACGGTTCTTTAAAAAAAAATGGTGTCACTTTTATTCCTATTTCAAGGAATGTAAACATCCCTTGTAATAGAAAAAAAGCATGACAGGGCCTCTTAAATATGAGATCTGGTGTCAAAAAAACCTCAGATCTCATATTTACACAATAAAAAAAAATGTTGTTTAAAAAAGATAAAAAATAAAAAATTGTCCCTTTAAGAGCTATGCGCGGAAGTGACGTTTTGACATAAATGTTTGCCTTTGTGTTTCATACTGTTTTAAAGTGAACTAAAATATATTTTTTTAAAAAAGCTGACAGGTAGCTTATCATGATGAAAAGAGGCTCTGTGTTTTCTTCTACCATAAATGTTTCTTCCTGGCCTGTCAGTCACTGACAGGCACTGATCAGCGTACAATCTTGGCATGATTTTATGCCAGGACAAAGTAACTCCCATGTGCATGCACAAGAGTTACACAATCCCTTCTCAGTCAAAGAATGAAGAATTTGGGAGAAGACCTGAAGAAGATGGAAGCTCTAGAGGCAAGGGAGAGAGCAGGCATTGCATTGCTGGATGGGGGAGCTTTGCATGGTAAGTGTACCCTAATGTCTAAACATGCACAAGATGGCAAAAGCTCTGGGGACCAAACATTTTTATATGGTTTATTTCTGCTTTAATAAGCCAGTTTATGGCCTGCTATATCATTAGAAATCATATATCATTAGAAATCATATCGAAATATCATCATATAGAAATATGTATCTACAAATAGTATATACCAGTCTTTCTCAACCAGTGTGCTGAATGTGTGCTAATATACTTATAGATTAATATACTTTGCACTCACCCTCATTACACATTGTGGTGATTTAATGAAGGCCCCATTACCCTGCCTTCAGTGTAGCAGCAGAAACAAGAGCCAGCAGAGGTTACAGTACTTTCCACACACTCTCATTTATACTGATTTAATGAAGGCCCTTTACCTTACCCTTCCTTCAGAGTGGCAGCAGCCAGGAGCTGGTAAAGGGCAAAGGCAAAGTGGGAGCCAAGCACGTGATTGGTTGCTAGGGCATGGGTCTGTCCTAGTAACTAGAGGATGGTAGCGGCAATCTCTCAAACTGAGATACATTTAGTGTTGTCTTTATATTTAACTCATTTAACTATATTTAACTATTTAACTCATGGTAAAGTTGTCTGGATAGAGTTAGAGGTTCGGTGAATTATTTTGTTGCCTGGCATTAACTGGATGTGCTCAGCGGTGACTGGAAATGACTGACAATATTTAAAAATAAACAGATGTGCTGGGGAAGCATAGCCATGCTGAGTTTTAAATATTGTTTAGCTGCTGTAGAATCAGATTTAAAGAAAAAGTTCATTATGTTACCAATTCCAGCACAAAGCTGAAGAGACTTTTTATTCCAAACATCAGAAAAACCAGCATGTGTCTGCTTCATATAACTTCCAAACTTCAACTCCAGGCAAACAGTTAAATACATTGGCAAAAAAGACATAGCTGCAATTCAATTCTGAGATTTACACAACTCTGCCACATTACATAGCCCTGCCTAGTAGGGCAGATTACCTAATTTTTCTCTGCTGCAGCTCAGTAAAATCCCACAGGTCGTTACCCACCCCAGTGCTGTGACGGGGCACTGAAAGGAGAATCAGCGGACCAATGGGGTCAATTCACTGTTACTCTTCTCTCTCCTCCTATCAGCATACTACTTGCATTGCAGAACAACTGAGCTCCCTGTGCTGCTTTTCCCTCTTCTAGTCAAATTCAGATACTTACATTTGCTTGCATTTAAAAAATACATTAAACAAGCATTATTGTATACAAAGCTGTGTATTTTATATCTACCTGGAGTTCTGCTTTAACATTAGGGACTGTTGCTGGAAATCAGGGACAGATGGCATATGTATGGGCTTAGTTATATTGAATATGGGAGTGGCAGAAGCTTAGCAAGCTTTGACCAGTGTTGGGTAGGAATTCAATTTATATAAATCTACCATTTAAAAGTGCCAACATGTGTGCATATGTTTTAAATGAAATATACATATGTCATTAATCAATCCAAGCCACATACACTGGTATAAATAATTAATTATAAATATTGAGTTATTATTATTTTTATGCTCTCACATTTTCTCCTTTAAAGGCTGACTTGTCTTAAGAAATTTGTTCTCAAACACATCCGAAAGAAACATAAAACTTTGCTGGTTTTCCCACTTTATTAGACTCTGGACTAATCTTCTCCCTAGGTGCCTCTTTCTTTTTATATTTTTACTTTCTGTAGGCCTTCGCTAACTTCAAGGTGGACTTAGCTGATTCCCAGGATTTCTTCAGGCTCTAATTACATCCTATGTAAGCCCTCAATGTCAGGTTCTAGCGTATTTTACTTTATAAAAATTCTCTTGTCTACTTTTCCTCATTAATTTTGCTCTTAACCTGTCTCCTCCCAACTTGTTACTTTACCTAAAATACTTAAATTGTATCTTTACTTTACTGTTATGTTGCATTTGGTCAGTGTGACTGTTGTGGCTTATAGATGCTGTAAAAACAGACCTGGCAACTTTGGCTCTCCTAGCTAATCATGGGCATGGTGAAATATTTTTCTCTTATGCCATGTACACACGGGCGGACTTTTCGACTGGACTGGTCCGACGGACTCCATCAGACCCGCAGCGGACTTTTTTGGTCAAAAATCTGACAGACTTTAGATTTGGAACATGTTTCAAATTTATCCGACGGACTCGAGTCCGGTCGAAAAATCAGCTTGTCTGTATGCTAGTCCGACGGGCAAAAATCCACGCTAGGACAGCTATTGGCTACCGGCTATCAACCTCCTTATTTTAGTCCGGTCGTACGTCATCAGGTAGAAATCTGTCGGACTTTGGTGTGATCGTGTGTAGGCAAGTCTGTTCGTTCAAAAGTCCGTCGAAAGTCCGTCAAAGGTCCTTCGAAAGTCCGTCGGAAAGTTAGTCGGACCAGTCCGGTCAAAAAGTCCGCCCGTGTTTACACGGCATTACACCTTGTACAGGACATCCACCTTTTTGTGTTTGCCGTGCTTATTATTTTATTACCTGTTTCTGGAGATAGGTAAAGATTTCACCCTGTATGTACCATTTCTCTGATTTTCGGAACTTTTGGTGTTTTACAACAAACAACTCATGCCATTTTCAGCTAATGCTGACCTTTGTTGGACTATCCCATGCTACCTTGCATGCCCGCATTAACCTGACCTGTGCCTGTAAAACCTCTTCCACAGCCAAATGGAGCAGATTACTTAACACAACTCCTATATAAAAGCATAGCAGAGGAACTGTTTCCTTTTTTTCTGAAGACACTTATTTTTGGTGTTGTGATATGACCTGTCTGAATCACAATGTGATAGGGGTTGCCCTAGAGATTTTGGTAGTTGCAAGTCTTTACTGTTGATTGTTGTTTTTCTCATCACACTGTGTCAAATACCTAGGGTTGCCATGGCATCCACATAAGTAGGAGTTATTCATTATGGGTATAAGGGGCTTTTATTAACTGAAGGTCAGAATTTAGGGAACAAACCTAGAAGTTATAGGGACAGTGTTAGGAGATTGTTTGACACGCCTTAGCAGTTGAAATTAAATTGAATTGCATTGTGATAACATATATACTAAGTTATTGTAGTTGAATGCAATATTTATTTGAGTGGTATGATGATTGTCACAACCAGTGACTATACAATATTTGCCAATTCTCGGCTTATATACTGAGTGACCATATTTAATATAATTATTGCATACTTTTCCTATTACTCAATTTTTACATGTAAATTATTTTAGATATATTTTTTCCCTAGAACTCAACCCTTTATTTGTTTGGCAATAGATTTCTTGTTCTTAGCATTATGTAACTCTCTAGAATT
This sequence comes from Lithobates clamitans, assembly GCA_037952925.1. Classification (NCBI taxonomy): domain Eukaryota; kingdom Metazoa; phylum Chordata; class Amphibia; order Anura; family Ranidae; genus Lithobates; species Lithobates clamitans. Next base: position 2,383,058 of record JBBGZY010000755.1, read on the forward strand.
TATGCTCTTTAGGTGTCCGCCAATATCAGTTTTGAGTCAGCATAACACGCTTCAATCTTCTGTCAAATGTGAATGGCATTACTGGCATATACTTCTCTTCAGTTATACTCCTAAATGCTAAATCTTTTCATACAACTGGACATCAGAGCTACGGTGGTCATGAGCAAAGAGATTTTAAATTCTGAAAAGCTTTTTTTTATAGCTAGTAGAAGTTAGCGCAAGTTTCCTTGTCCCAGAAGGCTCCTGTGTCGTCCTCTTGTCCCCAAAGCTTTGGCCTCCCATAGCGTCACCACATACAATGCAGGGCAATCAACACTGCATTGAAAGTGGAGGGGGTAAACATACAACTCCAGCCAAGAGCATCTTAGAGAGGAGAAAAAGCTTTACCAGTCGCACAAACAGAGGGAGCCTGCTGGAGACTGCAATTGGGGAGGCATTTCTCCTTATTCCTGCACCCCTAGACAGAACAAACATTTTAACCATTGCAGTCGGGGGGGTGGTATTATTTTTTTTTCCAGCCTGCAGTTCAGTTTGGATTCCTTTTTACCTAACATGTGCTGCAGTAAGTTGCAACGCATTGCTGTGGTGCATTAAAATTCTGCCTGTCTCATTTGTTTACAGTGCAATTTGTTAAGCTGGGTATACACAAACAGCACTGATCGAATTCTGGTTTTCCAGCATAAGCATTTGAGCTGTTCTTGTTGAACCAATAGATTTTAGGTATGTGTGTATCCAACTTTAGTATGAACTATGAGAATACAACTACAAGACTTTTTGCTTTGTCCATGCATTAGGTCTGAGTTGACCGATATGGCCCCCATGCATGTGGGGTCTACAAGCCCTACCTTCCACTAGCCACAGCCTGGATGAAAAGGAACCCCTTTTTTCATCCAAAATGCATGTCCAACATTTTCTACATATTAAATGATTTCTTTGTAGATTAAGAAGCACAACCCATTTTTTTTTGCATTAAAAAGGTATTTATTAATGAAAATAAAGTGTACAAACTGAATTATGATGACGTTACAATTAAAATCACAATTAAATCATACAAAAATAGGTAACAAATATAGATTGAATTTTAAAGTGTCGATGAAACATAGCCAGTTAATCTAGAGTATCGCAAAAATGATGACACTAAGAGTATTCTTATAATTTGGTGACTAAATTTGTCTTAAATTCAGTCTAAGGGCTATACTTGAGGGAGAAAAAGCTGAGAAAGGAATTTAGGTAGAAAAAACAAGGTAGGAAAATCAGATGTGGAAGGGGAGTGAGAAGTCCTAAGAGTCACTTATAAGGTGAAGTTAATGTAAACACTAAGGTGTTATAAGGTATTATATATATAACATGTGTAAACAGTGGATCAATTCGTCCTTTGCGGGACAAAAACGGTATTGAAAGAACACTAAGTGATACAAATTAGCATTTGAAAGTGACTACAATAAATAGGTAGTATAAATCCGTGATATAAACATAAGTAATGGGTGTAAAAAAAAACGTACATATGTGGCAAATCAAATAATGTAGTCCATTAAAAATTGGCAATTAAATCAGTAGTGACTAGTGGAATTGAAAACCACCACCAAAAGTCTGTAAGAATTGAGTGCTAAAAAATAAAAAATAAAAGATAAAAAATTCCAAGGGTTTCCTCCTAAACGAAATTGTTCACTTCTGGCAGATGAATAAATAGATCACAGATGGGTGGAGGGTCTAGATAGGTGGCAGGACCATCACCGAAGCATCTAAGGAGGCTTACCGGAATCAGGTGACTTGAGAAGACCTACGTCTTACAAGTCTAAGAAAGCTTAATGACCACCAGGTCTGGCGAGATGAATCGTCAGATGATCCTCAGCTTCCAAAAGGGGGAGGGGTCTCACCACAGCTTTAAACGTCCCTCAGTATCTGCAGAGTACAACCAGGATGTCTGAGCCCCTCACATAGAAGTTTTATTCCAGAGTCTTCCAGATTATTATCTAATAAATCCAGTCTGGTGAGGGATCGATTATTGATAAAAATGGATCAAAGATCATCCCAGCCGGAGGAAGTCACACCACAATCCACCAACGTGTGTGTGTATCCAGTGAATGGGCTGTGTGTGTTACCTCCCTGGTGTCAAACACACAGTAAGAAAAAAAAAAAAAAATGAAAAAAAATAATTTTTTTCTCAGGTTTAACATAACCATATGAATCATGTTAAATCTGTATCTCTATGCATCCATTGTCAGAAACGGCCTTTATGTGCATCTCATTTACTCAAATTTTCGAAGTCTAGGTAGTATCTACTGTATATATGAACTGGGGAGACCAGGTATCATGGTATTGGCCCACTTTTTCTTCAGCTTGGGCTTTTTTGTCTTCCATTTCGCAAATAAAAGAGATTTTGTGTAGCCATTCTTTTATTGTAGGAGTGGTTGTTGATTTCCAGTACAACGGGATTAGGGATTTTGCAGCGTTTAGTAAATGTAAGTAAGTGAAGCAAACAGCAGGCAGCGTCGAGAGTGAGTTTGGTCTCCGTGATTGTATATATCAACTCTACAACCTTATTCCAAAATGGAACTATTTGTTCACACTGCCACCAAATATGCAATAGTGTACCTTTCTCTTTGTTTCATCTCCAGCACATGTCAGATGAATGAGGAAACCATTTGTGGATCTTTTCTGGGGTGGTGTACCAGTGAGTAAGAATTTTGTATGCTGTTTCTTGCATCCTTGTGCTGAGAGAACATTTCTGAGCCAAGATACATGCTCTTTTCCACTGTGAGTCTGTGATTGTTAACCTTAGGCTGCTCGACCATCTCTCCCTGCACTTATCTACTGCCAACTCCCTCGAGGTCTGCAGCCACACGTAGGCAATTGAGGTAGTTTTTAGCACTTGTTCTCCTTTAAGGCACACTGACTCCACCTCCGTGAGGCCCCTAGTGAAGTGTCTTTTGTGTGTGTTGTTAATTATATAATTGCGTATTTGAAAATATGTCCACATGGGAAGAGAAGGTATGTTATTATCGATCCTGAGCTCAGTCAGATCTTTCATTTTCTTGTTGGTGACACAGTGGTATGCTAAAAGTGGGAGTTTTTTATCAGAAGGTCGCAATAATTGATTTCCCATCCCAGGTGGAAATTCCGGATTATTTTGAAGTGGTGTAAGGGGGCTAGGTGAGGAAGTGAATTTGAGCTATTTGGACAAGTGCTGGAAGATTCCGAGTGTGGTCCCTATTAGGGGGTGGTTTTTCAGTATTGGTGGATAATTTTGTTTAGGTATCCAAGGAGAGAAATATAAGGGAATTGGGCTTAAGTCATTTTCCAATGACAACCAATCTTTCATGCTTGTGTGGCAGTGCCAGTCTAAAATTCTAGCTATGTGGGTGGCGTGATAGTAAGTTTTGAAATCCGGTATCTCCATTCCCCCCCCGGGTTTGGGTCTAGTTAGTAGTGAGACTTTAATGCGCGCTGATTTGTGTGCCCATATGAATCTCATTAGAATGGATTGGAGAGACTTAAAGAAGCTTTGGGGTATTTTGATAGGTAAAGAGCGTAATAAGTAAAGGACCTTAGGTAGTATGGTCATTTTGCAAATGGCGGCCCTGCCAAACCAGGAGAAGAATTTATTATGCCAATTTAGTAGATCTCCCTCAATGATTTTGAGAAGGGGAAGAAAATTGCTTGAGAAAATGGAATCTAGTTTAGGAGTCAACTATATTCCTATATTCCTTGAAGGAGCTGTTTTCTTTAATTGTCTTCAATTTGGTTTCTGGAAGCGAGATATTTATTGCTTCTAATTTTGAATAATTTATTTTAAGATTAAATATGTAACCAAAGGTTTCAAACTCCTTCAAGAGGGAGGGGATAGATAGATGTGGATCCGTCAAGAAACATAGAAGGTCGTCAGCATAGGCTGCTACTTTGAATTCCTTCTGTGCTACTTTGAAACCTCGTATGGTAGTGTTGGAGGTTATTCGTCTAATAAATGGTTCTAGTGAGATGATAAATAACAGAGGGGACAGGGGGCATCCCTGTCTAGTTCTGTTTCCTATATTTACTTTATCCGATAAGGTGCTGTTTATTTTGAGTCTGGCTGATGGATTTTGATAAAGGGAGGAAATCCAGGTCATCATGTTTGGTCTTAATCCTATGTGTCTGCATGTCTCAAATGTGTAGTCCCATGCTACTCGATCGAAGGCCTTCTCCGCATCAGTGGACAGGAGAAGGCCCTCGATTTTTCGCTCGTGTGCCGCATATATCAGATCCAGTGCTTTAGTGACATTATCCCTGGCCTCTCTTCCGGGCATAAACCCTGCTTGGTCTGGTTCTATCAGGTCACATAATAAAGGTTTCAATCTGTTAGAGATCATTTTCGCCATTAGCTTTACATCTGAATTCAGTAGTGAAATGGGCCTATAACTGGTACAGTGTAATGGGTCCTTATCTGGTTTAGGTATGACTGTGATGTACGCGGATAAAAATTCCGGTGGGATAGTTCTTGTTGTCAATAGTGAGTTCAGTGCGTTTTGGAGGTGTATAGCCAGTGTGTCAACAAATGTCTTGTAATATATTGCTGTAAACCTGTCTGGGCCTGGGCTTTTGCCTGTTTTTAGATCCTTTATTACCAATTTGATTTCTGACAAGTCTATGAGATTTTCAAAGTTTAAGGCCTCTTCAGTTCCCAAAGACGGGAGACCAGAGTCCTTCAAGAACTCCTGTATCGCCTGAATTCTATCCCCTTGGAGATTGGGAGGTCTGTGTTGGGGTGGGAAATTGTAAAAATTAGTGTAGAACTCTTGAAAGTGTTTCGCTATTTTGTCAGTGGTCCTGTCAACATTACCTCTTGTGTCTTGAATGCATGAGATATTGTTTTTAGTAGTGATATTTTTCAGGGCCCTGGCGAGTAGATGTCCAGATTTGTCTCCTTGTTCATAGTAAACCTTTTTCTTAAAAAAAAAAAAAGAAGTCTTTTGGATTTAGAATCTAGAAGTTGTTTGAGTGTCTTTCTAGTCTCAAGGAGTGTCGATGCTGATTGTGCGGATAGGGACTGCTTGTGTAAGGTTTCAAGTTGCCGTATTTTTGTGATAGCTTCATGATTTTCTTATCTCTTTCCCTCTTTTTTTGAGATCCCATTTTGATCAATTCCCCCCTTATGGAGCATTTGTGGGCCTCCCACAGTATTGGAGGGTCAATACCAGACGTCCTATTGAGCTCAAAAAATTCTTTCAAGGCCGTGTGCAGTTTTGGTTGTAGGACGGGGTCTGTAATGAGGGAGGAGTTTAGTCTCCATATGCTGGAGTAGGTGGGTGCAACCTCTAAGTTTAAGCATAAAGAAGTTGGGGCGTGGTCTGAAAATGTCTGGATCCCTATTTTGGCCTCATTGACCACATGGAGATATCTTTGTGAGATAAAGATGTAGTCGATCCTGGAGTGACGGTTATGGGGGATCGAGTAAAAAGAGAAATCTTTGTCTTCTGGATGTAAGAAGCGCCATGTGTCTACTAAATTTAGTGAGTGGAGGAGGGTTTTGATTTTTTGAAGGTGATGAAGGATTTCCCTGATGAAGTGTCCATTAATGGATTAAGGGGGATGTTAAAGTCCCCTCCCAGTATTAGGCGACCTGAGCTGAAGCCCTCCAAAATCTTCAATAGTTTTCTACAAAAGGGTAAGTGAGATGTATTAGGGAAATATACATTTGACAGGGTAGTAGGAACTCCAAACCATGTTCCTTTTAATAAAATGTATCTTCCCCCTGGATCTACCAGTTTGTCAGTTATCTCAAATGATGCCTCCTTACTCATCAAAATGGAGACCCCCTTTGATTTGGAGGCATCATTAGTGGCATGGTGTGCCTCAGTGAAGTATGAGTCGGTAAGCCTAGGAGCATGGTTTGTCTTGAAATGGGTCTCCTGTAAAAATACTATCTTATGCTTACCTTTTTTCAGTTCTCTAAGGAGAGTAGATCTTTTTTCTGGAGTATTCAGGCCTTTGATATTGTGGGATACCACCATGGGCCTACGGGCAAGTGCTGAATAAGCCATTGTGCAAGTACAGAGAGAGATGGTAGACTGCGCCAACAACCACAACTAGATAAAGATGGATACCAGTTAGCGTTATACACTTATATTAGTTATATCACTTCAAGGAGTAACTAGGACAAATTGAGAAAAGGCAGAAGAGTAAGAAAAATAAAGAGAAGAAAGACAAAAGAGAGAGAATGCGTGAAAAACGACTCTAATGCTGTCTGGGTGAGTCAAATCTTAGTGCACGAAGGATAGCTGAAAGCTGCCCTTCAGAAGACTTTGTGGGAACATGGGAGACTCACGGCCTGGGTAATAACTGCCTCTGTCTAGATGAGGGTAGTAAATAACAATCAGAGGATGTGGAAAAATCAGACCCTGGCCAATTAAGCTATTTAACAGTGTCTAATGGACTTCTCTGCCGTTAAGTAAATTATTGGGTACTTATGTACCGAAGATGAAAGTCAAACAACCCATCAAAGTAAATGATAGTGTAACTTTTAGGATATGATAAATTATCAAGGTGGAAAGGGTGATAACACCTCCTTTCCCATTTACCGTTCCTAATAAGAAAGTAACTTTGAAAAAATAACAAACATGGAGTAACCATTGAAAAGGCATTCTTAGAAAAGAACTCTTTTTTAAACTATAAGTCGGTCTCAGAGTGAAAATTACGCCACCGGGATCTGTAGAGATGTTGAAGTCCAGTTAATCTTCAAAGCTGGATACAGCCTAATCTGGGAGTGTCCAGTGATGGTATAGATATTCCATTGTATCACAAGTATGGTATCGCTGTCCTGTAGAGAGAGTTGAAACTCTAAGTCACGTGCTGGACTTTAAAGGAACAATGATGGCTGTAAAACTCCTGCATTATAATCCATGCATAAGTACAGTCAGTGGAAGTCACTTGCAGGGTTACATGAGGTGGACTATGCATAGTGTGGATTAAATCCTTGTTAGTATTTAAGGAACATCTCCCACTTCTTGTTTAAGAGCAGAACGTAGGGTAATGATGACAGCCTGAAAACACTGAACTTTTTGTAAATGCACACAAACATCCTCAACATGGGATTAGGTCTCCAATCAGTCAAAAGAGTCTGAACAGATTTAAACGTAGAACTGAAAGAGGTCACTATAGTTTTATTCAAGCATCCAATGAGCCCCTGTAGGAATGAGCTTGGCCATGAGGAGTGCCCATTGCTTGTCCTTCCTGTCTGCTATGCCTTTGCTTCTTGGAGTAGTGCTTCTCCGGAGTTGCTAGCGGTGAATGTGGTGGACTCCTATCCTTAGCGGGTAGGGTGAACTCTTGATACCACTCAGGAAGATCAATGTGACCTAGTTGTAGAGCCTTGCAGAATTCGGGGAGATCATTCGGCGTACAAAGAGTATGTTGTTTGCCATTATGTGACACTAAGAGCGCGAAAGGGAAGCGCCATGTGTAGCGGAGGCCCTTTTCCCTGAGCACATCCAGCAAAGGTTGCAGTGCCCTGCGATTCTTTAGTGTGATTTAGGAGAGGTCTTGAAAGAGCTTTATATTTTCACCATTGAACACCATCTGCTCGTTTCTGCGCGCCTTATACATGATCTCTTCTTTAAGGGAAACATTTTGCAGGCAGCAAATGATGTCACGGGGTTGTAAAGTGTCTGGGCCTCTGGCTCTGAGGGCCCTGTGAGCCCAGACAAATTCAATGTCAGAGTCCTCAGGTTTTTCCAAGAGGCTGTTGAAGACCCTTTGCAAGACAGGAATTATTTGCTCCGCATTAACTGATTCCGGTATGCCACGTACTCTAATGTTATTCCTCCTCCCCCTATTATTGAGGTCTTCGAGATGTCTGTTCATCTCGATAAAATGGTGTGTGTGGGAGGAGGTAACTTTGTCTAGTCTAAGTAGAGCTTTATCTCTGTTCTTTCCTGCTGTTTCAGCCATGGCCATCTTTTCAGTCAGGACAAGCAGATTGGTCTTAAGATCTGTAATGGCTGCAGAGAAAGAGGCTTTGATGTCTGCAGCAAAGCCAGACATGTCTATGTAGGTTAGAGGGTGGTCGGGTCTTGTATCTCTCCTATCGTTGTCCTCTGTAGCAGATTGGGAGTCCTCGCTGAGATCCTCCTTGTGATGTACCAGCACCATCTTGCCTCCTGCAGTGACTCTCTGTATCGCTGCCTGATTCCTGAATATCTCCGAGATATTTCTTCCTGCGGATACAGCTGTGGAACGACGGGGTCTAGAGTGTTGTGAGTAGCGGTTTTGTTTGTTTATCATCGATATTCGTTCGGCAGAGATGATGAGCCTCGGGTCTGACGGAGCTCCTCTGTTAGGCTTCCATCTCTGCCACGAGCCAAACCACGCCCCCACAACCCATTTTTTACTTTAATTAGCAGAAGAGAATATTGGACAGGGAATCCTTTAAAAATACCCAAATCATCTGTTATTTTTAGTTGAGATTTAATACTAAAATTGTCAGGACTATTATTATTTCTCCAGCTATATGAAGTGTACAACTGCAAGAAACCTAAATGCACTATTGTATTCCGCTGTTAAAGTAAGCAATGATTTAGTGGGAAATTGTGAATAAGTACACAAAGCAAAGTCCCAGAGTGACACAGACTCCCCCAGGACTCCAACCTGTGAAATTACCAGCAGCTCTAACCCAGATAGAGATGGGAAAATTGTTATGGTTGACAAATTTGTCAGAAAATACCAGTGTTTTCAACTAGCTGTACACAGCAAAACTTTGGCTAGTTAATTAAACAAACTATATGAATAACCATGAGTGTCCACACATTTGGATTTAATTTTTTTAATGACTGGTTTACATTAAACAGTTCTTGGCAAATCATGCTGAACTAACGAAACCAAACCTTGCAATGTGTGCAATGTTACATTAGGTCAGGGGTCTCCTAACTTTCTAAACAAAGGGTCAGTTTATTGTCCTTCAGACTTTAGGCAACCGGGCTGTGGTCAATGGGAGTAGATAATGGTATTAGTCCAGGATCAGTTAAAGCATCTTCTTTGGGCTCTTTTGTGCTTTTTTGAGCATTAGCATTTTTATTTCACAAACCCTTCCCTCAGCTAATTTTTCCTTTTTTTTGTGTTTTCAAGCTTTTTTGAGTTTTTTCACGCATTTTTGGGTACTTGGGCGTCCTTTCTGTATGAAAGCTCCTCTCAAAAAACGCAAGTTTGGTGAATTTTTTTTTCTGCCCGTAAACAAAGGGTCAGTTTATTGTCCTTTAATTTAGGCAACCGGACTGTGGCCAGTGGGAGTAGATCATGATATTGCTCCAGGATCAGTTAAAGCAGACAACGTCTCAGGCTTGGTGGTCAATGCGAATAAAAAAAATTACATAGCGCCTGTGGTCAGTAGGAAGATGGATAGTGTCCCTTCATTGTTATTAGTGGAAGGAACAGTGCCCCATCATTGGTATCAGTGGGAGAAATACAGTAGTGCCCTAATGTTGGTATCAATTGAAGTAATGGCGCCCCACTGTTGCTGTCATTGAAAGGAATAGCGCCTTATCGTTGGTGTCAGTGGATGGAATAGTACCACACTGTTGATGTTAGTAAGAGGAATAGTGCCCCACTGTTAATACTAGTAGAAGGAATAATTACCTCCTGTTAGGGCTCATGCACACTGCAGCTCAAAAAATAGGCTGCTTTTACAGGCATTTGAGCTTTTATTTCTCTGCCTAAAAGCTTGAAGAAGCTTGTGCTTTTCTGTTCTCTATTGCATGTTTTTATTAAGCCTCTTTGAACTTCTTTGTGCTTCTTTAGGCTCTTTTGTGATTTTTTGAGCTTTAGCATTTTTTTATCACAAACCCTCCCCTCAACTCATTTTCCTTTTTTTTGTGTTTTCAAGCTTTTTTGAGCTTTTTCACACATTTTTGGGCACGTGGGCGTCTCTTCTGCATGAAAGCACCTCTCAAAAACGTGAGTTTGGTGATTTTTTTTTTTTTTGCCCGTAAGAGCATATGCCTGTAAACTCCTGAAAAATCCATAGTGTGCATGGACACATTGGCTAACACGGAGAGGAGTTTCCAGGCAGGAAAAAATGAGAGCTCCAAAAAGCTCATAAGCCTGTAGAAGCAGCTTCTTTGAGCTTCTTTGAGATGCAGTGTGCATGAGCCCTAAGTCTCATTGGAAGGAATAATGGCTAATTGGTAGGAGGAATAGTGCCTCACTGTTGGTGTCAGTAGGAGGAATATTGTCACATGTCAGTAATAGGGATGAACATGTTCGGCTGTTCGTTGAATTGCGAACAATATGGGCCGTTCGTGCCAAATTTGAGTGGTGCGTCACGGCCCATAATTCACTGCAGCATCGCAATGCATTGCTGGCTGATGATTGGTCAAGCATGCACTATGACCCGCATGCTTGGCCAATCACAGCGCCATCTGTACAGAGGGCCGTAATTGTCCAAAGCCAGGGTGGCTACCACAGCTTGCACCTAAAGCTACCTGAAGACAATTGCCGGTGTTCTCATACTAATAATACTACAGGCAGGCAGTTGATTCTGCTAGCTGCAGTATCAGTATATATATATATATATATACATCCCAGCTTTGTGCAGCTACATCTCACTGCAGGCCCTTAGTATGTCTGGAAGGCCAACAAGGAGAGGCAGACAGTCACAAGCCAATAAAAGAGGGAAAGCAGGCTCTGTGTCTAGAGGCAACAGTGCTGGTCATGGAGACGGTGCATCCTCATCAGCACGTGGCCGTGGGATACGCTTGTGCTTTTTTTTGGCAGCTGGCTGTGTTGAGCCGCAACATGCAGAAGACTTGGTAGAGTGGATGACCAAGCCGTCCTCATCCTCTTCATCCTCTCTCACCCAGGCTCAGGGTACTTTGTCTGGCAAAGCAGCTGCCAACGAGGCCTCTTCCCTCAGCTCAATGGCATCAGTCACTCCTTCCCTAGCCCCACCATGTCCTCCTGAGGACTCCCCCGAACTGTTTAACCACAGTGTTGGGTACGTGCTCCAGGAGGATGCCCAGCATTTTGAAGGCTCCGATGATGGTACCCAGCTAGAGGAAGGCAGTAACGTGAGTCCAGAGAGAGGGGGTGCCCAAGAAGGACAGCAATCTGGCAGTCATGTTCCCCCAGCTGCAGCATACTGCCAGCTTTGCTCCAGTGATGAGGAGGGAGGGGATGATGAGGTCACTGACTCCACGTGGGTGCCTGATAGGAGAGAGGAGGAGGCACATCTCCAATGAGTATGATAGAATAAAGAAAAACTGCTGCTCCAACTCTAATGCAGAAAGCAGCCAACACTAACAATCAGACTAATTGTGTATAAGAAGGAAAGCAAAAAGTGTAGCGCTATAACTCAAATAAAATAAATTCACATCTGGGGTGTAAGGGTGATACCAGAGGGGTTTACCATTAAGCAGACCACCCCCACACCTGTGCACACAAAAACATGAGTGATACTACAACATACATATGGGTGAGTATCTACAAGTGGTGTAGATGTCTCTCATTGGAGACTCTTTGAACCATTCAAAAAAATAATATCTATCAACAATACAGTATTAACACGAAAAAAAGAGGCCGAACCCAGAATATAGACCTCAAATGCTATGCCTTATCCCTACAGGCTTCTGGGGACACATTCACATATACCATACATGAAAACAGAATGGATACAAAATGGTCAGAGGTTGGTTATTAGAGATATGTGAACTCAAAAGTCTGTAATGCCCCGTACACACGGTCGGATTTTCCGATGGAAAATGTCCGATCGGAGCGTGTTGTCGGAAATTCTGACCGTGTGTGGGCTCCATCGGACATTTTCCATCGGATTTTCCGACGCACAAAGTTGGAGAGCAGGAGATAAAATTTTCCGACAACAAAATCCGTTGTCGGAAATTCCGATCGTGTGTACACAAATCTGACGGACAAAGTGCCACGCATGCTCAGAATAAATAAAGAGATGAAAGCTATTGGCCACTGCCCCGTTTATAGTCCCGACGAACGTGTTTTACGTCACCGCATTCAGAACGATCGGATTTTTTCTGACAACTTTGTGCGACCGTGTGTAGACAAAAAAAGTTTGAGCCAACATCTGTCGGATAAAAATCCTAGGATTTTGTTGTCGGAATGTCCGAACAAAGTCCGACCGTGTGTACGCCCTATAAGGGTTAACAGTTCTTAAACGTGGAAGGGGTTCAAAGACTTGTGTTCATATCCTGCACAGCCACGTACATGTTAAGCCCAGGGTAGGTCTTCATATAAACCCATACTTTCAACTGGAAGAGATAAAATGAAATGCCCTTACCAGAACAGATGGACTCACAAGCTGTTAGCAGAGTCATACAGGCTTTTACCGTCTAAGCGGTAGGATTAACGGTGGTTCCAATCCTGGAAGGGTGCGAGGAAGAACTTCACGGCCTCACAGCTCCTTCAATTTTTATGGAAAGTTTTTACCAATAAATCCTTCCTTTTATTACCAGATTTACACCATGTGGGAGCCTTTTTCTTTCTTTTTCCCATACTGTATGTGGGGGTTTGTCGCCAAGTAAGCGGTACCCGGTGGAGGACTCCAGCCTACATTCGAACACGCATCCTGAATAAGACCAACCAACACAGGAACAGCAGGTCCGTCCCCAGCTTTCCTAGGAGCGTTGAGACTGTCAAGTTCTTCCTGGCACCCTTCCAGGATTGGAACCACCGTTAATCCTACCGCTTAGATGGTAAAAGCCTGTATGACTTACCGCCAATGGCCTGTGAGTCCATCTGTTCTGGTAAGGGCATTTCATTTGATCTCTTCCAGTTGAAAGTATGGGTTTATATGAAGACCTACCCTGGGCTTAACATGTACGTGGCTGTGCAGGATATGAACACAAGTCTTTGAACCCCTTCCACATTTAAGAACTGTTAACCCTTAGAGACTTTTGAGTTCATATATCTCTAATAACCAACCTCTGACCATTTTGTATCCAATCTGTTTTCATGTATGGTATATGTGAATGTGTCCCCAGAAGCCTGTAGGGATAAGGCATAGCATTTGAGGTCTATATTCTGGGTTCGGCCTCTTTTTTTCGTTTTAATACTGTATTGTTGATAGATATTATTTTTTTGAATGGTTCAAAGAGTCTCCAATGAGAGACATCTACACCACTTGTAGATACTCACCCATATGTATGTTGTAGTATCACTCACGTTTTTGTGTGCACAGGTGTGGAGGTGGTCTGCTTAATGGTATATGTGAATGTGTCCCCAGAAGCCTGTAGGGATAAGGCATAGCATTTGAGGTCTATATTTTGGGTTCGGCCTCTTTTTTTCGTGTTAATACTGTATTGTTGATAGATTACTATTTTTTTTTAATGGTTCAAAGAGTCTCCAATGAGACACATCTACACAACTTGTAGATACTCAGCAATATGTACTGTATGTTGTAGTATCACTCACATTTTTGTGTGCACAGGTGTGGAGGTGGTCTGCTTAATGGTAAACCCCTCTGGTATCACCCTTACACCCCAGATGTGAATTTATTTTATTTTAGTTATAGCGCTACACTTTTTGCTTTTCTTTCTACATCTCCAACGAGGCAGGATGCCCTCCAGGGGCCAGCTTAAGGGCAGCACACCGACTGCATCACACCGCAGAACTCCGCATGTGCAGGGCGCTGCTGTCTCTGCACGTTATTTCAAAAGTTCTTTGGTGTGGGCCTTTTTTGAGACGAGTGCATCAGATCCCACCGCTGCTATTTGCAACATATGTATCAAGCGTATCTCGCGTGGCCAAAATATCACCCACTTGGGCACCACATGCTTGACCAGACATATGTCGACCTGCCATGCAGTTTGTTGGCAAGCGTACCTAAAAAACCCACACCAAAGAACAAAGCGGACCTCTCCTTGCTCGTCATCAGCTGGGATCTCCAACCCCACTATACGTTCAGTCCTCTCTGAAACCTGCACTGAGAGGAATGAAGGTGTAGAATTAGGTGTGTCACAGCCAAGTACTTGCGGGCAATCTGCTATCGGTACACTGACGTCAGATTGTACCAGTCAGATTTCCCTGCCCCAGCTGCTGCAGCGCCGAAAGAAGTTCGCTCCCAGCCATCCACATGCCCAGCGGTTGAATGCTAGCTTGGATAAATTGCTAGTACTTCAACTGCTGCCTTTTCAGTTGGTAGACTCTGCCCCCTTCCGTGAGTTTGTGGAATGTGCGGTTCCTCAGTGGCAGGTTCCCAAGCGACACTTTTTCTCACGGAAGACGCTCTCTACCGGCATGTGGAAGGCATTGTCTTGGAATCGCTGGTCAGGGCGGTCAGCGGTAAGGTGCATATTACCGCTGACTCATGGTCCAGCAGGCATGGACAGGGACGTTACCTATCTTTCACCACGCACTGGGTGAATCTTCTGGCAGCTGGGAAGGATGCAGGACAGGGTGCGGTAGTGTTGGAGGTTGTTCCGCCACCACGCCTCCAAAATTCTACTAGTGGTGATTCTGCCACACCTCTCTCCTCCACCCCCTCCTCTTCTTCTTCCTTCATGGCCTCTTCCTGTGATGATTTGTCCTCGGAACCAACGGTGCTCCGTAGACGTTCAAGGGGCTATGCAAGCACGCAGGCCAAAAGATGCCATGCGGTGCTTGAGCTGGTGTGCTTGGGGGACAGGAGACACACTGGGGCAGAGATTCTGTCAGCTCTGCAGGGGCAGGTTCAGAGGTGGTTGACGCCATGCCAACTTAAGGTGGGTATGGTGGTTTGCCACAATGGCACCAACCTCCTCTCCGCCCTCCGACAGGGACAACTGACCCATGTGCCCTGTTTGGCTCACATCCTTAACTTGGAGGTGCAGTGGTTCTTGGGCAGGTACCTGGGCTTTCAGGATGTCCTGAGGAAGGCCAGGAAAGTCTGTGTGCATTTCCGCAGGTCATATAATGCCAGTGCTCGGCTGGCTGACCTCCAAAAAGAATTTAACCTGCCCAAGAACCGCCTAACCTGTGACATGCCCACCAGGTGGCACTCAACGTTGGCCATGCTGCAGCGGCTGCACACGCAGCAGAGGGCCATCAATGAGTACCTATGTGACTATGGCACCAGGACAGGGTCAGGGAGCTTGTTTTTTTCCCCACGCCAGTGGGCTATGATCAGGGATCATGCACTGTCCTGTCACCATTTGAGGAGACCACGAAGATGGTGAGCAGTGACAGTGCATGCATCAGTGACACTGTCCCTCTTGTCCACCTGTTGGAGCACATGCTGCGTGGAATAATGGACAGGGCACTTGAGGCAGAACAGAGGGAGGAAGAGGAGGACTTCCTTACCTCTCAAGGCCCCCTTTATCTAGACAGTGTTCCTGCATGCCCGCCGATCACACAGGAAGAGGAGGAGGAGAAGGAGGAGGAGGAGGTTTGTGTCAGCATGGAGGTGGAGCCTGGCACTCAGCATCATCAGCAGTCTTCAAGGGATCATTTACAGTCCGAAGAAACCGATGGACTTGTACGTGGCTGGGAGGGGGTGGCTGCAGATCATGTTGTCCTTAGTGACCCAGAGGACTCTGTACCGAATGCCTCAGCAAACCTACGCTGCATGGCCTCCCTGATCCTGCAAAGCCTGCGGAAGGATCCTCATATTCGTGGTATCAAGGGGAGGGATGATTACTGGCTGACAACCCTCCTTGATCCACGTTACAAGGGTAAGGTTGCGAAACATCTTCGGGAGGCCTTGCAGAAAGGTTTGTGCAATGCTTTTCCAGAGCCTGGGAGGTTAAAATTTCCTGGTCCTCCTGGACAACGTGTTGCTGAGGCTTCGGTCAGTCACAGAAGGAGCGGTGGAGAAGATGGCCATCTGACCGATGCGTTCAGACAATTTTTTAGTCCGCAGCCCCAAGGTCTGATCGGTTCCAGCAAACAATCGCCAGCGTCTGATTCACATGGTGCAGGATTACCTAGGGCCAAGATCAGACTTGGACACCTTTCCCACCGAAAATCCTCTGGGTTACTGGGTCTTGAGGATGGATCACTGGCCAGAGCTTGCACAGTATGCAACTGAGCTACTGTCCTGCATCCAGCGTTCTTTCGGAACACACATTCAGTGCTGCTGGAGGCTTTGTAATCGATCACAGGGTGCGCCTGTCCACCGAATCGGTCGATCGGCTGACCTTCATAAAAATGAATCAGTCTTGGATCACCAGCTACCTGATGCTGATGTAACCGATTGATTTTTTTTAATGTGAAATCCCTTCAAGACTGCCTATGCTGAGTTACTATCCTGTTATGCTGAGTCACAATCCTCTTCCTCCTCAATTTTCATGCTAATAGCTTGTAAGAACATTTTTGGTTCTGGGCAAAAGGCCCAATTTTTCAGTCCCTGTTTAACAGAGGCGTATAATTACAATTTTTGATGCAATACTTTGCAGCAGGGCTCATTCCTGCGCTCCAACTAGAATATCTGTGAGGGGTTGCAGTGCTGTGGCACCAGCACCAGTGCCCAAGGCCCAATTTTTCAGCCCCTGTTTAACAGGGGTGTGTAATTACAATTTTTGATGCAATACTTTGCAGCAGGGCTCATTCCTGCACTCCAACTATAGCATCTGTGAGGGGTTGCAGTGTTGTGGCACCAGCACCAGTGCCCAAGGCCCAAATTTGCAGCCCCTGTTTAACAGGGACATGTAATTACAATTCTTGATCTAATATTTCACAGCAGGGCCCATTCCTGCACCCACCAAGAGTAACTGTGCGGACTTACAGTGTTGTGGCACCACCAAAGGCCCAATTTTTCTACCACTGTTCAGCAATGGCATGTAATTACAATTCTTGATCTAATATTTCACAGCACGGCCCGTTCCTGCACCCACCAAGAGTAACAGTGAGGGCTTATAGTGTTGTAGCAACATAAACACCTAAGGCCCCAATTTATGCAGAGTATATAGGGCAGGCCCCAACTTTCAAACATCCAACTTACATATGACTCCTACTTGCAAACGGAAGGAGACAACAGGAAGTGAGATGAAATCTACCCCTAGGAAGGGAAATTCTCTCCTGTAAGAGTTAATATGGGAAAAACTTGTTTCCTCTTCACTGATGCTTTATCACCAATCCTTGTTTTACTAAAACCCCCAAATTTTCAAAAAACATTTGTCATTGGGACAGAAAGTGAGGTGAAATCTTCTGAAGAGGTGCACAAACAGCAAAACAAATGTTACAGGGGTGATAACCCTTCCCTATGTTTTCCAAAAAGCTTAAAAATAGATTTTTTGGCTGGAGCTACACTTTAAAAATGTACCAGTTCAAAATTACAAACAGATTCTACTTAACAAAAAACTTACAGTCCCTGTCTTGTTTGCACCACCTGTATACTGTTGTTCAGAGTATATAGGGCCTGGGGGCCCCACGCCTTTCCTTTTTTTAATTTGGGTGCGGGGTTCCCCTTAATATCCATACAAGACCCAAAGGGCCTGGTAATGGACTGGGGGGGTACCCATGCCGTTTGTCTCACTGATTTGCATCCATATTCTCGGGACCCAACATTACATTAAAGCTGCAATCAGTTATAAATGACTTTTATTCCTTTAAAAATGTCATTTTGTGTAGGGACTGTTCTAAGCACGGGAAACACACGCCACTTTACAGGCATACTATAGACACCCCCCAGGTACGATATTTAAAGGAATATTTCACTTTTTTTTTCACTTTAAGCACCATTAAAATCACTGCTCCCGAAAAAACTGCCATTTTTAGAACCTTTTTTTGCATTGATACATGTCTCCTGGGGCAGAACCCAGGTCCCCAAACCCTTTTTAGGACAATAACTTGCTATTAGCCTTTAAAATTAGCACTTCTGATTTCGAACGTTCGAGTCCTATAGACTTTAAATGGGGTTCTAAAGTTCGCACAAACTTTCAGTCTGTTCGCAGGTTCTGGTGCAAACCGAACCGGGGGGGTGTTTGGCTCATCCCTAGTCAGTAAGACTGGTTAGCAGTGGGCCAATAGGAATATGTCAGGGCAGAAGGCACCATCACCGAAAGTGACAGAGCTCTGATAGAACAGCCCATCATTAACCACTTCAATACAGGGCACTTAGACGCCTTCCTGCCCAGACCAATTTTCAGCTTTCAGCACTATCGCAGTTTGAATGACAATTGCGCGGTCATGCTACACTGTGCCCAAACTAAATTTTTATCATTTTGTTCCCACAAATAGAGCTTTCTTTTGGTGGTATTTGATCACCTCTGCGGTTTTTATTTTTTGCTAAACAAATAAAAAAAGACCGAAAATTTTGAAAAAAATAAAAGTTTTGCTTTTGTTTCTGTTAAAAAAAATTGTAAATAAGTAACTTTTCTCTTTCACTGATGGGCACTGATAAGGCGGCACTCACAGGCACTGATACGGCGGCACCGATGAGGTGGCACCAATGAGTGGGCACTGAGGGGCACTGACGATGGGCATTGAAATGCGGCACTGATGGGCACTGGTAGGCGGCACTGATGGGTGGCACTCATATGCAGCACTGATGGGCATTGATAAGTGGCACTGATGGGCACTGAAGGGTGGCACTGGGTGGCACTCGTTGGCACTGATGGGCACTGATGGGCGACACTGATGGGCAATGAAAGGCGGCACTGCTGGGCACTGCTAGGCACTGATAGGGTAGCACTGATAGGCGACACTGATAGGCGACACTGCTGGGCACTGATAGGCGGCACTGCTGGGCACTGATGGGCACTGATACGTGGCACTGATGGGCAATGATATGCGGCACTAAAATGAGGCACTGATGTTCATCCCTGGTGGCACTGGCAGTGGTAGGCATTGCAGTGGGCACTGACTGGCAGCTACCTGGGCACAGATTAGCAGCTGCCTGGGCACACAGTGGCATTTGGGGTTGTGCTGATAAACAATCAGCACAGACCCGCCCTGTCAGGAGAGCAGCCGATCGGCTCTCCTCTACTCGCGTCTGTCAGACGCGAGTGAGGAAAAGCCAATCACCGGCTCTTCCTATTTACATCGTAATCAGCCGTGATTGGACAGTCTCCGTCGGAGACTCTTTACCTAGACTGGTGTTGCAGGGTGTCAGACTGACACCCCGCAACAACGATCGCCGCGATGCGTGCCCCCGGGGGCGCGCAGCAGCTCGATATTCCTGATCACGTCATATGACGTCCGATCAGGAATATCAAACCACTTTGCCGCCGTCATTCTGTAATAGGGCGGGCGGCAAGTGGTTAAGCCAAAACAGCAAGGTTTTGGAGATTGCTTCACTGGATGGACATAATATTACTGGGTTCTAACATGTATAGGTTAAATTGATCCAGGGAATATCCAATTGCCTCTTAGGGAATCAGGGAGGATTTTTTCCCCTACTAGAGCAAATCGGATCATGCTTTGCTGTCTTTTTTTGTTTGCCTTATTCTGGATCAACTGCAGATATAGGATTGTGTATATGGGATTGTATGATTTTTTTTTTCTCTTTTATTGGTTGAGCTAGATGGTGTCTTTTTTTCACCTGACTAACTATGCAACTTTGCCTGTGCTTTATACCTGCAGCAGTTAATTTTTCATCTTTTTAATAAATAGCACTCAAGAACAAGGATGTTTTGAGACTGATAGTTATCACTATAAGATTCTTCTTTGAAAAAGAAGATTTTTATTTATTTTTATTTTTACTTTGATATACACCATCTTAGTGTAAGAGTTGGTTACCACCCAGACTCTCTAGTTCCATATTTCACATAAACATTTGCTGGTAAAAACTGATATAATAGTTTTCCAGCTAAGCATAATAATGTGTTCTAATAAGTGTAGTGATAAATGTGGGCTGGAGCTATTTCTAGCTACAATGGTCCTTCTCTCCTAGCTCAAGGCATACTGATTATTTGTGCAGTCAATAAAAGAATATGTGCAATATAATGGGGATAAACAGCGTCTGGTAGAAAAAGGGCTCTTTACGTCATCTCTCTTTTAAAGTTCAGGCCACGCTCCTGACTGATATTTTTAACTCAGACCTGAAACATCTCTGACGATTGCTGCTAATGTGCAGGTGTCACATCTTGGTAAACATTATCTCAGTTGGATTCATATCACTACTTCTATGCAGTAAACTGTAGTTCTCGCATCGGCTCTGAAACTATGTATTTTCATCTACGCTATGCAGAAAGTATATTACTTTTCAGTGCAAAAAAAAGAAGGCTTGAGACCACATATCCCTTGTGAATCATAACAATATGGATACTATTTAAGTGCAAAAAATCCAATAAGCTGCTGCTCATAAGGTTAAAGTAATATTTCATGTGAAATGTGTTTTTCTATATAATACATAGCTGGGGAGGGTAAATGGGGTTCTAAAGTTCGCACAAACTTTCAGTCTGTTCGCAGGTTCTGGTGCAAACCGAACCGGGGGGGTGTTTGGCTCATCCCTAGTCAGTAAGACTGGTTAGCAGTGGGCCAATAGGAATATGTCAGGGCAGAAGGCACCATCACCGAAAGTGACAGAGCTCTGATAGAACAGCCCATCATTAACCACTTCAATACAGGGCACTTAGACGCCTTCCTGCCCAGACCAATTTTCAGCTTTCAGCACTATCGCAGTTTGAATGACAATTGCGCGGTCATGCTACACTGTGCCCAAACTAAATTTTTATCATTTTGTTCCCACAAATAGAGCTTTCTTTTGGTGGTATTTGATCACCTCTGCGGTTTTTATTTTTTGCTAAACAAATAAAAAAAGACCGAAAATTTTGAAAAAAATAAAAGTTTTGCTTTTGTTTCTGTTAAAAAAAATTGTAAATAAGTAACTTTTCTCTTTCACTGATGGGCACTGATAAGGCGGCACTCACAGGCACTGATACGGCGGCACCGATGAGGTGGCACCAATGAGTGGGCACTGAGGGGCACTGACGATGGGCATTGAAATGCGGCACTGATGGGCACTGGTAGGCGGCACTGATGGGTGGCACTCATATGCAGCACTGATGGGCATTGATAAGTGGCACTGATGGGCACTGAAGGGTGGCACTGGGTGGCACTCGTTGGCACTGATGGGCACTGATGGGCGACACTGATGGGCAATGAAAGGCGGCACTGCTGGGCACTGCTAGGCACTGATAGGGTAGCACTGATAGGCGACACTGATAGGCGACACTGCTGGGCACTGATAGGCGGCACTGCTGGGCACTGATGGGCACTGATACGTGGCACTGATGGGCAATGATATGCGGCACTAAAATGAGGCACTGATGTTCATCCCTGGTGGCACTGGCAGTGGTAGGCATTGCAGTGGGCACTGACTGGCAGCTACCTGGGCACAGATTAGCAGCTGCCTGGGCACACAGTGGCATTTGGGGTTGTGCTGATAAACAATCAGCACAGACCCGCCCTGTCAGGAGAGCAGCCGATCGGCTCTCCTCTACTCGCGTCTGTCAGACGCGAGTGAGGAAAAGCCAATCACCGGCTCTTCCTATTTACATCGTAATCAGCCGTGATTGGACAGTCTCCGTCGGAGACTCTTTACCTAGACTGGTGTTGCAGGGTGTCAGACTGACACCCCGCAACAACGATCGCCGCGATGCGTGCCCCCGGGGGCGCGCAGCAGCTCGATATTCCTGATCACGTCATATGACGTCCGATCAGGAATATCAAACCACTTTGCCGCCGTCATTCTGTAATAGGGCGGGCGGCAAGTGGTTAAGCCAAAACAGCAAGGTTTTGGAGATTGCTTCACTGGATGGACATAATATTACTGGGTTCTAACATGTATAGGTTAAATTGATCCAGGGAATATCCAATTGCCTCTTAGGGAATCAGGGAGGATTTTTTCCCCTACTAGAGCAAATCGGATCATGCTTTGCTGTCTTTTTTTGTTTGCCTTATTCTGGATCAACTGCAGATATAGGATTGTGTATATGGGATTGTATGATTTTTTTTTTCTCTTTTATTGGTTGAGCTAGATGGTGTCTTTTTTTCACCTGACTAACTATGCAACTTTGCCTGTGCTTTATACCTGCAGCAGTTAATTTTTCATCTTTTTAATAAATAGCACTCAAGAACAAGGATGTTTTGAGACTGATAGTTATCACTATAAGATTCTTCTTTGAAAAAGAAGATTTTTATTTATTTTTATTTTTACTTTGATATACACCATCTTAGTGTAAGAGTTGGTTACCACCCAGACTCTCTAGTTCCATATTTCACATAAACATTTGCTGGTAAAAACTGATATAATAGTTTTCCAGCTAAGCATAATAATGTGTTCTAATAAGTGTAGTGATAAATGTGGGCTGGAGCTATTTCTAGCTACAATGGTCCTTCTCTCCTAGCTCAAGGCATACTGATTATTTGTGCAGTCAATAAAAGAATATGTGCAATATAATGGGGATAAACAGCGTCTGGTAGAAAAAGGGCTCTTTACGTCATCTCTCTTTTAAAGTTCAGGCCACGCTCCTGACTGATATTTTTAACTCAGACCTGAAACATCTCTGACGATTGCTGCTAATGTGCAGGTGTCACATCTTGGTAAACATTATCTCAGTTGGATTCATATCACTACTTCTATGCAGTAAACTGTAGTTCTCGCATCGGCTCTGAAACTATGTATTTTCATCTACGCTATGCAGAAAGTATATTACTTTTCAGTGCAAAAAAAAGAAGGCTTGAGACCACATATCCCTTGTGAATCATAACAATATGGATACTATTTAAGTGCAAAAAATCCAATAAGCTGCTGCTCATAAGGTTAAAGTAATATTTCATGTGAAATGTGTTTTTCTATATAATACATAGCTGGGGAGGGTAGTTAGGTGTATTTATTGTAGGTCACAGATGCCAGTAAGGTACAGGGACAGAACTCAGATGTATTACACTGCTTTATCATATGTGCTCAGCTTAGAATATCTGCTATTATGTATTTATTGAAACCCATTTTGAAGGATTAAAAAGCACAATTTTTTTTTTTTTTTAATCCCTGATTTTCATTTCCTAAGGGGAGGAGCAGAGGAGTAACAATTTATTTGATGACCATGATTAAAGGGTCAGATGGTTTAAGCTGGCAATAGACAGTTCGAAACTCAGCCTGTTCAGCAGGGACTGGCCAAGATTCAAACCTTGTATGGGCAGGCTGATTGTACCCAAGTTGATCAATCGATCAACTTGGGTACAACCAGCCTGTTGGATTTCGCATGCAATTATTTCCACTGGCTATAGCTGTTAGCAATGTTCACTGTGTTCTCCTGGCCAGGACAGCCCCCCTTGTCCCCCCCCCAGCAGGAGAACATAATAGCTTAGCGGGAGAGATTCCCCCATCAACACTGACTGTGTTATACTCTTGCCCCCTGCAATGTATATGCTTTGTTGTACATTGTACTCCAGACCCCTGCACTGTATATGCTATGCTGTACATTATACTCCTGACCTTTGCAATGTATATGCTATGTTGTACTTTATAATCCTGGCCGCTGCACTGAATATGTTATATTGTACATTATGTTAAGCTGGGTGACATAGCCCTAACTACTTTTGATACACATTGTATTTGCTACCTAAAAAACCTTCAGTCCATCAACTGCCAGAGCAGATGTCCAATTACTCAGCAGAAAGGTCAGTGTCAAATTAGGTTTTCTAAATATTTTATGTCAATGTGTTTGCAGTGTAATTTGTGTTTATCACTGCATCTTCTGCAAGAGCTGCTGAGTTACCAAATTTTAAATAGACGGTATAGAACATTGTAGCTAGCGAAACAAATGCATAAGACCTACTAGAACAGCTGAACTTTATTTCAGATCATCAGAGGCACATTAAATGAAGGCAGGTGTGTACTGACTCCTATTTAACATGACTTTGAATGCGATTGCTTAATTCTAAACACAGCTTCATCCCTAGTTATAAGAGGGTGTGCACACATATGCATCCACATTATTTTATTTTTCTATTTTTACTTTACTTTTTAAGATTTCAGTTTGTTTTTCAATTGAGTTGTACAGTTTATAGGTCACATTAAAGGTGGAAAAAGTTTGGAAACTATTTATCTTTGCCTCATTTTTTTACATCACAGAAACCTGACATTTTAACAGGGGTGTGTAGACTTTTTATATCCACTGTATACCTAATGAGCTAATGAACAAATGAACAACACCCTCTTATGTTTTTGTCCTTATTATGATACTTTTTCCTGTGTATAGTATATATCATTTTTAAATAAATTGTACAGTAGGTTAATGATATGCCTTCTGAAGAACCACTCCAATTTTAAATGAAAGTATCACCCCTAATTAAAAGTACATTCTTTGCCTACAATGGCTTGCTGGACACAAAAAAAAGGTTTCCCTGAAAAAAACATTTTGAAATGTTGGCAACTTTGAAGTTGTAGATTTATAAAACTGAAAACATTTGAAATAATGTTAACTTCTTAAAGCTTATATGAGATTTTAATAATTGTAATTACGTAATTATACTATATAAATGTTATGCATAGGGGCATATTTATAAAGCAGCGAATCGGAAATTTACCAAATATTCACTGCAGGTGCAGGTTCCAGGTCCACGTTTTACATGCTGTACATAAGCTACGTGTCAGTGTTAGGCTGGTCATACATTAATATTTTTTTTTAGTTCAAACCAGCGGGTTGAACGAAAAAAAAATTGTCCAAATGTGTGAATGGGGGAATCCCACGGCTATTTTGTATTCTGCCAGAGAGGAGCCTTCCCAACAGCAAGATATAATTATCAAAGTTGCCAGCTATAGCCAGGCGCACTGATCATTGGTAAAAAACCCTGACAGGCTGGTTGTACACAGGCCAATCAATAGATCGACTTGTGTACAACCAGTTAGCTCATACGTGGGTCAAAATTCGGCAGGTCCCTGCTGAACTGGCTGGATTTTGATCCATGTATGGTTGGCTTTAGTGCAAATTTCCTTACAGCTTGCTTCACAACTAAGGATTGAAATGTGCGAATGACACAGTTGCAATTACAGTAAAGCGGACACATTAATATTAACACCTCACATTAATCACTGTCAGCAAGAACAAAGCACATAAATTCCTTAATTAAGAAAAAAAAATATTTTTTTTACATGAATAAAAAGCTGCTGTTCCTTAACTCCTAGCGTAGGCAGCATAGATCACAAGGTCTATGTCTACCAATCTTTATTGCAGAGAGTCTGTTTTCAATAAGCAGTGAGAAAAGAGGACCAAAATTTGCTGCCACAAATATGAATAATATAAAAACTATACAAATAACAAGGCTTTCAATACATTTACACACACAGATAAGCTTGTTTACAGGACAACTATTGTGAAACATATTGTAGTCTCATTATTTATTGTGGTGAGTATATTAAATGCTTTTTATTTTATTTGCATGTATTTATATTATATATATTATTCTCCATTTACATGTAGACCAAGCTGCAGGACAGGGGTGTTTACTTTTTATCCACATGGTTTAAATGTATTATTCATAGATTGTTCAAACCCCTGTCGCTGCCACTTTTGCTAAGCAGCTTACTCTTCATGTAATTGCGGGGGAGAAAAAATAAAGGCAGGTGAGAGTTAAAAAAATGAATATATTGGATGATACAATTATATATATTAACCCCATATAGCTATTAAACCCAAACTCCAAGCAGAACTTTGCATTATTTAAAAAATATATATTTAAAATATATATATATTTTGTATGTAACTGATGTTAGCCACTGAATTCAACTTTGTGTCAAGCTCTTGTAATTGCCTGAACAGCAGTTTTTAGATTGGAAGAATGAAAGGCAGTAGTAAGAGTCAGTAAGGAATGCTCATAAGGAATATGCTTACAGGTGAAGAGAGAAGAGGGATGAACTTATTCTCCTGTTTCAGCTCTTTCATTGTCACCCACAAGCACCATACACTTTGTTCTCAGTATAGCACAGTAATGATTCACTTGATAAAACTACAGGCTCAGCATTAGTAACCTCTCTCCCAGCCACTGTGTCCATCACGCAGACAACCACAACGGCCAGGTGGGCAAGTAGGCAGAGCCTGATGGAAAAGGCAGTGGGTGGATTCCATAGCCGCCCACTGTCAATCACAAGACAGGCAGACCTATAGTTTCTTAGAGCTCTACATCAGGCTCCACAGTCATCTAAATTGTTCTTAGCCTCACATGAAAACTAATGATGACACCAGAACAGGAACTAGAAAAGTGCAATAAATTACATTTCTTGGGTTTATATATGCTTTAACAATCTCTGGTTTCTAGAACACTGGTTGCCTGCATCCGAGCAACCAATGAAAATCAAAAAATAAAAGTAGTTCCGTTTCCAGCGCCACATGCACAGGAGCTTGGAATGGTGGCTCTGGGAGAATTCTGCATAAAAAACAGCCCTGCATAGCCAGCGGACAACGATCGGGCCCCCCTTCTCTGTGACACCCCTGGGCTTAGCCATGATGGACCAGTACGTGGTACACAGCACCTCCGGCAGGGCTGCAACTATCAGCTTGGAGCCCCCTCAGTCTGCCTCACATGCAGCCAATATGGCAGATGCAGTGGAGATGTCTGACACTGCGGATTCAGCACAGCTAGCAGTCATAGCTCCTATTCTCCCTGAAGACCAGTACAGTGGTCTGGCTTAGGCAGTAGCAGCCCTCCTCTTTCCCACCATCACTGTGGCAGTAGACAGGGCTATAGCTGTGGGCATCACAAAGCTCAGGATAGAGCTGGGAGATCATGCCAAGCGTCTGTCTGAACTGGAACACTGCATGTCAGATCTGAAGGATGAAATTCAAAGCTTACATATAACTGAGCAACACTCGAGACACACACAGCAGTTCATCTTGGACAAACTGGACGATCTAGAAAAACGATCTCGTTGCAACAACCGGAGACTCATTGGTCTCCCTGAGTCCTTCAACTCTGACTCCCTTCAGGAAATCTGCGCGGTACGCATCCCGGGTGCTCTGGGGATATCAACTCCCTGCATAGTGGAAAGGGCTCCACGTCCCATTATAGTCTGCTACCTTGACTATTCTGACAGAGTCAATATATTGAGATCCTTCCGAAACTCCAAATCCTTGCAGCTGGATGGCCACAAGCTACTTATGTTTGCTGATTACTTCCAAGAAGTTTTACGCAGGCACATAGCTTTTCAACCGATCTGCACCGCGCTCTACCAGAAAGGGGTCAAATTCACATTAGCGTACCTGGCGATACTTCGTTTCACCGATCCTTCCGGTGACCCTAAATCTTTTTCCCACCCAGAAGAAGCTAAGCAGTACTTTCAGGCAGATCGTCGGCCCTACAACGATTTGCAGAACCAAGGGACCAGCGAAGCCCAAGGAAGGACCCTGCAAGGAAACTCAGACTCTCCAACTCCTCCAGTCGAAACAATTCACGCTGACTCTGGACTCTGACACACCCGTCCTGGTTCCCCATCCATTCCTGAGTAGTCCATTCTCTCAGGTTTATTTACTAAGCTAGCTTTTTTGTTGTTCAAGTTGTTGCTAACACTTTTTGTTTTTCTGCCTGTCTACAGGTTCTGTTTGTCCATGTATGCACAACCTTACTGTTTAATAGACGCCTTGTCCTTTCCAAACCTGGCTTGAGGCCACACGCTAAGCCCCATTGTATCATTCTCATGGGGTTCCCCCCTGGGCTATGGATCGCATTAAAGTCTGCGGGCGAGTGCTTTAGTTCCCCCGTAGCGCTGTTCGGTGGTTAATGTTCAGCATGTGGAAAAAAGCAAAGTCCAGACTTCACATTGTATGCCATTTCTTATTTGTATTTTTAGACCCATGTTGGGTCGACTTCCTCTCTGAACCCCACTTTCAAAGTTGCAAGCCTCCCCTAACATGTCCTAAGCATTTAGGCAATATATTAGTGGTCTCACAAGGACAGCTCCTTCTTTTTCTTACAGTGGTTCTAAATCTATGTAATAGACCCTCTCATCCAACCGCCCCAACATGAAAGTGATCTCTTGGAATGTCAAAGGGCTACGTTCACCTCATAAGCATATGGTGATTCTTCGCCACCTCAAACACCTTAAGGCAGATATACCAATACTTCAGGAGACACACCTGTCGGCGGAAGACTTCAGTTGTATGCGAAAACTTTGAGTGGGCCAAGTTTTTGGATCGTCGGCAGCCAGAGGCAAAGCTGGGGTTCCCCTTCTTATTCACAAGCACCTGCCCTGTGAGGCTCTCTCTGTGGGCGGGGATGATGAGGGCCACATTCTCATAGCTAAACTTCTGCCCAGGAAGGGGTTTTATCTAACATTTATGCCCCTAATGCCCCTTCTAAACAGTTCTTCCAAAAATGAATCTCCAAACTAGCTCCATTCATCCACCTCCCCCTATTAGTAGGTGGGGACTTTAACTCATTGCTCTCCCCTCAGAAAGATAAATTCCTAGGTACCCGCTCCTCTGGGGTCTCTCCCTCACAGTTCCCTACGCCTCTACATCACTTTACGGATGACCTCCGCCTAGTGGACCCTTGGAGATTGTCCCTTCTGGGGGGAAGGGAACACCTTTCCCCCCCCCACACACAACACACTATCTAGGATAGATTACACTTTCTCTAACTCTATTCTATTCAAACACATCACCGACCACCACATTCATGACATTGGGATCATTGATCATGCCCTGATTTTGGTGGACCTGACTGGTTTCATCACCTTGAATTAAGCCAAAACTTGGCATTTCCCGCCCTATTTGACGCACAACCGAGATCTTCAACAGATCATTTGCGAAACATGGGCAGACTACACAGTTACTAATTCAGAGCATAGAGACAACCCCAACCTATTCTGGGAAGCTGGGAAAGTGGTGCTGCGAGGCAGAATGATATAATTTGCCACTGGCTACAAAAAAATATCATCAAGGAATATAGTGCAGCCAGCGAGGCTTTACGCATTGCCCAAACACAATTAGCACAGCACAACTCTTCAGAGCACAGGGAGGCTTGGCTTACCGCCAAACACCAATTTGACTTATTTGACTCATGGGCAGAAGCTCAGGAGAGGATATACAAATGTCTCCTAGACCTGCAATAGCAGAAGTTTGGCAATAAAGCAGGGAAACTTTTAGCATGTTTATGCAAGGGGAACCACACCCCTATTCATATAATTGCTCTAAAAGACAATTCTGGTAAACTTGCCCCTTCCCCCATAGACATAAACCTCATCCTTGAAAAATCCTATGAAAGACTATACAGCCCTGACCCCATTGATGAGACCTTGGCAACGTCTTTTCTAGACAAAATCTCCCTCCCAATAATAGATGAAACACTTTTGGTCCAACTCAATGCTCCAATCTCACCCGAAGATGTTACTGGGGCACTTGCCTCTCTATCAGCAGGGAAAGCCCGATGGGTACACGGCAGACTTTTATAGGCTTGCATCGGATACAATCCCCCACCCTTGTCACGGCTTATTAAAAAATCCTCAAAGAGAGCCCATCCATCAGGCTGTCAAGCTCATATTAAGCTGATTCCGAAAAAGGGAAAGGACTCCTCTGAACCGGGCTCCTACTGCCCAATATCCTTACTGAATCTAGACTCCAAGTTTCTATCCAAAATAATGGCTAATAGGCTAGCACTTAATATGCCCTCGCTTATCCACCCTTCACAGGTCAGTTTTACCCAAGGACATTCTGCCACTTCTAACATTAGAAAGGTTCATGCAGATTTGGAATCTGCGAGGGCCAGCCCTTCCAGTGACTTTGCCATTATCACATTAGATGCCGAAAAGGCTTTCGACAATGTAAGCTTTCACTGGCTACGGCTGGTCTTCTTGAGATTCGGTCTCTCAGGCCCTTTTCTACACCTTATTTCCACCATGTACTCTGCCCCATCTGCCAACGTCATTGCAGTTGGTCACTTCTCCAATAGTATCAGATTTTACAAAGGCACATGACAAGTGTCTCCCCTCTCACCTTTGCTATTCAACCTTGCACTGGAACCCCTTTCCCGATACCTTCTGTTCTGCTCAGAGCTTCACGGGGTCAACGTGGGCACTCAGGAATTACACACTGCTTTATTCGCAGACAACATTCTGATTTTCACTTCCAACCCTCAGGCAGATATGCTCCTTATCCAAGACATTTTCACACGTTTCTGGGCATGCTCAGGATTGAGGATACATTTTTCCAAAAGTGAAATTCTACCCCTGCAACATGGGCATCTCCTCACCTGGGCAGCCAGCTCTATATTTTCAATTGCCAAGCACCATATCACGTACTTAGGGGTTAAAAATAGGCAAGGAGCCCTCTACCATCGAAATTACCCCTCTGTTATATCCAAAATAGTAGTGGAGTTGGACAATTGGGCAGACCTCCCGCTCTTTTTCTTTGGTAGGTCTCACCTATTTAAAATGGTCAGCTTCCCAAAACGCTTACCCCTAACCCCTCCAAACCACTCCCATGGTTTTACGTCACAAAGATCTCCAACAACTCCAAAAAAAGCCTTAACCATGTTCCTATGGCGAGGCCACAGACCTCAGGTAACCCTCCAAAAACTATACCTCCCCAAACGTGAAGGGAGAGCTAACCTCCCGAACATAATACTTTACAATCTATCTTGTCTCTTGAGAGTGGGGTTAGACTGGATAACACAGGCCTCCAGGTATTCCAATTACGACTTGGAATCCCAAATGGTAGTCCCATGTGGCTTATCCGCCTTGCGGCACTGTGGAATCCGATCCCTCCCCCTCCTCTGAAACACAATTTACTCATACGTGATACGGTGTTGGGTTGGAGGGAGATCAGGAAGGAACTGGGACTGGGATCACCCCTTCTCTCCTAGCATCTCCCCATTCTCAGACACCCTCTATTCCCACAGGCACAGCATTACGCGGCATTCTCCACATGGGCCTCACAAGGGTTAACCAAATTTGTGCAATTGTTTGATATATCATTGGGTAAAGCCCTCCCCTTTGTCCAGCTTATGCAATTATATTATCTACCCACACACCATCTCCTGCACGTTCAACAAGCAGTTAGCTTTGTGACCAGCTCATGCCCACCCAGAAATCTCAGATTCGGTGCATCTCTCCTGGACACTCTTCTGGACCGTCATCACCATAAAATATCTGACATATATAAACCTCTGCTTTCCTGTCTCTCAAAACATCTTTCCTGCTCAACTGCCCTGCTCAACATTCCTGCTCAACTGCCTCCTGGAATAAAGACTTACACTCTCCTGAAGCACGAATAATGGCTGGTTGTAATTCTACTTGTGTTTTCATCAAGAATGAGTTCTGGAGAGAACAACAATTCAAAATTATGCACCGGGCTTATATCCCCTACCTAACTTCTAAAAATCTACCAGATCACCGAAACTGCTCACTATGTGGGGATCACAGACCTTCCCTACTACACAGGTTCTGGTCCTGTCCACATGTTTCATGCTTCTGGGACCAAGGTGAACTTTTTTTGCATCAGTGACAAGCCTTCAACCTCGCAAAGACCTATATTCCCTGTTGTTTGGATATCTGGAGGCTCCACCCCCCCCGTACATCAAAACCACGGATTAAAGCTTTCCAGTAAAACAAGGAATGGTTATCCACCTGCTACATGGCTACCAGAAGGGCCATCCTCAAACAGTGGACATCCTCCTCTCCTCCAGCCATCAGAGATGGTTAATCTGACCTACTCCTAAAAAAGGGAATGTTGGACCTGATCCTGTCCCATTACCGCCAGTTGCCTCGCATCCACTGCAAATGGGACTTTTGTGTGTTATCGCCCCAGCTAAAGTCCCACATCATATCTCCTCCAGTCTGACACCACTAACTCACCAACACACCTGCTATTCTGTTCTCATATTGCCATAACTATCAAATTACTGGTCATTTTGTTCTATGGTCACATGGTTTTTTTTTCTTCCCACCTGTACATGTTAGTAGATATCTGCCTACACTATGGTTTATCATTGTATGTTTGCCTGATCTACCCAAGCTCTATGATAGCTCAGTTTATGCAAAATAAAGCTTGGGTTCATCCCCCTCCTTCCTACCCATTTCCTTTCCTCTCCATCCTTCCTCAGCAATTACCACCTTTGACATGTAGTCTGCTCCATGATAGTGTTATGCATATGTTAATTTGCTACATTATCCTTGGTACTGTTTGTTCGCAAGAAAGATCAATAAAGTTTCTTATAAATAAATAAAAAAAAATAAAATAAAAGTAAAAGCTGAACATAACCTTCATATGCTTTACAGCTAAGGAAGCTCCTACCTTAGCCTCTGTTTGATCTGCATTTGCCATGGTGCTGCACATGTCATCAGTTATGACAAAAGTTATTTAATGGATTGACGGTTGGTTTGGCTGTGACAGTTATTATTCACAGCATTCCTTGACTAACTGTTTTGGGAAACGTGTAAATCAATGGGTTTAATTCTGTGTGAACAGCAAAACACCTTTCCCTCCCAGATAACTCTGCCCTGTCTGTACGCCAACTTTGAGTTGGTCTTAATTAGCTCCAGTTTTGTTATCTACGAACTAGAGGTAATTCTTTTTGAATTTATTGCAGCCATACCAACAAGTGTAATAGTGATGCATATTAACAACATGAATCTGTCATGTATGTCCGAATCGTTTCCGAAAACTGTTACAAGGCTTTCATGAACTTGGTACACGACACCATACCACTACAAAAGTCTCCAAATGCTTTAATGAATTCCCCCTCCCACCATATTTCTGGCAATATCAATGGGTATTCTCTGTATTTTCTAAATATGTTCTTAACCTCAATAATGAAAACTAATGAGGACACAGAAGACAGAAGAGGAACTAGAAAGCTGCAATAAATTACTTTTTTTGGGTTTAGATATCCTTCAACAATCAACAGCCTCTGTATTTTGATAGATCTTCAAATGTCTGCCTTTCTGTTCTACTCAATAGACAAATCCCAAAACTCACTGTTAATGCCAGCCAAGCTAATGATACTTTTAGGAGCAAAACCTATGCAATAATTTTTGTGAAATAGTCTTTATATAACGTTTCATCGTAACCAGTTTACCACATGCTATATGTTCATTAATATAGCAAGGGAAATCCTTTTGTGAATAACATTTTCTACACAGAGGATGAAAATATTGCATGATAAAAAACATAAGAGATGTAATAATTAATAGATAATAATTTAGACAGTGTGCTAAATCAGTACCTTCTACATTGTGCACTATTTATGAACATTCACCACACAATCACAGAACATTCATCCAAAAATGTTTCAACTGTACTTTCACATTCTCAGTCTCAAATGTACAAATAACAACCTCTGTAGTGAAGGGGTTAAGCTCAAAAGGAAATAGAAGCAAACTTTCAGCACCTTTGAAAATTATTGAACATATGAGCCATCATCTATCATTATTGACATCATTTTGATGCAGTAGTAGAGGTATTTAGCAAGCACACCACTTGTAAAACACATTTTAGCAGTTAAGCATTGCAAATGTTAAAGCTGAATTCCAGACTTGCATGGTTGTGTAGGCTCCTATCCTGTACTAAAATCACCTACTCCTATTTCACTGCACACTGTGAGCTTTTCACATTGTACATTAAAAGCTACAGCCAGTCAAACAAACTGGCTGGCTGGAGGAGATTAAGCATAATCTAACCTTTTTCTCCTCAAGCCTCGCTGTTCCTGGTCTGCCCCTATCATTCTTCAACTGTGGCCTGCCTAGGAATGCCCACCCCTCAAGACTGGCATCTACCCATCAAGGCATGTTGATATTTGTGGAATTTTTCAAGAATCAGCCCACTGCTTGCATGGGCTGAGGGCTTTTGAGACCTAAAGTGTCCAGTATGGATTTCCAGAAGGGCCTCAAGCATGTTTTTGGCATGAGGCACCCCCTTGAAAATCCATTGTAGACTCTTTGGGGTTGATTTACTAAAGTGCAAAATCTGGTGCAGCTGTGCATGGTAGCCAATCAGCTTGTAACTTCTGCTTATTCAATTACGCTTTGCTAAAAAAAAATATGGATGCTGATTGGTTTCTATGCAGAGCTGCATCAGATTTTGCACTCTCGAGTTTTAATAAATCAACCCTAAGGAGTTTAGTGTGCATTTCGCAGGGGAATCTATGCAAATTTTTATCATTCTTGCTGTAGGATATGCTACAGCAAAAGTGACTATAATGCAGATGCTTGGATGGGTGCTGTTTTTTTTTTAAGAAGCTGTCAATCACATGTAATTTTCCAGCAATTTTAAACATTTATCCCTTTGTAAATGCCAGTCCTTCTGCAGAGCTTTCTGTACTTCACAGAGATGTTCCCCTTGATAGACAGGAATGGGATTTTGGGTAACCCCAAGAAATGTTACTTAAAGGGCATTTTTAATATTTGACTTTAAGGGAACTGAAAAACAATAGTTTTGCCTGATACTCTGCTCCCCCGGCAGATGGCTGTCCCCCATGCTTAAATGGTGGACTGTCCTCAGTGTTATCTTGATGATGGCAGGACCCTAGACCACTGGAGTGTAGGGAGAAGCAGCTGTGGATACCAGTCTAGCTGCAGGAAGGAGTGGAGGATCAGGTAAGTAAACCTTTCTTTTTTGTTCCCCTATATCAAAATGAGCAAATAACCCTTGGAATTCGGACACTTGGAATTTCTCTGCATTGGTGTTCCCCAGGACCAAGGCCATTTTCCCATACTATTTCTTGACACCCCCTTGCATATTAGTCCAGAAAACCTGCATTTTTTATTTGGTAGATTCAGGGGTTATTGATTTCAATGGGGTTTGGGTTCGCCATTAAAACTTTTTTGAAGTTCACTGAACCCTGCTTAAACCAAACCAAGGGAAGTTTGGCTCATTCCTAATGAGCACCTTTAACTATCTGAGAAATTTGTTATCACATTTAATACTTGTAGGCTTATAATTTCAAGCTATTCTCAAAATAAGAAGCTTTGCTTTCTTTTATTAAGCCATGTATGACCAGCCTAAGGCATAGCTTCCATAAAATTAGTTACAAAAATATGTACCAGTGATTTCTGTTGGCTAGAGATAAGGGTGGGTTAATGACCTAGTGTAAGAAAACACCCTATTGTTATAGCAATCCACATTATGGGTATAAACCCAAAGCTCCTCAGCTGGCCTTGTCAATTTTCCTCACTTCTTTTCTTCCTATTGTGAGGGTTGGGTAAGTTTGTGGCAGTACGTGGTGCTCTAGAAATCTGTACAATGCTGTTACAGTGTGTCTAGTGTGGTCTAGAAATGTGTACAAAGCTGCTACAGTGTGCATCTGTGACTTAGCAGGTGATCAAGTTAAAAACAAATTGTGACCAAAGAATATTATATGAATGCATGGATGAAACTTACAGATGTGAATCACAGTACCAAATCCAGCTGTCAAACTTAGCTGGGCCTCCAGATTACACTGAGTGTGGGTGGGCAGTGTTGCGGTTATAGTTGTGCATTTTTTTTTCTGCTTGCTGTGTCTCTAGTACAAGCAATGAACAGGCCTGAAAACAGACCATGTATCGGTACAGACCATCCTTTGTCCACTTTTTAACCCTTGATTTACCCTTGCATTAGTTGTCAGTGCAATGCTATCTTAAATTGTCGGTCTCTTTACATTGGTGGTTGATTTGAAAAGTACTTCAATACATTAGTGGATAGTGGATGAGTCTCCCTTTATGTTGATGGTCAGCCTAGCATATTTTTTGAACACCATCCTCCTGTAGAGAAGTGGCTTTTTTCAATTGGTGTTTAGTAAAATAAGAATGGATTGGCACTTCCTTACATTGGTGGTCAATTGGAAAAGTGCATACGTACATGGGCAATCAGCATTGTAGGGTCAGCGCAATGCTAGCTTACATTGGTGGTCAAAAAAGAAAGAAATTAACCTTTTTTCTCTGTTGGTCAGTGAAGTTTTCTCTTTACATCGATATTCAGGATAGAAGTGTTCTCATACATTGGTGGTTAGTGGAGGAGTGTTTCTTTACAATGGTAGACAGTAGGACTTCCATACACTGGTGGTTAGGGAGAAGAATGCCCCTTACAGACAGTTAAAAAGATCATTGGCATTAGTGATTAATTAACCTAGAGATAGCAGAAGAAACAGTGCTAAGCCCATACTGTTGGCTATGCCTTGCCAGAATTATTCAAGCATCATTGGCAGAAAAATCAATCCGCCTTAACAGGCCATGCCAGTTATTGCTACCTCTCACAGAACTCCTGGTATCCTTGGTTAAAAAGGCTGCTATAGACATTACTTAAAGATGTGTTAAATCAGTCATGTCAAGTGGTCCTAAGTGGTTTAAGGATAAAAAATGCTTACCAGCTGTGCTCTAGAGAAGCTACAATATCTTACATAATTTTGCAGCTAAATACTTCATAAAATGTTTTAAGTTTTAAGGTGCAATTTTACCATAATGGTAAGTACCAAAGTGCCATGATCGTTTTCTGTAATTAAGAAGATGCAGCCTCAGTAGACATAATGAGGTCCACTTGAAGAGCTGATCTCCTCATTTTGTCTCACTGTTTATATCTGAGTTTTGCATGCCTAATGAAAATGAAAACAACCAATGTATTAAAACCTTAACTCTTTTTATAGTTGCAACTAAACAGTATACTGTATCTTTATATGGCAGCCATTACCCCAGATGTACCTTACTGACCATCCCATCTTCTTGCAAGTCTACCAGGCAGCATTTATGTGGTTTAAATTAAGTCTTAACATATCTACATATCCTCTGATAATCAAATACTGAGTGATCAAGGCTGCCTAAGCTTTGGGTCCCAAGGGAGCTGAACTTTAGACTGACATTTTTATAATTCAAGTCAAGAAATGTATTTTTTTACTCATATTTGGTAATGGATGTGAATTTTAAAGATAGATCCACTCAGGGCTTTTTTTCTCGGAGAATAGGTGCAGGAACTCCCCCCGTCTGAGTCACCCCTTGTCTCTGCCCCCTACCCACCTCTGACCACCATCCCTTGATTCCACCCCCTACACACCTACCAGTACTGCCCCTTTTAGAGAATGCAGAAACAAGTATCGTTTTGTGGTGCTAAATCATTTATATGGAACATGTTGATGATAAAAAGAAAAGCAGTAAAATAGATCCCCTGCAGTCAGCAACAATAGAATCCCAACAATAGATCCCCACACAACAATAGACTCCCTCAGCAAAAATGGACTCCACCCCAACAACACTAGATTCACTGCAGTAACAGTGAACTACCCACAAAAAAATATCACACCCAGTACCAAAATATCCACCCAAGCAACATTAGACCCCCAGCAGCAACAACAGATCTTCCAGCAGCCAGCATCAATAGATCCTCCAGCAGCCAGTAAAAATAGACCTCTCCCTCAACAGTAGATCCCTTCCAGCAACATAAGACCCCCCAGCAACAATAGATTCCCCATCAGCAACAATAGACCCTCACACAAAATTATATCCCCACCAGTGACAATAGATCCCCCAGCACCCAACATCAATAGACCCTCCAGCACATCCCACACCCCATGCTATTACATACGATCAGTGCTGAAGGTGCCGGAACTGCGTTCCCCCGCGTTCCTGCTGAAAAAAAGCCCTGGATCCACTTTAAAAGATTTTTTGATAAAGACAGATCCTTAAATTACTAAAACCTATCAGTAATGTTCACAGGAATGTATTACATTGTGTTAGTCTCCTCCAGGTAATTTAGTGTTAATTTTAATATGTATGGCTGCCTAGAAGATGGGTACCATGCAAATATACAAAGAATGATTATATAATATATGTAACATTGTATAACTATACCACAATTATATGTATTTTTCTTTATAAAATCTTTCAGATATTATTCCTAGAAAATGTAAAGTCAAAGTCAATCTCTTTATTTACTATTAGCAACTGTTAGCACAGAAAACAAAAGTATTCTAGAATTAAGGCAGTCATTAATAGCAGGTAATAAGGTTAAAGTGAGTCTGTCTTGGCCTTAATGTTTCTAAGGTAACAAGAGTGCAGATGCCTTGTGATATTTGCAAGTATGTGTGCTAGACTTCAATTTGAACATGTGGAAGCCCCTTTGGATCTCAGGCTCAGTATATACATGGAGTTTTGACTTCTATCGAAAAAAAGTGAAAGTGTATGTCCAGCCCAAACTTTTTTTTTTTTTTTTTAGTTTAAACTGGCAAGGATTAGAACTTCTTCTAGGTTTTTAGTGCTGTACTGAGCTCCTTTAGAGCATTTTACCCTAACTTCTAGTCCTGCTCACAATGCTTTACTTTGACAGGAAATGAGTGTAACTCTCCAACAAGAACACAAAGAATACAATTTTAGTAGATTAAGAGAGGATTAGAGCCTAAACCTAAAGCTCATACATGTTACAATCTGAATGTACAATATCCTTTAACAACCCTTTTTAGACCTGCAAAAACTATGTAATATATTCAGACCTACCTAAACTATCCATTCAATGCATTTCTAATCCGGCAGGCCCTTATACTAAATAACCGCTGGTAGGATCTCAAGTAGATTGTACCGTCAAATTGTGGTGAGCTAAGGTAAAAATGTTCTGACCCTTCTTTTTGAAAATGCTAGTTGACTGGCTGACCCACTGACTCCGATACCTTGAATCGCTGACCTGGACTAGGTATAAAGATTGGAAGATCTATGTAGATGTTCCAGGTGAATGACAAAGAAAGTACTGAAGTGGAGGATGCAGTGTGTGTCAACATAACTGCAACTGCAAGCATTTTTAGAAGATGGCTAGTGTGTACCTTCTATGACAGGTTATCTTTAAATTTTATGATCAATACCCCTATGATAAAAGGCAGCTGCATAATATCTTCTTTCTGAATATTTTCCCCATACTAGCATTTGACACAGATTTTTAGCAATGCAAAGAGCAATGTGCAAAATCCTCTCTACTCATGAAATCTGGTTGTGATCGATGACTGCAGTTTGTGCAACATCTTGACTCTTTAAGCTGCCCTACATTTGAGAATTTGGAATTTGTCATGTATTCATGGAAAAGAATTACAAATATTGATCATGGTTTCTTTGGCAAGTAGTATTAACAGAAATAACATTTGGTTCCCATGGTAAGTTGATTAGAAAAGATGGGTTAATAGAGAACAGCACTAACCGCTCTACTAGAATTGGAAACACTTCTTCATGGATGTTGTGATCAGACCTAAATCCTTTAGGAAGATTATCCACATAGAAATCAGGAAAATCCTGCAACTGAAGCACTTTTGTTCTCCACATTTCTAAACAACATCAGCAAAGCTGCTGCTTTTTTTTTTACATCTAATCATATGGGTTGTTTTGAAATTTTGGAATTGCTTCAGCCCGTCACTTTAATTAGAGCACCTTTAACTTGTATTCATTATTCTAATTATTTATGTATTTTTTACAAGAGCAGAGCACAGGGAATTGAAGAATGGTCCATACAAATTAAAGATTCTTATTTAATAGAGCAATATTATATATGTAAGGAAAATCTCTCAGTGGCAGCAATTATGATGATCAAATCTATTCACAGGCCAGCAGAATAGGCACACTGCAATACTGTTATGTGTATGCATGCACATTTTTCCAAACTGCAACAAACAAATCAGGGCATTTTTGCCTATATTCCAACCTGAGGGATTCTCATGCATCAGGTATACCTATGTGCAAACATCCAGGCCAATCAAAATTTAGCATTCTCTCTATCCTGCTTTATTCATCACAAGTTATATTACTATTTTCTAGTATACTGTATACTGAACCGAGGTAACAGTATAATATACATAAAATGACAATATACTGTAGTCAGAAAATGCAGGCTCAGTGTTTCAGAACTTCCAAAGTTGTTTAAAATTTTTGTTTTTAGGTGCAAGAAAGGGGGAGGTAGTCCAATCAGTTTTAGAAATATCAAATGAGAAATTGAAAAGGATTGTCAGACAGATTAGATTGTTGAGCGTTATTGTTCAATAGAGATGCATGCGCATTGATCAAATATGCAGAGAATAATACAGAGCAGGGCATGTCTGGATTCCTGGACTGTGTGATTCACTTGTATCAGAAATGCCTGTGTGCAAATCTTCAGGCCAATAAAAAATTGGCAAATTGGTGTTTATTCTGATTTAATCTAAATACATCATGTTAATATTGTTATGCAGTTTATAATGAACTGAGGTAGTAGTATATTGTAAGTTAAATTACTGTCTTCTGGTCCTGCTCTGATAAATAAGGTGACAACTGGAAAAGAAAAATCAGATGCGTTGAATTGGTCAATTGTGAAATTATTTGTTTGCCAATGTCTGGTAACTACTGTACATAGACATGCACACTCCTGCAATACCAGCATACGTGTTTATGAGCTAAATATTGAAGGAAGAGACCACTTGCTAGTTATAGCATTAGATATGTCTGAGTGCCATCTAGTGTCTATTGATACTTTAACACAAAGCACCTAGTTCAATTTTAACATTCATCTAAGGAAACTTGTGAGGAGAGAATATGGAGGTTGCCATCAATGTTCTCCTGAAAGTAGCTAGTAGCCTGGTTTTCTGTGGCTTCAATACCTTGACCAACTGATCTGCAGAAAGCATGCAGCAAGCAAGGTCAAAGCGAATTCAAAAGTACACTGCATATTTATTCCAGGTCAGTGTGTCGAAGGCTGCTGAAGCTATAAGAACAGTATGACAACATGGGAACTAGCATTTTCAGACATCAGCCATTGCTTCCTATAAAAGAGTCAGTTACATAGTTACATAGTTACATAGTAGGTGAGGTTGAAAAAAGACACAAGTCCATCAAGTCCAACCTATGTGTGTGATTATGTGTCAGTATTTCATTACATATCCCTGTATGTTGCGGTCGTTCAGGTGCTTATCTAATAGTTTCTTGAAGCTATCAATGCTCCCCGCTGAGACCACCACCTGTGGAAGGGAATTCCACATCCTTGCCGCTCTTACAGTAAAGAACCCTCTACGTAGTTTAAGGTTAAACCTCTTTTCTTCTAATTGTAATGAGTGGCCACGAGTCTTATTAAACTCTCTTCTGCGAAAAAGTTTTATCCCTATTGTGGGGTCACCAGTACAGTATTTGTAAATTGAAATCATATCCCCTCTCAAGCGTCTCTTCTCCAGAGAGAATAAGTTCAGAGCTCGCAACCTTTCCTCATAACTAGGATCCTCCAGACCCTTTATTAGCTTTGTTGCCCTTCTTTGTACTCGCTCCATTTCCAGTACATCCCTCCTGAGGACTGGTGCCCAGAACTGGACAGCATACTCCAGGTGCGGCCGGACCAGAGTCTTGTAGAGCGGGAGAATTATCGTTTTATCTCTGGAGTTGATCCCCCTTTTAATGCATGCCAATATTCTGTTTGCTTTATTAGCAGCAGCTTGGCATTGCATGCCATAAAGTTGAAAGCTGTTTGAGTGGTTAATAATCCTGGGAGCACAAGATGTAATCATTGGTGTGCCATATATTTTGTTAATAGGAAGGTGTGTTTAAAGAAGCACATGGATCAAAACAATCATCATAGAAAGATTACATCTATCACAACAGTATTAAACTTCTGATAAAACACCCTCCATTTAAATTGTACACACACAAGTGTAGTTATGTAACCTATTTTTTGTAAAAGGTCAACATTTTCCAATTTTTTATGTAGAATATAAAAGGTGACAATTTTGCGTAATTCTCAGTTGCTCTGGGCAATTCTTCCACTCATTTTCAAAATATGTATGAAAACATTTTGTAATTGATTTGTGAAAATGTAAAGCACTTAGTAGTACCATGTATGATTTTTATTGGAGAGAAGTTGGAGAAAAGATTCTCATAATCATGGCAGGCCCAGACTCACCACAGGGCAAATGCCCGTTGTCCCAGGGGAGCCGACCCACACGTCCTAACAAGAGCGGCCTGTTGAAGACTGGACTGCACAGTGGGAGGTAAGTGATGACCAATCCAGACAGGGCTAACACAGACCGTGGTCACTACTCACCTCCCGCTATGCGGCCATGCTTGTGTCTCCTCTCCCAGCTCTCCCGCCCCGCCAACAATGGCATCCTATCAACAGAGCAGAGGGTGGGAGGAGCTGGAGATCTACATAGAGAGTGGGAGTCTTTTTATTTTAACAAGCGGGTAATCACCTGCTTGTTCATATGATCCAAATCTGCAGCTCTCCCCACACCCCCACTCTGCTGATAGGATGACATCGTTGGTGGACCATGGAGAGGAGACACAGTCTGAATCCTGCCTCTGCCCTGCTGAAGGTAGAATTGTGCAGGGGAGGCAGAGAGTAAAGAGAAAAAGAGGAGGAAAGACAGCAAGGGTCACTGTGATGGGGGGCTGTGATTGCTGGGGGCACTGTAATGTAAATGAGTACTGTGATATAAAGGGGACTGCACTGTAAAGGGGCACTGTAATCATTACAGTGCCCCTTTACAGTGCAGTCCCCTTTATATCACAGGCACAGTGCCCCTTTACAGTGCAGTCCCCTTTATATCACAGGCACAGTGCCCCTTTACAGTGCAGTCCCCTTTATATCACAGGCACAGTGCCCCTTTACATTACAGTGAGGAGGATCTAATATCCTGTCACCAATTGTCCCCAGGAATGCAGATACCTGGAAAAATTGGCTGCTCAGTCTAAAATCCCCAGGCCTGTTTTTTGTCCCAAGCCTGAATGGCTATATGATCTTTTATTTGAAATATTGCTTTATTTTGCCTGTACAGCTGAAATTCATACAGGACAACAACCAGGACTGTAAACCTACTCCTGGCCACCATGTTACAGGCTACTTGTACAATTTCCTTTAGAATACCAACAACTAGGGTTATTTATTGACTTTCTGAATAATAAAAGTTTACTTTACTTTACAAGCTTCCTTATTACAATGTTAAATGTCAGACTGTCAGAGGAAAAACAGGTGAGGTTTTTGAATAAAGCAGGTGAAGTACAGTCAAATCTAAAACTATCACTCATTTTGCCAGTTTTTGTATAAAGACCCTTTAATCTGGCTTCAAAAGTGTTCATAGGTCTATTCTTCATTTACAAAAACTCATTAATCTCTGACAAAAGCTTCATGTAAAACAAAATATGGAGACATAAAATTTGAAATAGTATTAACGGGTCAGTGCACTTATTTTTATCTCTTGGGGACTCTAGTGAGATTTCTGTGCATTGGTGTTTGGTCGGTACACCTGCTCTATTCATGATAAGGAAGTCATACTGACACTTTTTGTCTGGCTTCAAAAATGTAGCTAGGTCTAGTTTTCATTTACAAATGCTAAGTCCTATTGTCACTTTTTGGTCTGCACATCTGCTCTAGTCTTGATAAGGAAGTCCTACTGTCACTTTTTGTCTTTCTCCAAAAATGTTCCTAGGTCTAATTTTAATTTACAAAATCCAAGGAAGTCCTACTGTCACTTTTTGATGTTTTATATTGTGTGGAATACAACTGGAGGTGTTGAAACAAAACAAAAACGAACACGTAAAACTTGCGTAAAGTGTAAAAGAGCTGAAATCTATGGCAGGGGGATCTAACTTTTGGAGTATTCTAGACAAAAAAGCCAGGGGCTCACTTATCCCACCAGGCTCCATTTATTAACAAATTATCCATTTTGGCAAGACTGGCATTTTAAAGAACAGATCACTGGCAATTTTTAAAATTTTCCTCTACACGTCTGCTTTATGAACCTCATCAATCATTCTGCAGCCTATAACAGTACATTAAAGTTTCAGTTAAATTGTTTGAAGAACAGGAGTCAAACCAGTAAAATCCACAGAGAACCTTTATGCACTATAGTCATATGACTATACCAGGTTTTGTCAACAGGCGGCACTGCAAATTAAAATCTTAATTGTAGCACTCCACTGTTAGCTACCCCAGTGCCTGTGAAAAAGGGAAACCCTTCCAAATATTAGACAAAGGTCTGCTAAACAAACCAAGAATATGCCAAGTTATATATTTTAAAACAGCATTAGACAGAACACAGAATATAACCAAGCCTAGTTTACACTGACGCTTGTTACATTTGTAGAGATCCACCTACATTCACTTGTTGCCATAGATATAAAAAAATCCTGTCTGTTTAGGATACCAGACAGCCCATTCCTTTGCTCATGATGTTTTTGATAGACATGATAGTAATTGCTAGGAATATACAATGATTCAGAAGACCTTTATGGTCACATGCATCTCGTGTCATAGTTCATAGTGACACAGACCATCTGATAGAATACAAAGTTAACTATACATTTTTGAAAAATGATAAGGACTTTGTCACAATGGAGTTCACAAGTAGAAGGAGCTGCAATCCTTCTACAGTAGTTTCCACTTTCTGACCCTTTGGCCAAATTCTACTTCTAAGTCAATGAAACCTAATATGTTTTGATTCAGTGTGGTTATCATGGTCATAGTATGTGGCCTGGGGGTCAGAGTGTGGAAGCTGCAATCAGAGCAATAAAGCTGCCCCTGTCACATGCAAGCTTCACAGTGACAGAGTAGTTGGAGTGAATGGTAGATTTTTCAGATGATTTTTTAAGATATATTTCATTTTTAGACAGTCAGACAAGAGAACCGTTGTCACAAATGCACATGCAGCCATCTCTTATAATTATTTTACTTCTTTAAAATTTGTATTTACAAGGCCGTCATATATTTTATAGGAAAGCCTACACACACACACACACACATATATACATATATATATATATATATATATATATAATAAATAGGGAGAGTGAGCTGAGTAGACAACTTCTCAAAATGTTTAGACTTCAAAAATAAATCAAATTTACCATCAACAAGACATCTAAAAAATTTAGATCATACGG
The DNA here is from genome assembly GCA_037952925.1 of Lithobates clamitans. Taxonomy (NCBI): domain Eukaryota; kingdom Metazoa; phylum Chordata; class Amphibia; order Anura; family Ranidae; genus Lithobates; species Lithobates clamitans. Next base: position 2,427,738 of record JBBGZY010000755.1, read on the forward strand.
TGGTTTTAAATTGCAATGATGTTTAATTATCCTTTTGAACAAATAGGGTAAACAAAAGAAATAGGCCAGATGCATAGGCAAGCCAGTATATTGTGCTCATCTTAGCAGCTGTTTTCATCTAAAGAGAGTAATATGACTTTTTTTTCAAGATGTGCCGCTATATATTGGCACGTGATAGGCATATAAGCAGGATCTACAATAGTCACTTATTGCAACATAAATTAAAAATGGGTCTCATCTGTTGAATAACCTTTAGACTTTAGACACAGATAATGCATGCCATATTGATCAAGGCCTCACCGGATATTATGCAATGTATTTCCTCTGTATTTTTTACATAAATAAGAATGCCTGCTAAACATATATTTGATGTGCTTTAGAAATATAAGATAGATCGATAGATAGATACTTTTCTGGAGGAGAGTGTATATATTAATATCTGTATAGCACAATGATAGCAGATAGCAACCAGTGGTATAGTTTTGATCTCTGGACATTTCTGCACATTTATACAAGCAATGGCATCCTAAAGATTTGCACTTGTGATGGAATTAGATCTAAGATTCCATCATCATTCACTAAGCTACAATCTGTACATTTCACAAATGCATTACAAGAGTCATCTGAATCAAAAAAGGAGGTCACCCAAGCATTTGGTCACTGGACAAGTGACAGTTTCAATGAATTATATTCAAAGACCTTGGCTGTTGTAGCAGCAGTAATGTGTCTGCAGATAATTTCCTCCTTTTTGCCCCCTCCCCCTCTTGCTCTTTAAGGAGGTACAGGAGCACTGGTCACACATGCTTCCCATCTATACAATGTGAAAGTGGTAAACTTACCTGGATAGCTTAGCAATCTTAGCAAAGCCAAACACGTCCATGCATGCAGGTGTGCTATCTTCTTTCTCCCCTTCCTTCACTCAAGCAATATCCCTTCTGTTTCCGCACGCTAAAACAAATATAGGATTTCTTCTACATCAGAATGCAGCACGGTATCATCCTAGGTCTGCAGTTTGAGAATGAATCACTCAGAAAGACCATTGATTCTACTCTTGCATCCAGCCAATATGACTGCTGAGAAATGCCAATTTGACAATGGCCAATATTCAATCACCTTGCTGCATCTCTAGTTTAAAACATGCTGTTTTACAGTGCTTAGATTCTGTCCATGTAGCTCTTGCAAGCATCTTTGCTGGGCTTTCTTCATTGAAGACTGCTGATCCCAGGCAGTGAAAGAGAAACAAGAGGGGGAGGAGGTAGGAGCAGCCAGTGCATGCAGTGAAGCAGCACACAGAGAGGATGGAAGAGCTTCAGAGATGCAGTAAATCACCCTTGCCTCTGCATAATGCTTACACTATTGCCTTCTGCTCTACAAGACCACTGACATCATTGGACTAGCCTCAGAGTTTACTACTAAATACAGCTTTGCCTAGTTGTGTAAGGACAATGTTTAGGTGCCTGCTCTCAGTAAGTCAGGTAGAGAACAGTTTTTTGTATTCACAGTCACAGCATAACAAAATATCCCTAAAATGGGGTATAGACACTGCAATCAAGAATAGGTTTACTTCCATAAAATAGCCATATGTTATTATAAGTCAACTGTACAAAAGATATTTGTGAGTAGTATCACATACTATATATTCAATTAATTTGTGTGCAAGTGTATTAGAGCTTATGGCTGTATAGATCGTCACATACAGGAAAATTTCTTTAAAATGACCATGCAGTCTTTTCCCCATACCATTATGTAATCTTCCCATGTCTTCATCATGATAGAAAAACACAAATAGGTCTATCTTATATGGATGACTTAATACCTTTAATGAGCTGAGCCTGTTTCTGTTAGCTGCCTCTCTAGGTTTGGTTTCATACCTAATGATCCTGTAAGTAATAAAAGTAATTGGCAACTTTTTGTCTATGGGTGACAACAGTTAGGTTGCCCTTATTACTTACAGTTGTATAAGCTACTGTACATGACGAGGTAGCTTCTTCCTCTAGTAGCTCAATGTTGTCACATTCAATGTGAAGAAAGAGGTTGGCCAACCCCATACCCAGCAGTGTCATGCCCAGCCCAGACCCTTTCTTTGCTGACATACAATGCTAGGAGGAGCAGTCAAGGTATGTAGCAGATACTAAACATCATGTTTCTAGCACTGCTTCTCCCTATCGAGAGCTTTGGTTATGAGCACTGAAAGAGAAATAGAAAACTGTTAATCTGTAAACTCATATAGTAAAGGTACTTTGGGACAGTTTTTAAAAGAGGTTATTAGTAATAATAAGGTCTGTTGGCATGGACCATAGGGTAAGTACATGGATTGAAAGCTGGCTACAAGGGGTAGTTCAGAGGGTGGTGATAAATGGGGAGTACTCGGAATGGTCAGCGGTGGGTAGTGAGGTCCCCCAGGGTTCTGTGCTGGGACCAACCCTTTTTAAATTGTTCATAAACGACCAGGAGGATATGGTAAACAGTTAAATCACTGTATTCATGGACGATACTAAGCTAAGCAGGGCAATAACTTCTCCACAGGATGTGGAAACCTTGCAAGAAGATCTGAACAAATTAATGGGGTGGGCAACTACTTGGCAAATGAGGTTTAATGTAGAAAAATGTAAAATAATGCATTTGGATGGCAAAAATATGAATGTAATCTATACACTGGGGGGAGAATCTCTGGGGGAATCTAGGATAAAAAAGGACATGGGGGGTCCTAGTAGATGCCAAGCTGCTGCTAACAAAGCAAACAGAATTTTGGCATGCATTAAAAAGGGATTAACTCCAGAGATAAAACGATAATTCTCTTGCTCTACAAGACTCTGGTCTGGCCGCACCTGGAGTAAGCTGTCAAGTTCTGGGCACCAGTCCTCAGGAAGGATGTACTGGAAACAGAGCTAGTACAAAGAAGGGCAACAAAGCTAATAAAGGGTCTGGAGGATATTAGTTATGAGGAAAGGTTGCGAGCACTGAACTTATTCTCTCTGGAGAAGAGATGCTTGAGAGGGGATATGATTTCAATATACAAATACCATACTGGTGACCCCACAATAGGGATAAAACTTTTTCATGGAAGGGAGTTTAACAAGACACGTGGCCACTCATTAAAATTAGAAGAAAAGAGGTTTAACCTTAAACTAAGTAGAGGGTTCTTTACTGTAAGAGCAGCAAGGATGTGGAATTCCCTTCCACAGGTGGTGGTCTCAGCGGGGAGCATCGATAGTTTAAAAAAACTATTAGATAAGCACCTGAATGACCGCAACATACAGGGATATACAATGTAATACTGACATATAATCACACACATAGGTTGGACTTGAGGGACTTGTGTCTTTTTTCAACCTCACCTACTATGTAACTATATACAGGCAGTCCCCGAGTTACGAACATCCGACTTGCGAGCGACTCCTACTTACGAATGGAGGCGGTGTGATGTTATTGCCGGCAGCTTCCGCTCCACGCTGGTCCCAGAAATCGCCGAGTAGCCATCTTGCAGAACGGGTCACATCCCACACTGCAGTACTACATGTACTACACGCCCGACATACAGGACTGCATGCCCAGAAGCACCCGGAACACCCCACATTGCATAGCCAGAAGCGCCTGACTGGAGTTACACTTAAAAAAGGTACTGTTCCAACTTTGAACAATTTCGACTTAAGAACAAACATACAGTCAGTAGCTCATTCGTAACTCGGGGGACTGCCTGTATGTAATATGGAAGGTGCTGTCCCTGCCCTATATAGACATGCTGATATATAGAAGCCTTGTTTTTTTTCTTTAAACTGACTTTTGCAAGTGCCTTACAAATTTGCCAGGGTGACAAGGAGAGGGATTATAGTGAAGACAATAGTTATAGCAGATTTAGTGAACTTATGAGTTTAATAGCTGCAAATTATGTGCAGTGATATTTGTGTCTAACAGAAGTATGGTTTGATAATGACAGACCTTTAGGATATTAGCTTATTTTAATGTGGTCCACAAAGCAAACCATGCTGAATTGACAATATGCAGGCAATCCTAACAATACATGAGTCACAAAGGGGCAATTTGTATACTATGCAGGCAGCAAAACCGGTTATCATGACAATATATTAGCAACAAACAAGCAATAATATCACAACATGGGCAAAAAACTGCCAATATGTGGACATAAAGTAGGTAATCTTTACATTATGCCTACAAAAAATAGAAAATCTTGACAATATGAAGGCAAAAAGTGGTATTTGCAACAATGCATAAGCATTCAAATATAGACACAATACATAACTTAAAGTGGTTGTAAACCCTCACAAATACCCAGTGAAGTGAACAGCCTGAGATGATACACAGAGATGAAACAAATCCTCTTACATAGGTTTCACTTGTTTATCAGCAGTATTGTCCTCTCTACAACCCTTCAAATCATGTTAAAAACCTTTCTTCATCTGTCAGGAGCGCAGAGGAGGGGGCGGAGAGACTGCAGTTACAGAGTGTGGGAGCTGATTGGAGGAAAGCAGCACACAAACCCTTCACACACAGCAGACATGTGTTCTGAATGGACAAGCTCTGTTCTGACCTCTCCCCTCCCCTCCCACACAGACACAAATTTATCTCATGTGTTGGTAAAACTTCTCAGAAGTGACTCATGCTGATAACAGAAGAACGAAGCACCAGAGAAAAACAACACTTTAAAGAGATATACTGTAAATAATTACTACAGATATATGTGCTTTGTTTAGATTCCATGACTTCCATGAGGTTTACAACCACTTTAACACCTCACCTCAGGACAATATGAAGGATTCCTTTCTTAGTCATAGCAACTCCTCTATGCCTTACTGCATAGTGCCATGCACACCCTTCTTCTCCCAAACCTACTTCTCTCTCTAGGGCAGAGAGGGCAAAATCCCTTCTCTCCTCTTCCCACCTGCCCTTTGTTGCTATTGGAGGGAGGAGAGAGCAATATCCTCCATTACCCTAGTCATCTTTTCCTCCAACATCCTCTCTCCAGCTGTCCCAATCATTACTCTGACTGTAAAATGATGATGACATTACTGGTTTAAACTCTTGTTACTTTTTTGCCATCTGTGTGCCTTTGGTTTAAGTTACATTTATTTCCTGTAGGCACAACAAATCTCTCTAAAGTTTGGCAAATCTCCTCTCACACAGTCAACAGTGGAGCAAATTGTCCCATTGAAAGATTTTTCATTTTCTATTCCCACACTTTAAGAATTGGTAAGAATGGTCACTAGAGCAAATAAACAGGTGAATCTACCCAGTGGGGACAGCAAATAAAACACAATAAAGGTTAGAACCCTTTTCTACGCTATCCAAAGCAAAAAAGTATTGGCTTCAGAAACACAATTTTCTTGTAGTGGAGGGAGGTTATTTGTTAACATTTTGATTTTGAATTCAAACTAAATATGGGTGGGGCAAGTGTGAGAGCCAAACTATTACCCAAAAATGATGTAGGGCAACTCTCATAAAAATTACATGTATATAAATAAATACTTCTGGCCAAAAATACTTTCATAATATGTAAAGAAAAACACTATGCATAAAAAACTGTGCATACAAAAAATGATTAAATATCTCTAAATAAAGTCCAATAAATGTCCAAATGTGTAGAATGTTAAAAAACAATAAAACGATAAATGATATCCATCTTGAATACACTGAAATCACCACTGTGACATGTATATACACAAAGTGAATCCACCACCCATGTAGATAAGCCTCTCACCTGACTGACATGACCCCTGCATTACCAGTAGGTCTCACCACGCAGTTTTCCCTCTCTGGGGATGAAGAAAACAACTAATATCTCCAATTCTTCACTGCCTCCTATTCAGATGGATGGATGGGTAACAGGATCTCAGATCCCAACAGCATGCATGCAGGATAAAAAAAAAAAGTACACAACTCTAGTACTCTCTGTGTAAAAATCACATTTAATAAAAGGATAAAATATCGTACTCACAAAAATGGCAATATAGGCAGTGCTAACCGTGAATTGCTTGTCTCTCATGCACAATGGCAGAACAGCTATATGCAGGATGGCCGTCATGCACGTGATTCCTCGTCCTATACATTACGTCCAATCATCGGGACTTCCTCAGTAGGGGTCCCTACTGAGGAAGTCCCGATGATTGGAGGTAACGTATAGGACGAGGAATTACGTGCATGGCATCATCCCGTGGCCATCTTTGCATCTAGCTGTTCTGCCATTGTGCATGAGAGTCAAGCGATTCATCTGATAAGGAATCAATGAGGAATTGGAGATATTAGCTGTTTTCTTCATCTTCATTTTCTTCAAAACTACACGATGAGAAAGGGAAAAAATGCAGGGGTCATGTCAGTGAGCTAAGAGGCTTATCTACATGGGTGGTGGATTCACTTTGCATATATACATGTCACAGTGGTGATTTCAGTGGATTTAAGCTGGATATCATTTATCGTTTTATATCTTTTTCAACATTCTATACGTTTGGACATATTATTGGAATTTATTTAGAGATATTTATCCATATTTTTTTATTTTTATGCATAGTGTTCTTGTTTACATTTTATGAAAGTAGAGGTATTTATTTATATACATGTAATTTTTATGAGATTTGCGCTACATCATTTTTGGGTAATAGTTTGGCTTAATAAGTTTTGAATCACTTATGGGTGTTGGCTAGCAACTCATTTAGCAATGGTTATTTTCACATACTATATTTGATTGCACAGATTGAATATTGGTACACAAGTGTTAGAGTCAGCCTGAGGGTTTCGGATTTCGGGTGAGGTCATGTGCAGCCACAATATTTATATTTTTCAATTGTTTTTGGCACTAAAGTCACATACAGAGAACTACATAAAATGTAACCACTTGCCGACCAGCCACCGTGATTATACTGCGGCAGATTAGCACAATTCCACGAACCATCGTAGCTGTACGTTGGCTCCTTTAAGCGGGATAGCAGGCGCCCGCTGCACTGCGGGTGTGCTGATGCACGTGGCCGGTGGTTGAGATGACCGTCGGCCACGCTCGATCACAGGCACGAGAGCCAGAACAGGGACGTGTGTGTGTAAACACACAAATCCCTGTTCTGTGAGGAGAGGAGAGGCAGATTGTGAGTTCCTACTAGCTAAGAACAACGATCTGTCATGTCCTCTAGTCAGTCCCATCCCCCTACAGTTACAACACCCCCTAGGGAACACAGTTAACCCCTTGATCGTCCCCTAGTGTTAACCCCTTCCCTGACACTAACATTTACACAGTAATCAGTGCATTTTAATAGCACTGATCGCTGTATAATTGTCAATGGTCCCAAAAATGTGTCAAAAGTATCCGATGTGTCCGCCATAATGTTGCAACCGAGATAAAAATCGCAGATCAATGCCATTACTGGTAAAAAAAATTAATAATAATAAAAATGCCATAAATCTTTCCCCTATTTTGTAGACGCTATAACTATTGCGCAAATCCAATCAATTTATGCTTATTATTATTTTTTTTACCAAAAATATGTAGAAGAATACATATCGGCCTAAACTGAGGAAAAAATTAGTTTTTTTTTTTTTTTAAATTGGGGATATTTATTATAGCAAAAAGTACAAAACATTGTGTTTTTTTCAAAATTGTTGCTCTTTTTTTGTCAGTTAAAGCAACGCAGTGTCGTTTTGCAAAAAATGGCCTGGTCAATGAGCAGCCATATCTTCCGGGGCTGAAGTGGTTAACCTAATTACAAAGTGAAATGTGCAATGGCTATGTGCAAACTGCACTAAGCCGGTAACACACAACCCACCGCTGGGTTGCAGGAAAAAAACTGACAGCTCTGGTTGGCTGAGCTGTTGTGTTTTGACCGGGGGACACCCCCCCGCCAGAACACTCTGATCAGCGATCTTTGCCATTAGCTGGGAGCACTGATGTGGAGTCGGTCGGATGCTGGCTTTCCAGCCGGCATCCATGTCCGACAGAAGCTGACTGACATAAACACAGGCAGAATGTCTACCATTTTTTTCTGAGCAGGCAAATGTCTCCCGACATTCTGTCGACGTGTACAGGGCTTAACCCATAACAACTGATTTGATTTATCTTTGTTTCTCAGAATGTGATTGGGTTGCTGTGCTCTCCATATAGTCACAGTAGTTTGCCAGCCTTGCCAATCTTTTCATTTCCTTCAGGACAGTAAATGTATAACAACTTACCACCAGGACTATTAGATTTCATATCACATACCTAGGTGGGAGCAGGATTGCTTCATCAAGGAATCACTTATATAGAGGAGATCACAATCCAGTAAGATCGGCTCATCTGAGGACTCCCCAACCTGGTATTTGGTTACTGTATTCACCCAATGTCGTTATAAGGTACAGAGCCCTATACTTAGGTTATCTGGCAACTACACAATCTGGTATCTTCATTGGTTAGGTTTGGATTTAGGTGCAGTCATCAGGGATACCATCTAGTGGGGGTGTCACAGTCTCTTGGTTCCAGCTCTGTTACACATGTTTGGGGGGGGGGGCTTTAGTAGTCCCACTTATGCACTGAGGGGAAATAGGGGATGGGAATGATTTCCCATTATTGTCTGATGGGTGGGAGGGGTGTCTAGGGGGGGGGGGTTACTGTTTGGGGGGACGTGGGACTATATGTGAGGGAGGAGGGATTTTTGTTTGAGAGCTGTATATTGATGCAATTTTACTTACCTTATATACTCGAGTATAAGTCGAGTTTTTCAGCACATTTTTTGTGCTGAAAGTGCCCCCCTCGACTTATACTCGAGTCAAGCACTTTTTTGCAGCAAAAAATTTCATTTTCCGAACCGACTTTGGGGCCACGTATCTCAGGGCCACTAGATGCTAGGAACCCCAAATTTGGTGTGCAAACCCAGTGGAACTGGTACCACAACATATCCAAAGATCCTAGCACTAAGTGGCCCCGAGATACGGGGCTCCAAAATCGGTTCAGAAAATGTCATTCTCTGCTGCAGAAAAGTGGAACTGGTACCACAACATATCCAAGCTGAAGAAAAGTGCTTGACATTTTCTGAACCGATTTTTGGGGCCCTGTATCTCGGGGACACTTGGTGCTAAAAACTCCAGCTTTGGATATTTTATGGTGCTAGTTCCACTGAGTTTGCACACCAAATTTGGGGTTCCTAGGCCCCAAAGTCGGTCAACTGTGTCCATCTGCAGCAATGTCATTTCGGGACCATTTGGGTTCGGAGACCCCAAATTGTGGCTGCAGCTAGGGGGCATCTAGGAACCCTTAACTACCGAGTTTGAAGTTCGGGGGACCTATGGCTGCAAATGGGCACAGTGAGGCATGCAAATGGGCACAGTGAGGCTGCAAATGGGCATTGTTGACCCTCTTTTCCACTTACAGTAGCTGTGCATTTCTCACCCTCGTCTTATACTCGGGTCACTAAGTTTTTCCCATTTTTTGTGGTAAATTAGGGCCTCGACTTATACTCGGAACGACTTATACTCGAGTATATACGGTAAATTCTCAAAATAAATTTTGAGGAGATAATTCATGGGTGTACAGAAATATTTTCTTTTCTTATTGTGTGGTAGATCTGTTTTCTGTATACACACCCTACCATTATGGATGGAGGTATCCTTATACATGTAATCTGTCTAGCTCCCAGTTTTTGTTTTTGGTTTGTTTTTTGTTTTTTTCATATAAATGTATAAGAGCCCTGATATCTACGTCCTTGCCATTGTGAAAGCTTGCTCCAGTTTGGTTTAAAGAATAAGTAAAAGCAAACATATTTATTGGCTGAAAAGATTTGTTATGTGGTGGAAAGTCAAAACAACACAAATAATTTAATTAGAAAAGGGCCATGGTTCAACAAAACTGACTGGATTCCTATTATATGATAGAAATGCATTCTAAATTAGCCCAAATTACCTACAATATAAGAATTTTCCAAGTAGATGCTTTTGATAGGGGGATTAATAGGTCAGAATACAACTGCCACCGTTTTTGTGAGGAGTAGGCACAGCTAAAAGGACATTAACTATTGTTCTTCTATGAGGCATTAGCCATAACTTCCAGCCTTCTCATTTATTGGTGTTAGGTAAAGGCTCAAAAACCTACAATTTCTTCCATCCAAACTTTTTTGTTATTGAAAGTACGCGATCTAGAGCTGTCATCTTTATTTATCCAAATACATGGCTCTGTGATGGTTATTATGGAGTTGGAAGTTATCAGTGTGAATTTAGGCAGCTGATACACCTGCAATTAGCAGATCTTGTAGGAGGAATGTAATCAAACAATAAGGCTTTTGTGAGCAGGCTGTCATTAGTCTCAAGTGGGTTTTGCATTGTTATACAGGTCTATGGAAATGCAAAACGTGCTTGAGATGGGTCAAATGCAGGTAAACTGTAGGTCAAACGCATCTGCCACTGACTTTTAAATGAACTCAGAAAACTTTTGTTGAACTGATGCCATTGACACAAACCCTAAGTAAAGCTGGAAGACCTGCGCAATTCTAATTGTTGAATGCCTAATCCCCAAACTCTTGCATGAGCCCCATTGTGATAGGTTCTCTCTACCCTTTTTATTTCCCCTTCACTAGAGACAAGCTACAACATAAGATGTCAAAGTAAGGTCAAAACTCCCAATGGGCTTATTTCAGGTCAGTTTCTTAGAAATCACTAAAGCTAGAAGATCTACAGGACACCCAGGTAACCAGCATTGTCAGAAGCCATTTATTGGACAGGTTTATTAACTTAGACCAGGTTCAGTAGATAATAAGTAGCAATTACATTAAAATGTAATGATTTATCATAAAGAGTGCTGTTAATGTTCACCTCAGAATCTTGTCTTGAAGTAACCTAACAACAATAATTTTACCATTAATCTTACAATGTACATTTCTAAAAAGACCCCTAAACAGGTTAATTTAAGTTCTTGAATACAGTCAACTTATATACAGTACATGCCCAAGAAATCAGAATTAATTCCACCTAGTACAACTAATAACAGGCACACAAATAATCTTATATAAAAATCTAAAAAAGAATTAAAAATCCAGTAGGACATAATTAAAAAAATCTAATGATCTGAAATAACCCCCCCAAACAAAAGAATTTAATCTTGAACAATTAATATATTCTTTGTTGGCAGAACTAACATCAGACTCAAGAGCTAGTCCCAAAGCTAAGGAATATGCTGACTGTGATATCATTGGATCCATTTGGCTATATATTGATTCAAACCACAACATCAGATGCTCGTAATAGGCTTTAAAGATTACTACTATTGCTAAAGAAATCACCTCTGATTTAAAGTGTTTCAATGCCCAAAACCAAAAACGTAATACATTGCTGTAATATATTGCAGCTTGCTAATCCTTGGTGTGGTGGCTGCATTTATTTAAAGCTTCTTTTGTTTTTTTTCAACTGGTAATCCTGGCAGTAACACACTTCCTGTCCCTGGGTGGCTACATCTCTCTTCCATTGTATCTATGGAGGAAGCCATGGATGTCTCCTGAAGATCCTTTCTTAAAACATACTTTTAATTTGTCTGTATCTCTTCATCTCCATTACATGGGGGCAGAGCAATTGGTAGATTGCAGATGATAGCTAGGAAGGAAGATAAGCTTACACATTGCATTCCTGGTAGGATTAACAGGTATTTTATGCATTTGCTGAAGTATTCTTAGCTTAAAAAAAAAACAAAAACTAAAGCAGCCACCACATCTAAGGACTGTAAGCATCAAAATATTGTTCTTGGGTTTAGTTATCCTTTAAATATTATAATACAGCCCTGGGCACAGGAATCTGTACATAGCAGAAGTTCATATTCTGATCTGCCAATAGTTTATTTTATTAAGTTGCTTGTATGTTCATTTATGTATTGCTGCCTGACTGAGTAACTTAAAAAAGAAGTATGGGCAAAACCTTTTAGCCATACTTCTCTTCTGGATCACAGGAGTGCACTTACCTTTGCTCTTTTATGACCTACAGTCTACTAATAGCATGCTAAAGCCCACTGTCAACTGACACAGGTGTCAAAGAGCCGCTCCAGGCTCTGGAAGACTCCCAACCATATTATTGGGATCTGCCCAGCTGCCTGATAGACAGGTGGTTTCAGCTCTCAGCTTAGTGCTGTGCAAATCCAGCTGTGCCCACCCCCCTCACCAGCCCAGTGCTCCATTGAAAGTGGTGGCACTGACAGTCACCACTCTCTGCTTATAAAGGGGTGAAAACTGAGTGATCAACGGTCATGTTATTTCTCAGTTCTCAGTTCTCACACCAATGCTGCAGTATGTTTGTAGGTATAGATTTTCTTTTTAAACCCCAAACTTCCACTTTAAGATCCTGTTACCTTTTTTTAAATTATAAAGGTTTTGGGGAATTTTGTTTTCCATTTTTTTAAATTTATACCATCAAAGGTAATGGACTGGATGGTGATTTTCTCAACAGAAGCTGAATATCTTATATACTTAATTAATGTAATATTTTTACATTAATTTTATTTAATAAATAATGGTGATAGCTTTAGCCACTACCTGTTGAACACTTTTCTTTAAACTGTACATCCTTATTCAAGCATAGTCCAGTGCATTTACTCCTACTCCCAGGGGGAGCTGGTGCATATGCTTCATAATGGCCATTAAAGGAGTTATAAAGTCTCGTGGTTTTTCGCCTTAATGTATGCTATGCATTAAGATGAAAAATCTTCAGTGGGGCAGCTCCCCCCCAGAGCCCCCCTTTTACTTACTTGAACCCAGTCTTTCCAGCGATGGGGACGAGCACAGCAGCTCCGGCGACTATCCATGGGGGCACTTGATGCGGAAAAGGAGCCAGGAGAGCCGCCGGGGACCCCAGAAAAGGAAGATATCGGGGCTGCTCTGTGCAAAACCCTTGCACAGAGGAGGTAAGTATAACATGCTTTACAATCACTTTAACTTCTGTCCTAGAAAGTCAGCATTCATCATCCAGAAATTAAGCAGATACTTCACTTTACGAATGTAATCTCTCTGCATTCTCTATTCCCAACCATGAACATGTCCTTTTCCCAAAAGGCATGTGCATGATTGGGAATCCCTATGAAGATTCGATAACAAGCTTGATGGTAATATTGCAAAATCATTGCATGACTTCTAGTATCCCAACTTCCATTGTAAAAGTAATCCTACTATAGAGAGTTGCTTTTTCCAAAACCAATAGATTGTGCTACATTTTAGAAACAGCTTTCATAAAAATTTTACACAGTTGAGTGTAATATACAGTGCAGTATATACTACCCTCAATGATTTTGAAAAAAAAAAAGCCGCCTTGTAAAGAAATCATTATGCAGTCAGACTATGACTATAGTTACACCTTCGGTGCAAAAAAGTCCTACATAAAAACTCTGATCCTGTTAAGTGCCAGTGATATATAGCCCATACTTTGGGGGTCACTTAACTAAGTAGATAAATAGCTGGGCTAGCTCTAAGGTCAAACCACTACTGTGCTTCAGTTTTTATGTCTGTACACTTCTACGAATGGAATACCGTATATACTCGAGTATAAGCCGAGTTTTTCAGCACTTTTTTTTGTGCATCCCATGGATGAGGATGAGAGGATGTCCATAATAGGTGGAACACTGAACAATGACTGCTGGGAAACTGAGTGTTCAGCCTATCACGGACGAGGAGGAGGCCCAGCTTTTGTACACTGGAATGGCGCTGTCTGACTGCATGACACGGGCTGATCAGGTAGGCAGATCGGCACAGGGAGGGTGCAATGTACACAGGGAAGGGCTGTAGTGGACACAGGGAGGCTGCAATGGACACAGGGAAGGGCTGCAATGGACACAGGGAGGCTGCAATGGACACAAGGAAGGGCTGCAATGGACACAGGGAAGGGCTGCAATGGACACAGGGAGGCTGCAATGACACAGGGAGGCTGCAATGGACACAGGGAATGCATACAATGGACACAGGGGAGGCATGCAATGGACACAGGGGAGGCTGCAATGGACACAGGGAGGCTGCAATGGACACAGGGAAGGCATGCAATGGACACAGGGAGGCTGCAATGGACACAGGAAGGTATACAATGGACACAGGGAGGCTGCAATGGACACAGGGAGGCTGCAATGGACTCAGGGAGACTGCAATGGACACAGGGAAGGTATGCAATGGACACAGGGAGGCTGCAATGGACACAGGGAGGTATGCAATGGACACAGGGAGGTATACAATGGACACAGGGAGGCTGCAATGGACACAGGGAGGCTGCAATGGACACAGGGAAGGCATACAATGGACTCAGGGAGGCTGCAATGGACACAGGGAGGTATGCAATGGACACAGGGAGGCTGCAATGGACACAGGGAGGCTGCAATGGACGCAGGGTGGCTTCAATGGACACAGGGAAGGTATGCAATGGACACAGGGAGGCTGCAATGGACACAGGGAAGGTATGCAATGGACACAGGGAGGCATGCAGCTGCAGATTGGCATTGTTGACCCTCTTTTCCACTTACAGTAGCTGCTGCATTTCTCACCCTCGGCTTATACTCGAGTCAATAAGTTTTCCCAGTTTTTTGTGGTAAATTAGGTGCCTCGGCTTATATTCGGGACAGCTTATACTCGAGTATATGCGGTATACAAATATGGTCACATTAACATAAAAACAGAGACAAAAGGAAGATGCATTACATTTCTGAAGAACATCAGGTCAAAACCTTGCTATTCAATGCCGTTCTATGCAAATGTAGTAAGGAAAAATCCCTGATAAAAAGTTAAAGAATAACTGAACTTTCAATAGAAAATAATACAATTGAATCTGTCCTAGGACCTTTAGAAAAAATACTAATTTAATGCGTAACCTCTTCAGTAAACATTTGTTCTGTACAATATTGCCTGCAGCCTCCTGGCTCTGAGAACATCCTGGCGTGCTCTGTTTAGCAGCACAGTGTGCATGAGGCCTTAACCCTCGGTCTCCCGGCTTTTTTTGTACCACCTTGCACTGCCAGGGTCCAATGGGCCCTGTACTATAGTTTGGTTCATATAATGAATAAATGTTAGTACATATAATGGATAAAAGTTTTAGTATAATTATTTTTATTGTGAAAGGGTAATTATAAATTTTGATTATAATTGTAGCTAGTAAAATATTGAATAACCATGAAATACTAAGCAATGCTTACTCATATTGTGATAATAAAGTGTATTTTCCATATTTTGAGCACATAACTGTGAAGAGTATTTAATTTTATATTATTTTGCACATAAATTCACAAATAACGATAAAAATGATAAAGAATATGGCAATTGAGAATGTGAAACATGACATTTTGATATGTAGATGTAGGACATAGGTAGTTAGAAAAGTTAGGTTAAAAAGGATGAAAAAGTTTCACTGTCCACAGTTCAAACACACCACTTTCATTTTTTTTGCACACACACAACACACTGTTCGAGGTTTTCTGTCTTTGCTGTTAGGGCAGATACTGCATGTGCTTTCTTTCTTGGTGGTTCTTCTGAGGTAGGAGTTTGAGGAACACCAGGCCTCTCAGATACGTCAGTCAGTGCTTTCCCAAGGTTTTGTGCGATTTACTTGCATTCCAAACTGGTTTTAGTGACATCCAGATAATGTCGGCATTGATAGCACTAACATCCAACATGTAATAAAATATAACCATTGGCCATCTTCTAGTCATTTGTTTAGTACTGTAAGTACAAACCATCTGATCCAACATATTAACGCCTCCTTTTGTCTCATTGTATGACTGAATTATCTCTGTTTTTTTTTTGTCTTTTTGGTTTTGAACAGTAGGTTAGTAATGCATAGCGCTCAAGAGGGTAACAACTTTGTTGAGTAGACATTTAGTTTTTTTTGTGGTAACGAATTTCTGGGGCAGTTCTTTTTTGTTTTTACGAATTGTTCCAACAACTGTGATTTTCTTATTCAGTAATATTTTAGCTAACTGCGGGCTCGTGAAGAAGTTATCACAAGTGATGTATGTTTCTTCCAGAATGTAATATTCCTTGAGCCAAATCCATTACCACCCGCTCCCCCTGATTCACTTCCCTTCCTTGGTCTTGACATTTCCCGGTGTACACCTGCATAGTAAATAATTCTATTCGCAGATGAAGACGGCAAATCAGTTTGGGTGGTAGGTGCTGTGATGATGCTATCATCAGAATCCGAGTTGTCTTCTACAAGGATATCTTCTATTTCGTTTTTGTCATTCAATGGCTCGTAATCTGATGCATGTTGATCTTCATCAGAATCTGAGTTCAATAAATGAATTATTTCTTCATTACTGAGGCATTTGCGAGCCATGATGAAACTACACCACCAAATCAAGAAAGCATAACAAATCTTCAAAAGCTAAGAAAGCAAGTGCTAACATGCAGAAACATGTTCTAACTTGCAGACTGAAAATGGCTCACAAAGTTTAGTACAGTAATCATGTGACTTGATGAGTCATAATGGAGAAACGTTTGAAGAGCAACATGGGTTCGATGGACCCTGCCAGTGTATGATGCTATGGTTAAAATTTACAGAAAAAGTGTAAATACAAAAAATCCATGCTTTCAGATTTATAACTGTCTATTTAGCAGTAAAAAAGTCATAAGTTCTTATCAAATAATACTAATAAATCCCATTAGAAAAACACAACACAAACTACCTATAGGGTCCATTGGACCCTGCCGGTAGACCGAGGGTTAATCAACTTCAATATGTTCAAAATTCTGCAGCCAGAATATTGATTGGTCTGGTACAAGTGATCATATTACCCCTATCCTGGAGTCCTTGTACTGGCTACCTGTCAGCTACCTGTTTTGCATACACTTTAAGATCCTTTTGCTCACCTATAAGACTCTTCATGGCTTGGCACCAAACTATCTCTCTGAACTTTTATCAACTTACTTCCCCCCTCATAACCTCCACTCCTCAAATTCTGGTTTGCTGTG
This sequence comes from Lithobates clamitans, assembly GCA_037952925.1. Taxonomy (NCBI): domain Eukaryota; kingdom Metazoa; phylum Chordata; class Amphibia; order Anura; family Ranidae; genus Lithobates; species Lithobates clamitans. The sequence continues at coordinate 2,444,624 of JBBGZY010000755.1, forward strand.
TCCCCCCCACTCACCTACACCTCACCTCGATGTGAGACAGAGCACTCACAGTGCTCTGTCATTATCTCTGAATTCATTCAAATCAAATCTAAAAACATTTTTCTGTAGACAAGCTTTTATTTACGGTAATTGTCCCTTTTATGTTATCCTGTGTATTCCTTGTAAAGCGCTTTCAGAAGTCCCCTTTAAAGGTGCTATATAAAATAAAGTTTATTATTATTACTTTGGCAGCCAGTGTACAGGCTCCCATATTGTGCATTGTGAAATTATAGTATAAAGAATGTAATAAATGAACTGCTGACTTAACATCCTACATTTTTCTATTAAATTACAGGTTTTTTTATTTGTATTTCACATATCTTTTTGTGAATACGCAAGCACAGAATACAGAAGCATAATCAGACCTTATGAAAAATGACAGCATCCTTCAGCACTGGGCCTTGTTGTCTATAAATGGCGACAACAGTGTCAAGCACAAAGAGGGAGATTTAACAAAAGTGGTGCACACAGAATTTGGTGTAGCTGTGTGTGACCAATCAGCTTCTAGGTGTTATTGTCAAAACTTAATTGAACAAGCTGAAGTTAGAAGCCGATTGGTTACTATGCACAGCTGCATCAGATTCTGTGTGCACCAGTTTTAGTAAATATCCCCCATAAAACCACAGTCCATGTTCACCTCCATGCAGTACTGACCAAAGCGAATGTAAAGCACTTATATCATTGATGCAAGCAGCTAAATACATTTTTATACACTGGGTACCAAGCTCAGACAGCTCTGTATTTTTTTTCCATTAGAAATATATAATTAATTAATTTACTATCTACAAAAAATGTCATTCCTGTATTGAACAGCAAAAGCAGAAAGCTTAAATCATAAATTAGACTATATTTAGAATGCAACTAAACACAATTATCCTACATTTGATTAAATGTTCCATTATTAGTAGTTAATATTGGAAGGAAAGGAAAGATTAATATTAACTCACCTGTTTCAGCAATGCTTTTGTATGATAATAACACAGGGATAAAACACTCAGATAAAATATATTCTTTAGGGTGATGAACTGAATAGCAGTTCTAAAGACAACAGAAGTGAATCAGTTGTTTATGACTTGGGAAGCGATTATTGTCTCATAAAAATGTTATATTGCTGTATGCAGGTTTTAAAGTGGGCAGCTAGTGCACCCACTATATCTGATATTACTGCTTGTGCAAAATCTCTGAAGAAGCTAAACAGTTGAAATATTTCATATTCGATTACCGTATGTATTAATGCAATAAACTAGCTGAAATTAAAATTCTGCAACACATAAACAATATGTACAGTATCAAATTTTGCATTTCTGGGTCAACTTTGGTACCATATTTGAGTATATATTTAGGGCAATCTTGTTTGGTAACCATTGTAGATTTTTTTTTGTGCCACTGGATTCCTGCTTCTAAGCCTGTGGAACTTTGCATGCAATTGGGAGTATCTCAGTGAGTTTGGATATTTATGGACAAAGTTTGGGAGTAGTAAGATTGTGTGTTATTCTCTGTTAGGCCTTGGGTCTCAAAAATGCGTACTTAATTTGGTTTTACTTGGGGAGATTGGTTTACCCAGTTCTTCATATTTCCAGCTGTGGACCCACATATGCATGGTAAATGCACATCATTATGTAAGCTGCTACTGACCTAAGAAACACACAGCAAATATACTATAACTACCTTTCTAACAGCAGTATGTACTGTTTCCCACAGTTTTTCCCAGTCCACAGTACAATAAATAGAACTCTGCCTTGTGCACTGAGGCTTTTAATATGATGAAGTGCCTAATTATGTCTTCTTCCCTTGCTGATTGGCTGCTGTAGAAAGCAGAAAATCTGCAACCTGAGCCAAAGGATGAATAGGTGATAGCCAATAACACAATATAAGCAAGTATGGCAGCATATTGATAGATCACCGATTATCTACTGTATGAGTATCTACATAGGGAAGAGTGCCAATCAATCAGTGGTAATAACTCAAATGGATATGCTTCCTCAGTCTTAAAAATAAAATGAATAAGCATTACTGTATTTTCATATACAAATACTAAAATGATGTAGGGATTAGTTTTCAAAATAAAGTTATGTTTACTTATTTTTATGCTTTGACAGCTTCCACTGCAGGCTAATTCAGGAAAAGACATGAAACGGTCTAATTTAATAAACAACACAAATTATAGTATTTAAATTTCTACAGATAAAAAATAACAGAGATTACAACCTATATGCAAAGAATTGGAGCCCAGGAACAGCTAAGCCTCTGTTGGCTGTTTCCCCGAGCAGTCAAAAATCTACCTATGCTGGTCAAAGGCATCACCGGGGTAAGGAATCAAATCGAGGACTGGCATTAACATTTTGAAGGACCTGGATTTACCCCTCCTGCTAGCCAAATTTGAACATTCGAGCCGGCGGGCCCATGGCTAAAGGCCTGCGGACAGTATGTCTCAGAGTACTTCAGGCTTACGAGGCCCAAGGCAGACCAACCAAGAAGCAGCCAAAGTAAGTAGGGGTGGTCTGCACACCCCCAAAATATAAGATAATCTTGGCACCCCTACAAGAGGTGGTGTGGTCCCCCCAGTGGAGGCCAACAGGACGCAACAGGGGTCACCATTATGGTAGAACCCCATAAGGACCCCATGGTGCCAGGGGGAATGGTTGGTAGGCCGTACCCTATCCGAGGTTCACTGTAGAAGAGTGTTGGTACAGCTTGTCATCCTAGGTATAACACCCATCTCGCTGCCCAGGCACGCCACCTTAGATGACCTATACGCTGTATCTTGTCACTGCATTTCTGAGGTCCAAGCGGTATACGATCTCTTACAGGCAGCTATGGCTTCTAGGAGCGAGACCCATTATAAGTCCCTTTTGGAGCAGCTGGACATTACCTTTAAAGACTTTTCCTTACCTCAGCAGAGACTGCTCCATCAGCTACTGGAAAAGCACTTGTTGGTGTTCGCCACCAGTCCTGAGGATTATGGGTTTACTGAAGCCATTGACCACCCTATTCCTTCGGGGAACACACCGCCCATCCAGGAGCGGTATTATCACATTCCCCCAGCATTGTGCTAAGTGGTCAAGGAGTTACTTCGCATTCTGTTACAAAGTGGGGTGATCCAGGAATGCCGCAGTCCCAGGGCCGCTCCCGTTTTACTGGTGTGCATGAAAGATGGCAGTCTGTGTGGACTATCACAAAATAAATGAATGCAACCATAGGGACGCTTACCTCCTTCCTTGCAGAATTCTTAATGGCCCTCAGACAAGCCAAGTACTTGCCCACCTTGGACCGGGCCAGTGGCATATTGATTAGGAAAAAGGTACTTTTTTAATTAAAATAATTATAGTGCCATCATCCACATACAGAAATAGAAGGGACAATGTAAATTAAACAGTGTGTGTTTAGTATCACTTTAAGCAGAGACTGACCTCTGTCCCATTACTGGCCTCAGCAGACTACACCCAGATTCTCCGGCTGTACGCGGATGGAAGCCTCCAGGGTCTAGGGGCTGTCCTGGTCCAAGTGCAGGATGGCCAAGAGAGGTTGATTGTTTATGCCAGCAGATGCCGATGGCCCACTGAGAAGAACCCCCACAACTACAGTTCTTTTAAGTTTGAGTTATTCGCCCTGGTCTAGACTAGCTTTAAAAAAAATTTGTAGAGTAGTGGCATCGAAGCCTTTACAGATAACAAGCTTCTGGCATACCTACAAAATGCAAAATTGGGGGCACTGGAGCAGAGGTGGGCAGCCAGCCTGGCATGGTTTAAGCTGAAAAATCCACTATCAGCCAAGGAAACTTAATGGGCAATGCTCTGTCACGATTTACAGTGGAAAGCTCAGGGGAGGACATAGAAGTTGCTCCTGTTCTGCTGTGTCAACCATTCTTTTCACCACTGAAGTCTGGAAGTGAACCCACAAGCCAAGGCTCTCAAACTGTATGGATGAGAAGAATGAGCACAGATTCAGCAATAAGAGCCAGGTTAAGTACAGGTACAATGCTACCTCTCCGGGAAATACAAGCCCATCTCTGAGGAGTGTCAAAAGTTGCCCCTGTTGTCTTCATCACGCTAAGGCAATGGGATCAGCTGGAATTACAGGACAAGATACTCTACCATCAGGACCGCATCCCCACCGAGCAAAGGGATATCCTTCAAGTTGTGGTCCCCCATTTACATATCTTGCAAATCTGTCAGGCCATTTCAGGGTAGATTGGACTGAGTCGCTACTCTGGAAATACTGCTTCTGCCCCCACTTGTCAGACTGGGTACACAAGGCCAGCCAGAAGTGTGAAAGTTGCACCGTGCACAAGGCGGACATGGAGGGGACGATCCCCATGACAATCACCACCTTCGAAGCTTTTAAATTGGTGACCATGGACTTCTTCACAATCTCCAGTGCACCCTCTGGGTTCCAATACACACTGGTTTTCATTGACCACTTCATCAAATTTGCGGTGGTAGTGCCTACTAAGGACCAGACAGCTGTCACCACTGCAAAACATTTCTGGGAGAACATTGTCCAACCGTATAGCTGCCCAAAGAGGATTCTGTCAGACCAAGGCCTGAACTTTGAGTCCATGATAATTACTGAGATCTGGCACCTAAGTTTCATCAGGAAGTCCCATACTGCCCTCTATCACCTACAAGGCAACAGTGCCTGCGAGCTGAGGACTATAGAACTGAGTTATCAGATAGGTGGCACCAGCGCGTAGAAGCCCTTGTGTAGGCCTATAATAACACTGTCCACAGTCCACCAGCCACAAGTCCTTTTTCCTAATGTTAAGGTGATACAGCTAAATGAACGTGAGCCTCCTGTTGGGAACACCAGAATACCTCCCGCCCAGAACACCCAGTTCTTGGGTACAGGAGCATTGGGAAAGGATACAAAAGGCCAAGCAGTTGGTGTTGGACAAGCACAAAGTGATGGCTTCCAATCCTGTTCTGGAAGAGCTACCACTGCGATTAGGGGACAAGGTGTTGGTAAAGAACACCAAGCACACCAGAGAAAGCAAGCTGGACCCCAAGTGGGGGCCTGCCCATTACCGGATGATGGGTCTCCCTGTGAAAAAGAGACTGCATCAAAACATGGTAAGACCTTGTGTGATGAATGATGACTACCCCAGGTGGCCCACCGATAACGGAGGCATTTTACATTGCTGATCTTCTCTTAGTGCATAAAGCTTCAAATGACTGGTTCCTGCCACCCCTCATACTCCCAAAACCTAGAGCCTGACGACTTCAATGTTAGGAGCACGGGGGCCCATCAACCTCATACAGTACCACAGACTGTATTGATTTATCCGAGGATTTAACTGTGGACTCAGGAGAAAAGAAAGCACACACCTGGTCCCTAGCCACCGATGACTCTACCAAAAATCAGGGGAGCTGAAGCAGTCTAGCCATTTTGCAGTCTGACCACAGATAGTTATCTGTAAGATATTCTGATTCTGGAATTGTCTGAAATTGTTTATTATTCTGCTTTAACTCTAGTTGTACTTTTTATCACAGTAGTTGTTGTTACCATGTTGTGATGTCGAGGACAGCATCTGTTAAAGGTGGGGTGGCAGAAGAGTAGGCAGGTTCAGTCTACTTTCTCCACTGCAGGTGGCGCTCACTCACAGTGACCTTGCAGCTGGAGAGGGAGTCAAGAGGAACATAGTTCCTTGATGGTTTCCTTGGTCACTGGGGAAGCTATCTGGTTGGATGCTGCCTCCCCATGTAACTCTGGCAGCCATCTTAGGTCACACAGAGCCTATGTAAGGTCCTGGCTCCGAGGTTTGGCACGCTTCAAGTGGGTAGCGCAGGGAAAGGTACCCCGTCTGTTAGAGGCAGTGCTAGCAGTGGAGAAAGGTTCCCGATGAAAAGGGAAAGCCTAGGGTCGCAACTCCTTTGGACATCCTTGGGCACGAGACAGCCAGGCCACATTCTGCCCTCTTAACAGATGCTGTCAGTCCAAATGAAAGCTGCTCTTTTCACGTTGCTGGAAACCGTGAGTGCACTCAGTTGAGAAGTCTTCCACTGGGTTTGTTGTGAACTGCATTACTTCAATACAAGTTTTCTTTGGAACTGATGGTGTGAATTATTGCCGCCACACCACGCTGCAACCCACCTTTATATCAGAAGTATTTTCTCACATAAGTTCAAAATGTACAGAAGCAGAATTTTCTCTTTCATACAGTATATTAAAAAACAAAACATGGACAAACAGCTGCTCAAACATCATAATAACTATAGAATTTTCAGTTTTGGCAGGAATTCTCTTTTAAAGATAAATCAGTGTATTGTACGCTGACTTAATAGGTTAATGATAGCACCTTTTCTCAATCACATTGCTCACATTGCTCCAGCCAAAAACTATTTGTGCATGTTTCAATAATTTGATTGTACTGAGGTATTAAACTTGACTGCTCCAGCAAAATCTTATCTTGCTTCTTTTCCCATCTGTTCTATTTTTAATTTAACAGAAAAAAACGCAGTCTCCTTGAGAATACGTAAATGTAAGTGTTTGAAAGCAGTGTCAAACTATTGAAACCCTTTGGTGTTTGACTGCATAGTGTAGTACCCTAGCTTATCTGCAAAAGGGTTTTGAACTGTAGTGTTATTTTCCTGAAGTATGAAAAATCCACCAGAGATTGAAGAAAAGTCTATTCAATGGATATATACACAAGAGATAAGCATGAGCATCGGCATTAGAAAAGATATTAACCTCTCGGTAATGTATGTTTAATCGACACATTCAGAATATACAGTATGACCAAGGATTTCATTACACTTAATGGATGGCAATATCATCACATTTACCATTCCCTATTTGCATTAAATTTTATTATTTTCCCTTAATAAAGTCATGAAAAAAATCAAAGGCATAATACATTCAGTCCTGGTTCTCACTGGTGTAATTTCAGATTCGAATTGGGTCACACAGAATTGCATGACAAAGGAAACCACATTAATGTCAATGATGCTTGTTCACATCAATGCAACACAACTGTGATGTGACTTTAGGGAAGGGTCCTGTGCTACTTTATTGCGCTGCAGTGTGATTTTTGACTCTATAGACTTCGATGCATTTTTTTCCACAGACTATTTTCCTCTTTCTCCTCCAGAGATCACAATAGTATTAAAAAATTGCATAAAAACATTTAAAAAATGCATCAAAAATGTGTCAAAAGCGCACCAAGTCATAGTGAAGTTGCACTACATAATCACATTGGAAATTGGATGAAATCGCAGATGCACAAGTGTGAACTAGGCCTTCTTAAAAAAAAGGGCTATAGTGTGTGTGTGTTATTTACTATTTCCTTACTTTTAAAATATTAAAATTGCATACATAACAGCCTAAGAAAAGTATGATGTGACAACTTGGAAACTGGAAAATATACACAGAATGTATAATTAGGCATTTTTCATGCAGGGCAGCTCAGTAACAATCACTGGACTGAAATTAAGTTTTACTATATTGGTTACAATGAGAAGGTAAGATTTAAAGGACAACTTTCCTAAATGTGAAGTTGTTAAGTACACATGTACTTAGATGATGGACATTTAACTCTTTACATATTTTTAACAAGCAGTAAAATGGCTCACTCTCCTCTGTTGATCATTGTACCGTGAAGTAATTCATTTTCAAAGATCACAACAAAAACTAAAGCCAGGTCTCAGATTTCTAACACAAACAGAGATTGGCACAAATATAGGGGACCAATGCGGGGGGGGGGGGGGCTAAAGTTCACAAGAGGCAAAATGTCCATAAACAGAAATAGTCCTAATGTAGAAAGTCCATGTATGGTAAAGCTCAATTTCATGGCAGCTTGGTCTAGAGGCAAGAAGCAATTCTATATGGAAACAAGGAGGGAGAACTATTAGAAGCCTGAGAAAAAGATCTGGGGAGTACCGCCATTTTGTTGAGGAGGGTGTGGACAAGCACAGTATCCCCAGCCATTTTCTAGAGTTCCATAATAAGTCATCTTCAGGCTTGTCAATATGGGTAATCAAATCCATTTCCCAGAGGCAGAGCATTTTAAACGTCTCTGCCAAAGGGAAACTATTTGGCTTTATACCCTTGACACCCTGGCATCTGGTGGCCTTAATAAGAAACTGGAGGTCAACAACCTCCTCTAACTCACCTGTATTGTGTCTTTTTCCCTTAGGTCCTTTGGTTTGGTTGTATACCACACCCGGTAATAATTCACTATATACACAAGTTTCTCCTTTTTGTCTTTTTTGGTTTTCAAAAAAAGCCATCTACATATTCTACTTATACGATTATGTTATAGGTTTTATGCATGTATCAACACAAGTTACATAATCATGACTTTATATTATCAATATATCTTTGCTTTAGGTACACATTTTTACTTCACATGGGATCCTTAAGGTCTGTAGCCAGATTTTCCAATTGTAAGTATACAATATACCGTATTTATCGGCGTATAACACGCACCGGCGTATAACACGCACCCCAATTTAGGAGGGAATTTTAAGGAAAAAAAAACTTTTAGGAGGGAAGTTGAAGGGAAAAAAACTTACATTTAAATGCCCATCATTGCAGCCTTCTCAGTGCAGCCTTGCCCCAGTGCAGCCTTGTCAGTGCAGCCTTGTCAGTGCAGCCATGTCAGTGCAGCCTTCCCCAGTGCAGCCTTGTCAGTGCAGCCATGTCAGTGCAGCCATGTCAGTGCAGCCTTCTCAGTGCAGCCTTCCCCAGTGCAGCCTTCCCCAGTGCAGCCTTGCCCCAGTGCAGCCTTGCCCCAGTGCAGCCTTGCCCCAGTGCAGCCTTGCCCCAGTGCAGCCTTCGATCCCCTGTCCCTGCTTGCTGGGCTTCAAAAACGCAGACCGCGATTTGAAAATGGCGCCGCCGGCGCCGAAATACACAGAGCCGGTCCTCGGCTCTTTCCGGCGGCTCTCGTTTACTTTCGGTTTCACTCGTAGCCCCGAGCGGAGCTATCCGAACCTACTCGGATAGCTCCGCTCGGGGCTACGAGTGAAACCGAAAGTAAACGAGAGCCGCCGGAAAGAGCCGAGGACCGGCTCTGTGTATTTCGGCGCCGGCGGCGCCATTTTCAAATCGCGGTCGGCGATTTTTTTATTTTGACAGGTCGGGATCGCAGGGGATCGGCGTATAACACGCACCTGCGACTTTCCCCTGATTTTAAGGGGAAAAAAGTGTGTGTTATACGCCGATAAATACGGTATATATTTTTCTCTTATTTTATATATATATATATACACACACAGTATCTCACAAAAGTGAGTACACCCCTCACATTTTTGTAAATATTTTATTATATCTTTTCATGTGACAACACTGAAGAAATGACACTTTGCAACAAAAGTGAGTACACCCCTAAGTGAAAATATCCAAATTGGGCCCAAAGTGTCAATATTTTGTGTGACCACCATTATTTTCCAGCACTGCCTTAACTCTCTTGGGCATGGAGTTCACCAGGTTGTCACTGAAGTCCTCTTCCACCCCTCCATGACAACATCACGGAGCTGGTGGATGTTAGAGACCTTCCGTTTTAAGGATGCCCCACAGATGCTCAATAGGGTTTAGATCTGGAGACATGCTTGGCCAGTCCATCACCTTTACCCTCAGCTTCTTTAGCAAGGCAGTGGACGTCTTGGAGGTGTGTTTGGGGTTGTTATGTTGGGATACTGCCCTGTGGCGCAGTCTCCAAAGGGAGGGGATCATGCTCTGCTTCAATGAACTGTAGCTCACCAGTGACGGCAGCACTAATGCAGCCCCAGACCATAACACTCCCACCACCATGCTTGACTGTAGGCAAGACACACTTGTCTTTGTACCCCTCACCCTGTTGCAACCACACTCGCTTGACACCATCTGAACCAAATAATGTTATCTTGGTCTCATCAGACCACAGGACATGGTTCCAGTAATCCATGTCCTTAGTCTGCTTGTCTTCAGCAAACTGTTTGTGTACTTTCTTGTGCATCACCTTTAGAAGAGGCTTCCTTCTGGGACAACAGCCATGCGGACCAATTTGGTGCAGTGTGCGGTGTATGGTCTGAGCACTGACAGGCTGACTCCCCACCCCTTCAACTTCTGCAGCAATGCTGGCAGCACTCATACGTCTATTTCACAAAGACAACCTCTGGATATGATGCTGAGCATGTGCATTCAACTTCTTTGGTCGACCATTGCGAGGAATATTCTGAGTGGAACCTGTCCTGTTAAACCACTGTATGGTCTTGGCCACTGTGCTGCAGCTTAGTTTCAGGGTCTTGGTAATCTTCTTCTAATCTTTATGTAGAGCAACAATTCTTTTTTTCAAATCCTCAGAGAGTTCTTTGCCATGAGGTGCTATGTTGAGCTTCCATTTACCAGTATGAGAGTGTAAGAGCGATAACACCGAATTAAACACACCTGCTCCCCATTCACACCCGAGACCCTGTAACACTAATGAGTCACATGACACTAGGGAGGAAAAATGGTTAATTGGGCCCAATTTGGACATTTTCACTTAGGGGTGTACCCACTTTTGTTGCTAGCGGTTTAGACAATAATGGCTGTGTGTTGAGTTATTTACACTGTTATACAAGCTGTACACTCACTACTTTACACTATAGCAAAGTGTCATTTCTTCAGTGTTGTCACATGAAAAGATATAATAAAATATTTACAAAAATGTGAGGGGTGTACTCACTTTTGTGAGATACTATATATATATATATATATATCTATATATATATAGATAGATATATATATATATATATTTTTTTTTTGTTTCATAATTTCCATATTCAACATATATTTTTATTGCTAATATAGAACCTCTGATTATATTTATTTGTGTGTTGGTATACTGTATATATATATATATATATATATATATATATATATATATACACACACACTGTTATCAATTCTACACATGCAGGTTCTTTAATACATTATTGAATTGATTTAAGTATTTACATGCACCAGACAATTTTTACCTTCTTGTTTCTATATTTTATACCTTGTTTTCTACTTTTTACATATGTTATTTAGTTATTTATCCTTTTCATATTGTGCTGATCTTGTATTTGTCTATTATCTCTTTAGTTGAACATTATCTAGCCACTGCTGGGCCCTGTGGTCCGCCACCACCTGCCTGCCCATATAAACCCCCTTCAAACATGGTGCCTACTTGGCCTGAAGAAAGAACACATGCTCCGCAAACGCAGCCCAGCCATGTCCTTGCATCATATCTGGTTGTGACGTCTGGTCCGCCGGGCCTTGATTTCCAAGGACCAGGAAACACCTATGGCATCCCTGAGAGTTGGGACCCCGGACATTCTATTCCACATGGATGAGACTGGATTTCGTGCTGACAAGTGTCCATTTTTACTGTGCTACATGCTTGATTTTACACTACTTTTGTGACTAAAACGCTTTTACCTTTATTAAAGTTATTTCATTGCTACACTCCCATTAACTGGATTTTGCCTTGCACATGACTTAATGATTGAACATTCACGTGAAATGAAAAATGTTTACTCCTTTACCACTTTTTTTTTAATTCAAGTCCAAATACAAGTTTATTCCAATGACAAATTGTTTGCAAAACCAACACATTTCAGGAGCTGAACCTCCCTTCGCCAGGGCCTGGAAAATGTGAAGCAATGAAACAATGTTTGTGGACTCAATAACCAATCTATAGTTGGATTATACCGAGACGAGTTCACACAGCAGTCCGACAGCAGCTCACCCATGCAGCCCCTGAATCAGCTGATGACGGATTACTGTGCAAACCCACCCCAATACAATACAACTTTCTTTTTTTAGTTAATACTTTTTATTAGAAAAATTCATAGATAAAATACATTGGTCCGCAAGACAACAATGTTTACATAATTTATAAAATGACAAAGAAAAAACACAAATAAATGAAAGCTACTACTTTTCCTCTTTATCCCTCCCCCCTCCCCTCCCTTCCATCCATTCTCACCTCACCTCCCACTCAACACACACCAACATTCTTTTAACTAGGGTATTCCGAATCCAGCCATAGCTTCCATATTTTCTCAAATTTCTTATTATTGCCCCTCTTCTCATAAGTATATTTCTCCTTCCCAATCACATCCTTAACCTCTTTCAACCATTCTACTACCATCCGGGGATCTTTTGCCTGCCACTTCCATGTGATTAGCTTTTTGCCCTGGAACTAGCATCTAATTATTGCAGTCTGCATATCTCTTGAATTATCATTCTCCTCCATCAAGCCCATAAGACAAGTTCTGGCCTCCATGCCCAGCGATGTCCCAAACACAGAATTTATTTTATCGATTATACCTTTTCAATACCTATACAACCTGGGACATCGCCAGAACATGTGTACAAGGTCACCCCTCCTATCCCCGCACCTTTGACATTCGGCATCAGGCCTCTTGCCAAACATATACATTTTCAAAGGCATGTAGTATGACCTATGTATTAAGCACAAATGGGATATAATCTGTGAAGAAGAGAGAGAGACCCTGGGCTCCAATGCCAAAACGTATTTCCATTGTTCCTCCGTTATTGGCCCAACTTCCCCCTCCCATATAATCCTATTTTCGGGTTCTACCACTTCTTCCTGACCCACCATGCTTATGCACCCATACATATCGGAAATTAATCCTTTAGGATGTTCTAGCATTGACCAATCTCCTAAGAGCGGGCATTTCACTCCACTCTGGCTGCTTCCCACTAAATTGTGCATCTAGGGCATGCCTGACTTGCAGATACCCGTAGAATAATCGGTTAGGAACCGCATAATCCTCTGCTATCTCCTGGAATGATTTTAATCTACCTGCCCTATACAACTGTGTCAGGCAACTTTTATTGTCCCATAATGGGGAAAACTCAAAGAATCCAGCATAATCTAACACGGTCTTGACGAATTCCCAACTTTTAACCATTAACTGGACTGTAGGGCACTTGGAGCCGAAAGAGTCCGCCTCAACCGCCTCCACTATCGTGTCATGGCTAGTGTCATTTAGCAGTAAGTTTCTTCCTAATCCCCTCTCTTCTGGCATGTTACTTCCTCTCATATACTGCAGGAAATAACACCTTGGATCTGGCAATGCCAAGCCCCTCACCTCTCTCGGGCCGCCGCAATGCCTGCAAGCGAATCCTTGCCACTTCATTTTTACAAATTAACTCTGTGAACACGCTGTCCATTTTTTTAAACCAGTATTTTGGAATCCACACTGGAGAGTTGTGTAGTACGTATAAAATTTGTGGCATCCATACCATCTTAAATTAAGTTGCACCGTCCAGCAACCGAGAGAGGGAGACGGCCCCACATCCGGCTTTTCTCTTTTAGTTTTGTCATAAGTGGGACTACATTTCCCATTATATACTGCCCCGGGTCTCTTGTTACATTAATACGCAAATATCTCATTTGACTTACTACTCTAATTTGGGATACCTGTTGTGGAAGGGGTTCTATAAGGGGGTCTATTGGCATGAGTACAGATTTTTCCCAATTAATTGCCAGCCCAGAGAAATGTCCAAATTCTTTGACTATCCCCATGGCTACATTCAAAGAAGCCTGCGTATCCCCCAAAAATAGCAAAATATCTGCGTACATAGCGACTTTCTCCTCCCCCCTCCTTCTTTTGAATCCATGTACCTCTTGGGAGGCTCTTAAAGCGATAGCCAGTGGCTCCATTGCTAAGGCAAAGAGCAGGGGGGACAGTGGACACCCCTGTCTCGTCCCCCTTCCCAACTGGAACCAATCAGAGCACTCGCCATTATCCCTAACCCTGGCCCTTGGTCTATCATATAATATTCTTAACCATTGGACAAAGTTAGGGCCAAATTGGAATTCAGCCAGTACCTTCCATACATAGTGCCACTCCAGGCTATCGAAAGCCCTAGATGCATCTAGTGAAAGGACGGCTCTATTCCCTCCGTTCTCTATCGGAAGTTGCATGTTTAAATACACATGCCTTATATTCAAACTTGTAGATCTATCGGGTATAAAACTGGTTTGGTCTGGATGTATAACTTTAGAAATTATTCTATTCAGCCTTGTTGCCAGGGCTTTTGCCCCCCAGATCTTCATTTTTCCCCTCAGTACAATAATTGTGGCTTCTGCCATAGATATGGGCAATTTCCCTTTCTCCATGGCCCCATTAAACACTTCCAATAGTTTAGGGAGCAATACATCCCCGTACCTCTTAAATATTTCTATAGGCAAACCGTTAGGACCCGGTGCCTTCTGATTTGCCATATCTGCTGTTACCCTTTGCAACTCTTCCAACGTCAACGGGGCTTCCAATTCTTCCCTGTCTTCTCTTGATAAAGGGGTTATTTTCAATTTTTCAAAAAAATCCCACATTTTCCTCTCTATGTTTATTTGTGAGGTACTGTACAGGTTTTCATAATAATTTTTAAATTCCTTTACTATTTCCGGAGTGGCTCTTTTAATTTTCCCTTCCTTGTCCCAAATTGCTGGAATAGTGGTTGAGGGACTATTTGCCTTGGCTATCAGGGACAGGGTTCTTCCAACTTGCTCTCCTTCCCCAAAAAAACTCTGTCTCTGAAACATTATTTTTCCCGCTTTTTCCAAAACTAATTTCCTATGTACGTCTTGGCTCTCTACCCACTTTTCATAACTGGCTAGGGTCGGTTCCTTCACACACCGCACTTCGCCCCCTCTCACCCTCTCTCTTGCTTTAATTTCCTTAACCTGTAATTGTTTCTTAACATAGGGAATTTTCTGTATCAGCACACCCCAAAGAAAAGCCTTCAGGGAGTCCCAGATTATACCCAGTGGGGCTGATCCTGAGTTTAAGTTTATAAATTCCACCAAGCTGGCTGCAATTACCCTGACATCTTCAATTATTTCGAGCCAAAAGGGATTTACTTTCCAATCACCTCATGACTTGTCCCTGTTTTTATTGAAAAACTACTGGTGAGTGGTCCGAGATCCCTCTTGGCTCATAATCCACCTCCTCCAATAGATTCAAAGCTTCCTCATTACACAGCACAAAGTCAATTCTGGACAGTGTGGCATGGCATGTGTCCTAGAGTGGCACGAATATTGTTTCACTCCCGGATGCCACCTTCTCCAGACATCCACCAACCCTCTCTCCTCATAATATTGGAGAATCGGGCCACCTGGTGCCCTACTGATAGTAATCCTCGGCGGAAACCTATCTATGCTATTATTCATGGTCATATTGAAATCGCCTGCCACGATAACCAGCACCCCAGGTTTATCTGCTATGAATCTTATTAAATCGCACATAATTTTTGTGCAAAATGGAGGAGGGATATAAAACTCCTTTACAACTTTAGCAAATCAGCCATCATATTTCTTTGCACGTTTAATGTTTTTGTATTATTTAGCCACAGAATGTGTTATGCATAGAATTGCTCAGCATTTTGTAAGTGCATGGCCCATGAGAAAAGCAAATCATTAAATCCATGTTTAAGATGCATATGCCTCTTTAAAGAAAGCCAATCCCCAAGAATCCTGTCTGAATTATACTCCATTTAAAATGTAATTTTATCTCCCTGCAAATGTAACTTACAGTTTTTTTATATCTTCACTGTGAAATGTATTTGTTATGAGTCACACTGCCTTGATTTGAAATCTCACTTGAGCATTATGCATTCTTATGTAAAGAGAGATTGAAATCACCTTTCCCTGGCAATATCTTTCCAAGTTTTACAGAGGCCATGCTGTCACATCACGTCTGGGCACTATACACCTATCTTTACTAGGTTAACACAGATTTCTTTTGGTACATTTTTCTAAGTATAAAAAAAGTACTTGTTTATACCAGCAACAGATAGTAGCAAATAGCCATTCAGTGGTGGTAGGACAATACAATCCCAAACAGGTAATATCAGCAAAGGGCCCAACAGGAGTCCTGGTGCAAATATACCCAGGTAAATACAGTTATTAATGAAGTCAAGTTGCAGTGGTCCCCAGGATGTCCATCTTTGTATCAGAGATCTTAAGACAAGATCAGTGATGATGGGGAAAACCTCCATCCATTCTCCATCTAGTCTAGAACACAGATTTTCACCAGCAGAAACTGTGGTGTGGCAAGGGAACTCAGAGTCAGCCTATCTTCTCAGCCTATCATCTTCTTAGTCCCTAGTAGCTTCTAATCTGCCATGCAGACTCAAATCTAACTACCTAAGTGGCCGTCAGATGCCCAACCTAGCTCTAGCCTATGTTGGTTATTGAGCCCAGAGCTGAAACTAGCAAAAGAATCACATACCAGAAGGGACAGGGTTAACTAAAACAACAAGAGCTGCATATAAACTCTAACTCTATTTAAGTAAACAGGTTCATCTACAACATACAGCAAGGTGACTACTACACACCACAATACAGTCGCACTTTCCTAATAATCCCTGCATCTGGCCTGGGTTCAGCAGAAGCTCTGCCATGGGCAGAACATGCGGTCTCAGACTTTCTACCTCTCTTTACTTCCTCCTTACAGGGTTTTCAACCTAACAACCCAGAGACAGGAAGTGCTATACATAATTATTTCTGCGTTAAGCAGCACAGCTATTTACAAATACAGACAGTAGAGGGTAGCAGATCCTTACACTGGTCTTAAGGACTGCTGGACTCATCTCTCTGTCACTCTGCTCTCTTCTCCTATTAACATGATCATTGCACAGCAACACGACCTATTGGTTCATGGTTGTAATAATATGTACAGTATGTCATGATATGCTGTGTACAGTACAAAATAATATAATAATTAAAAATCCCCATGAGTCCCTCCAGTTCTTTCTTTTATTACATTTTATTCTGCTTCCACCAGCCATAATTCCGAGACTTAAGCTAGGTATACACACACAGATTTTTATTTATGTAAAAAAATATTTTTTATTTAAATTTTTATGTAAAAAAACTGACAGATCCCCACATCTACACAAGTAATGTGGATGTAGATATCTCCTCTGCAGCACTATTGTATTCTGACATTGAGGGGGGGTGCTAACACCCCGTCCTGTCCCTTTAGAATACACAGAACAGTGACCAGCTTCTAATGAACAGAGGAGTACACACATACCAAAAGTTTCTCCAATTTCAGCTTTATGCTATTTACATTAAAAAAAAAAAAAGAAAAAAACGTTTAGGGTTTTTTAATGAATACAGAGCTGAATTATTTATTGTATCTTTTATCTGCTCAGAGTTCAGCTTGTCGTATACTGGACGTAAAACAAATAATTTATATTTTAGTCGCTGAAGATTAAATAGTTAGCCTGCATGGGTCATAGCCTCCTGACAAATCCAATCTCCCATCTTGGCATCCCATACAACCTTTCAGAAACCTTTACTTTCAGTGTTATGTCAGCTTGGAGCTATTCCTACCTACCTGTATAAATTATACAACACTGATCAACATAGATTTACCTCTACCCTTTATTTGAGATAATTATTGCATGACTGAGCATCATTAGTGAATGACAGCTGAGCGGAAGTGAAAAACATTTTGAAGGTGTTGAACCCTTTATTCTCTGGGGTTGCATCAATGACCATCTTAATTCCTCCTTATTTGTTCACAATTTTTTTTATTAAGCTGTTACATTTTACCTGTTCATCCGCCCTCTACAGATTTCACATTTACAAAATGTTTAACGTATTCAAATAGAGCATTTGTACATTAGGTTTGACAAGTTTTTGGCAGAATATGCCTCTTGGCTACATTCTCTGATGTCAGGCTGTGGGTGTACCGACTAAGAAAGAACACCAGTGTACCTTAGCGTTATGCTTCCTTTCCTATAAATATTTATTTTTATGATTATTTTCCTCCCTCATAATGGTTGCTATAAGCAACAGAAAAGTTGGCTTTGTGATAGAACAAAGTGCCAAATCGAGTAGTTATCAGAAAGCAAACATGCAGATACAAGTTACTGAGCTAGACAATGGTTTATGTTTAAAATTAACATATAAAATATATGTAGCACAGGTAGATTTTTAATCTACCGCTGATAGGTAAATCTTGTGGGTTACTTGTTAGGTGAAGTTAGATTTGCCTCTGTTCCAGCTTGGCTGAGTTGCGTGTAGTTCCACACTGTGCCGGTGGGTTTTGTTGTCACAATGGGCTGGTGTTGGAAAGGCAATGTGTTGACCCGGAGACAACTCGGTGGAGGTGGTCCTCCGAGTAAATGCTGGGAGAGGGTATTTATGGGACAAACGCCATGTTTAGGGGTTCGTTTTTCAGCCACCTGCTGGCTCTCCTGGCCGACAGGTATGGGTTAAGAGTACCACCTCGTGGTCCTCCGTTCCGGAGGCCCATGTCACTGTGGCGTGTGGGTGGGCCCAGAAGCCTGTCTGGGGCCTACCACAGCAGCAGAGGAATGGTCCTGAGCTGTCTATCCTGAGTGAAGAAGCTGGACAACCGAGGAGATCCCAGGGGAGGACCCTTCATGGAAGGATCATGCAGAGTGCTGGTCTGGAGAGGGGCCTGGTGACTCGGTTGGGGGACATATCCTGAAGTAATCTTACTGCATAGTACTGCCGGGTTGGCTTAAAGGTTCAAGTACTGTGTCTGACATTCATCGCAAACCAATACATCCTGTGGCAGAGGATCATATGGGTTTTATTCCAAACAAGTCTGTGGCAGAGACTTTTGTTCGTGCTGCGTACTGGCTGCTAGGCAAGTAAGAGAGGTCTATCCAGGTGGGCAAAGATTGAATCCCACGAGGGGAGTGCATTCAATTACAAGTGTTTAATTCCAAAGAATGTTCTAAAGAATACTAAGGAAAGGTATTTGAGCTTCCCTGCAACTTTCCTTCTGCCTCTTTCCTGCTACTTCCTTTATTACTTGTTCATTAAAGCATTGGAAAATATACTCAAGTGTTTGGTGCCTACATCGTCCAGAGGTAAACTCAACGGGACCCTAGACCCGGTGCCAGTGAAACAGAGGTATCGAGAGTGAAGGTAACAGCCCGCTTTAAACCAGCAGCTCCACCGAGAGTTAATGCTACATGTGGGGGCGTCGTCCGGGATTTGTTGGCCATCAGTTCTCGCAACCTGGAGAATTGTTTTACCGGGAGTTTATGGTGAGAGCTGGACTTTGTCAATTTCTCAAGAGAAGAACAGGTTAAAAGTTGCAGGACTTTATTTCTGACTGCGTAGGCGGCGGGCGCCAGTGAAAGCCTGGGAGCAATGTGATCAGAGGAACAAGTGGGAGGAGCCTAGCCTACTTGATACCGCATGGGACACGTGTGTGTGTGTTGGCGCCAGAGAAGAAGAGAGGCCTCGTGATCGTGTTGAGAAGATCAGAGTGTGGCCATGTCTTTTTCGGTGATGCAACCAACTGTGGGGCCTAAGATGTTCACTACCAGCACTGCTGCAGGTGCTATGCTGACCGGAACCTTGCTTACAGATACCGGCATTCGTCTGAAACTGCAGGGGAGGTTTGTTCTTTATACAGTTGGAGATATTGAAGGACTGGGCATGCTTTGCCACAAGTGTGAAGGACTGGTCATACATCTCCGTCCATTTGTTCGCTGCTCACAATGTGGAGAATATTTGTTTGTGGTGGAGCAACCTACCATGTCACCCCGTGCTTATCATATGGACTGGGCTACAGGTATCGCCACAGTAGAAGCTGCTACTACTGCTGAAAAAGAAAGGCAGGCCGTGATTTTGCCTGTTGTCACTAAAAGTGTTCCTGAGAGAGATACTGCGGTAACCGACTCATCAGCGGACATTACCTTGATTTCCGCGTCCACTACGCCTATCCCTGTTGTACCTGTCCAGAGGAAGATGGGATATGTACAGGCTTGCCGCGGCCGTGGTCGAGGCCTACCCCAGAGACTGCCCGAACCGGAGAAGTCCACATCAGGAACGGGTGAGAGTTCACAGGGGAATGTATCTGGGACTTTGTGTAAATATTTGCCGGGAGAAGAGTTGAGGGATTCGGAGATAGATTCCATGTCGGATCTCTCCGGTGATGATGATTTATTTGAGACAATGTCACAAGAACTATTATGGGCTCAGGTTGAAGACGTTACTTCTGCCTTGACTTTCTCAGAATGGACAACCCTGAATTCTGGGAGAACATCACCTTGTGTGGAGCCACACAGTACTGTCGGGGTGACATTGCCTAAAGTTACTACTTTGTTGCCGACACCCGTCAGGTCTATGGTGAGCAAGTCATTGAACTCTTGCGTGCCCCCTGGTTTGGGAAAAAATAGGTCGTTGCCCAAACTTGCACGTTTACAGAGAATGCTTAACAAGCGTGTGGCCAGGGAATATGGTTTGGAGTACCAATATGTTACCCAGGACATTATGCAAGAGATTGAAGCCAACCGGGAGCTTTGGTACAGTGAAGCTGTTTGGGATTATTTGTCTGTACCTAAGCCTTTCTGGAAAACTGGATGTTCTGTCGCTATGGATGAACGCTTCAGTGGATGTTTCCTACACTGGAACTATGGTCGGCACATTTATGCTGACAAAGTGGTCATATGCAGACCAGGAAAAGATGATGTGGTGTACTTTATCACTACAATGGATAAACAAGGAAAATCACTGGCATTGCCAGATCCTCGGTTCTACTGGTGATTATGGATAAAGAACTGTGGGGTATGTAGATAGATAGTGTCAGTGTTCAAAGATCTTCGAGGTCAAGGTTTGGTGTTCAGCTCTGTGTTTCCAAATCCAAGGCTCAGTTTTTTCGCTAGCTGGACTTCTTTCGTTTAACGATATGACATACCTAAACATATATAAGGATGGACTCCTCAAGTTATTCTAGTTGGTTCCTTAGTGGGAACATAGGAAAGATTATAGGAAGAGAGTTTCATTTTTAAGAATGAGACTTTGCTCCTAAAACTGTATATATCTTGTGTGTGTGTTTAACTTTGTTTTTTTTTCAGGAGCAAGTGGACCTGCTATCAAGCTGTTAGGCTTTTCAGCTAGATAGATAGTCGGGTTGCAACAGTATTAATGTGGTTTTGTTTACGGATGTGAACATATTGTTTAAAAGAAAAATGTTGAAATTGTAATATCTCTCTACTGTCTTCTTCTCTTCTTTACTTTAACCACTACGCATCCGCGCTATGGCCGAATGACGGCCACAGCGCGGACCTGAATTCCCGGGAGGCCGTCATATGACGGCCTCCCCTGTACACGCTCCCTGCGCGCGCCCTGTGATCACCGAGTCACTGAGACTCGGCCGATCACCGATCCGAGTAAGGGGCTGTTCCCGGCCCCTTACCATGTGATCAGCTGTCAGCCAATGACAGCTGATCACATGATGTAAACAAAAGATCGGTAATCTTTTTTTTTTTTACTCACGCTGACAGCGCGAGTAGAAAAAAAAGCCGATCACCGGTTCGGATGTCAGGGACATCGGTTCCCAAGTGGAAGAGGCACATCTGCCTCATCAGTGCCACCTAAAAGTGCCACCTAACACTGCCCACAGTGCTACCTAACAGTGCCCACAGTGCCACCTAACAGTGCCCACAGTGCCACCTAACAGTGCCCACAAGTGCCACCTATCAATGCCAACAAGTGCCACCTATCAATGCCCACAAGTGCCACCTATCAATGCCCACCTGTAGTGCCAATCAGTGCCACCTGGCAGTGCTGCCCATCATTGCCACCCATCAGTGCCCATCACTGCCACCCATCAGTGCCCATCACTGCCGCCTATCAGTGCCCATCACTGCCGCCTCATCAGCGTACATCAATGAAGGAGAAAAATTACCCATTTTAAAATGTTTATAACAAAATATAAAAAAATAAAAATTTTTTTTTTTTAAATACAGGTTTTTAAATTTTTTTAACAAAAAGTAAAAACCACAGAGGTGATCAAATACCACCAAAAGAAAGCTCTATTAGTGGTGAAAAAATGATAAAAATTTCATTTGGGTACAGTGTTGTATGACTGCGCAATTGTTATTCAAAGTGCATCAGCGCTGAAAGCTAAAAATTGGTCTGGATAGGAGGGGGGTTTAAGTGCCCTGTAAGCAAGTGGTTAATCCAAGTTTTAAGCTCAAATGCCTGCTCTGAGGCTTGGGAGTTATTATTATTTTTTTGATAGACATTGAGACATTGAGGACAACGTCTATTGTAGTGGGGGGAGTATGTAGCGCTGGTAGATTTTTAATCTACCGCTGATAGGTAAATCTTGTGGGTTACTTGTTAGGTGAAGTTAGATTTGCCTCTGTTCCAGCTTGGCTGAGTTGCGTGTAGTTCCACACTGTGGCGGTGGGTGTCGTTGTCACCATGGGCTGGTGTTGGAAAGGCAACGTGTTGAAGCATGTGAGTGCTCCTCTGTCCCGGAGACAACTCAGTGGAGGTGGTCCTCCGAGTAAATGCTGGGAGAGGGTATTTATGGGACAGACGCCATGTTTAGGGGTTTGTTTTTCAGCCACCTGCTGGCCCTCCTAGCCGACAGGTATGCGTTAAGAGTACCACCTCGTGGTCCTCCGTTCCGAAAGGCCCACGTCGCTGTGGCGTGTGGGTGGCCCAGAAGCCTGTGAGCAGAGGAATGGTCCTGAGTTGTCTATCCTGAGTGAAGAAGCTGGACAACCGAGGAGATCCCAGGGGACGACCTGTCATGGAAGGATCATGCAGAGTGCTGGTCTGGAGAGGGGCCTGGTGACTCTGTTGGAGGAGGTATCCTGAGGTAATCTTACTGCATAGTACTGCATAGGTTGGCTTAAAGGTTCAAGTACTGTGTCTGGCATTCATCGCAAACCAATACATCCCAATACATCCTGTGGCAGAGGATCGTACGGGTTTTATTCCAAACAAGTCTGTGGCAGAGACTTTTGTTCGTGCTGCGTACTGGCTGCTAGGCAAGTAAGAGAGGCCTATACAGACGGGCAAAGATTAAATCCCACGAGGGGAGTGCATTCAATTACAAGTGTTCAATTCCAAAGAATGTTCTAAAGAATACTAAGAAAAGGTATTTGAGCTTCCCTGCAACTTTCCTTCTGCCTCTTTCCTGCTACTTCCTTTATTACTTGTTCATTAAAGCATTGGAAAATATACTCAAGTGTTTGGTGCCTACATCGTCCAGAGGTAAACTCAACGGGACCCTAGACCCTGCCTTTACACACACATGAAATTTAGTGGCAGACCAATCTTAGTCTGTAGAGTTCAATATTGAGCTGGCCCACCCTTTGCAGCTATAAGAGCTTCAACTCTTCTGTGAAGGCTGTCCACAAGGTTTAGGAGTGTGTCTATGGGAACGTTTGACCATTCTTCCAGAAGCGCATTTGTGAGGTCAGGCACTGATGTGGACGATAAGGCCTGCCTCATAGTCTCTGCTCTAATTTATCCCAAAGGTGTTCTATCAGGTTGAAGTCAGGACTCTGTGCAGACCAGTCAAGTTCCTCCACCCCAAACTCGCTCATCCATGTCTTTATGGACCTTGTTTTGTACACTGGTCCAAATCATTTGGTGGGGGGATTATGGCGTGGGGATGTTTTTCAGGGGTTGGGCTTGGCCATTTGGATCTATTGAAAGGAACTCTTAAGATGTCAGCATACCAAGATATTTTGGACAATGTAATGCTCCCAACTTTGTGGGAACAGTTTGGGGATGGCTCCTTCCTGTTCCAACATGACTGAGCACCTGTGAGACTGAGACTGCAAGCCAGGTCTTCTCATCCACATCAGTGTCTGACCTCACAAATGCGCTTCTGGAAGAATGGTCAAACATTCCCATAGACACACTCTTAAACTTTGTGGGCAGGCTCCCCAGAAGAGTTGAAGCTGTTATAGCTGCAAAGGGTGGGCCAACTCAATATTGAACCCTGGTGACTAAGACTGAGATTAAAGTTCATGTGCATGTAAAGGCAAAAAGAAACAAAAATGTTGCTGTAACTGCTTAAAAAGTGTTAGCAGGAGTTGGTCTTCAATTTGTTAATGTATTTAAATCTGCTAGCACATCTACACCCCCCCCCCCCCCCCAGATAAACCCTGCTGCTGCCCAAAGGTGTCTTTGTTGCTCTTTCATCCAGAGTATTTGCACTCAAATAAAATAAGCGTGCTACTGGCCAGATCACCAAGTGAAAACAGAAGGGAAAAAGCCTTAAAAAAGTAAAATGAATGCAGCCACCACATCTAATGATTGGTTAGCTGCAATATATCACATTTTTGGTGTTGAGTTTAATACTATGTTAACTAGCACCAGCATACCTCCCAACATGGGAATGAGGGACACCTACTAGCAAACATATGTAGGCATAGAACACACCCCCTGTCACACCCCCTTAAAGGAGAATTAACCAAAAACCACTACTATTCCTTTATATTGGCTTTTAAAATTTACAAATGCAGCCATTTAGAATTTGGATGAAAGGTTTAGAACTGGGAAACACTCTTTGAAAGATAAAACGTTCATTTTATTTACAACTAAATAGATCAGACTAAAATGAGGGACAAATGAGGAGGAAAGAGGGACAGAGGGACATTGCTCCAAATCAGGGACAGTCCCTCCAAATCAGGGACAGTCGGGAGCTAGGGCACCAGCACAATCCATAAATCACCTTTTCTGTACTTAGATAAGGTTTTCTGTCATTTTTTCTTATAGCACGAGGATTAAAGTATATAAAAACCCAAACATTACATTTCATATACACTGTAAGCTTTAACATATTAATGCAGTTTTACAAAATGTTTTCAACCTTTTAAAAAATGTATTAAAATCCTGTAATGAAGGTGTTTGTTCAGGCACTTCCTGTTATGGGGTGACTACTGTCATATAATTGGACTCTTGCATTGCCACCTTGTCAAATGCACCAAGGTGTTGACTAAAGATGTTGTAAAGGCATGGTCCACTGTTCATGCATGAAGACAAAAAGTGGCTGATAGAGGCTAGATGAGTTTAGCAGCACAGAAATACAAATAAGATGAGGTAACAAAAAGTCAAAGCAGTACTGTATTTAATGGGAAAAAAACAGAATCTTCACATCCTACACACTTTTGAATGTGTTAGATGCTTGTGTTCTCCCTCCTCCTCCTGCATGCTGGGGCTCCATCCTAGCTGCTTGATATATTATGTAAAATATATCATGATATCAATATTTTATGAATCAGTTAAGCTGGCTATACATTAGTATATTGTCAAATGAATGTTTGTACAAACATTTGCATGAATATTCTCAGTGCATTCAATGACTTGATGAACATCATTCAAAAGTAACTCAAAATTTAGTTTGCTTTCAACATTCAATTTTGGTGTGAATGAACTTTATTGAACAACAAGTCCCCATACACTGTTATGCCGCGTACACACGACCGGTTTTGCCGTCGTAATAAACTCTGAAGGTTTTTCCGACGGAGTTCCGATGGAATTCCGCTCAAGCTGTCTTGCATACATACGGTCACACCAAAGTCCGACCGTCCAGAATGAGGTGACATACAACACTTATGCCGGGACTAGAAAAAGGACGTTCAATAGCCAGCAGCCAATAGCTTTCGTCTCGTACTTGCTTCAGAGCATGCGTCGTTTTTGGTCCGTCGGAACAGCATACAGACGAGCTTTTTTCCCGATAGGAATTGGTTCCGTCGGAAATATTTAGAATATGTTTCATTCCTATGTCCATCAGAATTTACGGAAAAAAAAAGTCAGGTGAGGCATACACATGATCGGAATAGACGATGAAACAAGTGACCCCTTGTCCTTGCTCCACCATATATAATAGTGATTGGACACTTACCAGATGAGGAGACCCCAAACGAGGTCTAGCCACGCATTAGTGGGCAACACCCCTCACCGTGGGTATGCAGGTAACCCTCCCCTCACAGGAATCTGTATACCTTATTTGGCACTTTATTAAATAATATATTTTATGAATGCACAGGTTTACAGCTTTACATGTATATATGGATGAATTTCCTTTTTTGCACTTATAGCACTTTATTCTCATCTGTGTATGAGCACCACATTATTTTAATGATTTAAACATGTTTGTTTGAGTATATTTACAGCTCAACACATGTTTTTGATTGTTATGTCTAAGTATTGGGATGTGCCCCACAGTGAGTGCAGCTGTCTATTAATCATTAACCACTGATTTTAGATAACGACACTTAGCGCAGATTATTTTCTCTTTTACCCCTTTCCTGCCCAAGCCAATTTTCAGTTTTTAGAGCTGTCGCAATTTGAATGACAATTGCGCGGTCATCACTGTCAACACTGGCAACACTGTACCCATATGAAATTTGTATCATTTTTTTCACACAAATAGAGCTTTCTTTTGGTGGTATTTAATCACCATTGAGTTTTTTTAGTTTTTGCTAAACAAATGAAGAAAGATCAATTATTTTATAAAAAATAGTTTCTGTTATAAAATTTTGCAAACAGGTCATTTCTCTCCTTCACTGATGTGTGCTGATGAGGATGCACTGATGGGCACTAATAGGCAGCACTGATGGGCACTGATAGGCTGCACTGATGGGCACTGATGAGGCGGCACTGGTGGGCACTGATAGGTGGCAATAATGTGCACTAAAAGGTGGCA
This sequence comes from Lithobates clamitans, assembly GCA_037952925.1. Classification (NCBI taxonomy): domain Eukaryota; kingdom Metazoa; phylum Chordata; class Amphibia; order Anura; family Ranidae; genus Lithobates; species Lithobates clamitans. The sequence goes on from JBBGZY010000755.1 coordinate 2,471,095, forward strand.
CTGATGGGAGGCACTGATGGGCATTGATAGGTGGAACTGATGGGCACTGATTGGGACCACTGATGGGCAATGATTGGCATCACTGATGGGCATCGATAGGCATCACTGAATTTTATTACACTGATGATCAGTGCCCTGATTATCAGTGCAGATGTCCCCTTTCACACTAGCCGGTTACTGGCTCTCTCCTCACACAGACAGCGTGAGGAAAGGAATGCCAATAACCAGAAAGTGTATATACATCATGATCAGCTGTGATTAGATCTTGTGGTAAAGAGCCGTTGTGATTGGCTCTTTACCTCAATCCATGATCAGTGGTGTCCGCAGGACATGATGATCACAGAGCGCGCTGGTCGCACGCTGCAGCGGGGCACGTTCATGGGAGGCTGTCGTATGAAGCCCTCCCAGAACTGGCCGACCATGCTGTAACCATCATTTTGCTATAGTGTGGTTGGCAAGTGGTTAATCAGAAGTGCAGAAACAATCTAGCTGGTAAAAAGATCCCATGTGTTCCACTTATTAAAAACAAAGAAAGATTATATCATCATAAGTACCATATTTATTGGCGTATAAAACCCACAGGCGTATAACACGCACCTTAATTTTAAGAGGGAAGTTTCAGAAAAAAAACTTAAATTTTAACCACTTGCCACCCACCATATAGCAAAATGAAAGTGGTTGCGATATCCTGACTGGACATCATATGAAATTGCCAGGATATCAAGCCGGGGGCGCGCAGCGCGGCGATCTTTGTTGTGACATGTCAGTCTGACACACCGCAACTCCGGTCTTTGACAGAGACTCTTTACCACGTGATCAGCCTTATCCAATCACGGCTGATCATGATGTAAACAGGAAGAGCCGGTGATCGGATTTTCCTCACTCACGTCTGACAGACGCGAGTAGAGGAAAGCCGAGTGGCTGCTCTTCTGACAGGGGGGTCTGTGCTGATTTTTTATCAGCGCAGCCCCCCTTGGATGCCCGCCCAGGACCACCAGAATGCCACCAGGACCACCAGGGATGGCCACCACACTGGACCACCAGGGAAATGCCAATCAGTGCCCAGGCAGCTGCCAATCAGTGCCAATGAAAAATGCCTGGCAGTGCCACCAGTGATGCCAATCAGTGAAATATATCAGTGCCAGCCATCAGTGCCCATCAATGCCCATCAGTGCCGCCTTTCAGTGCCCATCAGTGCTGCCTATCAGTACCCATTAGTGCAGCCTTTCAGTGCCCAGTGTTGCCTATCAGTGCCACCTATAAGTGCCCATCAGTGCCGCCTATCAATGCCCATCAGTGCCGCCTTTCAATGCCTATAAGTGCTGCCGATCAGTACCCATCAGTGCAGCCTTTCAGTGCCCAGTGTCGCCTATCAGTGCCACCTATGAGTGCCCATCAGTGCTGCCTATCAATGCCCATCAGTGCTGCCTTTCAGTGCCCATCAGTGCTGCCTATCAGTACCCATCAGTGCAGCCTTTCAGTGCCCAGTGTCGCCTATCAGTGCCACCTATAAGTGCCCATCAGTGCCACCTATCAATGCCCATCAGTGCCGCCTTTCAGTGCCCATCAGTGCTTTCTATCAGTACCCATCAGTGCAGCCTTTCAGTGCCCAGTGTTGCCTATCAGTGCCACCTATGAGTGCCCATCAGTGCCGCCTATCAATGCCCATCAGTGCCGCATATCAGTGCCACCTATCAGTGCTGCCTATCAGTGCCCATCAGTATCACCTATCAGTGCCCATCGTCAGTGTCCATCAGTGCCACCTCATCAGTGCCATCTCATTGGTGCCGCCTTATCAGTGTCCATCAGTGCAGCTTATTAGTGCCCATCAATGAAGGAGAAAACATACTTATTTACAAAATTTTATAACAAAAACAAAGAAAACCTTTTGTTTCAAAATTTTCGGAATTGTCATTTAAAAAGTGACAGCACTGAAAGCTAAAAATTGGCCTGGGCAGGAAGGAAGCGAAAGTGCCCTGTATTGAAGTGGTTAAATAAAGAACTTTGAAGCAAAATAAGGATCAGTGTCCAATGTCCTTCAATGCAGCTTTATTAGTGCCCATCTGCAGACTCACCATTGCCCATCAATGCAGCCTCACCATTGCCAATCAATGCAGCCTCACCATTGCCAATCAATGCAGCCTCACCATTGCCCATAAATGCAGCCTGATCAGTGCCCATCTGCAGCCTGACCATTGTCCATCAATGCAGCCCGATCAGTGCCCATCTGCAGCCTCACCAGTGCCCATCAATGCAGCCTGATCAGTGCCCATCTGCAGCCTCACTATTGCCCATCAGTGCAGCCTGATCAGTACCCATCTGCAGCCTCACCATTGCCCATCTATGCTGCCTGAGAACAGGGATCTCATGTTTACTCAGTGACCACTATAATACAAAGTCCTGCCTCCTGGACTGGCTCCTATGATAGACAGAACACTGGTCCAATACCGAGACATGTGAAGTCTACCAGAGGGGCCAGTCTAGGAGGCGGCACTTCGAATTACAGTGGCCGCCGAGTAAACAGGAGATCCCCGTTCAGTGTAATCCGGCAGCGCTCGCCCCCCCTCTGAGGCAGCCCAGGTAAAATATCGGCATATAACATGCACACATGATTTGCCCTCTATTTTCAGGGGGGAAAAGTGTGTGTTATACACCGATAAATACGGTATTTAAAAATGCTTTGCATAAAGCCTTAAAGCCCAAGAAAACAAAATATCCCTTGCAGTGGGGCTGTACCTGCACTGCAAGGGTTAAAGTGGGTCTAGAGGCTGGGTGTTTTTATACCTTAATGCTCTTCCTGCATTAAGGTTAAAAAAAAACGCCTCACTAATTATTTCCCTCCCCCCTCTAAACACTTCCCTGAGCCTGTCATTGAAAACACTGTGACCTGCTGCAGTCTTTCTTTCCCCTCTCTGCCTCTTCACACAGGAACTTGGGAAGCAGCAGAAGCCATTCATAGTCAATTAAATGTTGTGAGGAGGAAGCAGGGGTGGGGCTTGGCCACACTGTGTATGTCTATGGACACAGGCAGCATGGTTGGAGTGAGCCCACTGGTGATCCCTCATAGCAAGCCGCTTGCTATGGGGCCCCACAGAGAAGAGGAGGAGGGTGGAGCATTGGTGGGGGACCCCACAAGAAGAGATTCAGGGCTGCTCTGTGCAAAACCATTGGATAAAGCAAGTAAGTATAACATGTTTTTTATTTTAATAAAACATAATTCTAGGCTTTACAATCACTTTAATTGCTTGCTTTGTAAAGAGGAGAGGGGAAACAGTTTTACTTACCTGATCCTCCACCCTCCACCCCCCCGCCCCACACAAGTAATTGCAATCAAACAGTGGTATGTCCCTCAATGTCCTTACATCAAGAGCAGGGCTATGGACACTCTTCTGGTCTTGATGGTATCAAGTCTCTAGCTCACTAGAGCTTGGGGGTGCAGAATCTGCAGGGCTGGTCTAGCTGAAGGGAGGACCAGAGGATTGGTTGAGTATATTACTTTTTATTGTTCCCCTAGACATAAACAAGCAATTAACCATTGCAGTGTTTACATTTTTACTTGCCCATAGTTTGGCTTTCATTTTTTTCTTTCTTTAGCACTACATACAGCATATGATGAACACTCATTAATGGTTTTATTACTGTAAGACATCCTACATTGTTATGCAAACAATGCTTTCTTTTATTACTACTGAACATATCTATTTCTTGTATACAAATACATCATGTAAAACTGTTTCAGCTGGTTATCCTTCAACAGAGATTAATTCCTAATGGGCCTCAAACCTGCAAACATTTAACGCATGCACTGCTTTCTCTCCCACTCCTTAAATAATCCAGCATACAAGATTTATATCGAACTGTAGGGTTGACAGTTGGTGGATTTCAAAAATATATAAGGAGCCCAATGAGTAGCTTCATTTGTGAATTAGGTTCCATAAGCTGAAAACACATATTAGGGACGATTTACTGATGTTCTCTGAGCTTAGTGAATGAGGTGACGCTCTGCTAGCTTCCATCATCCAGTAACATACGAGCAAACGTACAGCTTTTTTTTCTTTGTGTCCTTCCAGGTAATTGGGTATTCCTTGCAAAGTGAATTTTCACAATTTTACATATTTATTGTACATTCACATCAGTCCCTGCGCCCAAAGAGCTAAAAATCTAAGGTCCCTAACTTACATTCATACATATACATACTAGGGTCGTTTTAGACAGGAGATAATTAACCTACCACCATGTTTTTGGAGCATGGGAGGAAACCCGAGTGCTTGGAGGAAACCCTTGTAGACACAGGAAGAACATGCAAACTTTAAGTTTGAAATACAGTTGGCGCAAAAAAAACGAGTATGAGATTTATACTGTTCCATATAAAGGTACAAAGTGTATCCTAAACAGTGTTTTTAGGTCAAACAAGGCTTAACGTGATTGTAAAGCATCACCTTGTAAAACAACTCATTCAGTTTAAAATAGAAATGAAAGGCAAAACATTTGTGTATAGATAGATCAAATATATAAATTCCTTTTTTTCCCTTTTTTTAAGTGATCGCATTCCCTCTGTTCTGATGCATAAGAGCTGGGGGAGGAGAACAATCTTTCCAGTGAATGGCCTGGCGGGGGGGGGGGGATGCATGGCAGGACAAATCTGATCTTTGGAGGAGAGCAGGCTGAGTTCCCAGCATAGCTAGAGAACTGACCACAGTGTGTTCTCCTGCTTAGCGTGGTTAGTTTTTAATAGAAGAGCAGAAGGACGCACAGGAACACAAGGGATTTCAAACAAAGGAATCAATACAAAGGAACAGGATATTTTATCATACAAGTACAGGGTACAGCAAGCTCATATCAGGACTATGAAATGTTGGGTTTACATACTCTCTAAAGACAAACTACAGGAGAACATTACCGCCACTATAGTCCACTCAAAAATTATTATATGAATTGTTATAGGGAAACTATACTTACCTGCCTGCTTGGTGACTCCATCAATGACAAATCAAAACTGTCTCTCCCTGCTCCAACGGTCTTCTCCTCTGTGTCTTCTAGGACTCACATTGCTGATTTCCTACTGGGGTGCTGCTTCTCATGTAACTCCTGCTCTTACTTTGTCCCTGACCCTTGGCTTTTGTTGGCATCCTACAGATATTGATGTGTACATTGTGCTGCTCATGGGCCACATTCATTTGAGAAATCTTTTATACAAGTAGGTTTGTGTAGAGTTAGTGTCAGGTCACCTGTATCCAGGTGACAGATGCACCCCGTTGGGGTCAGGAGTGCACCGCTATGATAGTGGACCCTAAGGCTGACTGCTGCAGATGGAACTCGGGGTGGTTCAGGAAGGCAGTTCCCCTGGAGCACCAACACGGATCCCACAGTGAGTTAGAGCATAGATTCCCCAGGGCGCGGAGTCTAAGAGCCAGTAGGTGTTCACCAGAGCCTCTAGTGGTGAGGATGGACTGGGCTGCAACTGGCTCCAGGTCGCGGCCCCCAGGGTCTCCCAGCTCACGCTCACGGTAGGCTACAGGAGGATGGAGAGGAAACAGCAGCCCAGGACAGCAAGGAATAGTAAGGAGGTAGCCAAATGTCGGGGCGACTAGCAGACAAGGATAACGGAGAACACGCCAAAAGTCAGGGTCACAGGCAAACAGGGATAGTCGAGGATGCGCCAAAGGTCAGGGTCACAAGCAGACAGGAATAGTTGGGAACACGCCAAGATCGGTAACAGAGACAAACTTAGAGCACACGGCAAACAGGAAGCCAAACACACAATATTGCACGGCAAGGCAGGCTTGGAGAATACGGTGTTAAATAGTGGTTCCTGTTGAGGCTAGGGTGGAGCCACACTGAGGGAAGATTACTTAAGCATGCAGGTGTGAGAGTACAAGCCTGATACACAGACCAGATAAGAGACAGACAGGTCATGAATGTATTACTGCAAGGTCATGACAGTTAGACTTTAGAGACTCTTGTACATGTATAATATTTTAAAAAATTATGAATTCTTCCAACTTTATGTCTGTAGTCCACTTATAAACAGAAGGTGGAAAAACATAGTACAGGCAAAATTCAACCCTAAGAGATTATTTAGTCTCTTCAGAAACTGCTGCAGGCTACAAATGTACAACATATTTTGTAGATAGATTTCACTGCTCTAAATACTAAATGAAATGTTACAATGTGACTTGAAAATCAGTGTGTTTTGCTTACATATTACCCAAGAGCAAAAAGTTAAAATGAATATGTTGTAGAAACCATAGTATCACCAAAACCCTTGTCTGTTATCAAGCTGCAAATATAAATAATTTAAACTTCCATTGATTACCAGACACGTTTTCAAGTTGATTTTCTGCATCTACACAATGCTTTGCAATCCTCTGTGGAATGGATTTGTAACAAGATATGTAGATATCTGCACAGCTATTTGACAATTAACATTGTGCTTGAAGATATTAAGTAAAAGGATAATAGTTGTGTCTAAAGGCCCATACACACGATCGGACTTTTTGACAACAAACATGCAAATTAGCTGTTTTGGAGCAACATCCGACCGTGTGTACGCTCCATCGAACAAACTTTTTCTGTTTCCATCGGACTTTTGTTGGCCGTGCGAACGCACAAACTTCGGCAACAAAAGTCCGATGGAGCAAAGTCCGATCATGTGTACACAAAAGCATCAGACTTTTGCACAAACTACTCTACGCAGCTGCGAGAATGTTTCCAGCGCGATCCAATCGCGCAGGTTCTCGGCGACAGGGTACTGTACATCTCACGCTGGCTGCAATAGGAAAAACACATTTTCCTACTGCCGCGGGCGTGAGAGGGAATTCCCCTCTGGGGGAATACCAGGCCCTTCGGTCTGGTATGGTTTATAAAGGGAACCCCCTACGCTGAAAAACGGCATGGGGGTCCCCCCCAAAACCATATCAGACCCCCCCTCCTGAGCCATACCAGGCCGCATGCCCTCAACATGGGGGGTGGGTACTTTGGGGGAGGGGGCAACCTGCGGCCCTCCCACCCCAAAGCACCTTGTCTCCATGTTGATGAAGACAAGGGCCTCTTCCCGACAACCCTGGTCGTTGGTTGTCGGGGTCTGCGGGCGGGGGGCTTATTGGAATCCAGATGACATGACCACACCCACATATGATGTCACAGTCCTAGCATGCCCCGGGACTGTGACCTCATAAGGGGGCGGGGTCACTGCCTATATAAGTCCATTGCGGAGCGCTCAGGGAGCATTCCAGCTGGAGAGAGCGTCGTGTCAACATCGGAAGAAGAGAAGAGGGAAGAAGATGATCCAGAAGTCCAGGCCACCGCTAGCAAAAGAGTGGCAGAAGATAGCGGAGGAGCTGGCAGAAGATCCGGACACCGGGAGAAGAGGCCAGAGAGAGCGGAGAAGAACCGGACAATGGGAGAAGACGCCAGAGAGACCCCCGAAGTTGGAAGAAGACCCTGAAATCGGAAGAAGACCCCCGGAGTCGGAAGAAGACCCCCGGAGTCGGAAGAAGACCCCCGGAGCTGCCTAATAAATTACTTTAAAAACCTGTGTACTGTGTTTTTTTATTGACACTTTTTCCCTAGGTGAATGGGTAGAGGTACGATGTACCCCATACTCATTCACAAAGGGTGGGGGGCCGGGATCTGGGGGCCCCCTTATTAAAGGGGGCTCCCGGATTCCAATAAGCCCCCCACCCGTAGACCCCGACAACCAACGGCCAGGGTTGTCGGGAAGAGGCCCTTGTCCTCATCAACATGGGGACAAGGTGCTTTGGGTTGGGGGGGCTGCAGGGTGCCCCCTCCCCCAAAGCACCCACCCCCCATGTTGAGGGCATGTGGCCTGGTACGGTTCAGGAGGGGGGCGCTCGCTCATCCCCACCCCCTTTCCTGACTGGCCGGGCTGCATGCTCGGATAAGGGTCTGGTATGGATTTTGGGGGGACCCCAATGCCGTTTTTTCTTCATAGGGGTTTCCCCTTAAAATCCATACCAGATCTAAGGGCCTGATATGCCCCTGGAGGGAAACCCATGCCGGTTTTTTATTTAAAATTTGGCGTGGAGTTCCCCCTCAAGATTCATACCAAACACAGTGCCTGGCATTGGCGGGATCCAAGTCGGATCCCCGCACCAGTGTGAATCCCGCTCGCAAGGTGAGACAATATCAGACAACAATACAGAAGTTTACCAAAGGGTGGTGGTAAAGAGCTGAAAAACCACATGATTAGGTGAAAGTTGGCTGGAAAAGTCCTGCCGTCTGTATGCAATACAAACTTATGGCCAACGCCCTTTGTACAAAAATCCAAGGGAAAGTTTTTACAAAGTCCTATCGTGTGTATGGGGCTTAAGAAACCATGAGACATATTTAAAAAGTAAGAGTAATAGATGTCACCAGCACACCATGGGTCTCCAAAATTGGGTCAAAGCCATCAGCCATCACATCCTTACAGCAAACAGCAATGTTTCGGACCCAAAGAGGACCCCTTCATCCGGTATGTGACCATATAGGAGTCCTGCGTGGCTCTGAAACGTTGCTGTTTGCTGTTACGATGTGATCGCTGAATAAAGCTTTGGACACAATTGTGCAGACCCATGGTGTGCAGGTGACATCTCTTGCTCTGATTGTTCACAGTTCCAGCCATTGGTCGCTTCAGCACCCACTTTCAAACAGCCACTTTTAGGCTACTCTCACACTGGGCCCGCAGCAGCGCTAAAGTGCCGCTCATTTTAGCACTTTTAACCCCCGCTAGCGGCTGAAGAAGGGGTTAAAACTGCCCATGTTTTGGCACTTCCGAATCGCTTTCAGGCACTCATTTCAATGGGCAGGGCATTTTGGGAGCATTGCCCCAAAGATGCTGCTTGCAGGACTTTTTCTAACGTCCTGCAAGCGCACCGCCCCAGTGTGAAAGCACTCTGGCTTTCACATTCGAGCGGCATGGGAGGCAGTTTTCAGGTGCTTTACAGGTGCTATTTCTAGCGCTAAAACGCCTGAAAACTGCCTTAGTGTGAAAGGAGCCTTACAGGAACGTGTGCATTGGGAATAGTGTTACTCTAATATTTAAAAGTAGAACTGTTAAAATGGCAATAAAGGGCAACTGTTGTTAAAAGTATGGTCAAATGCATGCTTAACTAATCTGCTTTCTGTGATTCTGTTAATTTTTTTGAAACATTGTGTAATTCTTTTCTTTTTAGCAATTTTGTCTTCCCAGGGATAAAAACATTCTAACATTTCTTTTTCCACATGACTGTGGCTCGCATGGATAGGGTCCTGTCCAGCTATTTTTGTTCTTACTGCTACTCTCTCTCTCTCTTTCAAACTTTCAACCTCCATAACACTTATGGTCAAAACATCAATATCTCCTGACTTCTGGCATTTTTTTAAATATATGAACTCCCACACAATTTTCGAAATATACTTTCAAGTATGCTGACTGCTTGGATGATAAGCATGCATGATACGTTAAGGGCCTTGGGGGTCTCCTTATCAGAATCAGATCAATCATGGGTATGGCCATTGTAGGGACAGAACTAGGGATATTTATACTGTAAGTGATATGACAAGGAATAATAACTGTTAATAACAGTAGGGGTAAACTATCATTCCAGCATAGTTGCCTATAATGCTACTGCTGCATTTATTTTGTTTAACAGTAATATAGTAGTATTTGTAATACGTGTTTGTAGCAGCAATTATTTTTTTCTAATCTGCTGCTCTACAGGGTTCTTTTATTCATGTGCACAGCAGCAGATTTTTCATTTATATTTTAACTCACATATTTATAGTCCTTACAACAGTGTGCTGTATCGCATTTTATTTTCTATTGATAATCAGTATCCTGTATCAAAATGCCCATATGCTATATCATTATACAACACGATTCCTCTATAGAATTTCTGATGAAGGCCATTAACTCTTAGATATTAACCACTTGCTTACTGGGAACTTAAACTCCCCTCCTGCCCAGACCAATTTTCAGCTTTTAGCGCTGTCACCCTTTGAACGACAAATGCGCGGTCATGCTACACTGTACCCAAATGAAATTTTTATAATTTTTTTCTGATAGGCAGCACTGCTAGGTGGCACTGATAAGGCATTGATTGGCACCACTGGTGGGCATTGATAGGTGGCACTCCTGGGCATTGATAGTTGGCACTGATTGGTGGCACTGATATACACTGGTGGGCACTGGCAGGTGGTACTGGTGGGCACAGATGAGGCGGCTGTGCCTCTTCCTCTTCGGGACCGATGTCCCTTACGCAGAAGCCAGTGATCAAAAGTACCAATCTTCTGTTTACATTACGTGATCAGCTGTCATTGGCTGACAGCTGATCACGTGGTAAGAGGCTGGGATCAGCCCCTCACTCTGATCTGTGATCACCCGAGTCTCATTGACTCGGAGATCACAGCGAGCGTGGGGAGAGTGCAAAGGGGAGGACGTCTATTGACAGCCTCCCGGAAATGTAGGTCCGTGCTGTAGCCATCATTCGGCTATAGCGCGAACGAGAACAGGTTAAGAAATAATGATACATTAATTAGCATATGACTTGAAAGTCAGGGTGTTTTTGTTTACATATCCAACATTATGTTGGATTTTACTCAACAGTTTAAAAAAATCCTTTATAGTGAAACAGCAGTACACTGGTCAAATATATACGTTTTTTGGTTTATAATCAGTACATTTCATTAGCTGTAAACAATGATGTCCTAAATGCATATGTGTGGACAGAAGCAATGACATGGTTACATCCAGTAACACATTTGTTATATATAGAGTTGCAAGTTGCCTTGTAATGATTATCAGTCAAGGTATATTGATAGGTGAATGACTTTGTCCTACACTAAGCTGTCCTATATGATATCAACTTTTTGTCATTCTACATAACTTTCTGCTCTGGTGGCTCTGAGGAGATTGGCTTGCAATGGCACATTACCCTTTAACATGAAATAGGCAGTCCATATCAAAAGCTGCTCACAGCCACACAAAACTGGCTTATGACTATGTAAAGATTATCAATATAATTTGCCCGTGGCGACATGCACAGTGACTAAAATGACAAAAACAATTAGAGTCAGACATTGTCTGTCCCACTAAACATGATAAATGTTCAAGCGAATACGGTGTTCATTTTTTTTCCCTGGGTATTATAGTGAGATGCAAACCTGATGAGATATGTATCAAGGGCATTTATAAAAACACACCAACCACTTTTATAAAATAATATTACATCCCAAATTTGAATGTCAGGTTTTAAATAAATATCAATGTATGTTTGAATTAATACTGCTTTCAATAAAACTTTTTATAAATCTAACATATCCAAATTATGGAATGATGGTCTATATACAATGGGCTTCTCACATAGCAGCATGCCACTCTGATGTGCTCCAAAAACATTATCAAAGCATTATCCCATTATGAGTAATTAGATTTGACCTTCAGATGTTTTCCAACACAAAGAGAGTACTGAAAAACCACAGATCATAAATGAGCGACGTTGCATGGATATGAATATATACCCAAGGTAAAACATCATACATTTAAATATGACAAAGTAGCTGCAACATTTAATAATTCCTAATAATTCCTAATTCATTATAAATTATCTTCAATAACTGCAGCTAAATAATTAGACATTGATAAGGATAATAGAAAAAATATATATAAAGCAAATATTATATTGGTGTGCACATTTTCTTTAATTCACAATAAAAAAAATCATCAAATTACTTGCTTTATTATTGGAAGTTATTTTTATAAATTGTAAAGTGAACTGAACTAAACTTGAAAATACATTCATGCTAGTTTCATTTGTTCGACAATCTTCTACAAGTTAAAATATTGGCAGACATCAAAGAAAACTGCTACACTTGAAATAGGCAAAAAAAAAAAACGATGTGAACAAATTTATAGATCCATCACACCAGCACTCTAATTATGAAACTTTGAAATAATATGCAAGGGCGCTCATGCTATTTACAGAGCAGAAAAACAAGCTATATTTAAATAAGCCTTTAAAAAGTTTCTAGCAACGTTTTTGAGTGTACAGTTTCAAGTATTTGATAATTCAGTAACTCCATAGCATTTAAACCATATTTCACAAATTAATATAAATGACACATTTAAGTAAGTCTGATTACTTACTGAATCACTGTGAAAAGTCCCAGTGGATTATCATCACAGAAGTCCATGCTGTTTAATAGAGTGAAAGGAAAATTTCTTGCAGAGACAGACCAATGCTTGCCTCACTGTGAGGGATAGAAGATACTGTGTCTCACTTTGAATTTGCACTGAGCACTTGACAGTATGGGTGCACATGGTACTGTCTAGCTTGAGGGCCTGTCATTTATTGCACAGCATCATTTTCCTGAATGCTGAAGCAAAAAGACCAAATACAATTTTACATCCTCAAAGCTGCATGGAAAACCAATAAAATACAGCTGTGCAATTTGCTTTGCAATTATAAAATAATACTGTACTGTATATTAGCCCTAATATGGTAAACCAACATTCATTTTTGCCAGTCTATCCATGAAAAAAACTCATGAATCTGCTTGGTCATTTAAATGAAATACAAGTTTGCAAAGAAAGTGTTACACCTTTTGTATAACACTCTTAATATACTTTTGGAAATTGTAACATTTTATCATTTAGGTCAGGTGGCATACTGTATGTATTCTTATGACTGATTTCATCAGAGCTACTGGCGATATTTTTAATAACGCTATTTCTTTGGAATGTTCTAGCATGGCAATTCACAACTTGATATTGTTCATAATATTCACTAGCCGTCATTATACTGCGGCAGGTCGGCTCACTCCCGCAAATCGCCGTAGCTGTACGTTGGCCCTTTAAACAGCTAGAGCAGGCTGCACGGCGGGAAGCCGATGCACGTGGCCGGCAGTCGCGATGATCTCTGGCCACTCGTGATCGCAGGCACAAGAGGCAGAATGGACATTTGTGTGTGTAAACACACAAATCCCGGTTCCTACAGGAGAGGAGAGACAGATCGCCTGTTCCTACTAGTTAGGAACAACAATCTGGCTTCACCTCCAGTCAGTCACATCCCGCCACAGTAAGAAACACACTGAGGGAACACACTTAACCCCTTGATCGCCCCCTAGTGTTAACCCCATCCCTACCAGTGACATGTACACAGTAATCAGTGCATTTTTATAGCACTGATCGCTGTATAAATGTCAATGGTCCCAAAAATGTTTCATAAGTGCCCAATCTGTCCGCCACAATGTCTCAGTCCCGATAAAAATTGCTAATCGCCGCCATTACTAGTAAAAAAAAAAATGCGATAAACCCATCCCCATTTTGTAGACGTTATATCTTTTGCGCAAACCAGTGACTACACGCTTATTGCGATTTTTATTACAAAAAAATGCAGAAAAATATATATCAGCCTAAACTGATGAAGAATTTTTTTTTTTTAATTTGGGGATATTTATAATAGCAAAAACTAAAAAATATTGGTTTTTTTTTCAAAATTGACGCTCTTTTTTTGTTTATAGTGCAAAAAATAGAAACCGCAGAGGTAATCAAATGCCACCAAAAGAAAGCTCTATTTGTGGGAAAAAAAGGATGTCAATTTTGTTTGGGTACCATGTCGCAGGACTGCATAATTGTCAGTTAAAGCGACGCAGTGCCGTATCGCAAAAAAATGGCCTGGTCATTAAGGGGGAAATTCCTTCCGGGGCTGAAGTGAATAAACTTTATCTTAGACTTGCTAAGCTGTATGTTGTTCAATCATGCATTGTTTGCCACTTATATGATATTTATATATCTTGTTGCCATTTAATAAGTTGTATTCTACGTATAGTGAACATCTTGACAAGTGATTATGAATAAGTGCTATACAAACTGCATCAGGACTACTTGTGTGTTATTATTATTATTATAATACAGGATTTATATAGCGCCACAGTTTATGCAGCACTTTACAATATAAAAGGGAGACAATACAGTTATAATACAATAAGATACAGGAGGATTAAGGGGGCCCTACTCAGAAGAGCTTACAATCTAATAGGGTGGGGCAGGTAGTACAAAGGGTTGTAACTGTGGGGAATGAGCTGATGGAAGTGGTAAAAGATTAGTTAGAGACGTTATAGGCTTTCCTGAATGGATTAATTTTCAGGGAGCGCTTGAAGGTAGCAAGAGTAGGGGATAGCCGGACAGGTGGAGGTTGCGAGTTCCAGAGGATGGGAGAGGCTCTGGAGAAATGCTGGAGACGAGCATGAGAGGGGGAGATGAGAGAGCTTGAGAGTAGGAGCTCTTGAGAAGAGCGGAGATGAAGATTTGGGTGATATTTGGAGACAAGATTGGTGATGTAGCTCGGGGCAGAGTTGTGAATGGCTTTATATGTTGTGGTTAGTATTTTGAATTTAAATACTTCTTAAATACTTCTGCCTTTACAACCACTTTTAGTGTGTTGACTTAAAGTGGTTGTAAAGGCAGAAGGTTTTTTACCATTCTATGCAGTAAGGTAAAAAAACCTGCTGCTATCGGGAATTTAGCGCAGGCACCCAGAGGTGCTTCACATACCATGGAAGCCTGCACTCTTTGCTACTACAACCGAATCCCAGTCTGTTGTGATTGGGCAAAGTTCTCCCCGCAGCCCCCCCCCAGCTAAATGCATACCTGAGCCCAATCTCGATCCATCGATGTACATGAGCGCCTAGACTCTCTCGGCTCTCTCCCTCTTCAGTGGCTCAGATAAAGTAGCGGGAGACATGAGTTACTGCTGCTGTAAATTTTAACCATTAACAAGTTAACAAGGAACAGGGTTAAGCTCTGCTCAGTGTGTCTTATGGTTACATAAGCTTGATATGGGGGCACTCTGTTGGTGGGAGGAGCTTTGAGCCCCAGTGGGGGGCCCGAGAAGAGGAGAATCGGGGCTTCTCTGTGCAAAACCATTACACAGAGCAGATAAGTATGACATATTATGAAAAGAAAATAAAAAATAAAAAAAAAGCATTACAATCACTTTAATAGGGCTAAACCAAAAAAGTTTTAAAAATATTATGTTGTAGGGAACATCTAGAATTGTTAACAGTTTAATTAATGCTCTTTGTCCTGAATCCCTCCTGAAAATAGCAGTTTACTTCCTGTGCCTAGGCACTTCTCAGCCTACAGCCTCCTAGCTAAATATCTGCTCTTTGAGACATTAGTCCCTGTGACTGCTAGTCTCAGTAGATTTGGAATGAATGATGGCGATGTCCCTACTGTTTTGCATGCTCAAGAGGAATATCTAATTCAAGACCTGCATTGCATGCACCTACCTGCTTTTTCATTTATACTGTGGATCTGAGTGTCCTATTTTTCACCTGCAGCTTCCAAAACATTACCCTACCAGTTCTCAAACCACTAGTCATCAGGTGGACAGCACGGACATTAGGAAGCAAAGTCCTGCCACTATCAAGATGTTCACTTCCACACAAAGACACAGCACAGAACAAGCCATGACAAGTCCATAACTTGAAAGAAGGTCACCTGCCGGGAGCCTAAAGTTCAGTACTGGTGACTAGACTTTTGTCCTTTGCATGCCTTTTTTTGGGCACAGCTTTTATAGAACAGGTTTTCCTGAATAATCTTAAGAGTCACCCTCTATTTATTTTAAAGTAAAACCCACTTTCTGCCCCAGTAACAGTAATCTCCATGACATCTAGTGAGGGTTAATCTCCCCAATGGGGACACATACACATAACATAGGCAGCAACAAGCAAGTGTCCAAACATCACCAACAAATGTGCTGCATTATAACCAAATTTTAAACCTTGTACAGGTAGCAGTGACACTATCATTGTGGTGGATTTACTAAAGGCAAATAGACTGTGCACTTTGCAAGTGTAGTTGAATTAATTTCCTCCAGAGCTTAGTGAATATGGTGGAGCTTCACTTTGTAAAAAATACCCAATCGGGTGCAAGGAAAAAAAATGATTGGACATGATTGGATGATAGAAATTAGAATATTTGCCTTAAGTAAATCCACGCTATTGTGTTGCACATACCCAGTGCAGAGAGCAGTGCTGTGCGTGGGACACAGCAGATCCCCTTGCTACAAACTGGCTGCAGAAAACTACAGGGGGGGCAGACACCAGACCAGGGATCTTGCCACAAGAAAAAAAGATACCAGCAGTGACTGGTCTTTATTACAGGAAACCCCTTGAAATTTTTGTTACATACTGAATTACAACATACTGTAGATCTTTTAAAATAAACAAAGGTCAACTAAGATTCTAGTTAGAATATACATGCCTCTTTTAATGATATTTAATTAGCTTAGATTTCACCTTCAAAGTCTTCCTCATCTTTGTGGTTAAGTCCCATACTGGGCCTAAGCCCCACATACCCACAGACTCCCAGCTAATGAGAGCTATTTCTCCCATCGCTCCCAATCTGCACTGCTCTGACCATCACTTTCAACTACAATCCATTGTGGCCTCCATAATTTCCTACTCTCTGGGCCTCTTTGTCTCAGTAGAGGAACCAGTACTCTCCTGTCCCATCTCCTAATTACTGCCCAACACTGCCCTGCTTCCCAAACACAAGTCTCCACTTCCCCCACAAGGAACTAAATTATTATGCAGGCATTGATATAGCACTATATTGTAAAGCATTTTGCAGTTACCTTTATAATAAATATATGGATGTGACAATACAAAAAACTGAAAGAAAGGACCTTACTCACAAACTATTTATAAAATATCCCTTATACAATACAGCAGTTTATAATACAAAACACTGATTAGCCACTGCAAAAGTACCCCAGAGCTCACATTCGAATGTAATAGAGATCATACAATACTATGTCCATAATATAACATGATGCAATGTAAAAAAATGCCAGAATATACACTTTAATATCACACTGTATCCAGGAGTAATATAGTGAGCCAATATGGCAGAACACCACAACAAAATATGAGACAGTGCTCACATTTTAAGACAGTGCCCAAATATGAAACATTTCCAGTAATAATGGCTAGTGATCTAGTGAGTGCCCCCTAATAGGAACAATCCCTGTTGATCTAGGAAAAGTAAACATGTAAAAAAATTAAATAAATAACTTAACAAAAGAGAGGGTCCTAGTGTTGAAGTACCTAATATACAGGGTGACTCTGTAGGTACTTAAGATTTGCTTGTGCCAACGTCCCGGATACTGAATTGGAATTATCAAAAGACTAAAAACTTTAATGGGACTTTAAAGGCACAACTGTAGTGAGCTACACAGCGTATATAAAAAAATCGAATTTTATTAGTGGTATACAAGAGAACAAAAAGAATGAACAAAACAATATTAAAAACACATCAGATCTGGACATACAACGCATATCATAACACCATCTTAAGGATCCTATCCTGCAGTTTAGTGTGTATTTCTATATGGTATACAATTCAAACACAATCCCAAAAAAGGGAAAAAAGAAATTATATATAAACTTCCCCTAAAAAGGTTGAAATTGGGGGAGCACTGCAGGTCTGGTATTCCCAGAGAGGTGTGTTCTCCAATTGCTCTACATGTTTCACGTTGACAAGGAACGCTTCTTCAGGAGCTAGAGGTTCAAGTAAGTGTGTAAAGAGAAAAAATTGTTCACACAGATAAATTTAATCGGTAAGTCGCTGTTTGCAACCAAAAACGTAAATGTATTTTATTGGGATCTTATGTGATAGACCAACACAAAGTGGCAAATAATTGTGAAGTGGAAGGAAAATTGTTTTTTAAAAATGGTTTTCAAACTTTTTTACAAATAAATATGAGAAAAGTGTGGTGTGCATTTGTATTCAGCCCCCCTGAGTCAAAACTTTGTAGAACCACCTTTCACTGCAATTACAGCTGCAAGCCTTTTTGGGTATGTCTCTACCAGCTTTGCACATCTAGAGAGTGACATTTTTGCCTGTTCATCTTTGCAAAATAGCTCAAGCTGTCAGATTGGATGGAGAGCATCTGTGAACAGCAATTTTCAAGTCTTGCCACAGATTCTCAATTGGATTTAGGTCTGAACTTTGACTGGGCCATTCTAACACATGAATATGCTTTGATCCAAATTATTCCATTGTAGCTCTGGCTGTATGTTTAGGGTCGTTGTCCTGCTGCAAGGTGAACCTCCGCCCCAGTCTCAAGTCTTTTGCAGATTGTAACAGGTTTTCTGCTAAGATTGCCCTGTATTTGGCTCCATTCATCTTCCCATCAACTCTAACCAGCTTCCCTGTTCCTGCTGAAGAAAAGCATCCCTACAACATGATGCTGCCACCACCATGTTTCACGGTGGGGATGATGTGTTCAGGGTGATGTGCATTGTTAGTTTCCGCCACACATAGCGTTTTGCTTTTAGGCCGAAAAGTTAAATTTTGGTCTGAAAAGGGCACCTTCTTCCACATGTTTGCTCTGTCCCCCCATGGTTTCTCGCAAACTTCAAACTGGACTCTTTCTTTCTTTCTTTCTTTCTTTCTTTCTTTCTTTCTTTCTTTCTTTCTTTCTTTCTTTCTTTCTTTCTTTCTTTCTTTCTTTCTTTCTTTCTTTCTTTCTTTCATCTTGCCACTCTTCCATGAAGGCCAGATTTGTGGAGTGCACAACTAATAGTTGTCCGGTGGACAGATTTTTCCACCTGAGCTGTGGATCTCTGCAGCTCCTCCAGAGTTACCATGTCCTCTTGGCTGCTTCTCTGATTAATGTTCTCCTTGCCCGGCCTGTCAGTTTAGGTGGACGGCCATGTCTTAGTAGGTTTGCAGTTGTGCCATACTCTTTCCATTTTCATATGATGAGTTGAACAGTGCTCCATGAGATGTTCAAAACTTGGAATATTTTTTTATAACCTAACCCTGCTTTAAACTTCTCCACAACTTGATCTTTGATCTGTCTGGTGTGTTCCTTGGCCTTCATGATGCTGTTTGTTCACTAAGGTTCTCTAACAAACCTCTGAGGGTTTCACTGAACAGCTGTATTTATACTGAAATTAAATTACACACAGGTGGACTCTATTTACTAATTAGGTGACTTCTGAAGGCAATTGGTTCCATTAGATTTTAGTTAGGTATCAGAGTAAATAGGGCGGAATACAAATGCACGTCACACCTTTCAGATATTTATTTGTAAAAAAATTTAGAAAACCAGTTATCATTTTCCTTCTACTTTACAATTATGTGCCACTTTGTGTCGGTCTATCACATAAAATTTTAATAAAATACATTGACATTTTTGGTTGTAAGATGATAAAATGTGGAAAATGTCAGGGGGTATGAATACTTTTTCAAGGCACTGTATATTATGCAGCCTAATATACTGAAGGTGGGAAGATACACATGAAGAGGCAAATGCAGAGACGTGTCAGGCAGGCCTAAATTTGTTACAACATCAATTGGCTGCAGCATGTTTAGAATATCTCAGGAGTCTTGGTGGGTTTCTTCACATTGCACTAGTGAGGTTACTGTATAGTGGAAACTTAATAATTTGGCATTAGAATGATGTGTATTATGTGAGATTGGCCTGAATAAGGTTAGGTGTTTGAAAG
This sequence comes from Lithobates clamitans, assembly GCA_037952925.1. Lineage (NCBI taxonomy): Eukaryota > Metazoa > Chordata > Amphibia > Anura > Ranidae > Lithobates > Lithobates clamitans. The sequence continues at coordinate 2,490,598 of JBBGZY010000755.1, forward strand.
AATCCCTATAGGCCACATTGCTGGATAAACCAAAGGAAAACTGGATAAGATCTTCCAACATGTTTATTTTTTTTACAATTGATTTCCCAGGGTCTTCTCTTGCATCCTTTATATCATTATAAACTGTGATGTATTTGATAAACTGTGAGGTTTCCAGGAATCTCAGAACGACAAGTGAGTAAAATCTAGCTGTGTTACTGGCAGAAGAGGAGCAGCACCGCATGTGGTTGCAACTATGCAGCCCCATATAGTTGCTCCCAGGGGCTGTGCCAAGAAGTGACGGTATGACATATTGACATGTTCCCACACAAAAAAAAAGCCCTGCCTTGGCATATGTCAATCTCACTCCCACGGAGGCACTGCTGTACTGTTCAGGAACCCAATGAAAAAGTTTACAGTATGTAAAGCAATCTTTCTGATTTAGGAAATTATGCTTTAATATGTACTGGAAAGCTTTAAAAGGCCACCTATTGACATCTCTTGTTGTCTGGTGTTGCTCTTGTAATGTATTTTAGATGTCAGAATATGCTGTACAGTGCTTAGTCTTGTAAATCAGTTCAGAGAAATCAACTCAAATTCTTCAGCAGGTGACACTGTAAATGAGCCTTTTTCCAGACTGTTGAAGGCACATATCAGTATGCGGGCAAGCATTAATGATCCTAGTAACAGCAATGGTCATATGGAACTCAGTAGGATGTACTTAATTAAAATAATTGTGGCACTAACCTTCCTTAATAGGATGATTTATTTCAAAATTGTTGCAATTAATTTTCAGTTTTTTTAAATTAGATGCAATATTTTTAACAAATAATTATTTTCCACGTTCTCATTTTCTGCTCACTTATTCTTTGGCATTTTACTTTTAAGAATGTATTCTATATTTAATCATTTGCTTTTTATACAGCAAAATGTAAAAAAAAAATCTATCTATCTATCTATCTATCTATCTATCTATCTATCTATCTATCTATCTATCTATCTATCTATCTATCTATCTATCTATCTATCTATCTATCTATCTATCTATCTATCTATCTATCTATCTATCTATCTATCTATCTATCTATCTATCTATCTATCTATCTATCTATCTATCTATCTATCTATCTATCTATCTATCTATCTATCTATCTATCTATCTATCTATCTATCTATCTATCTATCTATCTATCTATCTATCTATCTATCTATCTATCTATCTATCTATCTATCTATCTATCTATCTATCTATCTATCTATCTATCTATCTATCTATCTTCAGCTTCAAGTTGATAGTTCTCAGAGAGGTAATCCAAGCCGCATGCACGGTTAAGGGCTTCCTGCCTGTGTTTGTCAGCGTGTACAGCACACAAAGGGATTCCCACGCAGGGGGATGAAACACAGTCCAAAAACTTAAGTCTAGCAAAACAGTTTTAAGCCTCCTGGCTAATAAGTATATCTCACTGGGTCTGCTCCAGTCCTGCAGACATGTTCCCTCACAGCCTGCTTGTCTCTTTTCTCAGCACCAACCACAGATTGACACAGAGAAGACAAATTATAATTCAGGTGTGGAGCCAAGTGTGGCCAGTGCTTAACCCCTTGCTACAGACCTCTCACTGCCACCCATTTACATTAAGAACAGCAAAATTCTATGTGGCAGATACACATTTGTCACAATATATATGCATTATAATATTTTGGTGTCTAAGGTCAGGTTCACACATACTGCGAATTAAATGCGGGTTTTACCGTATCCAATTCGCATGACAGGAGAGTATGACCGCCTCTCAATAGAGTCGGTTCACACAGCTCCTGGGCGGCCACAGTCCGCATTTAAAAAGGGTCCTGTGCCTCTTTGCTTCCGATTCAGGTGCGAATTCAGGCAAAAATTCTGACTTGATTGACACCTGAATCGGTGAACAGGTACGCCATACTGTGAACTGCAGCCGCAGCATATGTGAATGTGCTGGAAATGTTTGATGGCAGGTTTTAAAATTTTTCACGGACAAATGTCTGTTGTCGGATTTTCTGAGCATGTGTACACAAGTCCGTCAGACAAAAGTCCAAAGGACAAACACGCATGCTTTGAAAGCAAGGACGAGCCAGAAGCAGCCGGTCTTGTAAAACTAGCGTTCGTAATGAAATCTCCAAATGCAGCACACATTCTCTTCTTCTTAATAATGGGATAATAATGAAGCTGCTTTGCTGGTGATACTGACGGAGTTCTCCCAAACAAATTTATAAAGTCTTTTTTTTCTAGTGATATCAAGAAGATTTTTTTTTTTTTGGGGTCAATTTACCACAACACCATTATCCTGTAGTTTAGAAGATCAAAGATACAACTATGTTGGTGTTCCTTGTTAATTTACATTGTATTTTTTAAATGTACCTGCCTACTCCCAAACTGTCATTTGAAGTAAAGCACATAGTCAAGTATTTTTCTATTTGGGGTCAATTTACCACAACACCATTATCCTGTAGTTTAGAAGATCAAAGATACAACTATGTTGGTGTTCCTTGTTAATTTACATTGTATTTTTTAAATGTACCTGCCTACTCCCAAACTGTCATTTGAAGTAAAGCACATAGTCAAGTATTTTTCTGTTTAATTTATTTTTATTTAATAGGGATCACAAGAAGGTACTATAAGAATCAAGAGGAAGGCAGCGATGGAGAAACTGTTGGAATTGGTCAACCCTTTGTACCCCAGGGCAGACCTCAATTATGTGATTAGCAAAATTGGGAACCTGAGGAGTACATTTATAGGGAGCACAAGAATGTCCTAGACTCCGAGAGATCGGGAGCAGCAGCAGATGACTGGTATGTCAGCATTTCTTGACAGACCAGACCAAACCCAAGCCATCGCTGTCAATTCTCCCTTCCACATCGGGTGAGGCCATTTTTTTTCTTGTGCATTATTCCAAAAAAATATGTAAATAAATTATACATGTTATCTGCTATCCAAATAAAAATAAATAACTTAACCACTTGCCGACCGCCTACCGCATATATACTGCGGCAGAGCGGCACGGGCAGGCAAAATCACGTACCCGTACGTGATCTGCCTCCCGCGGGCGGGGGGTCCGATCGGACCCCCCCCCGGTGCCATCGGCGGTCGGCATCTGACTGGGAGCGTCGGGAGGCGAGGGGGAGACCATCCGATCGTGGCCCCCCCCTCGCGATCGCTCCCAGCCAATGGGAATCCTCCTCTGCCTGTGTGTCGTTTCACACAGGCAGAGGATGTGATGTCATCTCTCCCCGGTCTGGCAGTTTCCGTTCCAGCGCCGAGGAGAGATGACAAGTGAGTGCACAACACACACACACACACAGTAGAACATGCCAGGCATACTTTACACCCCCGATCCCCCCCCAATCACCTCTCCCCCCCTGTCACAAACTGACATTAGCAGTATTTTTTTTTTTTTTTTTTTTTTTTTCTGATTACTGCATAGTGTCAGTTTGTGACAGTTAGTGTTAGGGCAGATAGTATTACCCCCCTTTAGGTCTAGGATACCCCCCTAACCCCCCCTAATAAAGTTTTAACCCCTTGATCACCCCCTGTCACCAGTGTCGCTAAGCGATCATTTTTCTGATCGCTGTATTAGTGTCGCTGGTGACGCTAGTTAGGAACGTAAATATTTAGGTTCGCCGTCAGCGTTTTATAGCGACAGGGACCCCCATATACTACCTAATAAATGTTTTAACCCCTTGATTGCCCCCTAGTTAACCCTTTCACCACTGATCACCGTATAACCGTTACGGGTGACGCTGGTTAGTTCGTTTATTTTTTATAGTGTCAGGGCACCCGCCGTTTATTACCGAATAAAGGTTTAGCCCCCTGATCGCCCGGCGGTGATATGCGTCTCCCCAGGCAGCGTCAGATTAGCGCCAGTACCGCGAACACCCACGCACGCAGCATATGCCTCCCTTAGTGGTATAGTATCTGATCGGATCAATATCTGATCCGATCAGATCTATACTAGCGTCCCCAGCAGTTTAGGGTTCCCGAAAACGCAGTGTTAGCGGGATCAGCCCAGATACCCGCTAGCACCTGCGTTTTGCCCCTCCGCCCAGCCCAGCCCAGCCCACCCAAGTGCAGTATCGATCGATCACTGTCACTTACAAAACACTAAACGCATAACTGCAGCGTTCGCAGAGTCAGGCCTGATCCCTGCGATCGCTAACAGTTTTTTTGGTAGCGTTTTGGTGAACTGGCAAGCACCAGCCCCAGGCAGCGTCAGGTTAGCGCCAGTACCGCTAACACCCACGCACGCACCGTATACCTCCCTTAGTGGTATAGTATCTGATCGGATCAATATCTGATCTGATCAAATCTATACTAGCGTCCCCAGCAGTTTAGGGTTCCCAAAAACGCAGTGTTAGCGGGATCAGCCCAGATACCCGCTAGCACCTGCGTTTTGCCCCTCCGCCCGGCCCAGCCCAGCCAGCCCAAGTGCAGTATCGATCGATCACTGTCACTTACAAGGCACTAAACGCATAACTGCAGCGGTCGCAGAGTCAGGCCTGATCCCTGCGATCGCTAACAGTTTTTTTGGTAGCGTTTTGGTGAACTGGCAAGCACCAGCCCCAGGCAGCGTCAGATTAGCGCCAGTACCGCTAACACCCACGCACGCAGCATACGCCTCCCTTAGTGGTATAGTATCTGATCGGATCAATATCTGATCTGATCAGATCTATACTAGCGTCCCCAGCAGTTTAGGGTTCCCAAAAACGCAGTGTTAGCGGGATCAGCCCAGATACCTGCTAGCACCTGCGTTTTGCCCCTCCGCCCGGCCCGGCCCAGCCCACCCAAGTGCAGTATCGATCGATCACTGTCACTTACAAAACACTAAACGCATAACTGCAGCGTTCGCAGAGTCAGGCCTGATCCCTGCGATCGCTAACAGTTTTTTTTGTAGCGTTTTGGTGAACTGGCAAGCGCCAGCGGCCTAGTATACCCCGGTCGTAGTCAAACCAGCACTGCAGTAACACTTGGTGACGTGGCGAGTCCCATAAGTGCAGTTCAAGCTGGTGAGGTGGCAAGCACAAGTAGTGTCCCGCTGCCACCAAAAAGACAAACACAGGCCCGTCGTGCCCATAATGCCCTTCCTGCTGCATTCGCCAATCCTAATTGGGAACCCACCGCTTCTGCAGCGCCCGTACTTCCCCCATTCACATCCCCAACCAAATGCAGTCGGCTGCATGAGAGGCATTTTTATGTCCTCCCGAGTACCCCTACCCAACGAACCCCCCAAAAAAAGATGTTGTGTCTGCAGAAAGCGCGGATATAGGCGTGACACCCGCTATTATTGTCCCTCCTGTCCTGATAATCCTGGTCTTTGCATTGGTGAATGTTTTGAACGCTACCATGCACTAGTTGAGTATTAGCGTAGGGTACAGCATTGCACAGACTAGGCACACTTTCACAGGGTCTCCCGAGATGCCATCGCATTTTGAGAGACCCGAACCTGGAACCGGTTACAGTTATAAAAGTTAGTTACAAAAAAAAGTGTAAAAAAAAAAAAAAACACAAACAAAAATATAAAATAAAAATAGTTGTCGTTTTATTGTTCTCTCTCTCTCTATTCTCTCTCTATTGTTCTGCTCTTTTTTACTGTATTCTATTCTGCAATGTTTTATTGTTGTTATGTTTTATCACGTTTGCTTTTCAGGTATGTAATTATTTATACTTTACCGTTTACTGTGCTTTATTGTTAACCATTTTTTTGTCTTCAGGTATGCCATTCACGACTTTGAGTGGTTATACCAGAATGATGCCTGCAGGTTTAGGTATCATCTTGGTATCATTCTTTTCAGCCAGCGGTCGGCTTTCATGTAAAAGCAATCCTAGTGGCTAATTAGCCTCTAGACTGCTTTTACAAGCAGTGGGAGGGAATGCCCCCCCCCCCCAACATCTTCCGTGTTTTTCTCTGGCTCTCCTGTCTCAACAGGGAACCTGAAAATGCAGCCGGTGATTCAGCCAGCTGACCATAGAGCTGATCAGAGACCAGAGTGGCTCCAAACATCTCTATGACCTAAGAAACCGGAAGCTACGAGCATTTTATGACGTAGATTTCGCCGGATGTAAACAGCGCCATTGGGAAATTGGGAAAGCATTTTATCACACCGATCTTGGTGTGATCAGATGCTTTGAGGGCAGAGGAGAAATCTAGGGTCTAATAGACCCCAATTTTTGCAAAAAAGAGTACCTGTCACTACCTATTGCTATCATAGGGGATATTTACATTCCCTGAGATAACAATAAAAATGATTTAAAAAAAAAAAAAATGAAAGGAACAGTTTAAAAATAAGATAAAAAAATAATAATAATAAAGAGAAAAAAAAAAAAAAAAAAAAAAGCACCCCTGTCCCCCCTGCTCTCGCGCTAAGGTGAACGCAAGCGTTGGTCTGGCGTCAAATGTAAACAGCAATTGCACCATGCATGTGAGGTATCGCCGCGAAGGTCAGATCGAGGGCAGTAAGTTTAGCAGTAGACCTCCTCTGTAAATCTAAAGTGGTAACCTGTAAAGGCTTTTAAAGGCTTTTAAAAATGTATTTAGTTTGTCGCCACTGCACGTTTGTGCGCAATTTTAAAGCATGTCATGTTTGGTATCCATGTACTCGGCCTAAGATCATCTTTTTTATTTCATCAAACATTTGGGCAATATAGTGTGTTTTAGTGCATTAAAATGTAAAAAAGTGTGTTTTTTCCCCAAAAAATGCGTTTGAAAAATCGCTGCGCAAATACTGTGTGAAAAAAAAAATGAAACACCCACCATTTTAATCTGTAGGGCATTTGCTTTAAAAAAAATATATAATGTTTGGGGGTTCAAAGTAATTTTCTTGCAAAAAAAAATTATTTTTTTATGTAAACAATAAGTGTCAGAAAGGGCTATGTCTTCAAGTGCTTAGAAGAGTGGGTGATGTGTGACATAAGCTTCTAGATGTTGTGCATAAAATGCCAGGACAGTTCAAAACCCCCCCAAATGACCCCATTTTGGAAAGTAGACACCCCAAGCTATTTGCTGAGAGTCATGTTGAGTCCATGGAATAATTTATATTGTGACACAAGTTGCGGGAAAGAGACAATTTTTTATTTTTTTTATTTTTTTTTGCGCAAAGTTGTCACTAAATGATATATTGCTCAAACATGCCATGGGAATATGTGAAATTACACCCCAAAATACATTCTGTTGCTTCTCCTGAGTACGGGGATACCACATGTGTGGGACTTTTTGGGAGCCTAGCTGCGTACGGGACCCCGAAAACCAAGCACCGCCTTCAGGCTTTCTAAGGCCGTAAATTTTTGATTTCACTCTTCACTGCCTATCACAGTTTCGGAGGCCATGGAATGCCCAGGTGGCACAAAACCCCCCCAAATGACCCCATTTTGGAAAGTAGACACCCCAAGCTATTTGATGAGAGGTATAGTGAGTATTTTGCAGACCTCACTTTTTGTCACAAAGTTTTGAAAATTGAAAAAAGAAAAAAAAACATTTTTTTTCTCGTCTTTCTTTATTTTCAAAAACAAATGAGAGCTGCAAAATACTCACCATGCCTCTCAGCAAATAGCTTGGGGTGTCTACTTTCCAAAATGGGGTCATTTGGGGGGGGTTTGTGCCACCTGGGCATTCCATGGCCTCCGAAACTGTGATAGGCAGTGAGGAGTAAAATCAAAAATGTACGCCCTTAGAAATCCTGAAGGCGGTGCTTGGTTTTCGGGGTCCCGTACGCGGCTAGGCTCCTAAAAAGTCCCACACATGTGGTATCCCCGTACTCAGGAGAAGCAGCTAAATGTATTTTGGGGTGCAATTCCACATATGCCCATGGCCTGTGTGAGCAATATATCATTTAGTGACAACTTTGTGCAAAAAAAAAAAAAAAAAAAAAAAATTTGTCACTTTCCCGCAACTTGTGTCAAAATATAAAACATTCCATGGACTCAACATGCCTCAAAGCAAATAGCTTGGGGTGTCTACTTTCCAAAATGGGGTCATTTGGGGGGGTTTTATGTCATCTGGGCATTTTATGGCCTTCAAAACTGTGATAGGTAGTGAGGAGTAAAATCAAAAATGTACGCCCTTAGAAATCCTGAAGGCGTTGCTTGGTTTTCGGGGCCCCGTACGCGGCTAGGCTCCCAAAAAGTCCCACACATGTGGTATCCCCGTACTCAGGAGAAGCAGCTAAATGTATTTTGGGGTGCAATTCCACATATGCCCATGGCCTGTGTGAGCAATATATCATTTAGTGACAACTTTTTGTAATTTTTTTTTTTTTTTTGTCATTATTCAATCACTTGGGACAAAAAAAATGAATATTCAATGGGCTCAACATGCCTCTCAGCAAATTCCTTGGGGTGTCTACTTTCCAAAATGGGGTCATTTGTGGGGGTTTTGTACTGCCCTGCCATTTTAGCACCTCAAAAAACGACATAGGCAGTCATAAATTAAAGGCTGTGTAAATTCCAGAAAATGTACCCTAGTTTGTAGACGCTATAACTTTTGCGCAAACCAATAAATATACACTTATTGACATTTTTTTTACCAAAGACATGTGGCCGAATACATTTTGGCCTAAATGTATGACTAAAATTGAGTTTATTGGATTTTTTTTAGAACAAAAAGTAGAAAATATCATTTTTTTCAAAATTTTCGGTCTTTTTCCGTGTATAGCGCAAAAAATAAAAACGGCAGAGGTGATCAAATACCATCAAAAGAAAGCTCTATTTGTGGGAAGAAAAGGACGCAAATTTCGTTTGGGTACAGCATTGCATGACCGCGCAATTAGCAGTTAAAGCGACGCAGTGCCGAATTGTAAAAAGTGCTCTGGTCAGGAAGGGGGTAAAACCTTCCGGGGCTGAAGTGGTTAACCAAAAAGTGCATTCTCAGCATACAAAAATAAATAAAGTAAAACAACTAAAATCATATCTTTTGAACAAAAAACAAAAACAAATTAGTAATTATATGGATGAAAATCCCAAGCCCAGTGGGGTTGTTGGTGGTCTTGGGGCTGAAAATGCCAATGTCCAGCATGCTGCTGTGGTGGGTGGGGCTGCTGTGGTAGGGCATCTGGGTTCTTGATGAAATTTCTCCCCCCCTCCCATTGTTGAGGAGCTGGAGAATTAGTTCCTTGCACATACTCCTTTGGTTCGCATCCATCTCCCTCAACTTATTTGCTGTTAGACAGCCAAATGCCTCAGCTGCATCTGGGGCCATACTGATGGCAGTTATTGCGTGGCTCAGGAAGGCAGCTCTAGCCTTGTCTAGGTTGTTGCTTTTCCTGGCCCTTTTAGCAGGAGGGCGTAGGGGAGGGATCTGAGACTCCGTGTGGCTGCTGGCCACGGGCTCCTCCTGACTGACACTTTGCTGTGTATGAAAATGGGACATAATTATTATTTTGTAAAAATTTTGGTCATCAATCACACACAATTTTGAGCTCATGACTGTTGCAAATAGAATGTTGAGAAATAGAGAGACTATCATTCTGACCCCAGCATTTTTCCTTCTTGTCCCAATAATTTTTTGCCACTACTGTCTATTGATATTGAAACCACTTTGTTAAGGCAGAAATTTAGGAAAAATAATGTCTAGTTATCATCATTCTATTTTTGGATAAAAATATGTTAAACAATGCTATACCTGGGTCAAGCTGGGCTCCTCCACGTCTTCATCCTGTGTTGAAGGACCAGGGTGTACCTCAGGAGCTGTGGCCTCATCCAATGTGGAAGGGAGTGTTGATAGTGATGGCCTGGGTTGGGTTTGGTCGGATAAAAAACGCAGAGTGTTGTCATCTGCTAATACTCCTGATCTCTGTGATTCCTACACCTTCTTGTGCTCCCTAATAAACGTACTCCTCAGGTTCCCAATTTTGCTCTTCACAAAATTGCTGTCTTCCCTGGGGTACAGAGGCTTCACCAATTCAAGAAGTTTCTCCATCGCTACCTTCCTCTTGATATTATTTGAGTAATCCCTACTTTTCGCCTTCCACAGACAGGGAAGCTCCCGGTATTGGTTGATAAATTGAGGCAAAAAGTCTGGTGCAGTGAATTTATCCACCATTTTCTAATATTTCTCTGATGCCTGCAAGACAGAACACAAGACAAACCATAATGTCAGGATTAACTCAAAATCTGGTCCCAATATAGGCCTCAATCTAAGCAGTATAGGCCACTAACACCACCGATGCCACAATTTACAATTGTACCTTCGTTTTATGGCTCCTTTTGCGTATCGGCGATGGCGATCATTCGTCCTCCACTCCCACATCGCTCCTACGGCCATTACATCGATCGCACGTTATGGCTTTATATACACTGTGCATACAGCAGGTGTGTGGTGAGAGCAGCAATGATGAAAACCCGGAGAAAGCCACTTCCAGATTCAGGAGGAGCTATAAGGCCACAAATATGTTGTTTGAAGAAATGGTGGAGATGGTGGACATCTTAGTGAGGACAGCCTATGATGGGAAGCATGGACCTTACAGAAACCCAAATGCCGGAAAGGCCAAGATCATGGCTAAAGTTGTGAGAAGTCTGCACAGGAATTTTGGGGTACGATGAAACAAGGATCAGTAGAGAAAACGCTGGTCAGACCTTAAATTCAGAGAGGAAGATCAGTATAGAAAGATCAGGAAAGTGCTGCGAAAAAGTAAGTATTTGTCCTGTGTTCCTATTATTACTTTTGTGCTGGTCCATGTTCTTTTCTTTACTGTTCTACAGTTTAAAATGCCAAGTTTTATTTTCGTGGACACAGGAATCGTTTGCGGGACATTAAACATTGTTTGACTGACCACTAATACTTTGTTATTGAGAGATGCACGTTAAATGCATTTGTTATGGCCTATTTTGATGTAAAAAAGTTCATTAGATTGCTGTCTAGATGTGTTTGTAACTAATGAAATGTCAACTTTATTCAGTGTCATCAGAGGACACTCAGCAGCTGTAATGCAGCTGTACGCAGGAGCACCAGTGTGGGACACCATAACACCCTTGTTATGGTGTCCCACACAGGTGCTCCAGAGGATACTAGGTGTATCTCCATGTGTGAAACTTGCACAAAACAAATAAGTATTCCTGCTTTGGAAAGGGAAAAAATCATGTATTCAGCTTGGAACTCAGCCAAAACAGACAATTGAAAGACACTTCCAAACAATGTTTCAAATTATTATTTCTAGCCTAACATATCTGTCTTCTAAGTATACCTTTTTTGGATTCACATAGGGGAGAAAGGAAGAGCTGTGCTGTGTGTGGCATCTGAGCTGTGTGTGGACGCCAGTAACCCAGCACCTCCTGAAGATACAGAAAGTCAACTCACCAGACACCCTGAAGAAGATGTTGATGCTCATGTGCAGGTCAGTCTCTGAGACCATAGCTTCAAATAATAGATGGATGCTTCTAATACATAGTGTGTTTTTTAATTTTTAGGTGATGTGGATGTTGTGGAAGACCAAACTCACTTCAGAGGTGCAAGTGCACAAATACTTATCAGTGAGCTCTTGGTATGCAACAGGGAATTGGAGAAAATTAAAGAAAACATGCATGATCTCCAAAACAGAGTTATCAACATCATCGCTATTTTAGCTAAAATTTAAAAACCAAACATGTTTTATTTTTTTCGTTATGTTGTACATGTGTTTGTACAGTTTTAAATTGATTAACTTTAATAGTTGCAACTGTTATATTTACACTTTTTATATACACTTTAGCAAAAGATTGACATATGAACCTGCAACTCCATGAGTTGTCATGATCTTTTTTGTTGCCTACATCATGTTAAACAGGATCAAACCAATGCGTTTCAGCACTTGCAGCCTTCCTCAGATGAGTAATTATCCTTTAGATGAAACACATCAACATTGTTTCCTATTTACATTTTTAGTGAGAAAAAGAGGAATCGTTGAGTTGCTAGCTCCTATTTTAACTTTGCCCATTTCTCAGGGTGGTTTGCTTCCCCAGCTACAGTACCAAATTGGACACCGCACATTGTTGAATATGGTAGGGTAGCTTTTCCAAAAGTATTGTCATGTACAAAAAGCTTGAAGGTGTGCTTTCACACATTGTACAAATATCCGTGCTTTGTATATTACTATTTCACTCAAAAACTTCAATACCTTCACTAGTTTTTTCAGTTACACCTTTACCTGTAATTTTTGTATTTTTATAAGAAACTTTTCTAAGAAATGTGGCGGTTAGCCAAGTTACATCTAAAAAAGTAGGAACCAACTCTGTGTCAGTCCTTGCTTCTTTAGGAATTCTGTATTTTGTTTGCAGAAAAGTACAAATATGTACTTTGTTCATTTAAGGATGCAAATTGGTTTGGGTAACAAAGCCTTATGTAACGAGTGCAAAAATCAATGTAAGCCCTGGTTCACATTGATGCTACTTTGAAATCGCCCTACTTCACTTGAAGTTGCGCGATTTCTAAGTAGAAAGGTCAATGTGATTTCAGGTGCTACTTGATAGACATATGTGTAGCTTCATGCCCAGATGTCTATCAAAGTCGCACCTGGAATCGCCAAAAGTAGTACAGGAACTACTTTTGCGAATTGGTGCAGCGCCGCTAATTCTGTGTTGCACCGATCGGAACAGTGCCATTGCTTCAAATAGACTCGGACTTGTCATGTGATCATTATCTGTGACAAAAGCAAAAAAAATATAGAAAACATGACCGGGGAATGCATTTGGAGAAGGAGAGTTGGGAAACACTGCCCTAAGTAATGTTAATTGTAATCCTTATGTGTTTTTTAAGAATCGCAAAGCAAAAAGTTGAAGATGCCCACAAATGATGCCAAAATATTCTTATTTCCCTCATGATCCCATGCCTAAAATGTGTGTCTTTCCCTACATCTAGTTTGCTATAGCCACAAAACACAGTGGGTCAGCATATGCTAGCTCCCATCATGGGAATGCAACCCCTCCCATCATTAGGAATGCAACCCCTTCCTTTTACCTACTTTAGTTATGAGGAAGGGGTTGCACCCCCAAAACGCAGCCATTTAATACCCTGTGATGGGAGATAGCACATGTTCACGCACTGTGTGTTTTGGGGCTTTAGAAAACTAACCTGTTTGTACCTACACACATTTTAGGCAGTGGATCATAAATAAGGGACATTTAACAGGTATGTCTCTACGTGGACGTGGCTTCAATTTTTGGATTTTAGAGGGGTGAGATCACCCCATCTGTGAGGAAGGCAATATCAACACAGTCTTGGGATACTAATGATATAGCCTTCACTTTAACAGACTCAAACTTTGTAACTTCCTGAGTTGGGGATAAGTATCTTATGTTTTCAAACATGCCCCAAAAAATTATGTTATGTTTAGCCCCAAAAAAGGCAAAATAATGGCAAGCATACATTCATATACACCAAGATGTTGGTTTGTTCTAAAACCTTAAAACCCATGTGTGAATGTGCTTTGAGTAAAATGTTTTTTACTAAACAATGTGTGGCTTATTATTTCAATGCTCAATACCAGTGTATTTGTTAAGTTAGTGTAGTTACAGTGACAATATGCTCTAAAATGTGCCCAACTCAGGCAATTTTATGGCCTCAAAGAAATTAAAGGAGTTAAAAAAGCATAATGTTTTCAAACTTAATGGATTAGATACATAAAGAACAAAAAAACATTGTGTGTGTGTAGCAGACCCACAGCACAACATAATAGTTAACTGAAGAAAAGATTGTCACCGCATGTAGCAAATAAGGTACGTTTACACTATTGTCTAAAATGGACAAAAAAAGGCCATTTGACAACCTATTATACAGATAAGATACACAGACAACAGTAGTTCAAATGAAATAGTAGTTTATGAATTGTGATTCTTGATCAGCTACATTTTGCTGCCAAACCACTGCCCCTCTACCCACAAAATATTCTAGATATTTTTGGCGGATATATCGGGCATTTTGTGAGGGCAACCCAGCACAGGCAGGTTCCACAGCCGTCATGTTTCCCACCGATGGACGAGATGCAGCCTCTTCAGCTGGGCCTGACATTGCTGGGTCAACATCAGCTGGCAGTGATGAAAGATAGCTGCTCACATTCCTCAGTAAAAAATTGTGGAGGATGCAACAGCACAAAACCACATAGTTAATTTTATACTGGGCCAGGTTGATGGGGGTTAAAAGGAGCCTGAAACGACTTGACAGGCATTTCCAACAACCCTTCTAGCACGAGAGAGCCTGTAGTTGAATATTCTTTGCACTGGGGTGAGATTGCTCAAAGGAAAGGGCAAATTTAAGGTGCCATTCTGGAGCCATTCTGGAGCCGATGGTAAAACTCTGACACCTCCACCCGAGTTGCGGCTGTTCTTCCCAACATCCAAAAAAAGAAACTCATACATTGCAGAAACAACAGCTAGCAGCACTGTACTGCAAAATACTTTGTAATTATATATAGTAGTATGAGCCTGAGTTGGGTGGTGGGACAATCCTCACATGTTTCCCATCAATAGCACCACCACAGTTGGGAAAATCCCACTGATGCTGAAACTGGCCTGCAACATCCTGCTATTTCTGGGGGGTGGAAGGAAACTGTGGAGTCAAAAAAGAAGAAATGATTACTTCTGCACATAACATTGCAAGCAGATTTGACAAAAACATTATTGGTCAACATAAAGTATAACATTGAAATGAGTATTTAAGGACAAAAGCGTAAGGTCAACTTATCAGATTCAGCACCCCCTCTGGTGGCCCATTAGAAAAATGTTATGGTGGGGGGAGGTAATGGGTAGATGTTTTGGACAGGTAACCCTCTCCACTTCCATGAGAGCTGAATGCATAAATAATGTGTGATACTTTGGCCATCCCCTCCTTACTTACACAATTGGAAGCCCAGTGGACAGGTAAGAAGTGTCATAATCTAAGAATATGGATACACACTGTCCAAATTGAAGCATATTTTGCCATATATACTGTAAATTACCTATCAAGATAATATGAGACAAAAACGTACTACATTACAATTTGAAGGTAGTACAATCAGGCAGGCCCTTGCACTACATGCTTTGGTGAATTCAGCCAGAAATAGGACCACAAAAGAGGTATAGTGTGTATGGGTTTTGCAAAGTCAGCAGATAGAGTATTGGTATCGGTTGACTAAGCATTTTTGGGGGGGGTTCCAAATGGGTTTGTGCCCCAAAAAAAGGCCTCTTGCACTCTGCCTGAATTTGAGGAAACATTAACATTTGGACCCATTTTAGGGGGTGTTTAGGATAAGCACAAAAATGTAGCTCACAAAATACATTGTTAAGTTACTAGGCTAGGTGTGTGCCCAGGATAGCATGCTGGGGAGGTTAGTGAAGAAAAATATGCATGAAGGACAAAAAAGGAGCATCAAAAGCTTACAGCATGCATGAGGACAGAGAGGACATTCACAGCATATTACAATAATGGTAATTATGGAATCAAGAAATTAATACAATACATTAGCAAACATTAAAAACATAGAATGTGATGTCAAAGGCTAAAACTTTCATGAACATAGTCCTTCTGCAGGACTTGAATAATGGCAGAACAGGTCTCTGAAATAATGAGTCCCAGAGCCTGGGGGGAGATTCCCAGTTGTAAACTTCAGGTCCTGGAGACTTCTCCCCATTGCCAAGTACCACAAGGTGGCTATGAGCCTTTGCGTGGGAATAATGGCAAGCCACATGCATGTGTCCTGCTTCTTAATATAGGGGTTCAGCAATGCCAAGAGACGGTGAAAGCAGGGGTCCGTCATACGGAGATAATTCCTAAAATCATCAGGATTATTCTCCTGGAGCCTCTGCAGCAAAAGCATATGAGAGAATTGGTCACGATTAAGCAACCAATTCTTGGTCCAAGAACTCCTCCTGTTCCTGGACTGGACTTGGGTCAAAGAAATAACTCCAAGCCCAATGATAGCACGATCTCTCCGACGAGAATGCAACATAGCTAGTTGACGAACGGCCGTTCAGAAACGAGCTGACAAGCACGAACTGAAAATCAGAAACGAACTGACAAGCACGAACTGAAAAGCGCGAATCGACACTCACCAAACTTCTACTAACACGAAAATAGCAGAAGGAGCCCAAAGGGTGGCGCATGATAATTGAACTTCCTTTTTATCGGCTCGTAGTACATCTAGTACGTCACTACGTTCGGAATTGTTGGCCGACAATTATGTGCCGTTTGCATGTAAGATGAGTTTGGGCCAATGCCCTTTGGACAAAAATCTGCGGTTTTGTCGGCGGAAAATCCGATCGTGTGTACGAGGCTTAAGTATCATATAGTAGGTGTAAAGCACAAAGAGAAAAACTGTAAGTGCAGCCTAAACAACCCCCATGAAGTAGGTAGTTAAATGTTGTACTAGGGCTAAAATAGTATATGCATTTGCAACAGAAAGAAAGAGGCGTATGTAATAAAAACTTTTTTTATTTTTTTTATTTAATGCGTATTGTATCCATTTCTACTAGATAATTTTTGACTTTGTGCTCCTTTGCTATATAGGCATGAAGAAAAGTCTCTTAGACAATTTACATTTATGACAGCTAACATGACCATTCCACTCAATAAAAATATTGATCCTGTAAAACAGCCGGAGGATAAAGAAGCTGATGGCCACCAAATTCTTCCTGTCATCAGTGTATAATAGATTAGCTAATGTTAATGAAACACCTCCATCAGTTGATTAAATAAGTCCATGGAAAAAAACGGAAGCACTGAAGATAAGTGCTACTTGAGATACTCATGCTAAAGCTTGCTAAGCTTGAAGCCCTTCAGAGTGACATTTAAAATGTGAGATGTAACAATGTTATTGCATTTGCTTGCGCTAATATAGTACTGGACAGTCAGTGTGACAATCTGTGTTAAGAATAATGTATTGTTCATTGATATGCATGACTCCAGTCAGAAAGGAAAATCCTGCATTTAGCTGAACCAGAGAATACAGTCCATCCATAGAGAATACTGAGGTTGATTTTCTAAAACTGGAAAGTGCAAAATCTAGTGCAGCTGTGCATAGAAACCAATCAGCTTCCAGGTTTTTTTCTGTCAAAGCTTAATTAAACAAGCTGAAGTTAGCAGCTGATTGGCTATTATGCACAGCGCCACCAGATTTTGCACTCTCCAGTTTTAGTAAATCTACCCTACTGTCTATCTATAGAGAACGCTGTCTACCTATAGAGAACACTGCGGGGTTGATTTCCTAAGAGAAAGGAGAAGCAATGGTTGTTGTACTTTTAATCGCACCTAATTAAAACAATTAAGACCGTGATTAGGCAAACAGAAAAGTGCTAGCAACTAGGCGAACGCACATTAGCCAATCGGCATAGTCATTTGCATAGTTCCGGTTCTACAGTCAGCTATTGCAAATGTGTTTCCTATATGGCACTACATTGCAGGGTTTAACCATTATCCTGCGTATATATGTAACAATAAACAATTCTTATAGGGGATGTGCTCTACATCTTTTGCTGATATTTATGATATCAATCATCCTTCCTGGTTTATTTTTTTTCCTATTCTGCAAGCAAATGCATTTCTTAACTAGTGTTACAGAGTAATGTCTGCTATTCTTTAATGTTACATCTCTATTATCTGTCAAATATTTTTGAATGTTGAATTTGTATTTTATGAGAATATTGATTTCTTTTTATATATGTGAATTCTTTAATCCATGGGTTCACATGGATTAGCATCATTTGAACCCATGACTTGACTGTTGCAAAGAGTGCAGACCACTAAGCCACTGAGCTGAGCACAATTGTATCTTGAATATACAGTAGTACTATGATTAAAGAATTCTCATATATAAATATAACTCAATATTCTCAAAAATTTGAATTAAACATTAACAAATATTTTATATATAATAGAGAAGTAACTGTAAATTCTTTAAATCATGGCACTACTGTATTTTCTAGGTATAATTGTGCTCAGCACTCCTAGCTAGCAACACTCAGGTCAACATGTTTGCTATAGTATGCTATCTAGCAATGATATAGTTTTTGTGTGAAACTAGGAGATTGCATCATCCAGGAAACACATTTATAATGCAGGGTTTAAATAAATCACGCTGATGGCAATTATGCGTTCGCCTACGCACATATCCATTCATTATTGAAACTTTAGGGAGGTGGCAGCATGGTTGGGATTTGAACCCATAAGCAGATAGTAGTGCTGACCAGTGATGGGAGTAAGTCACACATGTGCAAGTCACAAGCAAGTCTCAAGTCTTAACCTTCAAGTCACAAGCAAGTCCCAAGTTACTGTGGCGAAAAGCAAGCAAGTCAAGTCGAGTCCCTGCTAGAAGTCAAGCAAGTCAAGTCATTTATTTTGGTCAAGTCACAAATTAAGTCAAAATACTGATCTACTCCGAAGCCGGGACTCGGGGGGAGCTTTCTTTTGTGGGGGGGGGGCGGCTTTTGCCTAGGCCAAGACACAGCACTGGTGATGCCAAGTCATTGCAAGTCAAATAGCCAAGTTAAAGTCAAGTCGCAAGTCATTAGTGACAAGTCAAAGTCAAGTCGAGTCATTTTTTTAATTTTGCCAAGCAAGTCACAAGTCCTTAAACAGGTGACTCGAGTCTGACTCGAGTCAAGTCATGTGACTCGTGTCCCCCACCTCTGGTGCTGACCACTAAACCACTGTGATGAGCACAATTATACCTGGAATATATATTAGTATCATGATTAACCACTTCATTACCCACATATAGTCAAATGACGTCCGCAGAGCAGGGATCGGGGATCTGGAGAGTCCCTCGGGACACAGCCGTTCCTTGATGAGGGTAATGAGCGGGTGGCGGAGCTTGCGAAACAGCGTGACCGGCTGTATCCAATCATAGCCAGTCACTATGCAGATCGCCGTGCACGCCGATCGGGATTGAGGCTTTTCCCTCAGACAAAGCCCAGTCCCAATCAGGGTAAAAAGCCAATTCAAATGGCTCTTTACCACGTGACCAGCTGTGTCCAATCACAGCCGGTCACTAATGTCAAGAAAAACTGGGTGTAACTGTTGTTGCTGGGTTCTTCTCCTCACACACCGATCCAGTGTGAGGAGAAGATTGAGCTAACAGTGAGTTACACATTACTGTATACTGTGCCCAGATTGCCTCCCCGAATAAATAGTACCTGTAACCCTAGTACCTGTCCATCAGGAGTACCTGTCCATCAGGAGCACCTGTCATCCTAGTACCCGCCATCAGTACCTGTCATCCTAGTATCCGCCATTAGTACCTGTCCATCAGGAGTACCTCTCCATCAGGAGTACCAGTCATGCTAGTACCTGTCATCCTTGTACCCACCATCAGTACCTGTTATCCTAGTACCTGTCCATCAGGAGTACCTGTCATCAGAGTACCTGCCATCAGTACCTGTCATCCTAGTACCTGCCATCAGAGTACCTGTCATCCATCCATCCCGCCTGAGTATTTGTCATCCATCCATCCCGTTTGAGTACCTGTCCCGTGAGCCCATCAGGAGTACCTGTCTGCAGCCAATTTCTACCAAGGTGCAGCCTATTGGTCCCTGACGTTCAGCCCATTAGTGTCACCCGTCATACAGCCACTATGTCCAGAAAGTTATACACTCCAGAAGAGGCATATCAAATTCTGAGTCTGAACGATGAGAGCAATGGGGAGCTCTCACCGCCAAGTTCTCATTCTGATTCTGGTTCAGAATATGAGCCCCCCCAAAGGTAGCACATCAGGATCCGAATCAGAGGAGGAAGTAGTCCATCCAATAAGAAAACGGTCTGAACACCAGGCAGCTACCAGCAGTGTCAACAGTACTAGACCCCATGAGGAGAGGCCCAGTTCAAGCACTGCTAGACCCCAGGAGCAAAAGCCCAGTACAAGTGCGGGAAATGCACGCCAAAGAATTAAAAAAGTCGCAAGTTACTTTTTTCATTTGGCCATGTATAATTCTTTCATCATCTATCAAAAATCAACGGAAACACCCAACACCTTCCTAAAGTTTATTGAAGACATTGTCACTGCCCTGATATATCAACAAGTATCCCCCCCAGAATGCATTTGCTCTGATTGTGTCAGCAGACCACATGAGCGCCATTTTCCTGACCATATTCCACCATCAGTATCCAGAAGACGACGGCAAAAAAAAAAAAAATGTTGGATGTGCACTAAAAGAGGAAAGACACCAGATTCCATTGTCCCCAATGTCCCTCCCAACCTGGCCTTTGCATCGGAGAATTCTTCAGACACTATCACACTCTTCTAAACTATTAGCCCATATTTCTAATAGACTGCCCATTCCCCGTTTTCAATTTCTGTCTTGAATATTTCCCTGGTGCCTCAACCAACCATATCATTGCCTTCCATGTGAATTGACCCTGGCCTGTTTAACGACTATGCCTCTGCCTGCCATCTGCATTGTTTATTCGCCATGTTTCTGCCTTTCACATGAACTGACCCTGGACTATCGACTATGCCTCTGCCTAACGTCTATTTCTGCCTTTTACCTGCACTGACCTTGGCCTGTTGACCATGTTTTTGCCTGCCCCTTGGACTGATCTTTCACCCTGCTACACAGGGGTCTCACATATGTGAGGGGCTCCAGAATAGTGTTCTGAGTTGAGAAAACAGTTTTTGGTTTTCTGTGTTCCCAGAACAGGGTTTATTTTCCCGGAGGCTTCAAAGAGATTTGGGTGGGTGAAGCCTCTACCCCTGTCCCCATTCTTTCCTGACCAATGCCCTAAACTTGATAGTTCTGCCTGCTCCCTGGACAAATACTTTGGCTGTGCTGACCATATCTCTACCTGCTGCCTATACTAACTAGTAAACAGTATTCCTGCCTGCTGCATGGACGATCCCTTTGCTGCTCCTGACCACATCCCTGCCTGCTACCTCCACCAATGCTTTGGCTGTGCTGACATCTCTACCTGTACTGACTATGGACAGTATTCCTGCCTGCTGCCTGTTTTGTTGTTGCTGTCCACGTTCCTGCCTGCTGCCTGGACTGATGCACTCCTCTGTGGACCACTGCACTACTAAAACCGCAGTTAATCTTTTCTTTACCCTTTGCTCTGCAGAATGTATTTTGGTTTGTAATTGGTATGTACAGTACATGCTACGAGTTAGAAATATGAAGGGCCTTCAACAATGTCATAGGTTGGCAGGAATTTATGTGTGTAATTTATACTCCTGGAACGCCTAGAGGTGCTACTTGGTTGTTGGGCCTCTGTATGTGGCCAAGCTATGTAAAAGTCTCACACATGTGGTATTGCCATACTCAGGAGGAGTAGCAGAATGTATTTTGGGGTGTCATTTTTGCTATGTACATGCTGTGTGTTGGAAATATCTTATAAATGGACAACTTTGTGTAAAAACAAATGCATTTTCATTTTTTTCCCACATTTTCCAAAAACCTCTGGGATAAATGAACCATTCAAAAGACTCATTATGCCTTATAAATTATACAATGGGGTGTTAGCTTTCCAAAATGGGGTCATTTTTGGGGCATTTCCATTGACCTGGTGCTTCAGGGCCTTCAAAACTGTGATAGGTTGTCATCAAATGAGATGTGCAATTTATGCTGCTAGATCGCCTGGAGATGCTACTTGGATGTTGGACCCCTGTATGTGGCCAGGCTGTGTAAAAGTCTCACACATGTGGTATCGCTAAACACTACTTTCACACTGAGGCACTTTGCAAGCGCTGTAGTGCTAAAAATAGCGCCTGCAAATCGCCCTGAAAGAGACGCTCAATTCACTCCAATGTGAAAGCCCGAGGGCTTTCACACTGGAGCGGTGCGCTTGCAGGACAGTCAAAAAAGTCCTGCAAGCCGCATCTTTCCAGTACTATAGGAGTGATGTATTCACTGCTCCTAAAGCGCCCCTTCCCATTGAAAACAATGGGGCAGCGGTGCAAACCTGCCGGCAAAGCCTCGGACACCGGGGGGGTCCGATTGAACCCCCCACCCGCGGGAGGCAGATCACGTACAGGTACCTGATTTTGCCTGCCCGTGCCATTCTGCCGCAGTATATCTGCGTGAGGCGGTCAGCAAGTGGTTACTGAATTGCCGGTCCGACAATACACATAAAAATTTCATTTATAAAAACGGCATGGGAATTCCCCACAGGGGAACCCCGAGCCAAATTTTTTTTTAAATGGCGTGGGGTCCCCCTCCCCCTTCAGGTCTGGTATGGATTTTAAGGGGAACCCCGTGCCAGTTTTTTTAAAAATGGCATGGGGCCCCCCAAAAATCCATACCAGACCCTTATCCGAGCAGAGGGGGGACGAGAGAGCGCCCCCCCTCCTGAACCATACCAGGCCACATGCCCTCAACATTGGGAGGGTGCTTGGGGGTAGCCCCCCCAAAGCACCTTGCCCCCATGTTGATGGGGACAAGGGCCTCATCCCCACAACCCTTGCCCGGTGGTTGTGGGGGTCTGCGGGTGGGGGGCTTATCGGAATCTGGAAGCCCCCTTTAACAAGGGGACCCCAGATCCCGCCCCTCCCTGTGTGAAATGGTAAGGGGGTAAAAAAGTACCCCTACTATTTCACAAAAAAAGTGTCAAAAATGTTAAAAATGACAAGAGACAGTTTTTGACAATTCCTTTATTAAAATGCTTCTTCTTTCTTCTATCTTCCTTCGGTTTCTTACCATCTTCTGGTTCTTCTTGCGGTGTTCTCCTCCGTCTTCTTCCCTTCTTCTTCTCAGGCCACTCCGCATCCACCATGATGGGAGGCTCCCGCTGTGTGACGCTTCTCGTCTTCTGACGGGTCTTAAATAACGGAGGGCGGGGCCACCCAGTGACCCCGCCTCCTCTGATGCACAGGGACTTTCCCGTGGCATTCCCCGTGATATCAGAGGGGGGCAGGGTCACCCGTTACGTAACGGGTGGCCCCGCCTTCCATTATTTAAGAACCATCAGAAGACGAGAAGCATCACACAGCCTCCCATCATGGTGGATGCGGAGCGGCCCGAGAAGAAGAAGGGAAGAAGACACCGTGGAGGAAGATGCCGGACGAGAACACTGGAGGAAGAACCAGAAGAACCAGAAGAAGGAGGAAGAAGCCGAAGGAAGATAGAAGATAGAAGAAAGAAGATAGAAGAAAGAAGAAGCATTTAAATAAAGGAATTGTCAAAAACTGTCTCTTGTCATTTTTAACATTTTTGACACTTTTTTGTGAAATGGTAGGGGTACAAACCTTTACCATTTCACACAGGGGGGAAGGGCCGGGATCTGGGGTCCCCTTGTTAAAGGCTTTCAGATTCCGATAAGCCCCCCGCCCGCAGACCCTCACAACCACCGGGCATCAACATGGGGACAAGGTGCTTTGGGGGACTACCCTAAAGCACCCTCCCAATGTTGCGGGCATGTGGCCTGGTACGGTTCAGGAGGGGGGGCGCTCTCTCGTCCCCCCTCTTTTCCTGCGGCCTGCCAGGTTGCGTGCTCGGATAAGGGCCTTGGGGGACCCCAAGCCATTTTTATTTTAATTTTGGCGCGTATTCCCCTTGAAATCCATACCAGACCTGAAGGGTCTGGTATAGATTTTGAGGGGGACCCCACGCCATTTTTAAAAAAAATTTTGGCCGGGGTTCCCCTTAATATCCATACCAGACCTGAAGGGCCTGGTATGGAATTTAGGGGGACCCCCCACGCCATTTTTTTTTATTTTGGTTCGGGGTTCCTCTGTGGGAAATTCCCATGCCGTTTTTATTAATGAACTTATGTGTATTGTCGGACCGGCAATTTATTAATAGCCGCGAGTAGTTTTAAATGACTTTTTTTCCTTTGAAATGTCATTTTGCTGTCAGACTGTTCTAAACACGGGAAACATGCGCCCCTTTACAGACATACTATAGACACCCCCCAGGTACGAAATTTAAAGGAATATTACACTTTTATTGTTTTACTTTAAGCATTATTAAAATCACTGCTCCCGAAAAAACGGCCGTTTTTAAAACTTTTTTTTGCATTGATCCATGTCCCCAAACACTTTTTATGACAATAACTTGCATATAAGCCTTTAAAATAAGCACTGTTGATTATTCATGTTCATGTACCATAGACTTTAACGGTGTTCGAACAAATTTTTTGCCTGTTCGCATGTTCTGGTGCGAACCGAACAGGGGGGCTCATCCCTATCAGATTGTATAGTGTATGCTGAGCTTTACAGAACCCAGGACATGCTTCTCCTGTTTTCAATACTACAGCTCTATCCAATCTCTAATTTCCCGCACAAATAAACAGATCTATGCAAGATGAAATTAAGAAAAAAAAAGTCTGTAT
Source organism: Lithobates clamitans (assembly GCA_037952925.1). NCBI lineage: Eukaryota > Metazoa > Chordata > Amphibia > Anura > Ranidae > Lithobates > Lithobates clamitans. The sequence continues at coordinate 2,514,798 of JBBGZY010000755.1, forward strand.
ATAGTGAGACCAGTGATCAATGATCAATTGTAATAGAAAACCGTGCACCTGGGGGTGGTTGTGATCTGCTGGAATGCAGCCACAGGTGCTAATGAGGTCAGTTGATGAATTTGTTCATGTGTCTTACTGGCTTCTCTGTTAGGTTACTTTCACACTGGGGCGGGTGGGCGCTGACGGTAGAGCTGTGCTATTTTTAGCGTCGTTTTAGCTGCACTATTCGGCCGCTAGCGGGGAGGTTTTACCCCCCTAGTGGCCGAAAAATGTTTAAAAGCCGTTGGGCTTTCACACTGGAGAGACAGGTGAGGCTCTTTACAGGCGCTATGCAGGCGCTATTTTTAGCGCTGTAGCGCCTGTAAAGCACCTCAGTGTGAAAGTAGCCTTAAATATCTACTGTACAATCCAGTAAGGGATAAGGCACTCTAAGGAAATATAGCAAAAGCGCAGGCAACACCTTCTTCTCTCAATTAGAGAAATTGTGTATTTTGTTTGCAACAGAGGTACATTAATGGTAGATTGGTACATAGGGGGACTGGAATTTTGCAAAAAAAAAAGTGAACTTAACCTTTAAGTGTGGCATATGCAGACACACTCAGCTGTCAGGGAAAACTGTTATTAACCAGTTCAGCCCCGGAAGAATTTGCCCCCTCCCTGACCAGGCCAATTTTTGCGATACGGCACTGCCTTGCTTTAACTGACAATTGCGATGTTGTACCCAAACAAAATGTATGTCCTTTTTCCCCACAAATAGAGCTTTCTTTTAGTGGTATTTGATCACCTCTACATTTTTTTATTTTTTGCGCTATAAACAAGAAAGAGCGACAATTTTGAAAAAAAAACGAACGTGGTTACCCGGTGGACATTGGGCCCGCTGGCCACACGCATCGGCTTAGGGGACACACTTCATGTATACGCGGTTATTCACGCAGCAATACCAACCTGCCACAGTACAACTGCGGTGGCTGGTCGGCAAGTTGTTAATGTGACCATGTCTATGTATGGGGTGGTGAAAATTGCTAGCTAAGTTACATGTGCGTAGAGTACATTAGGACTATACAGAATTTGATTTTAGCTAACAGTTTGTGGAGCACTTGCTAAAATCCAAACGCATACACACATTCATCCCTGTCTTTACATGAGCATGTACGAATGCAGGAAGTCTACTGTGCATAGAATCAGGAAGTGAGGTATGTTCCGAGGATCACTAAACACAAAATTCCAAACACTACATCCCCTATCTACCACATCCCCCCATACCCTGGGAACACTAAGACATCTCCCACACTAATGTGCAAATCAGCAACATCTCATGAGAAAAAAAGTGATCTTGCCATGTTAATTTGCTAACAACTCTGAGCAGGACTAACATTTGTAAATGCATCCAAACATCTTTCCACACATGTGATGATGCATTTCCCAGTCAGGAGCCCAGGGCAACTGGTTGTGCACCATTGCAAAAAGATATGCGCGATCGCAATAAATTCACATTCCATAACATCTTTTCACATGTGTTCAATATGCAGAGAAAATTAATACTTAGTTTGACATGTTCAATCGTTTACCTAGGCCATAGCAAAAAATCATTGGAACTTAAAAATCAGCATTGGAGCTGTTAAAAGCTTGCTTTTTATTTTTTGATTTACACTTTTTTTCTCTATTTATTGACTTGGATGTGTGCAGAATAAAATGATTTTGTAGCCAAGTAGATTTAATAGAGATTGGAGGGTGTGTTAACAATACATTCTACTTAAAAAATCATTTATTAATCATAAAAAAAAACAAGTCAAAACAGATTCTACATTTTATTTGGACAATAGGAACACTATTTTGTACATTGTTACTTTGCCCAAAAAAATTTACTGGCATTTATGGTGCACCATTTTTCACAGCACTTTACAATATGGTTAGAAGGGCCCTGCTCAAAAGAGCTTACAATCTTACAATCTAAAAGGGAGAAACACTTAAATTGGATACCTTAACCACTTCAGCCCTGGAAGGAGTTACCCCCTTAATGACCAGGCCATTTTTTGCGACACAGGACTGTGTCGCTTTAACTGACAATTGCACAGTCATGCAACGTTGTACCCAAACAAAATTTATGTCCTTTTTTTCCCACAAATAGAGCTTTCTTTTGGTGGTATTTGATCAACTCTGTGTTTTTTATTTTTTGCGCTATAAACAAAAAAAGAGTGACAATTTTGAAAAAAAAAATATATTTTTTACTTTCAACTTTAATACATATCCAAAAGAAAATGTAAAAAAAAAAATGTATTCATCAGTTTAGGCCAATATGTATTCTACATATTTTTGGGGAAAAAATCCCAATAAGCGAATATTGATTGGTTTAAGCAAAAGTTATAGCGTCTTTAGTGACTTTACTTTTTTTTATTGTTTTTACTGGTAATGACGATGATCTGTGATTTTTAGCTGGACTGCGACATTGCGGCGGACAAATCTGACCCTAAGTGACACTTTTTGGGGACCAGTGACATCAATGTAAATGATAGGAGTGGTGCTGCGCTAATCCAAGTAAACCCCTCACTATCTGAGTGGGAATGGGTAAATAAGAATATACCCCACACTAACTCTGTGGGAATACACAATGGCAATCAGTGGTTAATGCAGAAAGCCTAATAAGAATATTATAGTGGGTCTACTGATCATTTAATGGCAAAAAATGCCTAGCGTGCTGGCCAAATGTAAACGTGAATGTGCAATGATAGCAACTGGTGGTGTGTAAAGTAGTGGTGTCTCATCAACCTAAAACTATATAAATGTAAATAAATGCAAAAAACCTGTGGAGTCAAAAGAAACCCAAAAATATATATAATATATGATGAAAAAACAAATATACACTGAATGTCCGTAGAGATCTACATATACTACATTATAATTACTCATAACATAATTGAGTGCTAAAACTCAATAATCACATTAAATGAAAGGTAACTCATGCTGCAGCAGAACACATAGTGAAATCCAAAAAAGTGCCTGGTGCAGTGATAATAATATTTAAAACGTGCCAATAAGTGAAAAAATGTACAATAGTTGAAAAACCTTATTAAAAAACAAGTTCAAAATGAGCGTGCAGTATTACAATAAATGCCCATAGTGACCCATAATGAAAATAATATAGTCTACTATGTTAACATAGTAGCAGAAAGTAGATATAAAAGTTCATACATGAAAGTGAATTGTGCAGCAGCAAGGAAAAAATCCGAAGGGTGATCTGTGCGATAAAAAAACAACTCCAAATGCTTATAAAATATTGCCAAAAGGTGAGGGAGGTTGTAAACGATCGTAGGCTTTTCTCACATAGTAGCTAGCTGAGGTAGAAGTGTGAATTTTAAAACAGTGCTCTCCATGCAGGTGGTACTACACTCTAAGGTAATGACCCCTTACCTCATTAACCTGAGGTTACAGCATATAGCAGTCACCGCTGGTATCTCCTGTGGGGATGGGCCTGTACTCAGGGCTGTCTTTCTAAAAACCATAAATCCTCCATGGATACAGTAACCAAAGGGAAACAAGGATGCCGATATAGTGTAGTAATTTTCCACAAGGTTTTATTATTAGTAACAACAAGGTACTCACACAGGTAAAAACAGAGACGTGCAATGTATCCGGATGAGCGGCGAGCTCGTACACTGCTGACAGTGGAAGGTGTGCCTTTTCCCTACGCGTGGCGTCACGGGTCACGTGGCTTCATCAGTGACATCAATACAGCGATCAGTGCTAAAAAAAATGCACTGATCAATGTATAAATGACACTGACAGGGAAGCAGTTAACATTAGGGAGTGATCAAAAGGTTAACTGTGTTTCCTGGGTGTGTTCTAACTGTGTGGGGAATGGGCTCACTGGGGCAACACAGGGATCGCTGTTCCTGATCACTAGGAACAGCAGATCTCCATGTTGTCCCTTTTCAGAATGAGGATCAGCCTTGTTTACACAGGCAGATCCCCATTTTGCCTCTCTGTACCGCGATCGTGGGTGGCCGCTGGACATCGAGCCCTCCAGTGACAAGCACGTGCCCACAGTATCTCATGCACAAAACGACGTACAGGTAAGTCATTTCGTGCAGTGGGGACGCCCCGCCTCAGTATATGTGCGGTGGGCGGTTTGGAAGTGGTTTAATTTCATAGTGTACAGCAGGGACCAGAATAAGGCTAGCACTCACCATGCCAAACATTTTAGGGTATAACAACTCTCACCACCCCACCTCCATCAAAAATGTAAGTGCAGGATTAAACAAACAAAACAGGCAAGATAAAATTTGACAAAATAAAAGGCAGCGCAATAACAAACTATACACACATACACATTTCTGGTTAGGGTTAGCAGGAAGCTTGCTTTTTATAAAAATTAAGGAAACTACATTAACATTAGGAGTTGTAAGTCTAGTGAGATCTGTAAGTAACAATTACAGGAGAAGGGTCAGCTGATACTCACAAATAAGAACAAAGACACGCAATTTTGAACTCATGCCCACAAAAATCCACATTTGAGGGCCAAAATGCAAAACAATTACAGCAAACAGACACAACAATCATCAAATCACAGCCTTAGTGAGGTGTTGTTCATTATGCACAATATACCCTCCATCTATATTAAATATGTAAAAAATATATATATATATATTATATATGTTAAGGAAATTTGTAAGTTCTGTATATAATTGTATTCTATTTTGTATGTATTGCACACTGCCCTCACTGTGCACACGGCACTAATAATGTTTTCAGTACATGTTTGCATTCTTTCGAGTCCTGATTAGAATTAGCCTGCCTATGTAACGCCCCTTGTTACCATAAACGTACAATTGTAATATTAATGTGATACCTACGTAATCATGTGTATAAAAACCTTCAACTGCATCATAATAAACAGAACAGTTATTTGGAAAGATGCTGAGCATATCTTTTGTGTCTGTCCCCTACTGCAGTAGTTATTCATTTGGAACCACTAATCAATATGAGGATAGGAGTTGCCTATCTACAAAATGTCCGGCTCAATATATATCTATCTGTATAGATATATCTATATCTATATAGATAGATATAGATATACAGTATCTCGCAAAAGTGAGGACACCTCACAATTTGGTAAATATATTATTATACCTTTTCATGTGATAACACTGAAGAAATGACACATTGCTACAATGTAAAGTAGTGAGTGTACAGCTTGTATAACAGTGTAAATTGCTGTCCCCTCAAAATATCTCAACACACAGCCATGTCTAATGTCTAAACTGCTAGAAAAAAAATGAGTACACCCCTAAGTGAAAATGTCCAAATTGGGACCGAAATGTCAATATTTTGTGTGGCCACCATTATTTTCCAGCACTGCCTTAACCCTCTTGGGCATGGAGTTCCCCAGAGCTTCACAATTACACTGAAGAAATGACACGTTGCTACAATGTAAAGTAGTGAGTGTACAGCTTGTATAACAGTGTAAATTTGCTTTCCTCTCAAAATATCTCAACACACAGCCATGGTTTATGTCTAAACTGCTAGCAAAAAAAGTGAGTACACCCCTAAGTGAAAATGTCCAAATTGGGACCGAAATGTCAATATTTTGTGTGGCCACCATTATTTTCCAGCACTGCCTTAACCCTCTTGGGCATGGAGTTCCCCAGAGCTTCACAATTACACTGAAGAACACTGAAGAAATAACACTGAAGAAATGACACATTGCTACAATGTAAAGTAGTGAGTGTACAGCTTGTAGAACAGTGTAAATTTGCTGTCCCCTCAAAATATCTCAACACACAGCCATGTCTAATGTCTAAACTGCTAGCAAAAAAGTGAGTACACCCCTAAGTGAAAATGTCCAAATTGAGACCGAAATGTCAATATTTTGTGTGGCCACCATTATTTTCCAGCACTGCCTTAACCCTCTTGGGCATGGAGTTCCCCAGAGCTTCACAGGTTGTCACTAGAGTCCTCTTCCACTCCTCCATGACAACATCAAGGAGCTGGTGGATGTTAGAGACTTTGCATTTGAGGATGCCCCACAGATGCTCAATAGGGTTCAGGTCTGGAGACATGCTTGACCAGTCCATCACCTTTACCCTCAGCTTCTTCAGCAAGGCAGTGGTCGTCTTGGAGGTGTGTTTGGGGTCGTTATCATGTTGGAATATATATGTTTTTGTGGAAGCAACAGTTATACAATGAGAATCAATGGTTTACCCTTGCATTTATAATAAAATATTACATAGTTTGCTCGTTCGCACAATTTCACGGTGGCATTCACGCATTTGGGAATTTACTATAGCTCACAGTTAAAACTGAATAAAGGAAGGATAGTGACTAGTTTTCTTGTCTGGGCATGCGCACTTGTGTCAGTTCACAGTTGTAGAAACAGGGAGAATTTATCTCTCCTTAGACTTTCAAGCATATTTCAGTTTTAACATCAACATTTCAAGAAATGTAAAAGCCGATCATTTACAAACAATATACCACATGTTTAGGAACCATTTAATCTATGAGATTATGCTCTAAACATTATGTCCGTGTGCAATTCTCCTGCTCCTACCACGGGAACTGATTTAGATGGTTTCTGATTTCTGTGACCTAAATTCACTTTTGCAACAATTTTTTACCCGTGCACTATAGTAAATCTCTTTTAGCCATTTTCCACTGATTTTAGCCGATTGTGACTATGCTTTCACGCATTTGCTGACTGGGCGCTATAGTAAATAAACCCCTATTTATCTATAGAAAACACTGTCAACACACAGTGTGGCTACAATTTTCAACCAGGCATTCAACTTCTACATCTGGCTCTCCTTTGACAGTCCATATTCTCATTTTCTGGGCTCTAACAAGAGTATGAGAAAAGGTAGTCCAGGATGCTCAGTGGTTCATGCAAAGGTTCTTCTCGCAGCACGCAGACCATGAAGTATGAGAGAAATATTTCACAGCTTATTATAATATTACAAAAGGCTACATCCCCTGATAGAAGCATGTATAAAAGCATTTTAACCCTGTTTCCAATAGATTTATTAAAACCCTGATCAATATCAATTGAGTCGACTTTTTGACTTTCAATTTTCTAGCTAGCATTAGCTCACTGATTTTATTTTTCTGAATATCTTATAGCATATGTAAACCCAAACACTAAAAGCTTATACTGTATAAGCTTTAACATGTTAATGTAATATAACAAGTAACAAGTAACATTTTTTAATTAAAATAATAACTGGTTATTCTGCCATGAAGGTCCTTGTTCAGGAATTTTCTGTTCAAGGGTAATAAGGCCAGCCATAAATGGAGCGATTTTCTTTCCTGCAACCGGCTGCAACCAGCCGAGATTCAAACTGTCTATGACTGGCTTTACACTCGATCCTTGTCTCTTTTTTTTCCTGCTGCATTGCCATATTATCACTCTGGTTTTCCATGGAGACTACAAGCAGCCATTTTAAACACACATTGTACAGGCATAATCCACCATGGTCACCATCAGGAAATCGAAGATATGCCATTTAGCCGATCTTGAAGTGCATGTACTGTATGTAGATTGGGAGAAGTTGCAAATGATCAGCAGCACTGATAAGTATTATTAATACATATTTTATTAGAATCTAAATGGCTTTTAGTTGGAGTGTCAAGGAAGAGACCACTGTGCACGAAGAGTAGATGCAGCATTGCTTTGCTGTAAAAGATACTATGCAAAAGTGATAGCAGCCCTCAGTAACCAAAGTGGACTGGCATGTGTAAGGGAACTGACAGCACTTTCCTTCCAACCTCTTTTTGCCAAAAGATCTATGGCTTAGGTCTTCATGTCTGCTACAGCAACAGGCGGAATCTGTTAATATTTATAAACAGAAAACTACTATTTGAAGTATTCAAAAAAGAAACAGAAAAAATAATTACGCAAAATTCAGTAACCAATAACAACAAAAAGAATCTTACCCTACTGTAGTCAGGTCAGTAATATAACAGTTGTGACTGTGATATTTTACAGGAAAAATTGACTGGGGGAACCTACTAAAACCAGAGCAGCACAAATCTGGAGCAGCTGTGCAAAGTAACCAATTAGCTTCCAAACTTCAGCTTGTTCACTTAAATTGTCATCCCAGCACTTCCAATAAAAAACGCCGAAGATCAGTACCCGGAAGCAGACAAGCCTAAGATGTCAACCGCTGGTGGGGTGCTCCAGGACCCCGCAGCTCTGGAGTGAAGGTGAGTATAGTTCTGCTTTAGGGTTTAAAAATGAAAGCTAGAAGCTAATTGATTGCATGCACAGTTGCTCCAGTCTTATTCAAATTTTCCTCAATGTACTTTAAATGACCTTACTGGGAAAAATTATTTATACTGTAGTCCACTTTTTACAGTGCTTGACCCTGAGGTGTCTGCTCTCTTCAGGCAGAGCATGCACAGTGCAATAAGGCTTTAGACTTAGGTCCTAAAAAACGTGTTTACTTCAGGCTCCCATATTTTGTTAAGCTTAATTTGCTTACTTTCAAATTATTTCTGCGCTTTTCCTTAATTTGAAGTTTACTGTCACTCTCTGCTTCGCTGCCTACTGCCAGCACTGAAGGTTTTTGTAAGTGGTATAATTTTCTGTATGCAATAGAAAAAAATTGCTACAGTCAGTTATATTTTTGTTGCATTGAAATACTTTGTTAGTTATTTGCTTATTGAAAATAGCAGTTTCTGTCAGAGCCTAAACTGCTTTACTGTAAACATTTCCTTAGAGTAAAAGTGTCATTATTCAATGTAATAGGTGGACACAGCTTACTGAAATATAATTTGCCCTGTCAGACTTAATAAGCAACTTCTTCACTGGTTTCTAAAGTAGAATATAGGAATTATAGGTTTTCTGAGAATAGTCATTTCTCAGATAATTACAATTAGAAGACTTACATTTTTCTATAATAATTAATCTCTGACAAGGTTCCAATAAAAGCTAATAAGGGCTGGAATGGGAGGTAGATAATTTTCCTAAATGTGCATCAGGGCTGACTTTTGACTCTGCTCTTGCCCATGATTTGGTATTGTGCTTCCCCTCTCATTGCTGACCTCGGCTTACCTGGTGACTTTGCTACTGTCATTGATTTTGGCTGGTGTCTTTAAAGGACTTTACTGTCCTGAACCCACTACCAAACCAGAGTTCCTCCTTCAAAGGGTATTAAACCTAAAACTAAACATGTAATATATTGCCGCTTTCCATACATTAGATGTGGTGGCTGCATTCCTTTTCCTTTTTAGGCTGTTTTCCCTCTGTTTTCACCTTTTGATGTGGAAAATAACCACCTCCTGTATTAAGGAGCACAGGGGGCACCTTTGGACAACAGCATTTTCAGTCTGGGGGCAGGGGAGTGTTAGATGTACTAGCAGATTTAAATACACTAACAAACTGAAGGATAGAAAATATATGGAATAAACTTGGCACCAACAGTGCTTTCTAGTGACAAATGTAGTCAGTAATGATTTGGGGAGCCATGTCATCTGCTGGTATTTGTCAACTGTGTTTTATCAAGTCCAAAGTCAGTGCAGCCCTCTACCAGGAAATTCTAGAGCACTTCATGCTTCTGTCTGCTGACCAGTTTTATGGAGATGCTGATTTCATTTTCCAGCAGGATTTGGCACCTGCCCACACTGCCAAAAGTACCAATACCTTGTTTAATGATTATGGTATCACTGTGCTTGATTGGCCAGCAACCTCGCCTGACCTAAACCCCATAGAGAATCTATGGGGTATTGTCAAGAATAAGATGAGAGACACCAGACCCAACAATGCAGATGAGCTGAAGGCTGCTATCAGAGCAACCTGGGCTTCCATAATACCTCAGCAGTGCTTCCATGCCACACCGCATTGATGCAGTAATTCATGCAAAAGGAGCCCCAACCAAGTATTGAGTGCATACTATACTGTACATAGACATACTTTTCAGTAAGCCAACATTTTTGTATTAAAAATTCTTTTTTTTAATTGGTCTTATGTAATATTCAAATTTTCTGAGATACAGAATTTTGGGGTTTTCACTAGCCGTAAGCCATAATCATCAAAATTAAATTAAGAAAGAAATTCTTGAAATATATCACTCCATGTGTAATGCATCTATATAAAATGTATGATTTTCACTTTTTGAATTAAATTACTGAAATAAATTAACTTTTTGATGATATTCTAATTTTATGAGATACACCTGTATATTACACATATACATTATAGTGAATGAATGCATAATGTTTCAACATACAGATAAATAACAATATAGGTGCTGTGATGCTTATTCTTTTTATATTTTATTATATCATAATTTGTTGTTCCTGTTCACATCAACAATGTTTCTCGATGTCCCATGTAAGTGCTGTAATTGTGATCTTACCACTCATGTCAATGGACATTTGCTGTAATTTTGATATTTCCTTAATTAATCACACCTTTAAAAAATGTATAACTGGACCACTTCAACTAATCTTATGGTAAAAAACCCTTGATTAAAAAGATGATAACACTTTTTACAAAATTGATATTCCCCATCTTGCCATCGTTATATTAGCATGGGATATATTAATGCAGAATAATTTAGCTTGGTTCTAAAACATGTGTTTTAACCTTAACATGCCCAGATTTACTAACTTTTCATTGTAAGGTAGGTCTCTTATGACAAATTAAATTTCAGAAATAGGAATCACGCACTGTAGATTTAAGTTCAGAAAACAAGTTTAAAACCCAAGATTTCCCTAGTTGTCACCAAGCAAGCAAGTGGTTCCTCCAAAAATGAAAACACCCTTGACACTTAAACCTCTCCCTACTTAAAATCTTAACGATAGAGTAATGCATTCATTGTTAACACCCCAGCACTTAACCTTCAACTTAACCATAAACACCTAAACTTTAAATGTAAACAAATTCTTAAACCTTAACCTGACCCTTGCATCTACAAAGTTTTTTTAATCACAAACAGGCAGAGTTTTGACAATTTATCTGGTTTGCCATTATTCAAAGGGCTGAGATTCATAACGTGTAACACCATCTGAAGTTGTAAAGGAAAGACAAAAATATACACATTTTACAATTTTGTCTTAAAAAAAAATAAACTACCCATCCTATAAATTACTCACAGATAATTAATATAAAATGCAAACAAATAAAAGGGAGCATTAAAACACCTGACATATGATCGGTGTCCTCTGGATCTATCATAGAGTGGCAATGCTAATAATTACAATAAAATAGATTCCTGTGTTGATGGATGCAGATTGTCTACTGGTGTTGGAGGAAATGCTTGGACAATGAATGCTTCTTAATAATATAGTTGAGTTGAATATGGTGAAAATTGGTCAATTATGTATATCAGTGAACACTTTGAAGATAGCAATTTATTTAATGACAGAGCAATTTTCTGTTTACAATGCCAACAAACTTCTGATAACCAGATACAATGCAGAAATGCATTACATGGTTATTTATAAACTACATCTGGATTCACTTCATTAGCACCCAATGTGTATTCTTTAATTTAAAAATAAATATTTAATACAAACAAAAAGTCTAGGATAGGTGAAATTTTATGGGTCACAATCTGTTTTTTTACCAAACCTTCCTTACAGGTTAATTTAGTTTAATTAAAGAATGTTTTGGCTAAATAGCAAATGCAGAGGTGTGCCCGTATAATCATTTTTACATTCCACTTTAAAGCAAAGTGCAATTTGTACTAATATATTTCTGTTTAATAAAGAGCAGGTGCAACTTTTCAAAATACTCCAGCAATGAGGAGATTATGGCCTTTCTTGTAACCTACAATTTTAAAAATGGCTGTTGTATGATGTGTAGACTGGTGTAAAGTGATTCTCTTGTTTTACTGAGTTCTAAAAGTTGCATTGAAACTTTGTTTACTGTCATAGGTTTATTAAAAATCACACTGATAAATAATGTGAAATTGTTTAGGTTTGAAATCAATTTTAGGAACATTACAAAATGAAATTGAAATGGTTCTAAAGGCAGACTTGTTTTTACTTTAATGTGTTCTCTGCATTAGAATAAAAAATCTTCTGCAAGCACCCCCCCCCCCCCGCCTAAATACTTACCTAAGCCTGATCTCAATCCAGCCTTCTGTTAGCTCTCCCTCTTTTCATTGACTCAGACACAGCAGTAATAGTAATAGTCTGTTAAAAGCTAAGAAGGGAGTTAGTGTGATAGGTGCTTTTGGAGCTTTTGGATAGGATTAGTCTCTGCGCCAAAGCAATCAGCACCAGTCTCCCAGAGCTGAAAAGATCATATATTATCAAAAAACACCACATCTACACTGAAGTTTGGTTGTGGTAGCACTATACTGTTGGGCTGTCATACGGCTAGACTAGACACCTTTTTTAAAAGACAAGCAGAATGAATATACAGGGAAATAATCAACATTTTTCCGCAAGGCAGTGGTTCCAAATACACAACCAAAGTAACCCTGCTCTGACTCATCATCAAAGGGTGAGTAGCCCAATGAAGCTGGCCATACCCGCATAGATTTTAGCCTGTGGGCTGAATAAAAAAAACAGGCTGGGTCCTCTGACAACTCTTAACAGTGTGGATGGACAAATCTTTCATGTTGCCTATTGTATTCTGACAGTCGGCACCCACAGCTGTCATAATACCCAAACAGTGATGGCAGCTGATAGGTGGCAGTCACTGTTTAGCAAACAATTGAAGTTTGTTTAATCTGGTGGTGCTGGCAGGGCCACCCATGCATTAAATTTTGTCCTATTTAGCAGGAAATTACCAAAATGTATCCATCTTCAGAATCTGCAGCACTTTTGAAAATAGAGGATTACAATTGTCAAGTAATTGATCTAAACAATCTGGAAAAAATCTGCCAGGCATAATAGGCCAAAGACATTCATCAATGGCACGTAAAATTGTAAAAAATCTCAAAAAGCTGGGGGTGGCTCCAGTGGTAGAGAGATTAAATACATGTGCATGTAGTATAGTTTTTATTTTTTTTTCCTACCATGAGACAATATCACATAAAACATACCCCAGAGTACAACCATCATTGTTAAAGTGATACTAAACAGAGAATTGTAGAGAGAAAACATTCGGCTATGAGAAAAAATGCATAACCGGTAACACCAGGTCCTGCCTAAAGCATTGCACTTTAAAGGCTTCAACAGGGGAGACTAAACAAAATGTCTTACAAAAAGGTCCAACCTGCCACCGCTAATTCCAGGGGAAATATACTAACCACAAAAACAACACAAAATGATGCCCCTAGTTCTAATCCTATGACTTCTAAAATTATCTTGGCCGACACAGACCCCACCATTTATTTACCAGACAAAGACAGTGCCAACCTCAATCAAATACGAGATATAGGGATTCTGAATCAGTACGCATACAGGCCCACCTAGATGTGGACCATAAAACTCGGGAAAATGAGGATAAGATTGATATGGAAATTATCAATCTCTCCTCACATGATCCAACCTTCTCTAACAGACAATTATTATCTAAAGGTAGTCTTAGTTTTTGCCCCCAGATTAGTATTGATTATTTTGAAGCTATCAAGGATGTCAATCTTTTTGTACGCAATATTTTGCTAAAAGTTATACATTCTAAATCCAATTCCACCGAGGATACTGTATCACTAGCTGACCATTAAAGCAAAAAAAGACTTTAGGATGTTGAAAATGCTCAACGAGCTACTGGCTGAAGGTGGCCCACCTGATTTGATTGATACTATTGATCTGGAAGAGATTCTGGATACAGTTGATAGAGAATCTTTTGACCCAAGAACCAATTTAAAGAGGAGGTCTAAAACTTTCCCCCTCTACACAAAACTATTCCAATTTGACCATCTTTCTGAAACAAGTCACCTCAGAAATTGACAAAATTTAAATTCCAGAACATGGTAAATCTAATCTTACGTCTAGTCAACAGAAAGCTCTCACTAACCTAATTGACAATAAAACTTTGGTCATCAAGCCCTCTGATAAGGGGGTAGTAATATCATAGTAATGGACATGCAGCAATATCACAACATGTGTATAAAGTTTTTATTAAATAGGAATTGGTACTAACCAATTTGCGCAGATAGAATTCCTATTATTAATGAAAACTTTTATCAACTAATAGATACGGCACATCAGAGAGGTATCATCTACCAACAGATATGGGAATACATTTGCACACGATTCCCTGGGAGGCCTGTTTTTATGTCTTACCGAAGACACACAAAAATCTAGATGACCTCCCTGATTGCCCTATTGTATTGGGGGAAGTGTCACGGAAAATGCAAGTCATTATGTGGACTCTATATTACACCCGTTTGTGCTAGTAATCCCTTCATATCTGCGATATACTCTGCATTTGTTACAAATGCTTGGTGGCATCCATGTTCCTGCATCAGCACTCTTGGTTACCATGAATGTCGAATCATTGTATTGTAGCATTCCGCATAGACAGGGCATTGATATTGTCAATTGATTCTTGACCCAAAAAGATTGGAGAGAGGGACGATTCCACCAATTTGTGGCTGATCTGCTTCATTTTGTCCAATAATGTTTTTTGTTTTCACGGGTCCCACTACCTCCAGGTGCAGGGTGTGGCCATGGGCACCTATTGTGCCCCTTCCTACCAATCTGTACCTGGGGGGTGGGAGCGGCATGTGTCCTGTGATGATCCCTCCATGTACCTGTGGCTCGTCTTGTCATGGTACAGGTACATCGATGATATTTTTATCATTTGGTAAGGTGATGCTGCCCTTTTAGTTGAATTTCTGAGCAAATTTCTGACCAGTTCTAATGACTGGAATTTACAGTTTACCACGACATATGATTCAGAAAAAATTCCATTTGTGGATATTATGATTCAGAAACATGACGAGGGTTATATTTTGAGTGCATTATATCGTAAGCTTATGGCTGGCAACTCTATTTGGACGCGACTAGTGCACATCCCATGCTACTTGTGCCTTCCATTCCATATGGACAGTATCTTCGGTTGAAACGTAACTGCAGCTCTTTAGAGACATTTGAAGTGAAAGCATGTCTTTTAAGAGACAGACTTAGGGCAAGAGGATACAGTAAAAAGTGCTTGGGCAGAGCCTACAATCATACTAAGGGCCAAACAAGAGATTCCCTACTTTTTCATAAAAAACTCATTAAATCTACCAGTACAGTTAGATTTATTACTCGTTATAATTCCCAGCATGATCAGCTTAAAATGATCCTACAAAAGCACTGGTATCTTTTGAGTCAGGATCCTGTTACTAAGTTTGTCCCTCCACAACCGACTGTTGTGTACAGACGGGCTTCATCCCTGAAGGATAAGTTGGTGCACGGCCATCTTCCAGGGTCCAGCCTTAAAACCAATCCATTAACCACTTTCCTACAGGGCACTTACACCCCCTTGCTGCCCAAGCCATTTTTCAGCTTTCAGCGCTGTCGCACTTTGAATGACAATCGCTCGGTCGCACTGTACCCAACCAAATTTTTTTTATCATTTTCTTCACACAAATAGAGCTTTCTTTTGGTGATATTTAATCACTGCTAGGTTTTTTCATTTTTACAAAAAAAGACCAAAAATGTTGAAAAAAAAATGTTTTTTACTTTTTTCTGTCAGTAAATTTTGTAGCTAAGTAATTTTTCACCTTTACTGATGAGGGGCACTGATGGGCACTGAAAGGCTGAACTGGTGGGCATTAATGAGGTGGCACTTATGGGCACTGATTAGGTAGCACTGATAAGGAGGCACTAATATGCCACACTTATGGGCACTGATAGGTGGTACTGATATGTGGCACTGATGAGCACTGATAGGCGGCACTGATGGGCACTGTTAGGTGGCACTGATGGGCACTAATAGGTGGCACTAGTGGGCACTGATAGGTGGCACTGGTGGGCACTGATAGGTGGGATTGATAGGTGGTACTGATGGGCATTGATGGGTAGCACTGATGGGCGACACTGATGGGCATTGATCAACAGCAATGATGGGCAGCACTGATAGGTGGCACTGATAGCCAGCACTGACTGGCATCACTAATGGGCCCTGACTGGTGGCACTTGTGGGCAGTGGTGGGCACTGATTGCTGCCACTGGTGGGCACTGATTGCTGGCATTGGTGGGCAATGGTGGGCACTGATTGGTGACACTATATTGCTATATTGTAATCAGGGCATTGATGATCAGTGCCCTGATTACATTCCTAGATGTCCCCCTGCATGGAGATGCAGCTGATCGGCTCTCCTCGCCGCACACTCTGTCAGTGTGAGGCGAGGAGAGCTGATTACTAGCATCTCTGTGTTTACATGTGACCGGCTGTGATTGGAGACAGCCGATCCCATGGTTAAAGAGCTGCAGATGCGTGAGAGTGGCCGTTCTAGGACGCCGTCATATGACGGCATCCCAGAACGAGAGACGCACCGCCTCACCGTCATTTGACGGTGGGTGGGAGGCAAGCAGTTAAAGGGTACTTTTAAATATGGGTGTTGCGCCTATTGCAAATACATCAATATTGGTAAAAATATTTTTTTACTAAATGGGAAAAAATTATTTCCCAAGAAACTCCAGGGGTAGTTTACCTCATTACCTGCGAATGTGGTGCATTCTATGTGGGTAAGACATTTAGAGAGTTTTGGACAAGCTTAAATTATCACATTTATGCCATCGAAATTGGCAATCTCTATTTCCCCATAGGAAGGCATGCTACCCATGACCATGCATATTGTCCCTTTAAAGTACAATTTCTAGCCTTAGAACACATCCCGCAGGATCCGCGAGGGGGTAATTGGGACAGAGGCATCTTCCAGAGAGAAATAAAGTGGATACATTCACACAGGGAAACCTTTGCCCCTGGGTTGAATAATGCCACCTCATTCAAGTCCTTTTTACCCCTATAAATGGCTTTCTTTTGTTGATACATATTTAGTTATTGCTGTATTATTTATATATTGTAGAGTACATGTCTGGCATTATGTGCAGTCATTATGATACTAATGCTGGTTTGTGATAGTGTCTGGCGATGAATGAACATTCTTTCCTTTTTTTTTATCTGTTTTCCAGTCCGGGAGCTGAAATCCCCCTTGTCTGTGCAGCCACTGACCACCTTCCTTTCCCAGTCATCTGCCCTGCAAGTTCCTAACAGGCATCAGTGGCTTGGTGGTGTCCCCTTGTGCCGAATGGCTTCACGACCCCTTCCGCTTCCTGCTCTGGGGGGTGGGTGGGATTGGCGTCACCTGTTTCTTCATGACTGTCCACAACCAGGGGCTGATGGCCATTGCACCTGTAACATCACCACATTGAAGCGTCAGCCATCTTGCTTCGCGCGTGCGCGTCAGTGTCTCTCCCTCCGTGAGTGGACACAGCTGATTCCCTCAGCTGTGCTCCACTCACAGTATAAGTCCTTTTCATCTGGCCACGTCCTGTGGGGAGGCGGGGTCTTCTACCTCCTCTCTTGATGTGAGCCTATTGGTGTATTCAGCTGCCATGGTGATGTTGGAGGGGATGTTAGGGAATTGGGCTATATAGCCCAGAGCTGGCCCCTTAGTTGCTCTCCATTTGTGGCTGACATCAGACCGTCGAATACTGCCTGTATTTTTCCCCCATAGGGTAAGCACTTTTTTGTGTGGCACATGTTTTTGAGTTGGATTATTCACATCATGATATAGGTATATCATGCTGGGCTTGTCTTTGGCACAGTTTTTACTATGGAGTTTTTGTATGTCTCCAGCTATTTTACACTGTGTGATCTGGATAGATCAGTCACTCAGTAAGTCCCACATAATGCACGTTAGTCAGGTATAACCCTTTGTTCAATAAATATATGTCCATGTCCGTTCTTGGACATTAATTAATATATATATCTTCTTTTTTTGTTTTTCTTTTTTTCTTTAAGACACTTGATCATTTACCATTATTCACCACTCAACCTTTATCTATTCAACAATTGATGTTGCTTCAGTAGCTCTTTTCAGCTGTGTCAACCAATAATTAGCTTTTTATCTTGCACACTAATTATTTTCTGGTTCAACATTCACAATTCACATGTTGCATTATTAGCCCCTTTTTTCGTTGTGTCAACTAATAAATAGTGGTGTCTTTTGCACATCAATCACTTGCTACTTTAATGTTTATTATTTCTATATGTTTGTTATTAAATATATTTGCAGCAATAGTTTCTTATATTTATGCAATTATTTTATTAACGTGCATGCACGTTTTCTGTCATATCACTATATATGTGTATATATATATATATATATTGTAGGGTTTCTTTCATGAATTTACCAGCCGTCCTTTCATTGATCTTCACTTTGAGCACTTGTGTTTGTGCTCTTTTATCTAGTAATTTCTCAGTGCACTTCTATCAATTTTATTATTTTTGTAGTTAGAATACCATTGTTTCATGTTTCCAACATCATAACCAATCAAGGTTTTAGTTTTCAGACTCCCATTTAAGCCTCATTTTTAAACACATTTATTGCTTCATGAACTTAGATGCAATTTTAAATATGCACACATACTCCTTTTTCTCATTAGGACAATTTTGATTGATTTTTAGGTTTGGGGCGATTTCTTTTTCCTACTGGATCTGATGCTCACTTGTGGGGTTCTATACTGAGAGTGGAGTCATCTTTCTCTTATCCCCCTGCCCCTCCACAGCTCCCGGTTGGAAGATAGTGGACCCTGGGGTTACCTCATTCCGGCCTCTGATGCCAAATATATCTGGAATAATTGGAAAGCATTTGACATTAATTTACCTGCTGGCGATATCACCACTGTGGCGGAAGCTGGCCACTACTTTCTACAAATTGTAAGTTTATTATGTGAGGTCTGTAATGTACACATTTATGCACATAAATATTGTATATACATATATTCATATATGTGTTATATGAATATGTATTATATGAATACATATACATGTTTTGTGTCATATGTGTTATATGAATACATATACATGTTGTATGTATGGACTATTGTACTTTGAATTTTTATTTTTTTTACGCTATTTATATGTTCTTCATCTCCAGATACTCTTCTTGTGTTCTTCTACTGAAGAAGTGAGGTCTGCCTCGCGAAACACATTGAGAATATTAGCACAGATCTTTCAGATTGATGATGGATATTAATACAAACCTTTTGTGTTCCATGTTTAAGGTTTTTAATCTGAACCAGATTTAGTATCTTATATGTATTTTTGAATATTAAATTATGTATTATGTGTTGCTTTTAAATTTATGTTAATACATTTTTCTTATACTTTTTACACTTGTTTGAGGTGTGACTCATTAAAAGTCCCGCGGGCATTAGACTGTTTTTGTATTACAAATGGGTATCTTTATTTGTACATGTTGCAAATAACTCTACTGAGGTGCCGGAAGACTACTGGGTATGTTTAGAATACCATAGCAGCAATGTAGAAACTGTATGATTCTGGTACCAGGTATGCCAAGTCAACGTTTTGCCAATTACATGGCTCCTTTAGGACCTAATATGGCAAGGTAGAGCAACACTAGATATATAACTGTGGTGGATCGTAGCAGGTCTGAAAAGTACAGCCTGCCATTCCATCCGGAATCATTTCCTTTTATTTAGAGTCTGGTGCTTTAGGCAGGACCTGGTGTTACCAGCCCTGTACTTTCTCTCATAAACAGAAAAGTGTTAATTGCCATAATTCATTCACATAAATGATATATATCATGTCACTGCATTTCCTGCAGTTCTGTTGTGTGGTCACATGACCTTTCCCTGTTCTTTGGCATCTGTAGGGAGAGATCCTTTGGAGGAGCTTCTACTGCTCTGCTGATGTATGCACTCTACAGTGTGAGTCTGTGTCTGGCCAGCCCTGATTGGTGCTATGCCAGTCACATGACTAAAAATAAATAGTTTCAGAAGAGCAGTTCAAATTAGTTTATACACATCAAATAACTGTTTTAAAGCTCCGAATAAATCTTTATTGAACATCAAATGTGTATTTTTTTGTACATTAACCACTTCAGCCCCGGAAGGTTTTACCCCCTTCCTGACCAGAGCACTTTTTAAAATTCAGCACTGCGTCGCTTTAACTGCTAATTGCGCGGTCATGCAATGCTCTACCCAAACGAAATTTGCGTCCTTTTCTTCTCACAAATAGAGCTTTCTTTTGATGATATTTGATCACCTCTGCCGTTTTTA
This sequence comes from Lithobates clamitans, assembly GCA_037952925.1. Taxonomy (NCBI): domain Eukaryota; kingdom Metazoa; phylum Chordata; class Amphibia; order Anura; family Ranidae; genus Lithobates; species Lithobates clamitans. Next base: position 2,534,916 of record JBBGZY010000755.1, read on the forward strand.
TTTTTTTCGCTATACACGGAAAAAGACCGAAAATTTTGAAAAAAAATGATATTTTCTACTTTTTGTTCTAAAAAAAATCCAATAAACTCAATTTTAGTCATACATTTAGGCCAAAATGTATTCGGCCACATGTCTTTGGTAAAAAAAATGTCAATAAGTGTATATTTATTGGTTTGCGCAAAAGTTATAGCGCCTACAAACTAGGGCACATTTTCTGGAATTTACACAGCCTTTAATTTATGACTGCCTATGTCGTTTCTTGAGGTGCTAAAATGGCAGGGCAGTACAAAACCCCCACAAATGACCCCATTTTGGAAAGTAGACACCCCAAGGAATTTGCTGAGAGGCATGTTGAGCCCATTGAATATTCATTTTTTTTGTCCCAAGTGATTGAATAATGACAAAAAAAAAAAAAAATTACAAAAAGTTGTCACTAAATGATATATTGCTCACACAGGCCATGGGCATATGTGGAATTGCACCCCAAAATACATTTAGCTGCTTCTCCTGAGTATGGGGATACCACATGTGTGGGACTTTTTGGGAGCCTAGCCACGTACGGGGCCCCGAAAACCAATCACTGCCTTCAGGATTTCTAAGGGCGTACATTTTTGATTTTACTCCTCACTACCTATCACAGTTTTGAAGGCCATAAAATGCCCAGATGGCATAAAACCCCCCCAAATGACCCCATTTTGGAAAGTAGACACCCCAAGCTATTTGCTTTGAGGCATGTTGAGTCCATGGAATGTTTTATATTTTGACACAAGTTGCGGGAAAGTGACAAATTTTTATTTTTTTTATTTTTTTTTGCACAAAGTTGTCACTAAATGATATATTGCTCACACAGACCATGGGCATATGTGGAATTGCACCCCAAAATACATTTAGCTGCTTCTCCTGAGTATGGGGATACCACATGTGTGAGACTTTTTGGGAGCCTAGCCGCGTACGGGGCCCCGAAAACCAATCACTGCCTTCAGGATTTCTAAGGGCGTACATTTTTGATTTTACTCCTCACTGCCTATCACAGTTTCGGAGGCCATGGAATGCCCAGGTGGCACAAACCCCCCCAAATGACCCCATTTTGGAAAGTAGACACCCCAAGCTATTTGCTGAGAGGCATGGTGAGTATTTTGCAGCTCTCATTTGTTTTTGAAAATAAAGAAAGACGAGAAAAAAAAATTTTTTTTTTCTTTTTTCAATTTTCAAAACTTTGTGACAAAAACTGAGGTCTGCAAAATACTCACTATACCTCTCATCAAATAGCTTGGGGTGTCTACTTTCCAAAATGGGGTCATTTGGGGGGGTTTTTTGCCACCTGGGCATTCCATGGCCTCCGAAACTGTGATAGGCAGTGAAGAGTGAAATCAAAAATTTACGGCCTTAGAAAGCCTGAAGGCGGTGCTTGGTTTTTGGGGTCCCGTACGCGGCTAGGCTCCCAAAAAGTCCCACACATGTGGTATCCCCATACTCAGGAGAAGCAACAGAATGTATTTTGGGGTGTAATTTCACATATTCCCATGGCATGTTTGAGCAAAATATCATTTAGTGACAACTTTGCGCAAAAAAAAATAAAAAAAATAAAAAATTGTCTCTTTCCCGCAACTTGTGTCACAATATAAATTATTCCATGGACTCAACATGCCTCTCAGCAAATAGCTTGGGGTGTCTACTTTCCAAAATGGGGTCATTTGGGGGGGTTTTGAACTGTCCTGGCATTTTATGCACAACATCTAGAGGCTTATGTCACACATCACCCACTCTTCTAACCACTTGAAGACAAAGCCCTTTCTGACACTTATTGTTTACATAAAAAAATAATTTTTTTTTGCAAGAAAATTACTTTGAACCCCCAAACATTATTTTTTTTTTTAAAGCAAATGCCCTACAGATTAAAATGGTGGGTGTTTCATTTTTTTTTTTCACACAGTATTTGCGCAGCGATTTTTCAAACGCATTTTTTGGGGAAAAACACACTTTTTTACATTTTAATGCACTAAAACACACTATATTGCCCAAATGTTTGGTGAAATAAAAAAGATGATCTTAGGCCGAGTACATGGATACCAAACATGACATGCTTTAAAATTGCGCACAAACGTGCAGTGGCGACAAACTAAATACATTTTTAAAAGCCTTTAAAAGCCTTTACAGGTTACCACTTTAGATTTACAGAGGAGGTCTACTGCTAAAATTACTGCACTCGATCTGGCCTTCGCGGTGATACCTCACATGCATGGTGCAATTGCTGTTTACATTTGACGCCAGACCGACGCTTGCGTTCGCCTTAGCGCGAGAGCAGGGGGGACAGGGGTGCTTTTTTTTTTTTTTTTTTTTTTTTTTTTCATTATTATTATTATTTTTTTATCTTATTTTTAAACTGTTCCTTTCATTTTTTTTTTTAAATCATTTTTATTGTTATCTCGGGGAATGTAAATATCCCCTATCATAGCAATAGGTAGTGACAGGTACTCTTTTTTGCAAAAATTGGGGTCTATTAGACCCTAGATTTCTCCTCTGCCCTCAAAGCATCTGACCACGCCAAGATCGGTGTGATAAAATGCTTTCCCAATTTCCCAATGGCGCTGTTTACATCCGGCGAAATCTAAGTCATAAAATGCTCGTAGCTTCCGATTTCTTAGGCCATAGAGATGTTTGGAGCCACCCTGGTCTCTGATCAGCCCTATGGTCAGCTGGCTGAATCACCGGCTGCTTTCTCAGGTTCCCTGTTGAGACAGGAGAGCCAGAGAAAAACACGGAAGACGTTGGGGGAGGGGGGGGCATTCCCTCCCACTGCTTGTAAAAGCAGTCTAGAGGCTAATTAGCCGCTAGGATTGCTTTTACATGAAAGCTGACCGCTGGCTGAAAAGAATGATACCAAGATGATACCTAAACCTGCAGGCATTATTCTGGTATAACCACTCAAAGTCGTGAATGGCGTACCTGAAGACAAAAAAATGGTTAACAATAAAGCACAGTAAACGGTAAGGTATAAAAAATTGTATACCTGAAAAGCAAACATGATAAAACATAATAACAATAAAACATTGCAGAATAGAATACAGTAAAAAAGAGCAGAACAATAGAGAGAGAATAGAGAGAGAGAGAACAATAAAACGCCAACTATTTTTTTTTTTTTTTTATATTTTTGTTTGTGTTTTTTTTTTTTTTTTCACTTTTTTTTGTAACTAACTTTTATAACTGTAACCGGTTCCAGGTTCGGGTCTCTCAAAATGCGATGGCATCTTGGGAGACCCTGTGAAAGTGTGCCTAGTCTGTGCAATGCTGTACCCTACGCTAATAGTCAACTAGTGAATGGTAGCGTTCAAAACATTCACCAATGCAAAGACCAGGATTGTCCGGACAGGAGGGACAATAATAGCGGGCGTCACGCCTATATCCGCGCTTGCTGCAGACACAACATCTTTTTTGGGGGGGTTCGTTGGGTAGGGGTACTCGGGAGGACATAAAAATGCCTCTCATGCAGCTGACTGAATTTGGTTGGGGATGTGAATGGGGGAAGTACGGGCGCTGCAGAAGCGGTGGGTTCCCAATTAGGATTGGCGAATGCAGCAGGAAGGGCACTATGGGCACGACGGGCCTGTGTTTGTCTTTTTGGTGGCAGCGGGACATTACTTGTGCTTGCCACCTCACCAGCTTGAACTGCACTTATGGGACTCGCCACGTCACCAAGTGTTACTGCAGTGCTGGTTGGACTACGACCGGGGTGTACTAGGCCGCTGGCGCTTGCCAGTTCACCAAAACGCTACCAAAAAAACTGTTAGCGATCGCAGGGATCAGGCCTGACTCTGCGAACGCTGCAGTTATGCGTTTAGTGTTTTGTAAGTGTCAGTGATCGATCGATACTGCACTTGGGTGGGCTGGGCCGGGCCGGGTGGAGGGGCAAAACGCAGGTGCTAGCAGGTATCTGGGCTGATCCCGCTAACACTGCGTTTGTGGGAACCCTAAACTGCTGGGGACGCCAGTATAGATCTGATCGGATCAGGTATTGATCCGATCAGATACTATACCACTAAGGGAGGTGTATGCTGCGTGCGTGGGTGTTAGCGGTACTGGCGCTAATCTGACGCTGCCTGGGGCTGGTGCTTGCCAGTTCACCAAAACGCTACCAAAAAACTGTTAGTGATCGCAGGGATCAGGCCTGACTCTGCGAACGCTGCAGTTATGCGTTTAGTGTTTTGTAAGTGGCAGTGATCGATCGATACTGCACTTGGGTGGGCTGGGCGGAGGGACAAAATGCAGGTGCTAGCGGGTATCTGGGCTGATCCCGCTAACACTGCGTTTTTGGGAACCCTAAACTGCTGGGGACACTAGTATAGATCTGATTGGATCAGATATTGATCCGTTCAGATACTATACCACTAAGGGAGGCGTATGCTGCGTGCGTGGGTGTTAGCGGTACTGGCGCTAATCTGACGCTGCCTGGGGCGACGCATATCACCGCCGGGCGATCGGGGGGCTAAACCTTTATTCGGTAATAAACGGCGGGTGCCCTGACACTATAAAAAATAAACGAACTAACCAGCGTCACCCGTAACGGTTATACGGTGATCAGTGGTGAAAGGGTTAACTAGGGGGCCATCAAGGGGTTAAAACATTTATTAGGTAGTATATGGGGGTCCCTGTCGCTATAAAACACTGACGGCGAACCTAAATATTTACGTCCCTAACTACCGTCACCAGCGACACTAATACAGCGATCAGAAAAATGATCGCTTAGCGACACTGGCGACAGGGGGTGATCAAGGGGTTAAAACTTTATTAGGGGGGTAAGGGGGGTACCCTAGACGTACAGGGGGCTAAACCTTTATTCGGTAATAAACGGCGGGTGCCCTGACACTATAAAAAATAAACAAACTAACCAGCGTCACCCGTAACGGTTATACGGTGATCAGTGGTGAAAGGGTTAACTAGGGGGCAATCAAGGGGTTAAAACATTTATTAGGTAGTATATGGGGGTCCCTGTCGCTATAAAACACTGACGGCGAACCTAAATATTTACGTCCCTAACTACCGTCACCAGCGACACTAATACAGCGATCAGAAAAATGATCGCTTAGCAACACTGGTGACAGGGGGTGATCAAGGGGTTAAAACTTTATTAGGGGGGTTAGGGGGGTACCCTAGACCTAAAGGGGGCCTAAGACTCACTGCCCTAACACACTAACTGACACAAACTGACACCAATACAGTAATCAGAAAAAAAAAAAAAAAAAAACCTGCTTGGTGTCAGTTTGTGACAGGGGGGGGGGTGATCGGGGGGGGATCGGGGGGCGATCGGGGGGGGGGATCGGGGTGAAATGTGTGCCTGGCATGTTCTACTGTGTGTGTAGTGTTTGGTGCACTCACATTACAGTCTTCTCTCCTCGGCCCTGAACGGAAAATACCGAGCCGAGGAGAGATGACATCATTTCCTCTGCCTCTGTGTACAATACAGAGGCAGGGAAATGATCCCATTGGCTGGGAGCGATCGCGAGGGGGGGGCCACGAATGGATGGCCTCCCCCTCACCACCGATCGCCGGGGGACATTTGCCGACCGCCGCAGGCACCGGGGGGGGTCCGATCGGACCCCCCACCCGCGGGCAGGCAGGGACGTACAGGTAAGCCCTTTTGCCTGCCCGTGCCGCTTTGTCGACGTACATCGTCGTGCGGCGGTCGGCAAGTGGTTAATATGGTGTAGGCAGAGTCAAAGATGATTGACACTAGCTTTCATTTTATTCAGGCATCTGCATCCAAGGCTCTTTTTTAACTTTAAAGGTATTAGCATATACATTGGATATATTTAATACTGATTTATATTAAAACTAAGCTTTTTCGTGAGTTACTTAGTGAATGTAGTCATTCAACATACTATAACCCCCATAGTATTTAGCAATAGGGAGGAGAGTGCATTTACCACTGTGTATATGCCCAAATATGTCACTCTATAGTCATGTGGTCTGCACAGATAAGAAAAAGGAGGAAATTAATAGCTTAGAAGGGAACTTTGAAATTTGAACATGCTCCATAGAGGATACCAGCTGCTCTACACAATCTTAACCTGAAATGGGAACACAGAATATGAAAGGGACAGCTGAAGGCAGGATCAATCAATTATATATCACACTACACAAAACAAATGCAATTAGTTGCTTCGTGATTATGGACACCACTGTTATATAGCATATAATCAGAGTTTTTTATAGTCTTGGATTAAGGGTTGTTTCCCCTTTTAGTAGATACAATATGGCAAGTTAGCATTGTCACCCTAGGACAGGAAGTATGTTACTGTCTCAATCTTCATGTATAAATTAAAGCTCATTTGGCTGTACTTTTCCTGTGGATCACAGGAGTGCAGTTCATTCTGCACTCCTGTGAACCATTTTCAGCAGACAGCGGGCTGAAGCCTGCTGTTGGCTGATGTCACAGAGCAGGCTCGGGCAAGATCTCGACAATGAAGTTGGGATCCACCCTCATGCCTGGACCAGCATCCGGCTCAGCCTCTAAGTGAGCCACTGAGAGCCTGAGTCAGCCGCTCCTGCTAATCCACAGCCCACCATTACGGTTAGCGTGGGAGGGGGGGTAGAGCAGAGAGCTGGTGACTGACAGTCAACAGATCTCTGCTCAAGGAGCTGTGAGAACTGAGCGATTGGCGGTGTTTGAGTGCTTGGTTCTCAGTGTTAGCGGCGCCAGGGGACCAATGCTGCATCCACCTACAGTAGGTAAGTATGATTCTTAAAAAAAAACATACATCTCTTTTAAGGAAAGATATACAAATATAAGCACAAAGCTTCCATAATTAGTTGATAGCATCAAAAGTTAAATATTTCAAGAGTCAAATACAAGTGAATGTTTTCAGACATTACAGTTTTACCTTCTTTTCTAATCAATCAGTATTATTTTAATTTACAGCAGGTGACAATACTTATAGATTTGACAGGTAACTTGCTTGATATATTACGATGCTGAATAAATAAATAATTAAGGCTTGTGTCCTCAGGGTTTAATTATAAACACAGCTTTAAAGCTAAAAATGCATTCATCACCAATCACATGCTTTAACACAAATACATGCATTCATGGCAAGCAGCCACTGTGTACTGAGGAAGTTAGGATTACATTCCTGCTGCTCAATGTGAATTGTGTTACCAATTGGCACAAATATCATCTGAATTGCTACTGGAGGGCTCCGCTGCACTTACCTGATAGTCCTGTGCTCCATCTAATAGCTCTTCTCAGATCTGGTAGAAGAAAAGCTCCACAACCAGTCAAATGATCATTTATTCTCCACCTGTCCACTTCTAAACTAGCTCACAGGTACAAGCTGCCAAACATTCTGCATCTGAACAGCACTTTCTCTGCTTTGCCTTCCATTTGAGTTACCTAAAATGCAGGTAAATAGAACAACCTGCACCTGACAAAATGCAAAAGAAAATCAAATCCTGCTGTATTCAAATGTCCGCCTCAACTGGTATTTCAAGGCTAAGTTCACCTTTGTTCCCCTTTTTTTTTTTTAAATTCCAGATCCCTTATGTACCAATATAGCATTAATGTACTTCTTTTGATAAAATGAAACAGCTTTCCATTTATTCTACACACGCTTACCTCGCTGTCTTCATAGCTGTTTAAAAACACTGCTCCATTGCTTCTGCCTTACTTCCTGGACAGACTTTAGGTCATGACACAGTCGCAGGAATGAGTTGACCAGCTGATCCCATTAGCACACACCCTTCATCGTCTATCTTCAGCTGGCCAATGCCTTTCTGTTTCATGACCTAAGGTCTGTCCAGAAAGTAAGGTAGAACTAATGTATACATGTTTTAAACAGATATGAAGACATTGAGATAAACCTGTGTAGAATTAATGGAAAGCTGTTTATTGCATATTGTGTTAATATTGCATATTGTGTTAATATTTATCTGATGTTAATGAGCACAAGAGACATTGCATACAGAATAAAAAGAAAAGCTTGGCTTTATTATGAAATTTTGCTATAAAACACATGATACATTTTACTGAATACAAAAATGAGAACACATTTTCTGATATCTCTAAGGGTTATTTATGAATGTTCAGAGATGCTCAAATGCCCCACTACACTAACAAATGGATGCCATGATACCATATTTATGGGCATCATTTTAATTTGCATTTGTAAGCTTCACCAAACATAAGTTTGTAGTCCCACATATTAAAGGCTTTCTTGGAAGGCTAAGTTCATCTTCTTTTTTTTTTTTTTCTAAATCCCAGCTCCCCTATGTGCCAATAAAGCATTAATGAACCTATTTTGTAAAAATAAAACAGCTTTCCATTAATTCTACACAGGTTTATCTCAATGTCTTCATATCTGCTTAAAAACCTGTATACATTAGTTCTACCTTACTTCCTGGACAGACTTTAGGTCATGACACAGAAAGGCATTGGCCATCTGAGGGTAGATGATGCAGGGTGTGTGCTAATGAGATCAGCTGGTCAACTCCTTCCTGTGTCATGACCTAAAGTCTGTCCAGGAAGTAAGGCAGAAGTAATGGAGCAGTGTTTTTTTAAAACAGCTATGAAGACAGAGAGGTAAGCGTGTGTAGAATAAATGGAAAGCTGTTTCATTTTTCAAAAGAAGTACATTAATGCTTTATTGGTACATAGAGGAGCTGGAATTTAGAAAAAAAAAAGAAGATGAACTTAGCTTTTCAAGAAAGCCTTTAATAAGTGAGACTACAAACATGTGTTTGGTGAAGCTTACAAATGCTAGTTATTAGCATTAAAATGATGCCCATAAATATGGTATCATGGCATCCACTTGTTAGTGTAGTGGGGCATTTGAGCATCTCTGAACATTAGTAGATAACCCTTATGCCCCGTACACACGGTCGGATTTTCCGATGGAAAATGTCCGATCGGAGCGTGTTGTCGGAAATTCCGACCGTGTGTGGGCTCCATCGGACATTTTCCATCGGATTTTCCGACACACAAAGTTGGACAGCAGGGGATAAAATTTTCCGACAACAAAATCCGATCGCATCAATTCCGACCGTGTGTGGCCTGTTCCGACGCACAAAGTGCCACGCATGCTCAGAAGAAATTCCGAGATGGGACAGCTCGTTCTGGTTAACTTAGTGTTCGCAATGGATACAGCACTTTCGTCACGCTGCAATGTTAAAAATGGTTTAATACAGCGCACTCTCTTCTTCTTTATAATGTGACAAGAATTAAGTAGTTTTGCTGCTCATATTCACACACACTTCTCTCAAACTTTTATTTGTGTTTTTTTAGTGGGATTCCCTGAATATATTGTTATTAGTTGTCACATCTGACAGTTTTATATTATTTTTTTTTTTTTTTTTTTTGGATTTTCAGCCTTTTTTTTTCTTTAATGTTTGGATTTTTTCAAAGGCTGATCTTTGTTCAATGTTATTTTTATTTTTACTCCAGAATATTTTTGGATGTGTTTTGTGTGTCAAGTTACCCCAACACCATTGATATCTTTTATTATTTAATCTCAAGGAGATTGTTTGGTGTTGGTGACCCTTGTTCATTTCACATTGTATATTTGAAATGTACCTGAATCCTCACAAACAAGCTGTCATTTTTGAAGTAAAACACATAGGAGAGTATAATTCAAAACAAAAATCCTTTATTAAGGGATCAGAACCAAACAAAGAGGGAGGCAACACTGGATCAACATGAGAAATTAGCGAAGCCTGGGACCCCCACGGCAGACATCAATTCTTCAACATCAAAATTGGTGGCCTGAGGAGTCCATATGTAAGGGAGGGCAGTCTGGTCCAGAATTCGCAGAGATCCGGATAGCAGCATATGACATCTGTGTCCCCAGGCTGTGGTACCACAAGAGGCTGCATTTTTTGGCCGACCAGACTGAACCCAGGGCAATCACTGTCTGGTCTTCCTTCCACGCTTCCTTCCGGGCTGTGGCTGTGCAGTTGGAGATGTGGCAGGAGGAGGAGTAGGACCTGGAGGAGGATGAGGACTGGGAGGACCTGGAGGAGGACTGGGGGGACCTGGAGGAGAGGGAGGACAAGGAGGAGGACCTGCAGGAGGAGGGGGTGGAGGGACCTGCAGATCAGCCAGCCGGCTCGGCCCGGCCACCTCCTGGCTGAGACTTCCCTGTGTATGAAAAAGGGACATGGTTTTAGTTTTTGCATCATCAATCACAATCCTAAATTAGTACTCCCAACTAACATCTAGTTAACATCATTGATTGGACAAGCAGAAATATTTAGAGGAATGCTATACCTGGCTCAATCTGGGCTCCTCCACATATCGCCTGGAAGGCTCAGGTTGGGCGTCAGAAGCCTCACCCGGGGGGGAAGGAAGCGTGGAAGGAAGACTTGAGAGGGATGGCCTGGGTTCAGTCTGGCCTGCCAGAAAGTGCAGCCTGTCGTAGTACAACATCCTGGGGACATAGATGTCATCTGCAGCTCCGGATCGCTGTGAATCCAGGACTTTCTTGCGCTCCCTCAGATATGTGCTCCTCAGGCAACCAATTAATATCTTTAAATAAGTGATGTCTGCCGTGGGGATCACCTGCGTCACAATTTCACACAATTTCACACACAATTGCTCCAGTGCTGCCTTCCTCTTTGCTTGGTTCTTGAAATGGGGGTGGTTAATCTCCCACAGACATGGCAGCTCCCTTAGCATCTCTAGGAATACTGAGATGAAGTCATTATCTTTGAGTAGCATATCCATGTTCACTGCAAGACACAACACAAGACAAAGCCTAATGTCAGACAAAACTCTCCTAATCTTGTTACAATATAGGCCTCAATCTAGAAGCAGTATAGGCACAAATTTGTCTCTTACCTTCGTTCTTACGATCGGCGCGTCCAATGCTCCTTCCTCCGCTCACAGATCGTACGTAATACGCACGCGTGTTACGCTTTATACACACTGCGCATGCGTGTAACTCCGCCCGCCCCTGACGTTCTTTCTAGTCTATTCCCTGCCCCTTTTCATTCGGCGCAGTGGGTGAAGAGCATGATGGCGGAGTTAGAGCAGGTGTGTGCTAATTATAGCAACGAGGAGGAGGAGGAGGAAAGCTCGGATCCAGACACGTCCCGATCCAGAAGGAGACGTTTTAAGGCCACAAATATGTCCTTTGGGGAGATGTTGGAGATGGTCGACATCATGAGGAAGTCCGACTATGACGGGAAGTATGGGCCTTACCCCAACCCCAACATCAGAAAGGCCAAGATCATGGCGAAAGTGATCAAAAGCCTTCACAGGAATTTCGGGGTACGAAGATCTAAAGATCAGCTCAGGAAGCGGTGGTCGGACCTGAAGTTGAGAGAGCCAGAGCAGTACCGAAAGATCCGGAGAGTGCAGCAAAAAAGTAAGTAGTTGTGCTGTGTTCCTATTCTTTCTGTCTTTATTACGTTCATGCTGCTTCATATGCTTTTATTAATTGTAACGTTTAAAAGGGCAACTTTAATGTTCATGGGCCCATTATTCGTTCGTATCAAACATTTTTCTTTCGGCCTCTAGAACACCATTGTTTAGGCCATATGCCTTTTCCCACATTTTTTTTGGGCCTACTTGGATGCCAAATATTTGTTTGTGTAGATGGGTTTGTTACTAGAATGAAACTAGATTGTGTGTAAGGAGAGGACACTGAGCAGCTGTTTTCACATCTGGACACTGGAGCACTAGTGTGGGACACAAGAACACCATTTTTATTAGGGGGCCACACAGGTACTCCAGTGTATACTATAGGGGGGGCTACATCTGTGAAGCTTGTACTAAACCTGTAAAGTATTGCAGCTTGACAAAGGGCAATAAAAAAAATACATCTTGGAACTCGGCTAAAATGGACAATTGTACCCCATTCCAAGCAATGTTTCCTATTTCTAGTTCTGCCATCAAATATCTGTGTGCTAATTATAACATTTTTGTTTTACATAGGGGAGAAAAGACTCGGAGGACACCCCTCATCCGAGGAGACCAGAGACCCCCCACCTCTGGAAGAAGGTGAAATACCCCAAACCCAAGAAGAGCAGGAGGAAGAAGAAGAAGTGGTGGAGATTGGCACCACAGCAGGTGAGTGTCTGCGACCACAGACTCAGGTAAAAGAGATGGATGGTTGCAGATTTTTGAGACCTGTTTTTTTTTATTTATCTCTTTTTAGGTGATCGTGAGGTTGTGGATGCCGAACGCTTTACTTCAGAAAGTGCCCAGATCCTGATCGGGGAGATCATGGGGTGTAATGCCGAACTGCAAAACATCCAGCAAAAAGTCCATGATGTTATTAAAAAAAATATTAACATCATTGATGTTTTGGGGCGAATTTAAACCCCACAAAATCACTTTTTGGATTGTGGTTCAATCTTTTAAATTTTTTTGCAATGTTTTGAAAAGCCAAATTTGGAGGATGCACACAGTGTGCCAACATGTGCTATCTGCCATCACGGGAGATCAATGGACGCGTTTTGGGGGTGCAACCGCTTCCTCAATTATAAAGTAGCGTTGAGGAAGGGCTTGCTCCCCCAAAACACGTCCCTTGATCCCCCCTGATGGCAGATAGCACATGTTGACATTGGGAAATTGGTGTGCATCTTCCAAATTTGGCTTTTCCAGGGGTGATTTCCCCCCATCTGAACGCTATATCAAACTCAGTTCCTAAATACTGATGTCTGATATAGCCTTCAGGTTTTACCTAATGTGAACTTTGTAAGTTCAAGTTTTTTGGCTTTCTTGTTGGTTTTACACAGGCCTGTTTTATCTGAAATGGACATTTCCAATTTTGCTAATGCTACTGCAAACATTGTTATACAACAAACATGTTGGTTTGTTTTAAAAACCTTTGGTAAATGCACATGTGATTGTGCAGGTATAAAAAAGTGGCTTACTCAAGAATGTGTGGATTATTGTCTCAACACTACAACACTTTTGGGGTGATGTAATAGCTGTTTTATGCAAAAGTGGAGGTTATTTCCTAAGGGCAAATCCTCTTTGCACTACAAGTGCAGTTTCAGTGCAGTTGCAAGTGCACTTGTAGTGAAATGTGTTTTTGCATTTAGGAAATAACACCCAACAGTGCTTTGTATAAGGTTACCCAATCACGACATTTTCTGCACTCAAAACATTTCTGTCAGGGTCAGCTAAAACAAACACAAGCAGTAAATGTCCACAAAGATTTTCTTTTTTTTTTTTATTTGAAAAAGGCTTCACATATTGTCTGGCATATTGATAGCCCCCCTACCCGCAAAGAACTCCATGTAGCGTAACCGGACATCACGGGCACTCAGGGAGGGCAAGCCAGGACGGCCACTTTCAAGCGCCGTCAGTGTGGTTTGATGTAGGATTCCGGCCTCAGGCCCAACTGAGCCAGCATAGTTGGCTGAATGTTTCAGTAAAAAGTTATGGAGAACACAGCACGCAAGTATTATATGGTTCAGTTTATACTCCGCCATATGGACATATGGATAGGTGTCAGAAATAGGCGGAACTGGCTGGCCGGGATTCCAAATGTGTTCTCCACCACTCTTCGGGCTCTGGCCAGCCGGTAATTAAAAACCCTCTGTTCCGGGGTGAGGGTCCTCATCGGGAATGGCCGCATCAGGTGGTCCCCCAGCGCAAATGCTTCATCAGCAACGAACACAAATGGGAGTCCTTCAACATTGTCCTCTGGAGCTGGCAAGTCCAAGCTGCCATTCTGGAGACACCTGTAGAACTCCGTCTGGGCGATGACTCCACCATCGGACATCCGGCCATTCTTCCCCACGTCCACATACAAGAAGTCGTAATTAGCCGACACCACCGCCAACATCACTATACTATTAAACCCCTTGTAATTATAATAGTACGACCCCGAGTTGGGTGGTGGGACGATGTGGACGTGTTTCCCATCAATTGCCCCTCCGCAGTTAGGAAAGTCCCACCGCTGGGCAAAGTGGGAGGCCACAGTCTGCCATTCCTGTGGCGTGGAAGGAAACTGTTGAGGAAAAAACAATAAACATTACTATTTTTACTCTGAAACATGACAAGCAGATTAGACACAAACATTATGGGGCAACCTCCAGATAGCATTTATTAAGGGGAATTTAACAAGGCCAAAGTATAAGGTACACCTATCATATTCCCCCTCCCCCCCTCTCATGGGCCATTTCTAACATTATGGGGTGTGTGGAAATCTTGGACAGGTAACCCTCTTCACTTCATTGAGAGATGAATGCCTAAATAATGGGTATTACTTTAAACAGCCCCTCCTTAGTTACACTATTGGCAGCCCACTGGACAGGTAAGAAGTGTCATAATACAAAGATATAAATACACACTGTACACATTTGAGGACATTTGGACATTCTGCTATTACCTATCAAGATAATAATAGGATACAAAAACTTTAAACAGTACCATTGGAAAGTATACAGGCAGGCCCTTGCACTACATGCTTTGGGTAATTCAGCCATAAATCTGACCACAAAAGAGGTGGGTATAGTGTGTATGGGTTTGGCAAAGTCAGCAGATAGATGATTGAGGATAGATAGAGAATTGGGATCAGCTGACTTAGCAGTTGGGGGAGGGAGGGTTACTAATTACTAATTATTTGGGGACACCACAAAAAAAAAGCCTCTGGCACTCTGCCTGAATTTAAATAAAAAATAACATTACCAAACATTTTAGGGGGTGTTTGGGGTAAAGCACTACTATGGAGCTGATAAAATACATTGTTAAGTGACTACATGCGGTGAATATAGGGCCAGGAGACACCATGCTGGGGAGGTTATTGAAGGGCAAATATGTATGAAGGACCTAAAATAATAATTACATAAAAATCCAGCATGCATGAGGACAAAGGGGACATTCACAGCATATTACAAGCATGGTAATTAGGGAATGAGGAAAGAAATACAATATATTATCAAACATTAAAGACAATAAAATGTGATATAAAAGGATAAAAATCTTACCTTCATATACTCCTTCTGCAGGACCTGTATGATGGCAGAACAGGTCTCTGGGATAATGATCCCCAGAGCCTGGGGGGAGATGCCTGTCAAGAACTTTAAGTCCTGCAGACTTCTCCCTGTGGCCAAATACCGCAGGGTAGCGACCAACCTCTGCTCCGGAGTGATGGCTTGCCTCATGCAGGTATCCTGCCTGCTAATATAGGGGGTCAGCGAAGCCAACAAATGGTGAAACACGGGGTCCGTCATCCTGAGAAAGTTCCTGAAATCATCAGGATTATTCTCACGGATCTCATGGAGCAAAGGCATATGAGAGAACTGGTCACGCTGAAGCAACCAATTCTTGGTCCATGAACTGCTCCCCACCCTGTTCATGGACTGGACTTGTGTCAAGGTCAGGACCCCAACACCAAGCCCCCGCACAGCACGAACTCTACGAGGAGTACGCATACGAAACATGGCTAGAAAACGGTCGGCTGCTCAGAACGAAGTAACAGAACGCACTGAAGAACAGCAAGGCCTGTGAAGAGCGACCTGAAAAACAGCAATGAGCAGGCAAGATCACACAGAAAACTCTGATACGAACTGACTGCACGCACTGAAGAGCAGATACAAACCCACAAGCACAAACTGAACGGCAGAAAACGATCTGAAAGCCACGAGTCTGAAAAAGCGCGAATCGTCTCTCACCAAACTTTTACTAACACGGGATTAGCAAAAGGAGCCCAAAGGGTGCCGCGCTTGGTTCTGAACCGGCCTTTTCTAGTCTCGTCGTACGTGGTGTACGTGACCACGTGGTTGGCGATCGGAAATTCCGACAACTTTGTGCGACCGTGTGTAGGCAAAACAAGTTTGAGCCAACATCCGTCGGAAAAAATCCTAGGATTTTGTTGTCGGAATGTCCGAACAAAGTCCGACCGTGTGTTCGCCCTATTAGAGATATCAGAAAATTTGTTCTCATTTTTGTATTCAGTAAAATGTATCATGTGTTTTATAGCAAGATTTCATAATAAAGCCAAGCTTTTCTTTTTATTCTGTATGCAATGTCTCTTGTGCTCATTAACATCAGATAAATATTAACACAATATGCAATGCTTAAATCTTCAACCTAATATTGGATTTGTATTGCTCTGACAAATCAGCATTTTTCTTATAACATTATCAAGCTGCATGCAGTTATGATGCAAATTTAGAGACACAGCTAGTATAATAATGTCTACAAGCAGGAAAAGAAAAATGGGTATTCAGACACAGTGTTCTATGGAAGCGATTTAGTATTCATAAAAGTAATTTTCTGAGATTCCTTTTTTGTAGTCTTATCTGGGAGAAAATACAGCTAATTTCATGTTCTTAATGCAATATTCAAACACTGAAAGTTATGTGCAAATATTGAAAGTTATGAGCTTTTTGAACACTTCAAGACATAAAATACATTTAGTTACATTCAGCCTACATGCCACATCAAGATAGTTGCAGCATTCTAACCATTGTTCACTCAGTTAAACAAATAAGGCAATAGACTGTTTTAGTGTTGTCTAACATAACTCAAAATAGTATTTTAGGAAACATATGCAAACAAAAGTTAAAGTACAAAATGGACACATTTCCAGATAGATGAGGGATTCATATTAGGTTATTAGGTTACCTCTTCTGTTGCACCGCCAGCAATCAACGTATTGGAACCTACTAGACTAGGCGCCTAAAGGATAACAAAGGTCAAACACACTGGAGTTTATTTATTAAAGTAGGAGAGGATGTTTGCTTAGAAAAGAGAATGCTGATATAGCTTATATATACCTACATACATGTATTTTATAATATTCATATATATATATATATATATATATATATATATATACTGTATTGCTTGGTAACACAAATTGCTAAGCAGCCAATCACATGGCAGCAACTCAATGCATTTAGGCATCTAGACGTGGTGAAGAGACGACTTGCTGAATTTCAAACTGAGCATCAGAATGGGGAAGAAAGGGGATTTAAGTGACTTTGAGCGTGGCATGGTTTGTTGGCGCCAGACGGGCTGTTCTGAGTATTTCAAAAACTACTGATTTGCTGCGATGTTCATGCACAACCATCTCTAGGGTTTACAGAGAATGGTCCGAAAAATACAAAATATCCAGTGAACAGCAGTTGTGTGGATGAAAATTCTTATGTTAGAGGACAGAGGAGAATGGGCAGACTGGTTTGAGATGATAGAAAGGCAAAAGTAACTCAAATAACCACTTATTTCAACCAAGGTATGCAGAATATTATCTCTGAATGCAAAACACATCGAACCTTGAAGCAGATCGGCTACCGAAGCAGAAGAACTCTCCTGGTGCTACTCCTGTCAGCTAAGTACAGAAAACCAAGGCTACAATTCGCACAGGCTCACCAAAATTGGACAATAGAAGGTTGAAAAAATGTTTCCTGGTCTAATGAGTCTCGATTTCAGTTGCGACATTCAGATGGTAAGGTCAGAATTTGGCATAAACAACATGAAAACATGGATCCACCCTGCCTTGTAGCAACGATTCAGGCAGGTGGTGGTGTATTGGTGTGGGGGATAATTTCTTGGCACACTTTGGGCCCCTTAGTACCAATTGAGCATTGTTTAAATGCCACAGCCTACCTGAGTATTGTTGCTGACCATGTCCATCCCTTTATGACTACAGTGTACCCATCTTCTGATGGCTCCTTCCAGTAGGTAAATGCACCATGTCACAAAGTTCAAATCATCTCAAACTGGTTTCTTGAACATGACAATGAGTTCACTGTACTCCAATGGCCTCCACAGTCACCAGATCTCAATCCAATAGAGCACCTTTGGGATGTGGTGAAATGGGAAATTTGCATCATGAATGTGCAGCCGACAAATCTGCAGCAACTGCGTGATGATATCATGTCAATATGGACCAAAATCTCTGAGGAATGTTTCCAACACCTTGTTGAATCTATGCCATGAAGAATTAAGGCAGTTCTGAAGGCAAAAGGGGGTCCAACCCTGTACTAGCAAGTTATACCTCATAAAGTGGCCAGTAAGTGTATATACCTTTAATATATAAAAAGCAACCATCCAACCATGTGCAACATGTTTATAGGTATTTACTTAACTGAAATGTGTCTATTACATGGGTGACTGAATGATTGATGTGAGCACAGCTTCACTTTATTCACTAATGCCCCGTACACACAAGCGGAATTTCCGTCGGAAAAATCTTGGATGGTTTTTCCAACGGAATTCCACTCAAGCTTGCCTTGCATACACACGGTCACACAAAAGCTCTCTAAACTTTTGACCATCTAGAACGTGGTGACGTACAACACTTCCGAGCATGTGTCGAATTGTTTCCGAGCATGCGTGTTTTTTTGCGAGTCGGAATTGCATACAGACAAATGGAATTTCCGTCAAGAACTTTTTCCATTGGAAAAATAGAGAACCTGCTCTCAATCCTTTGCTGGCGGAAATTCAGACAGAAAAAGTTGGATGGAGCATACACACGGTCGTAATATCTGACCAAAAGCTCCCATCACACTTTTTTTGACGGACATTCCGACCATGTGTATGCAGCATTAGCTAAGTTAACATTCTTTAGTTCACCATCTCTCTCATTAGCAAACAATACAGAATTGCTTACATTTTTTCTGATTGTTTTATCAAGAAGAGCTTTTCCCTGATATTGATTACTTGCAATCTTTTTCATGTCATACATGATCAGTCTTATTATGTTCATACCATGTGATGACTTGACCCCATGTTTGGAAACCACAAAGCAGAACTTCATGCAAAACAAAACCTGCTTCTGTCAGACAGACCGACATACACACGGGCCGATCATCGGCCGTTGTCTCCCGTCATTCAGCCTGTGTGTACCCTGCTTTATTTTAGTATTGTGACTGTATTTTCCAAATCTCATTGGACATAGCGGAAAATAACTGTCACTGTAAAAAAAAGAAATAAGAATCTTTATCCTGGTGGTTTAGCTTTGCAAACTGAGCCTAAAGAGATATAAAACAAGAATTGTCTTGCTCTCTGTACTCCTGCTAAAAATCAATCTCTAACCTTTAACATAGGCACTTCTGTAACATGCTATTAGAAAAGATTTTCTGAGTGTATATGCAGGAATTTGATACTGTGCCTTTTTCATGTTGACTGGAGAATGAATAGTACAGGCTTCTGAAGTGAAAGAATTAAGGAAATTATTTATAGTATCTAGAAAGCAAAGAGAAAGATATGCAGCCTAAAGTAAAGACTGAATAACATGTATTTAAACTGTCTTTAAATCACATTCAGTGAACACTTATTACAGCCTAACACCACACGTCAGTTATTCAGTATTCATTGACATATGCCAGTTTAATTGAACGTTCCGTTCCATGATACCTGCAAATTGCTCGCTATACCTTGTAATACAAGCAATGTTCAAGTTTAAGCTATAATGCACAATTATTAAATCAATCAGAGTAAGAATAGAATACAAGGTCAAAATGCAAATCTCAGTAATAGCAAGCTAATGACAAAACAAAGGTGTGTTTTTTTTTTTTTAGTTTTTTAAATCCTGTTGCAAACAGGCATATGTACTGATATAATTTAATATATAAAAGCAACTTCCCATTTACTGACATTACTTCCTGTTTTGTTTGATGACAGAGATAAACAGGCAGAAGTATAAACAATTATAATCCTTCTACAATCTTAAAAAAAAAAAAACCAAGGTAGGTCTGAATAAAAAAAAAAAAGGAAATGGCTTAGGATGGGCATAGTTTGAGTGCCAGAACCTATTGGTTGTCAAGCATGTATACACTGGAAAGTATGTCCCCTCTTCTTCTTTACAAAGGAACATTCATCTCCCTGTTACACTGATGTTTCCAATATGTTGGAAGATGATGGTGTGATAAGTGCCTCTGAAATAGGGATGCCCTTATCCAAGAACTGACCGGTTGCACTCTTAAAGTGTTACCACTGTAAAAATTTTAATCCAAGGTACTACAGCGCTGCCTCTATCTACCTTTGTAATGTGTAAACCTAAATATTAATCTCCTTTCTAATTGTGAAATGTGTGTGAATTCATCAAAACAATCATAAAGCAAAAACACCAATATTTAAGCGATCCATAAAGCGTACAAATCATATATAATAATTATACAAGTTCATCTAGGTATACACTATAAATCTCAATTCATAAAATCCGTGCATATCTTAAAAGTGCTCAGATAAAGTGCTCTGTGCTATATTTCAATATAGGTGATGATTCTTAATCTGATGAGATATCACAGTGGAGTGCTCCCCTCCTTTGTTCCCCCACTCACCGACAGTAAATGACTCACTGAGTTAAACCAGCATAACAGAGGTGTAGATGGATGGATGGTCTCTCCTTTACTCCTCCTCTACTCCTCCTCTACTCTCCCAATGCAATCTCCAGATTTACTATGACAGCAAATGATTCATTGAGTTAAACTAGCATAGTTGAGATATGGATGGATGGTCTCTCCTGTACTCCTCCTCCACTCTTCCAATGCAATCTTCAGACTCAATACTGCATAATCATGACATAGAAACAGATGACAGAGAACTCCATAGTGTAGTATTGTTATAATTTATTAAAAGGTAAAAAGCAATTGCACTTACATTCACAAAGTTGATAAAAAGCATATATAAACATCAGATGGCTGCCTCCACGTGTGCAAAGAGGAAGGCAGAAATGAGGTATAGGTATATTGGGAGGTTAATTTGGTAGGAGAGGGAGGGCACAGGCCCATAAATACTCTACTCTATCACTGACTGCCTCAGCTTCTGAAGACGCCCAGTGGGAGGGGCGAAACTAGTCAAGCGAGGACAGTCAGTGACGAGCAGTTTGCAGCTGACCGACACGTGGAGGCAGCCTTCTGATGTTCATGCTTTTTATCAACTTTGTGAATGTACAGTAAGTGCAATTGATTTTTAACCTTTTAACCAATTCAGCCCCAGAAGGATTTACCCCCTTCCTGACCAGAACACTTTTTGCGATATGGCACTGTGTCGATTTAACTGACAATTGCGCTGTCATGCGATGTTCCATCCAAACAAAATTGATGTTCTTTTTTTCCCACAAATAGAGCTTTCTTTTGGTGGTATTTGATCACCTCTGCGGTTTTTATTTTTTGTGCTATAACCAAAAAAAGAACGACAATTTTGAAAATAAAAAGCAATATTTTTTACTTTTTGCTATAATAAATATCCCCAAAAAATATATAAAAAAACAAATTTCTTTCTCAGTTTAGGCTGATATGTATTCTTCTACTTATTTTTGGTAAAAGAAATCACAATAAGCATATATTGATTGGTTTGCGCAAAAGTTATAGCGTCTACAAAATAGGGGATAGATTTATAGCATTTTTATTATTATTATTTTTTTTTAGTAGTAATGACGGCAATCTGCGATTTTTTTATGACTGCGACATTATGGCAGACACATTGGACACTTCTGACACCATTTTGGGACCATTGTCATTTATACAGCGATCAGTGCTATACAAATGCACTGATTACTGTGTAAATGACAATGGCAGGGAAGGGGTTAAACACTAGGGGGTGATCAAGGGGTTAAGTGTGTCCTAGGGAGGTGTTCTAACTGTGGGGGGGATGGGCTTCCACTGACATGACAGTAATCACGGCCCCAACAACAGTGAGCAGTAGATCATGTCACTAGGCAGAAAGGGGAAATGCTTTCTTTACATAGGCATCTCCCCGTTCTATCTCTCCACACCTCAATTGCGGGCCGCCGGCGAACATTGAGTTCCCGGAACCCATGGGCACATTCCCGCGGCATGCGGCGGTCGCACGTGTGCCCGATAGGTGGCAAATTTAAAGGGATGTACAGGTGCACCCATTTGCCTGCCTGTGTCATTCTGCCGACGTACCTCTGTGTGCGGCAGTCGGCAAATGGTTAATAAAGTATAACAATACTACACTATGGAGATCTCTATCATCGTACAGGAGAGGCCATACATCCATCAATATCTCAACTATGCTGGTTTTACTCAATGATTAATTTGCTGTTGTAATAAATCTGGAGATTGCATTTGGAGAATAGAGGAGGATTAAAGGAGAGACCATCCATCTATCTACACCTCTGTTATGCTGGTTTGACTCAGTGAGTCATTTACTGTCGGTGAGTGGGGGAACAAAGGAGGGGAGCATGGCACTGTGAGATCTTACCGGATTAAGAATCATCACTTGTGTTGGAATATTGCACAGAGTACTTTATCTGAGCACCTTTAAGATATGCACGGACTATATGAATTAATATGTATACTGCATACCTAGATGAACTTGTATAATTCTTATATATGATTTTTACGCTTTATGAATTGTTTAAATATTGGTGTTTTTGCTTTATGATTGTTTTAATTCACACATATATCACGATTAGAAAGGAGGTTAATATTTAGGTTTACACATTAAAAAGGTGGATAGAGGCAGCGCTGTAGTACCCTGGATTAATACTATAGGTTATTTTAACCAACCATAAAGCTGCAGCCTTAATATATACAATTGGTTATATTAATATTAGCAGAGTGACCATAGCACGGGTATACCAAATAGTATTACTGTAAAAACTTTATTGCTAAGACTTTCTAGCTGTCAATCATTGAAAGCCCCTGAAAGTCAGCCTTGTGCATGGAGGCTTAGGTTTTTCTACATGTCAATATCTTGGTAAATATATTGAAATATATTGAAATCATAACATTGAATATGATGAATATGTACATACTGGTTAATCTCTTTTTCTAGCCTTGTACTTCTGCTATATACTAGTATCCGAGGTGCTATCCAAAGACGATTGACAAAAATAAATCTTCCAATAAAGAGCAAAAGAATAGTATATTGATATAAATGTATATTTATCTGGCTGTAGGTTTCATGTCTTAAACAAACCTTAATTGTGTGTGCCTGATGGTTAAAACAATTATAATAAAAAACAAATCATTTCACATATATGTGGGATGAACTAGTAGGAGTCCAGGAATAAATACAATTGGCAGACGCAATGAACAATCTGTTCTTTATCAGCTTCTTATTTTCCTATTGTAGTGTAAGATATTAGTAACAGTGGAGTGTAAGATATGGGACATCAAGTCAGTTGCTTTATTCTCTAGCCAGGCAATATACTAGTGGTCCGTTCACACTGTTACAGTGTGATAATGTGAGCATTATTGCATGCATTACTGCAAAAGCACAGCAACGCACATTATGCACATTAGTGTGACACTGTAGTGGGGTGGCTAGTGATCAGAGACACTGGCTCCTCTGGTAACACTGTATGCCAGTGCAGCCAACCACAATGTCCCTGACTGCTAGTCAACCCAGTACAGTGCCACCATTCCAGTGCAGCCAGAAACAGTGTTCATGATCACCTCCATACCAGTACAGTGTCACCAGACCAGTGCAGGCCAGCCAGCCACAGTTTGCTGATTGCTACTACCCCAGTACAATGTCACCAGACCAATGCAGACAGCAACAGTGCTAGTTATTGCTGCCGCACCAGTTCAGTGTCACCAGGCCAGGGTAACCAGCCACAATATCCCTGATTACCAACCCACCAGTCAGTGCCTCCTGACCAGTGGAGCCAACAACAGGGTTCCAGATCACCACCAAACCAGATCAATGCAGCCAGCAACAGTGTTCCTAATCACCACCACACCAGGACCATTGTCACCAGACCAGTGTAAGCTAGCAGCAATGTTCCTGATCTCCACTGTAGTCCCAGTGTAACCTGACCAGTGAAATGCAGCAGCAGTGTTCCTGATTGTTGCCAGATAAGTCCCAGTATTACCAGACCAGTTCAGCCAGCAGCAGTTTTCCTGATCGACACTACACAAGTCCCATTGTCTCTAGGCCATTATAAACCAGCAACAGCGTTCCTGATTGCTGCAACACCAGTCTCAGTGTTGTCAGACTGGTGCAGCCAGCAACAGTATTCCTAAACGCTGCAACACCAGTGCCAAGGTCCCCAAACAAGTGTAAGCCAGCAACAGTGTTTCTGATTTCCCCAACACTATTGCCTGTGACCCAGATTAGTGCAGCCTGCAACATTGTTTTTGATCACTGCCACACCAGTCCCAGTGTAATCAAAAGAGTACAGCCAGCAGCTGTGTTACTGATTACTGCCATAACAGTTGCAGTGGCACCAGAACAGTGTAAGCCAGCAACAGCGTCCCTGATTGCCACCACACCAGTGCCATCATCACAAGAGAAAGTGTTGACAGCAACATTGTTCCTGATTGCTGCCACATTAGTCTGAGTGTCATCAGAAGAGAACAGCCAATAACTGTGTTCCTGATCACTGCCACACGAGTTGCAGTGTCACCGGGCCAGTGGTCTTTTTATTGACCACATTTCTGCCTGGACAAATCCTATGCCTGTTTATATTTTTGTTTGCACTGATCTTCACTGCTTTATCAGATTGTAGTAATCATTGCCTTTTAGGACTTATTGTTGCACTGTTATTTACATGTACCACTTAAGTGTTTGTTAATTTGTTGCTAGTTGCGCTGCACTATGCATATTGTTGATTTTATATTGAAGTGAGTGAGAACACTTTTGAGTGATATGCAGCAACTGGAGTATTTCACATATAGTCACTTGGATTTTATATATAATTTTTAAGACAATATTACTCATTTATTTGCGCTGATTATGTTAAAGGTTTATATGCCTGTTTATTGACCACATCTCTGACTGCCACCTGATCTGATGTTCCACTGACTATGTTCCTGCAAGACACCTGTCCCAGCCATCTACTTTGCATAACTGCACTCCTGGATCCAAAGAAACTCTTTTGTTCACACTTTATTCAGCCTCCTGGCCAGTAAACTTATCATTCTGGGGCAGCCATGTATCAGTAGCCTAGGCTTGCTTGGTTTATAGGAACAAGGACTGCCATAAGAGGTGTTACACTAAGCTATATTTCCTGACTACTTGTACAGAGGTGAGCATTACAGTACATTGTTTTGATACAATGTTAGTGTCAGCAGACCTTCTTGCTGAGCCACCTGAAATGCTGGACAGCTCCTTGCCTGAATCCTTGGATAAATGTATTTCTATCTTGTTTCTGGTGAACCTTGAACTCCTTGCTCCTCCAACGAAATTCCTATTTAAGCCATGCCTTTGCACTTCCTGTTTGCCAGATTATTGTGTTCTTCTCTAGCCAATATCTTGCTCCTTTTGTTTCTGCTGCCATCCGTATCTTCACTACCACTGGTTACTGATCTTGCCTTGTTCTTGAATCACGCTTCCACTTGATCCCAACCTACAAACTTTTGTTACCTTGGCTTTTTGCTCAACTATGCTTCTGCTTGTTCCTAACCTGCAATAACGTGTTACAGACCTTTAGCTTGTTACTGATTATGCTTCTACTTGATCCCTACCTGCTATATCTACTACTAAACCCTGGTGGGGTGATCCTGAAGACCACGACCTGGCACTAGTCTGCTGCAAAACCCATCTCCACTATCAGGAGCTCTGGTGAATACCGGCTAGTGCTCAAACCCTGCACCCCGGTTGAGCCTGTTTCATCTGCCAGGGTGATCTGCTTGTGTTATTATCCTGCTGGTTGGTGGGAACCTCCAGACTGCTATAGCTAATGATCTCCATGCCTGACCCCTGATTATGACAGAATAATCTATCCAAAACATAGAGACCTCTATAGAAACTTCTGTGACTCCTTTCAGGCAGCAAATTGCAAAATTGCAAGAGCTCAGTGTTAGTTACCAAGAAAAGCCTGACCCCTGATTGTGACAGTTGGTTGATTTTTGTGATACACAAGATTCAATAGGGTTGATTTACTAAAACTGAAGATTGCAAATTCTGATGCAGCTGTGTATGGTAGTCAATCAGCTTCTAACTTCAGCTTGTTCAATTAAGCTTTGACAAAAAAAATAGTTGATTGGTTTCTATGCAGAGCTGCACCAGATTTTGCAGTTTTAGTAAATCAACCCCAATGTCCAGTACATAATCAGTCAAAACACTGAAAAAGTCCCACATGTGTAGAATTCCCATAATGAGAAAGAGTAGCAGAATGCGTTTTGGGTTGTAATCCTAATCATGTTCAGGCTGTGCGTTGGAAATATCTTACAGTCAGGTTCATGAATATTGGGACAGCTAATCTTTTTGCCTCTATACACCACCACAATGGATTTGAAATGAAACAAACAAGATGTTTAACTGCAGGCTTTCAGCTTTAATTTGAGGGTAATTACATCCAAATCAGGTGAACGGTGTAGGAATTACAACAGTTTGTATATGTGCCTCCCACTTTTTAAGGGACCAAAAGAAATGGAACTTTTGGTTGCTCAGCTGTTCCATGGCTAGGTGTGTGTTATTCCCTCATTATCCCATTCACAAGGAGCAGAAAAAAGGTTCAGAGTTCATTTCAAGTGTGCTAATTGCGTTTGGAATCTGTTGCTGTCAACTCTCAATATGAGATCCAAAGAGCTGTCACTATCAGTGAAGCAAGCCATCATTAGGCTGAAAAAACAAAACAAACCCATCAGAGAGATAACAAAAACATTAGTTGTGGCCAAATCAACTGTTTGGAACATCCTTAAAAAGAAAGAACACACTGGTGAGATCAGCAACACCAAAAGGCGGGAAAACACCGGAAAACCATGGAAAACAACTGTGGTGGATGACCGAAGACTTCTTTCCCTGGTGAAGAAAACACCCTTCACAACAGTTGGCCAGATCAAGAACACTTTCCAGGAGGTAGGTGTATGTGTGTCAAAGTCAACAATCAAGAGAAGACTTCACCAGAGTGAATACAGAGGGTTCACCACAAGATGTAAACCATTGGTGAGCCTCAAAAACAGGAAGGCCAGATTAGAGTTTGCCAAACAACATCTAAAAAAGCCTTCACAGTTCTGGAACAACATCCTATGGCCAGATGAGACCAAGATCAACTTGTACCAGAGTGATGGGAAGAGAAGAGTATGGAGAAGGAAAGGAACTGCTCATGATCCAAAGCATACCACCTCATCAGTGAAGCATGGTGGTGGTAGTGTCATGGCGTGGGCATGTATGGCTGCCAATGGAACTGGTTCTCTTGTATTTATTGAGGATGTGACTGCTGACAAAAGCAGCAGGATGAATTCTGAAGTGTTTCAGACAATATTATCTGCTCATATTCAGCAAAATGCTTCAGAACTCATTGGACGGTGCTTCACAGTGCAGATAGACAATGACCCGAAGCATACTGCGAAAGCAACCAAAGACTTTTTTTAACGGAAAGAAGTGGAATTTTTTGCAATGGCCAAGTCAATCACCTGACCTGAATGCGATTGAGCATGCATTTCACTTGCTGAAGACAAAACTGAAAGGAAAATGCCCCAAGAACAAGCAGGAACTGAAGACAGTTGCAGTAGAGGCCTGGCAGAGCATCACCAGGGATGAAACCCAGCGTCTGGTGATGTCTATGCGTTACAGACTTCAGGCTGTAATTGACTGCAAAGGATTTGCAACCAAGTATTAAAAAGTGAAAGTTTGATGGATGATTATTAATCTGTCCCATTACTTTTGGTCCCTTAAAAAGTGGGAGGCACATATACAAACTGTTGTAATTCTTACACCGTTCACCTGATTTGGATGTAAATACCCTCAAATTAAAGCCAAAAGTCTGCAGTTAAAGCACATCTTGTTCGTTTCATTTCAAATCCATTGTGGTGGTGTATAGAGCCAAAAAGATTAGAATTGTGTTGATGTCCCAATATTTATGGACCTGACTGTATTATTTTAAAACTGTGTGCAAAAAAATACATTTTAAGTTCCTTTCTGCACTTTCCAAAAAATTGTGGCAAAAAATGAAATCTTTAAAAGACTCACCATGCCTCTTGGGGTGTCTGCTTTCTAAAATGTGGTCATTTCATGGGTGTTTCTACTGTCCTGGCATTCCAGGGCCTTTTTAAACATGTGATAAGTAGTCAGGAAATTAAAGTCTTATTTATGCCCCTTGAAAGTCTGAAGGAGCTAGGCTGTAGGGATGGGCCCAATATTCAAGTCAAACGTAAGTTTAATTCGAACATTAGGTGTTCATTTGTTCGTAGAAAAAACAAACGAATGGGGTGCTCGCGGGACGTTTGCCCACCAACGAGCGCCCCATAATGCAATGTGAGATTGCAGTGCATTGAAGGCTGCTGATTGGCCAAAACATGCACCTGACCTGTATGCTTTGGCCAATCACAGTGTGATGTGCTGTGAGAACCATGATTGGCCAAAGGCAGGGTGCCTTTAACCAATCATGGCTCAGGGGCTAAGTCCACACCTCACACTATATAAGGCTGCTTCCATGGTGGCCGTGTATAGTGTATATGAATGGAGATTAGGCAGGATAGTTAGTGTATTGTGCGGTCAGTCAGTGTAGAATATATAATACAGTGTAGTGTAGAGAATATACAATACAGTGTATTGTAAAGAATATATAACACAGTGTAGTGTGGTGTATATAACACAGTGTAGTGCAGTGTGTATAACACAGTGTAGTGTAGTGTGAATAACACAGTATTGTGGTACTAATGAAGTGTTGATGTCTACAACACTTCTGTGTAACCACTGATCCCATTTTTTTTCTCATTTAATGATGTTTTTATTTTTTTTGCAGTATCAGGTTCTGTTGCTGCATTATTAGTACTCCTTCTGTGTTGCAGGTGTTATTCCTTCTGCATCGGCACAGCAGTGGTATACTTTTTTTTTTTGCCGGCGCAGCAGCACTAAGAATATTTAGAGCATAATTGCTGTTCCCCCTCCGGCACTGGTGTTTCTCTTTCTGCGTCAACAGTGGTTCCCTTTTTTTTGGGGGGGGGGGGGGGCTTTTTGATTTTTTTTCCTTCTGTGTCGCAGGGGGTCTTCCTTCTGCATCACCACTGTATTTTAGTTGCTTTTGCAGCAATAGCAGTAGTAAAAAAAAAATTCACAATTGCTGCACCCTTATTTTCTTTATTAAAAAAAAAACCCATAATAAAATGGTTTAAAGTGCACCAAACACAAAACGATTGCACCCAAGGACAATATTCACATCCGACTCTCTACAATATAAAGTTATAAAAATCTACCCTAAAAAATAAAAAATAATAATAGCATGGTTTATAGTGCACCAAGCACAAAAGTATTGCACCCAAGCACCATATTTCCATCCCACACTCTATAATAAAAAAGTTATAAAAATCCCCCCCAAAAAATCCTCCCCATGTCTGAAAGGCCAACAAGGAAAGGCAGACGCTCACAGGTCACTAATAGAGAGCAATTAGCGAGGCAAGCTTCTCATTTTTTTCCAGCGCTGGCCGCTTTCTGCTGAGCCACAACATACAGAAGAGGCCCAATTTTTCTGCACCTGTTTGACAGGTGCATGTAATTTCAATTTTTTTTCTCATTTTTAACAGCAGGACCCGTCCCTGTGCTCAGCAAGAGTAACTGTGAGGGGTTACAGTGTTCAGGCACCACCAACACCCAAGGTCCAATATTTCTGTACCTGTATGTCAATTTTATAAAATTGGGAAAAAAAACAGAGTGTGGGGGGACCCTTTGGGTCTGGTATGGATTTTAACCACTTCCCTACCAGCGCATTGAAAAATGACACCAGCGGGAACACTCCCTCTCTCTTGCAGCCCATCAGAGTACCCGAGTACCTGTTTCCAGCCCATTAGACTACCCAAGTACCTATCTGCAGCCCATGCCTCATAGAATATAAGTTGGGTGTTTTCTCTCCAAAATGGGGTCATTTTGTGGGTATTTCCACTGTCCTGGTGCTCTGGGACCTTCAAAAGTGTGAGGTAGGAATGGAATTAGATGTATAATTTATGCTCCTAGAACGCCCGGTGATGCTCCCTGCATGTTGGGTCTCTCTATGTGGCCAGGCTGTGAAAAAGTATCGCCATACTCAGGAGGAGTAGCAGAATGCATTTTGGGATTTTTTAATTGTAAGTATGCATATGCTGTGTTTGAGAAATTACTTATTATTATATGTTATTATGACAATTTTGTGTAAAAAAAAAAAAAAATTCTTTATTTTCCCAAGAATTGGGGGAAAAAATGACAACTTCAAAAAACTCACCATGCATCTTACTAAATACCTTAGACTGTCTACTTTCCAAAAAGGGGTCACTTGGGGTACATCAGGTGTGATCAATTTTTTATGATTTGCACCATAGCTTGTAGACTCTATAACTTTCACACAGACTAAATAATATTCACTAAATTGGGTTATTTTTACCAAAGATATATAGCAGTATAAATTTTGGCCCAAATTTTTGAACAAAAATGACTTTTTGCAAAATGCTATAATAGAAACTAAGAAAAGGTGTTTTTTTTTTCAAAATTTTCGCTCATTTTTTTACTTATACCACAAAAAAGGAAAAACCCAGTGGTGACTAAATACCACCAAAAAATGATAAAAATGTTGTTTGCATGAGTAATTGCCATTCAAGGTGTAAGAGCACTGAAAGCGAAAAATTGGTCTGGGCAGGAAGGAAGTGAAAATGCCCATTATTGAAGTGGTTAAGGGGAACTCTATGGCAGAATTAAGTAAAAAAAAATGGCGCGGGGTCACCCCCAAAATCCATACCAGGCCCTTTGGGTCTGGTGTAGCTTTTAATGGGAACTCCACTCCACAATAAAATTAAAAAATGGCGTAGGGTCCGCCCCAAAATCCATACCTGACCCTTATCTGAGTATGTAGCCTGGTAGGCCAGGAAAAAGTGGTGATGAGCGAGCCCCCCCCTCCTGAACCAAACCAGGCTGCTTGCCCTCAACATGGGGAGGGTGTTTTGGAGTGTGCCCCAAAGAACCTTGTCCCCGTTGATGGGCAAAAGGGGCTCTTCCCGACAACCTTGGGCTGTGGTTGTTGGGGCCTGCAGGTGGGAGCTTATTGGAATCTGAAAGCCCCCGTTAACATCGTACCCCTACCCATTCATCAAAAAAGTGTCAAAAAGTATATTAATTGGTTCGCGCAAAAGTTATAGCGTCTACAAACTATGGGATATTTTTATAGAATTTTTATTTTTTTATTTTTTTTACTAGTAATGGCAGTGATCAGCGACTTATAGTGGAACTGCAACATTACGGCGGACAAATCAGACACTGAGTGACACTTTTTGGGGACCAGTGACACCAATACAGTGATCAGTGCTAAAAAATATGCACTGTCACTGTACTAATGATTCTGGCAGGGAAAGAGTTAACATCAGGGACATTCAAACAGTTAAATGTGTCCCTAGGGAGTGCTTTTTAAATGTGTGGGGGGTGCTTGTACTGTGGGAAGACAGAGATCCGTGTTCCTGCTTAGCAGAAACACAGGATCTTTGTCTTCCCTTGTCACAGAATGGCGATGCGCCTTGTTTACATAGGCAGACTGCCATTCTGCCTTTGTCGGGAATGATCGGCGGGTCCCGGTGGACATCGGGTCTGTCAGACCTGCTAATTGTCTCCCACTGTGTTCGATTACAGCGGGAGCTGGTCGCCAGAGGTACACGTGCGTGCCGCAAACCCAGAAGTGCAGAAGACGTACATGTATGTGATTTCGCCTATAGGAGCCACCGCCCTACAGTACATGTACGTGGGGTGGTCAGTAAGCGGGTAAAATGGACCTGAATTCAAAAGGGAACCTTTGCTATCCTATAGGGATCTTGACATGTTAACTGTGCCAAAGCTCTTCCAATGTTTTGAGCTTAATAACTGTATACCTGTAATTTAGGATCATCCAAACCACTGCTGCCCATGATGGCTAGTCTTGAGAGTTTGCGAGTGAGATTTAGTGATGTCACTACTGTGCTTCTCATTGTTCTGCTTGTTAGACAGAAATTTGCAGTGTAAAAATCTTCCTGCCTCATCCATTCTCTAAATCTGTACTTTCTCCACTTCTCCTTCTTAATTCCCTTGCTGCTTTGTTCACCCAGTAGGAACAAAGCCTTGTGTAAGCTTTCAGTCACTTTAGCCGGAGCAAAGCCTGGGCTGAAGGTTTTCTATCCAATATTTTTGATAGCAGTGGATTCTTATTTTATGGCAAATGGGATGCTTGCATTTCCTTGACTGACTCAGTGAATTTTGTATTTTATTTTTACATTTTAATCAAGAAATACTGTATATCCTTACCTGATGAACTGCAGCATTTTGTAAATCAATTATATATTTGATATAATGTCAATTGTTATATCACACATGGACAAGATACTGTTGTTGGAATTTTTTTATTGTTACTTATACCTAAAAAAAGCTTTAAACAAAAAAATGGAAAGACTGCAAAAAAAAGTTCCAAATAGCAGCGAGGTTATAAAAAGACATCTTGGGAAATTTTTTTTTTTTTTTATTTCTCTCCTTTAAAAATATATACAGTTATTAAAGAGTGTGTAAATTATGTGTTTTTCTGCCAAACAGCAGGAAGTCTTTACAAAATCTATCAACAAGTAGATTTTGCCTTCAATATTTTCACCTTGTACAAATAGTGTAAGTCAGATATGTAAATCTACTAAGGCCTAAATATGTTAAAAATGAATCCAATGAAAGCTAAATAGTTTTAGCATTACCCAAAGCTGAAATCCAAAAATGCTAAGGGTGTTTGAATGATAACAAAAAAGTGCAATTTTATAGGGTTATGTTATAATAATGATTTCAGTAATTATCAAACATAGTTCTTCGTTTTTTTTAATAAAACCGATTACTTAACATGTCTGAGTGAGAGAATGTTTTTACAGTAATAAAGGAATATTCATTTTGATTATGACAATGAATCAGTTTGACTGACTTTTAGTAGTGGCACAATCACTTAACACAATTTAAAGTTATTTAAATAATATATGCAGATAATTTTATTCTCGACATGAAAGCTGGCCTTGACATTGGCAGCTTCTAAATCAATAACACATAGTTAATTGGGATCTTTCTCTTTCCCAGTTGCTAAGGTGACTGGTGCACAGAAAGTGATGCAAGTAATAAGGCCCCACACTAACTGAATTCTTTGCATTTAAAAATAGAAATAGCTTTTGTTTGCTGGATAAAACTGCACTTGCCAATTTACTGCTATTTGTTTCTATGTGCCTGGTTTGATAAAGAAACAATTGAATATTATTAAATTAATAAACTGAATGTATATTTATTTTAATGTTTCTTTAGATATGCAAGAAAAAAAAATCAGCTTGATGTAAGTACTGTATTTATTGGCGTATAACACTCACTTTTTCACCCTGAAAATCGGGTGCAAATGACATGTGCGTGTTATACGCTGATACTTCAATTTTATGTGCCTCGGACGGGACATGGAGAGGGGGCAGGACGAGCGCCATCAGATTACATACAGTGCGAACCTCCTGTTTACTTAGCGGCCTCTGTAATAGGAAGTCCCGTGTCCTGGGCCGCCGTTGGACCACTGTTCTGTCTATCATAGGAGATTCTCACTGTATGTAATCTGTCGGCGCTTGTCCCTTTTAGGCTGCAGATGGGCATTGATCAAGCTGAACTGATGGCAATGTTGAGGCTGCTGCATTGATGGCAATGGTGAGGCTGCTGCATTGATGGCAATGGTGAGGCTGCTGCATTGATGGCAATGGTGAGGCTGCTGCATTGATGTGGACTGATGAGGCTGCGTTGATGGCACTTGTGAGGCTGCAGATGGGCATTGATCAGGCTGCATTGATGGCAATGGTGAGGCTGCAGATGGGCACTGACCCTTATTCTGCTTTAAAGTTCCTTATTTAAAATTTAAGTTTTTTTCCTGAAATTCCCCTCTTAAAAATGAATGTGCGTGTTATACGCCTGTGCGTGTTATACGCCGATAAATACAGTAATCCTATTAATGTGTGTTAATTTTAAACAAACTTGCTCCTATGTATAGTCTGTATTTAAGTGTACAAGGCAGCAGGCCATATTTGCTCATTTTGGCCGCCTTACCGCCCACCAGGTGACCATCACCGGACTGCACACACCTGGAGAGATAAGAGTCAAGGTATACACGCCCCTCTAATCATGGGTATAAAAGCCTACATCTGTGATATAGTTTCAATTTCCTCCTGCCTGGCGAACTGCAAACACATCTTGCTGTCTGTCACTCCCTTTGCTGCTCCTTGCGTTCTATCACACAGTAAGTACACTTTTATAGCCCTGTGTTGTATAGCATCATGCTGCCCCAAATTATAGGGGTTACCTACCCCTATGATTTATAACAACATACAGTCTTTTGACCACCTATGATATATGTGGCTAGACTCTTTACAACTATATACTCTCTTTATTTTTAGACTGGCTGACTCAGCTTTTGGATACCATCACCTGAGTCTTATACAGCCTATGACCACTTTCATGTTGGCCAGTAGGCAACAGTTTAGATATATGGGATAACTTGATGCATCCACATGTGCCATCTAGCACTTTTTTAAGGTAATGCCAATACAATACAACCCTCCCCTTTCCTCCCCCTTCCTTCCCTTCCTTCCCCCTCCTCCTTTCCTCCCCCCTCTCTCCCCTCTCCCCTTCCCTTATCTTTCCCTCACTTTTTCCCTCCTCCCCCCCTTGTGTCACGCACTGGCACTCAATTGTATTTCACACACTCCCCCCTTTTTCAAGCACCACTACACCTCTTTTTAGTGTCCCCCTACTACCATCATCACTCCCCTTTTTCAGCACAGGCACAATGTCTATTGCCTTTACCACATTTGTTCTTTGTGGTTCAGAATTCCCCAGCTGGCTTGGGCTATATATATATCATACTTACAAAGTCTTTGATACCATAAAGGCTTTCTTAGACCATAGATAAAACCCATTTATCTTTATACGGATTTTTTAGTTATTATGTTTCTTTCCTTGCCAAATTTCCATCACAGGTAATTGGTGCTCTCCCGTTGGTTGTCTGCTCTGGTGGGCGGTGCTCTAAAGTGTGGCCTCTCGTAAGCCACGTTGTCTCTCGCCATCCCGGTCTGGGTTGTGGCAGCGGTAGAGGAGGTTGGAATCACCCTCTGGCGGAAGAGGATAAAGCATTTTAAACTTTTAAAAGGGACATCCATGTGGGAATTTATGTTTTTCATTGGACATACGTTTATTTGGTAACTATACTATACTGTACTGTTGCATTGCACAATTAATGTAGTTTCTGCTAGATATATACTTTTTAGAATATGTATATGTAGACCAACCTTATTCTTATGTTCTTCCCAGCAGACCTATCCTCTGAAGAAGACCCCAGTCATAGGGGTTGAAACGCGTCAGGTCTAATGTTCATGACACAATATTGCTATGAACAAATGTCTGCTTTGTATGTTCAGCTTAAAATCTTTAGATAAATACCCACTGAAGCTCATGGCTTTTTAACTCTGATGATACATGTTATCTATTCAATAAAAGTGTATATTTTTTCATACTATAGTGACTATTTTTTTCTTGTGCTGCCTAAAAACCCCAATGCGGGGAAACATTTCTTTTCGTTCCAATTTGCTCATTATATAACCTGGAGGAGTCTGAGATCATCAGCCAAGCATATTGGTAAAGGCAAACAGTCCTTTCTATTTTCAAAAGAGGGCAGACAGAAAAACAGCTTTTCCGAAGCAAACAAAAATAGTCCATCATATTCTGGTACAAAAAAAAATTGTTGGCTCACTGCCTGTTACACTCGTCTCTTAACATGGTTTTTTAAAAATCTCATTTGCCTCTGGGGTCCCAAAGAGGAAGTCTCCACAGTTCAGCAACTGTGTCTCAGCCACAAGTTATCTCACCCTGCTCACCCACCCACCTCACAGACAGTTGCTGGCTGATCCCTCTTCCTTTTCTAGACTCCGATGCAAACTGGTAGACCCTTTTAGGACCAAAGTAAAGTCTCTACAAATTTCAGGTCCCAAACAAGGACATGATAGATGTGTGGGGTAAATCCGCGCAATGAATTAGGTATTTTGTTGTGGATATGGCTGCTGCCACTACAAATACAATACCACCTAAGTGGAAAGTATTAGAAAATGGTAAAAAAGCAGGAGTAGTATGGCGCTGCCCTTATGGAGACAAAAAGGATTTTTCCTCTTTATAGTGAACAGTAACTCTATGTGTTACCTAGTGTCCATAATTCCTAAAGTATTACTTCAAAAAGCTGTGCGTGCCAAAAAATAAATGAATAAAATCTGTGACTAGTGCTGGATTCTTGCTGTTAAAGGTGAAATTGCAACATAAGGTGCTTCAATTATTCAACAAAAGTGCATTATGCATTTTGAATTAGGTAATAAATTAGGTATATTGTTGTGGATATGGCTGCTGCCTCTATAGATATAATACCACCTAAGTGGGAAGTATTAGAAAATGGTAAAAAAGCAGGAGTAGTGTGGCGCTGGCTTTATGGAGACAAATAGGATTTTTTCTTTATCGTGAGCAATAGCTCTATGTGTTACCTAGTATCCATAGTTACTAAAGTATTACTTATAAAACCTGTGTGTGCCAAAAAATTAAATAAAATCTGTGACTGGTGCTGGATTCTTACTAATAAAGGTGAATTTGCAACATATGGCGCTACAATTATTCAACAAAAGTGCATAGTGCAAAATAAAGTGACCAGTGCTTAAATCATACAAATTCATACAAAATTGTGCAAATTATCCATCATAAATAGTGACTGATGTGTTGTAACCAGTATTAATTGGATAGGAAAAGTTCAGTTTGTGAGAAAAAAGTTCTTTTTTGGAGTGTTTTGAGGTGTTCAATCTCTGAGGGTCAAATATCTGTAGGAAAACTTCTTATCCAGGTGCTGGTTCTTGGATTAGTGCCTTGTCTGCATGCTCTGACAATGCTTGCACTCACCGGATTTTTCTTTCCCCTGCAGGGGTATAGGCGGTCACAGTGTCTGCCACTGTGTAGCAATCAAGGATGTCCCCCAAACTTTACTTGCATGTTGTGGTGCGGTATTTACAAGTAAAGGAAAGAAGGGATGCCCATTGCGTAAAACCATAAGAGAACTTTTATTAAAGCTTAATAAATATATGTACTCACATTTCAAATGAAAAAATCGAGCATAAGAAAAGTTAGCGAATTCCCTTTGTTAGAGGTGCTGCAAGACGTTCGTAGCCCGCCATATCCACAACAATATACCTCATTTATTACCTAATTCAAAATGCATAATGCACTTTTGTTGAAGTAATACTTTAGGAATTATGGACACTAGGTAACACATAGAGTTACTGTTCACTATAAAGAGAAAAAAATCCTTTTTGTCTCCATAAGGGCAGCGCCATACTACCCAAACAAGGACATACCAATCCTGAGAGCACTGTAAATCGGTCCTCCCCAAGCCGACTACCCTGGAACTATTCACTCTGCATGGGTGAAAACCCCTGAGTACTCAAAGCGCTGCGTAAACTGTTGGCGCTATATAAATCCTGAATAATAATAATAATAATAATAATAATACTCAAACTGCATAAATGATTCCTCTTTAAAGGGACCACAACCCAAACAGTGGGTAAATATACCTGCTATTCAGACACATTCCTGTTGTCCTGTAAAATATGAAGGCCTTTCTTCCTTCTTTTACAGAACAACAACATAATTTTGCTTAAAACCTTGTACACGGTGGCTTAAAAAAAAAGGGTTGCCCCACTGCCTATCACACTTGTTTCTTAGCAGGGTTTTTGAAAATTCTCATCTGCCTCTGGGGTCCCAAAGAAGAGGTCTTCACAGTTCAGCAACCGTGTCTCCACCAAAAGTTAGCTCACCCTGCTCACTCACCCACCTCACAGACAGTTGCTGACTGTTTCATCTTCCTTTTCTAGACTTCGATGCAAACAGGTTAACCCTTTTAGGACCAAAGTAAAGTCTCTCCAAATTCTAGGTCCCAAACAAGGACTTACCAATCCTGAGAGCACTGTAAATCGGTCCTCCCCAAGCAGACTACCCTGGAACCCTTTACTCTGCATGGGGACCATAACCCAAATACCCGCTTCCGATACATCCCTGGTATCTTGTACAATATGCAGTCCTTGCTTCCTTCTTTGCAGTACAACAAGATAATTGTGCTTAAAACCTTGTACACAGTGCCTTTTAGTTTGTAGAAATTTTGTTGAAACCTTTAATTTAACCTCCAGTTTTAATTTAGGGATGTTAAACACAAATCTTAATGAGACTTGTGTCTGTCAAACTGAATGTGTGTTCACACTGGGACAAGTATTTGCTCATAATGGGCAGTAAATAAGCTTTAAAAACAGCCTTCACTGTCTGTAGCAGCGGGCTCTCTAAAGCAATTCATCCTCAAAAGTCACAACCTAAGCATTAAAGTCATTCTCTCAGGAGCTCAGCTCCCCCTACTAGCCCTTCTAGTGTATTACATTAGAGCAGGGGCGGCCTGTCCATTAAGGGTGCACAGGCGCCACCCTCCCTATACGTGCACCTGGCCCCTTGCAGGACATTGGATGCATGGATTCCAATGGGGTGTTTTTTTTGAAGCACCTAAGTGGAGCCAGAGGTTCTAATAGGCTTCAAAATAGGGTGGGCTCTGGGCGCAGAAAATGCAAACTGAGCCCACCCAGGTGTGTTACAATAGCGAATTAATATTCGCTATTGTAACACTGATCCGCCTCCCGGCCAATCAGGAAGTAGATCTTGAGACCAGTCACTGATTGGCTGAAAGGACAGGTGATCCTATTGGATGCCTAGGAGGAGGGGAGGAGACGCACGGCAGAAGCTGCCATGATGGAATTTAGGACACAGGAGCTGCTGCCCGCCACATAGATAGGGTAAATGCTGGACCAACCAGCAGACAGGGAGCTCGGGGGGTGGTTGTTTGCTGCCCCCCCAGAAAAAAAAAACAGCGGCCACTGCATTAGAGAGAATAAAGCTAAAAGAATGCTGGGTCACTGCTGGGAGAGGGGGAGCAGGGGGAGCTGAGCTGCCAAAAGAATCACTTCAGTGCTTTTGCTGTGAATGTTAAAGAGTTCCTTTACCAAAGAATAGGTGTGGGCCATTTATGTACCTCCCAAAGAGATAGCACCATCCTGCTCTGTTCTGTTGCTAGGACATTGCTAAGACCAGCTCCCAGCTGATTCAAACCCCCTTGCATGCACGCTCTATCCCCTGTGGCAATTGCTCTGAGCTCATCAATGATGTGACAGAGGAGATAATGAATCACACATGTGCGGAGGTTTGAGAGCTCTCCTGTGATGATGGGGGGTACAGGTTTTCCTTATGTGCATAAGCTGTTTTTTTTGGTAAAGGTTAATTAACCCTTTAAGGATGCATTGGTCCTTTTTCTGTTAAAAAAAAGGTTGAATTGGTCCAAGATGCCTATGACTACAGAGTTTAGTAAG
This sequence comes from Lithobates clamitans, assembly GCA_037952925.1. Classification (NCBI taxonomy): domain Eukaryota; kingdom Metazoa; phylum Chordata; class Amphibia; order Anura; family Ranidae; genus Lithobates; species Lithobates clamitans. The sequence goes on from JBBGZY010000755.1 coordinate 2,574,129, forward strand.
GGTTTGTTTTACGGACCTATTATGCTATATTGTTGTGTTGTAGTGCGCTAATGCATCTGTTGCAATGTACCATATTTCACACATTTATGTGCATTGTGTTAAGGCATCCCATACATTTTAAATTGGCTGGCAATGCACTTAATGGGAAAAAATGCTCCTGCAGAAATTTTTAATGCAATGTGCTTTGAGGTTCAACATACTGCAGATTTGTTGCCATCCACTGTATTTGTGCATTAGGGTGCCATTTTAAATGAATAGCACCACATAAAGTGCAAATTATTACTGCCTGTTGTGGTAAAGCATATTAAAATGTTCGTTACTGCAACACATAGATGTGAAGCCAGCCTAAAAGCTCACTTACTGCTTGTTAAAGAGGAACTTTACCCTCCCTAGAAACTTTATATATTTACCTGCTGCCCCCTATTTTTGGCCTAGGCCAGAATGATATGTACTGTGCCTGCAGCCTCCAGTGAACCCTATATTATAGGTCCTAGGAGGCTGCGGGATACTCTACAGCTCATGCTCCCTACTGCATCATCAGGGTGGCCAGCTGTGTATGTATGGTTTTTGCAGCCATCGCCTGATGATGCAGTGCATAGGCCAAACAATCGAAGAGACAGCCGCCCCTCCTGGTGAACTCTAAAGAAGATGACAGCATTGAATTAAGTGTTCTGTGGCAAAGAGGCAGATCCCTAGGTAACACTACTGGATTGCCAGGCTTGTGAGTATTCTTTTGGAGAACAACCTGGTTGTACAGGTAAGAGGGGAGAGGGAAAAATAGGGAGGCGTTACATTTTTCTTTATGTATTTATAAATATTTAAATGTCCATAGCCTTGCCCCATGCTCAGTTTGAACAAGCTGCTCGAAAAAATAGCAATAAGACAAGCCCTGGAATTTATGGAAAGTGTTGTAGATACTCTGTAGAACCTGCCTCGCAGTACTGTGATAAATTGTGGAACTTGCAACAAATTAATTTACGTGTCTGTAAGATGGAATGATTTGTCGCAATTCTGACAGAACTGTCGTGAGCATCTCTCCTGCAAAGTGGCAGACTTACAGGGAGAGAAGCTATTTGTAAAAGTAGAGAGAGCAATGGAAATGTATCAAATATCAGTTCCAGGGGAACTTAAAGACAATTTTTTTTTCTTTACATTATTGTCACAAATATGCAACAAAATAATTACATTTGAGACACAATCAACAATTTACCTCAACATGGATTTACCCCAACATTTATTTTCTTATTTTAGTAGTATTTCTTTATGAATTTGTCACAACAATAACAATAAAGTGAATGTTTTGCAAATAAGAACAATTTGAATTCATTGCATGTGTCAGTACTAACAATAAAATTGTCGCAGGGTTTTTATGAATTTGGTACAAGGCTTCTGACTACATAGACACTGCCAAAAACTCCTAATTGAATCACCCACAATGTGTTTAAAACCCATTCACTGCAAGGTCCATACATTGTATGGACCAGACAGTGGGGGCTTTTACACAGAGTGAGTGAGAGTAATATTTCTTTTAGTTGGTTTTTATTAAAGCAAGATAGAAAACAGCATTGATACATAACATACAGCTTGACACAGAGCTGAAATTCACAGTTTCGTCCAGTTTTTTTTTTAAAAAACAAGAGCAATAAACAGCACCAGACCCGCTCTGCAATGCTAAACTGATGACCTATGGGGGCTTTTAAAGTGTCACCTATGGAAAATATAGGATACCGAAGTTAGTTGTCATTACACGGGTGCATGCAAGTTTAAGGCTTGACATGTTAGGTATTTATTTACTCTGCGCAACTTTGTCTTTTATATTTTACCAAAGAATTGGGTAATTTATTGTGTTTTTATGCCATAAAAAAAACTTTAGTGTATTTTTTACTAAAATTTTGCATTTTCTAGACCCTTGCGGTAATATCATGTTAAATAAAACATTGGAACTATGACTATGTTATCCTGCATGGTGTCTGCTTTCAGAAAATGTATAATATTTTGTAGGTTTTATGGAAATCTTCAGGTCTAAAATGATCTTTTAAACATGTGTGCAAAAAATGCAAAAATGGCACTGGCATCGAGCTGTGGGCATTTTACAAAAATAATAAATTGTCCCCGCCTCTCATTTCACAGCAAAGGACACTAGTCTGAGCTACGCTTACTACCTCTGTATACGTGGATGATAAAGCAAACATCATCATCTAATACAATAAGGAATGCAGCAAATAATTTGCATTTATGTATGCATGTCTATATTTGTTCAGTTGTGTTCAACTGTTGCTCAAACTCTCTAGCCACCATGCTTGGTATGCCTAAAAAGCCTTTTTTCTAGTTGATTTTTTTAGTAGATTACCTGGTCTTTCACAACCCTCTACAATTGGTCAGTTTGGGACTGACATGCAGAAGGAGGTAGCACATGTAAATAGACGATTTGTATAAACACACACTTGAGACTAGACCATGAAAACTCATACAAAGCCAGGGAGAACATGCAAACTCCATGCACATAGTGTCCAGGATGAGAGGTTGCAACCCAGTTCTGCAAGTAACTGCTAAGCCACTGTACCGTCTAAGTCATTTGTAACCAATGAGAAACAACAATACATTCTCACATACAGAGTAAGACAACTTACACTGTCAACTGTAGAGAAGTTCCTGAGTCCCAGGGTTTTACGTGAAGGAGGAGGAGAGGATCTGTGCAAGTAACCAACCAAATGATAAAACCAAATGCTGTTAAATCTCTTTCAATCACACTGCACAATCACTACTCTGAGCACAATGATTCAGTGTGCACTGGAAGCCTGATGAACTTGGCTTATGTAAGTTCTGTACACCTTATAAAAGTGAATAAACAGATAAATTGTATCATAACACAGAGTGGTGCTGTGGATACAAGTAAGGTAGGGAATGTGCCACGTCCTATGATTAAGTAGAGACAAAAAAAAGGGGGGAGGGACTTGTATGGACTTTATAGGCACAGTAACACAAAAATCAGTACAAAAATTGATTTATTGAAAAAGACATCTAAAAATACAATTCCATAAAAGCCACAATGGATCTATATACAAAAATTAATGGATAAAAACTGCTGCTGTATAGAACCATATAACTGCAAACCAAGGCTTAAAGGATGAGGCCATCATTCCATAATAGCGAAAGTCCGATAGTATGGCTATACGACAGACAGACGGTAAAGATGTTGAAGATTCAGCATAGAGGTGGGCTCAACGTGTTGCATGTGCAATTACGCTTCTTCAGGAGCATAGACTATTGTGGCTAACAAACATAAACAAAAAAGTATGATTACTATATTAAATAGCTAGCTAGCAGGACCCCCGCATAACCAAACCCAACCAGCAACAGAGAGGCAGTAGGGGATAAGTATGATCACTATGGGGGCGTACATAACAATGTAGGTAATGGTAAAAGAAAGATATTACTAGCCTGGCTGATATACAAATAATAGATAAATAAACCCAATACTAATAAAGGTGTATTAAACTAAAAATAGTAATAACCACAGTGGAATATTCGGTTTGCAGTTATATGGTTCTATACAGCAGCGTTTTTTATCCATTCATTTTTGTATATAGATCCATTGTGGCTTTTATAGAATTGTATTTTTAGATGTCTTTTTTAATAAATCAATTTTTGTACTAATTACTGATTTTTGTGTTACTGTGCCTATAAAGTCCCTCCCCCCTTTTTTTGTCTCTACCTTATAAAAGTGATTGACATCCCGTGAAGCCCAGGGGCCTGTCTACAATAGACAGTTGTATTTTGTGAGGCTGAACCCACACACATAGAAAGCTTGCAATGCCCTTTCATAATAGTTTGTAGCCATCTGGGTATTTTTTTTAATCACTCATGAAGGTTTTTACAGTTGCTAATTAATAAATCAGTACAATGTCTATAAGAAACAAATGCATAATCTGGCTGATTTTTGGCCAGGCTGTCCAACAAATCCAATATCTATAGAAGCAGCAGATGATACATGATATCCCTGGCTGACAAGTGGGGAGAAATTTTGATAAGCCATTTTGGATTTCATTTAATCATTATTATTTTCTCCCCAAACATCCTGGCACTAGTGGTTTCTCTCTGTTCCTTAGGCATGGATATATCACTCAATATGAAACAGATCTGTAACATTAGACTACAATTTTATTTGTCAGTCTTATGCAGACAGTTCCAGACTTTACTTATTTACATGTTAAATGGTAAGATTTAGGGCCTTTTCACACTATAACGCAGCTGATTTCAGATAGCAGCATTTCTAAAATGCAGTATGCTTTTTTGAAAAACATTGCAGCAGCACATATGCATTGAATGGCTGGTTGTTAAGGATGCTGTCAGGTGCCAGCTCCTTAACAACCAGCTATTCGTGGGTTGATGCTGGTGGGTAGTTGTTAAGGAGACAGAACTCACAGGAGTCATTAACAACAAGCAGCTACACATACAGTGCCCCACCGTACCTCCACGGTGCTCACCAAGCTCCCCTCTGCTCACTCTCTCATCAGAAGTCATTCGACTGGGGGTGCAGACACAGAGCAGAGCCCTCTATCTTTAGCACTGGTCATTACACAGAATTTTATTTTCTAAGTTATGTCCCTTGTGCAGATTTTTTTGTTTTAATCTAAATTACACTTAGGTTTAAACCTGCACAAAAAGTAAGCAAGCAATACAATGTAGTCCTTTAAAAATTACATTCTTTGTTTACAAACAGCAGCCGGGATCTGTCATTTAGTAGTCAAACCAGTCAAGGATTCTGGATGACATCATTGACCAAATATGGTCATAACCATATTTGGTCAGTGAGATTACCCTTGGCCTGTTTTTCAGAAATAGAAGCCAGCCCGGGGATCTGTCGTTTTCTTAGTAAATATTAGTGGGGCAGCATTTTTGCTCAGTGGGTCATTGTGATATCATGCTTTTTGCTTAAAGGAACAGTACATGTTTTACAAAAATAACACCCTTTTAAAAAAAATACAGTGGGGTCTCTCTAAAAATCCATAAGATACTTTTTCAGGCAGGTAACCTGGGTGGAGATAAAAAGGAAGTGTAAGTGTGTGGCTCTCCCCATCCTGAATCATACCAGGCCACATGCGGTCAATGCCTTTCCTCCTTGTAAGGCATTGTGTTCCCAATATTGAGGAGGGCTTCATCTTCCCATCGTGTCACTCAAAAGGGATGTGGAGGTTTGTAGTGGTAAAACTTATCTGAATCGTGAGCCTCCTTTAGAATAAGGGGGCCCCAGATATCCCCCCCAAGTGAACTTTTTTTTCATTCACAAAAATAAATGTAAAAAGTAAATAAAAACACCCCTACCATGAAAAAACAGCCCCATTTAATTTACGTCTCATGATGTAAATCCTGCATCAAATACATCATCCAGCAATTTATATTGTCATCAATCATGGTGAGCTGCTGAATGACAATGTTGACCCATCGACATGAGGACCCGCCACCAGTCATCGTTCAGCCTTCAAACTACCACTGCAAAATGACAGATCCCTGGCTAGGTTGCTGTGTATGGTCATGACCATATCTGGTCAATGATGTCATCCAGGATCCCAGACATCTAGTTTGCAAACACCAGCTAGGAGAGCTCTCATTTTGAGACAGTAGCGGTAACACAGCAAAATGGTTGATGTTCTGATTACAAGAAATCAGCTGGGTGTTTGGACAGGCAAATTGGACAAATATGGCTAGCTTGTTTGCTCATTCACCAAACTGTGAGCTTGAACCTGAAGCTTATTCCTACCGATAACTACCGTAATTATTCAACTTTTTGTAGATTTCAACTGTCCAACTGATGCAGCTACCTCTCTGGAATTCTAACAGTAACATCTAGAAAAAAAAAAGATTAGAATATTTTAGTACACAGGATATGAGATGAAACTCCAGAACAAGAATTCATGAAAATGTAGAAGCTCTATGCCAAAGTTAGCTATTTTGGGTATTCCCAAAACAACAAACATGCTTAGTTTAAGTTTATTGAATTTTTAATGCAGAGAAATGTTTAATTTAAGGATTAGCAACTAAGCCAAGTGTGAGCTGGTGAATTCACTAAGCAGAAACATAAAGGTTTGCCCAAGTTAGCAAATTTTGCAAAAGCATAATTATTCTTGACAGCTGTTCTTAAAAACATGTCAGTTGCTGTAGCTGCTAATGACAAAGAATAATATGCCACACTAAAATATAATACATACTATTTAAACTGCAATTTGACTGAATTTGGCTGACCAGCTCCTGAATATAAATTGTACCCACTAAAGAAATAATTTGAATGGCTGTTATGTAGTAGCTATTACCTAGTTATCTATTGCCAAATTCCTTTAGATTACAGTGCAGTGCGGAATAAGATTTAGAGGCTAAAGAGGGAGACCCTATGGAGTCAGTCTGAAATTGAACTTAACAGGGTTGGTTCTCAGTGGTAATGATATTTGTCAATATATATTTATAGAGACAAGCTGACTTTATGTAGCATCATTAGCTTGAAACAGTAAGCCCAACTCAGGGGAAAAAAGAGTCCCCCTGCAGGGGTTTAAAACAAAAAAGCAGCTTTGGCTGCAAAGCCCACCTCCTCTCCTGTCACTTTCAGTGATTTATTTGCCACTTAAAGTGGAGTACCACCCTGGAAATAGAAATGCCACCAAAAATCCTAAAAAAAAAAAAAAAACATTTGGAAAAAAAATTATACTTACCTAAACCCTTGTTGCTAGGCAGTCTTCCTAATCTGTCTCTTCCTATTCCGCGGCATCTTCTGCTCCTCGGTGAGCAGCCCCGTTGTCTTCTGGGAACTGTGTGTGTTCCTAGAACACCACGGGTCCATTCACAGATCGCAGCACCGCTCGCGCGTGCGCAGTAGGAAACTGGCAGTGCAGCCGCAAGGCTGCTGCCTTTCTCCCTATAAAAGACTTATAAAACTGTTATGGGGCGTACACACGGTCGGACTTTTCGTCTACAAAAGTCCAACGGACGCCGACGGACTAAAGCTGGCTGGTAATCCGATCGTGTGTGGGCTCCCCCGGACTTTCAGCTGACTTTTTCAGCCTCAAATCCGACGGACTTTAGATTTGAAACATGCTTCAAATCTTTACGTCGTAACTACGACGGACCCCGAAATCCGCTCGTCTGTGTGCTAGTCCGACGGACAAAAACCCACGCTAGGGCAGCTATTGGCTACTGGCTATCAACTTCCTTATTTTAGTCCGGTGTACGTCATCATGTACGAATCCGTCGGACTTTTGTGTGGTCGTGTGTAGGCAAGTCTGTTCGTTAGAAAGTCTGCCGCAAGTCCGCCGCAAGTCCGCCGAAAGTCCGCCGGAAGTCTGTCGGACAGGCTGTTGGACTTTTGTAGATGAAAAGTCCGACCGTGTGTACGGGGCATTAAGGAAACATATCTGGAAAAGGGAATGTTGGCTAATGGTAAGCTAAATAGCAACACCCAGTGTCAAACAGGAGTTGCAAATGCAAACAAACTCACAGGGTGTAAAACATTGAGATAAAAGCACACAGTAGATAGTAAAGTTTTGCTCTGAAGGACATAAGAGATTTGAAGAGAATACATGAGCAGACCACTAGTTTAATAAAGGTCCTAATTATAATGAAAATGGAGGAGAACTGACCTAATTCAGTTAAAAATCTAGCTAAGCCTAGGTTCACATTGCAGTGATTTGACATGTCAAATCGCATTCCAAATCAGCATCTATTGCCAGCAATGGCACTGTCCGAATCGGTGCCGTGCTGCACTGATTCCCAAAAGTAGTTTCTGGACTACTTTTGGTGACTTTGAGGGTGCGATTTGTATAGACATCTGTATAGACATCTGTGCAGGAACCCGCACAGATGTCTCTGAAATCACCCTCGAAGTTGGACTGACATGCGGGAAGGAAATTGTGCAAGTTCAGCAGAACAATAAGCGTTTTTTATGATAAGAGGCAGCAACTGCAAAATTTAAAGGGGTTGTAAACAGTGACCGGCCCCCTAACCTCCCCCGTTTTACTCACGTGAGCCTGTATGTTCCCTTGGCGGAGACGCGCTGGACCTCTCTGTCCGGGGTTCTCGGCCATTGGCTCCTGCTGCTGTCATTAAAAGGCAATGATGCGGGCGCCGGGGGGTGGGGCCGAGTCCGGCATTCTGTGTCTATGGATGCAAATGCTAGAACCGGGAGCCCGCCCACAAGGTAACCCCCTGGGAGAGCGCTTCTCCCAGGGAGTTTATCGATGCAAGGAGGAGCCGCGAGCGCCGCCGGGGGACCCCAGAAGATGAGGTTTGGAGCCACACTGTGCACAACTGCACAGTGGAGGTAAGTATGATATGGTTGTTATTAAAAAAAAATATGAAGGTTTACAATCACTTTAAAATTCAGCTAAAGGCTACTGTATACCAGTCTAAACAAGTCCAATATCTAGTTACTATACTATACAAGTCTCATAAATTAAACAAAAAAATACTTATTTCACCTTCCCCAAATGAGTCAGATCCTCCTTCATTTTCACAGCAACAGATGTGTGTGGTCAGCAGCTGATTGATAAGGTACAGGCATGTAAATCAGCATTGACAATGCTTATAGCCATGTCCCCGGAGCATTGTCCCCATTGTAATTAGCATGCCTGTTTCTGCCACAATCAGGTGTATATTGCTAATCCACATTTTTGGAAATATTTTAATATATCTTTTCATGTGACAACATTGAAGAAATTACATTTTGCTACAATGTAAAGTAGTGAGTGTACAGCTTGTATAACAGTGTAAATTTGTTGTCCTCTCAAAATAATTCAACACACAGCCATTAATGTCTAAACCGTTGGCAATAAAAGTGAATATACCCCTAAGTGAAAATGTCAAAATTGGGCACAATAAGCCATTTTCCCTCCCTAGTGTCATGTGACTCGTTAGTGACACAAGGTCTCAGGTGTAAATGGGGAGCGGGTGTGTTAAATTTGGTGTTATCGCTCTCACTCTCTCATACTGATCACTGGAAGTTCAACATGGCACCTCATGGCAAACAACTCTCTGAGGATCTAAAAAAAGAATGGTTGCTCTACATAAAGATGGCCTAGGCTAAGAAGAGATTGACAAGACCCCAAAACGGAGCTGCAGCATGGTGGCCAAGACCATATAGCGGTTTAACAGGACAGGTTCCACTCAGAACAGGCCTCGCCATGGTCGATCAAAGAAGTTGCGTGCACATGTTCAGCACCATATCCAGAGGTTGTCTTGGGAAATAGATGTATGAGTGCTGCCAGCATTGCTGCAGAGGTTGAAGGGGTGGGGGGACAGCCTGTCAGTGCTCAGACCATACGCCACACACTGCATCACATTGGTTTGCATGGCTGTCATTGCAGAAGCAAGCCTATTCTAAAGATGATGCACAAGACAGCCCGCAGTTTGCTGAAGACAAGTAGACTAAGGACATGGATTACTGGAGCCATGTCCTGTGGTCTGATGAGACCAAGACAAACTTATTTGGTTCAGAAGGTGTCAAGCCTGTGTGGTGGCAACCAGGTGAGGAGTACAAAGACAAGTGCGTCTTGCCTACAGTCAAGTATGGTGGTGGGAGTGTCATGGTCTGGGGCTGCATGAGTGCTGCCGGCACTGGGGAGCTACAGTTCATTGAGGGAACCATGAATGCCAACATGTACTGTGACATACTGAAGCAGAGCATGATCCCCTCCCTTTGGAGACTGGGCCGCAGGGCAGTATTCCAACATGATAACGACTGAAGACACACCTCCAAGACAACCACTGCCTTGCTAAAGAAGCTTAGGGTAAAGGTGATGGACTGGCCAGGCATGTCTCCAAACCTAAACCCTATTGAGCATCTGTGGGGCATCCTCAAATGGAAGGTGGAGGAGCGCAAGATCTCTAACATCTACCAGCTCCATGATGTCATCATGGAGGATTGGAAGAGGACTCCAGTGGCAACCTGTGACGCTCTGGTGAACCCCATGCCCAAGAGGGTTAAGACAGTGCTGGTAAATAATGATGGCCACACAAAATATTGACACTTTATGCCTAATTTGGACATTTTCACTTAGAGGTGTACTCACTTTTGTTGCCAGCGGGTTAGACATTAATGGCTGTGTTTTGAGTTATTTTGAGGGGACAGCAAATTTACACTTATATACAAGCCTGAATTAGTGGGTCCTACCCTAGTAATAGAATGAAAAAACCTGCATCTCAACCATGGGAGAAAACTCCTCTATGTGGGAGAACTGAAGGGATTCCTCCTATGCACTGGTGGCCACTAATGAGAGGTAATGAAGAGGGGAGGGGTGCTTCAGCCCGAGACCTGGTCAGGGTCCATACAATATACAAAAACATACTTAGGGGGCAAGTATAATTCGGGGTACTTTGCTGCAGTAAGTGGGCTTAGCACTATATGACCATATAGTGTGACCAAACCCCCGTATTTTTTTAATATGTTCAGGTGTTTTTAACTAGCCTTGCAGGATAAATGTAATTTTTGTATGTGTGCGCTGTAATCTGTTTTGTACTGTTTTTGGTCTTACAGCAGTACCATCTTGAATGTAAAGCATTATAAAAAAAAGCAAGTATGTTTTCGTATGTTGAACTTCCAATGACCATTATGAGAGAGTGAGAGCGATAACACCAAATTTAACACACCTGCTCTCCATTCACACCTGAGACCTTGTAACACTAATGAGTCACATGACATCGGGGAGGGAAAATGGTTAATTGGGCCCAATTTGGACATTTTCATTTAGGAGTGTACTCACTTTTGTTGCCAGCGGTTTAGACAATAATGGCTGTGTGTTGTGTTATTTTGAGGGGACAGCAAATTTACACTGTTATACAAGCTGTACACTCACTACTTTACATTGTAGAAAAGTGTCATTTCTTCAGTGTTGTCACATAAAAAGGTATAATAAAATATTTACAAAAATGTGAGGGGTGTACTCACTTTTGTGAGACACTGTATACTGTATATAAGAAAATCTACAATATATAACAGTTTTCATGAACTTGATTAACTATCTTCTTTTGCTGATGATTATTGGCCAGGAGTCTTCCAGACCTTTTTTGTCAAAATAATGGCAAATACTCCATTTGGAGGTTTATTATCTTTTAGTGACATTATCTTTCAGTGAAATGTCAAAGTTTTGTTAAAAGTAAGATAAATCTGCCTGTGCTTACCAATTAAAAAATGTAGCTTTAGTTAACCTATGTAGTTGGTAAAAATTGTCTATAGGAAAATTTTAAATAAATTCATTATACACTTAGGGCTTATTTACATTGGTGGCTGGGGGAGTTGGTTTTTCTGGCTCCCCAACCACCTACTGGAATTCTAACATTACTTCCTGACAGGGCTGTACACTAGGGTTGCCACCTCATCCCTTTAAAACCAAACACATATTAATTACACAGGTTATGAGGCTAATTTAATCCAGATAAGGCACTAAGTGAGTTTAATTACCACCTTAATCAGCCACAGAACATGTCTAATTAATATATGTTCGGTCTTAAAGGGATGAGGTGGCAACCCTACTGTACACATGCTATGGGCATGGCAACTGTAACTCAGGCTGCAGAGTTTGACAGGCAGCACTATTCACCTATTGTGATTTATAGGGCAGTGCTACAACCTTGAGCCAAACACTTGATTGTGGCATGGCCCTGCAATCTAATATTGTCATTTGTCAATTTAAATAAAAGTAAGAAAAAGAAAAACGAGGTGCCAAGAGGCAGCAGTTTCACCTCTTGAATGCAATCCACCATGGATCGCTATTCAGAGAGCAGTATTTCTGCCTGCCTGAAAGAGCACATACTGTCCAATTTTTCCATTCAAGTGGAGGAAATGGCTCAAATGATGCTTCAAAATACAATAGATGAATGAGACACATCCAGCCTTCCGAAATAGGAAAACAACAATGGGCAAGGAGCCGTGACCACAGTAAACAATCATAACTCCCTCTTTACTGAACTCGCTTAACTAAACAGAAATATGATTAGATGCTACAACTTATTTTCCTTTTTAAATTACCGGTATGTGTTTTTTTTTCTGCAATGGCTTGCTGAATAAGCCATAATGTGCTCTCACAAAAGCTCAGTGATGAACTTCATAAACAGGCACGCAGGTTCTAATGAGACTGTCACTAATGTGTGCATAAAACTTATCTCAAATAACATGAAAAAAAAACTGAATACAAAAATGAAAGCTGAAATCTATAACAACACCATTTATTATGGTATGTTTTCAATAAAAATGAAATTCCAGTTTGGGTATTTAATAAAAAAGGATTCCCTAGGCGCTCCTAAAAAAAAAACAGCTCTGGCTGCTAGACTCACCTGATCTCCAGTGCTGTCACTACAGGCTTCTAAGTAGAATTATGTCCAGCATCATTCGACCCACTTCCTATGAGCCCAGGGTGTAAAGATTCCACTGTCTGCCCTGGACTCACAGGAAGAATGCTGCAGAGTAATGATGTAGTGCAGTGTTTAGGATGTGCCCACTGCCAGAAGAGGAAGAATAGGGCAAAGAGGTCCTGTAATGTAATTGAAAAAAAGAACATATTGGCCAGCACACCCCTGGTCATCAGATAGCGTCCATATATCCGTGGTGTGCTGGCGAATATGTACTTTTGGTCTATGATGTCTCCAGTTCCAGATGGTTGTTGCTTCAGCACCCGCTACTTCTAAAGCCTCATTTAAGAAAGTGTGTGATGGGAATATTGACATTACTGTAATGTAATTGGATCTAGCTGATTCTACCTGCAGCGACGTATAAGACCTGGCTCTGCTGTGTTAATCAACAAAAAAATACAGATCCCTTGACATGGAAAACAGTTCACATATATGTATTTTAGCTGTATATCTAGTTATGAACCCAGTGATTCTCACTTTCCTTTCTAGATCATAGCAAATGCAATATATAACAAGGTATTAAAAAACACACATGCAAGCTGATTAAAGAAGGTTCATTTGTAATGCAAATCTTCAATTACTGTATATATGAAATACTCAGTTAAGTGCAATAATGGCCTTCATGGTAAAAATTGCAATCCTAATTTAATACATCTGAATAAAGATAGTTGAAAAGCCAATTTTTATTAATTCACTGTGCTTGTGCTTAACTAACATTTGTATTGACCAATTAAATTTATATATTTATAGGCTAATGACCTGGAAAGTCACATTTGATTAAACCTTGCTTTACTAAATCTTAACTGTCATAAATATGAATTACCGGTAACTGTATGCATTTCATTATTAGTTGGCTTTACTAAAATGATTAGAATTACATTTAAAAAACAACTAGCTGGTAGAGTGAGATGATGGCCTACAGGTGCCTGAAGCAATTGGATTAAGCATTTTGGAGCATGGAGGTCATTGTTATTTACAAACATTCTCAACAGCCTATCCTATTGATTCCCTGCTACTACAGGTCTATGTACTGTGTAAATACTAAAACATTGAGTCAATTATATCTCACCTTCCTGGCAAATGACAATCATACTGGCAACTTCTGTGCTAGAGAATCTTAGATTTGTCCGAAGACAAACTCTTGCGATACCCACTATATATCCCAGTAGAACAATATTAATACTATTTAAGTCTCTGGATTCTTTCCAGCTGTATAACTTACATTCTTTTCTTGTACAACACTGGAATGTCTAAAAATCAAGATAGATTGTTTACTTCAAATCTGTAATGCACAATTTTCCTTACTCACAGCCAATATTGCTTGGGGCATTAATAAAATTTGACAGTGCATTGCCAGCAGTCTTTGTTAAATTAAAGCTGTGCACGTTCTGGCCAAATGTGTGGCTTTGGCAGAAATTATGTCTGACAAAGAACAACTATCGGGCTTTCTTGAGTGTGATATATCTCCACAGCCCCAAAATCTTTACAGAATACAAATGTTATTTAACAGAATGCAGATCACCTTGGATAACTGCTCAACTAGATGTGCATATTCAACAGTTTCCTATTATTAGTACTTTTTTATATATATTTTTAGGATGCACTGTACTTTTTGTTATAAATAACAATTTTTAATTACATTAATGAATGTTGTTTTTTAGACAGTTTTACATTTTTGGATTTTCTAATTATAATTTCCCAGGTCTGTGGAGCTGCAAAAGGGGTTTAAATAGCAAGAAAAGCCAATCAATGATCACTAATTTTATCCAGCAATTGCTACAGCTGTGTTAAATTTAGAAGTTCATTTGTTTTGACCTAAAGCTGAAGTATGGCAATTTTTACCTCTTGTATTCAGTAAGCAGCAGGGCAGCCACTCATTACGGGACTCAGCAGACAGGGGCAATCACTATGGCATGGTGCCTTCTACAGCAATTGCTACCTTCAATGGGCATCCTGCAGGTATGGAATAGTCATAATTATTGTCCTAAACTGTAAATAAATATTGTTCTAAACTGTACCTATGTAAAAATTTGTAAACAGTTTTAAAGCATAAGTATCCTATTTATTTAGACAATCCCCAGTCTGGATACCTCAGTGTATTTTCCAGAAAATAAATTCTATATTATAGGCCTTTATGTAGTGGGGTAGGCTCCTAGAATAGCACGTACTACTTTAGAACTCTCAATCACTGGTGCAGGTCTGGCACTGCTGTATTTGCTGTATTACTACTTGGCATCCATTATGGTGACCATTAGCTGGTGGTTCACCCTGCCTGCTGTCAAGTGGTGGATCTAGAGGAAACTAACCTGGGTTCTCCACAAGCCTTACAATCTCTAATATAACCAGAAATAAACTGCAGCACCAAAAAAAAATAGTGAAATCCATACATGTGCCGACAATTATAAATAAAAAAAGTATCATATAAACAATCAAATATGTGAATGAATGTAAAAAGTATAAATGATCACCACTGTCTATCACAAATCAAAAACATCTTTCACAAAATTAAACAGTGAGGATCCATGATGATATCCAAGTAGTAAATCTGCAAGTAGGCTGGACGGCTGCACTCCTATGCAATTTCTTTATTCAAGTGCTGGATACAAAGGTGAACTACAGGTATCAGCTTACATGTTTCACACCAAGGTTGGGTGCTTACTGATAGCTCAAAAAACTGGTGTCTACAGACAGGTATATGTACACAAAGTACCTAGATAATTACATGAGGTGAAGGTTATCTATTGACACCCTAATTATCAATCAATGGATTAATTAAACAAGTGTCAGAAAAACGCTCATACAGGATGGTATGCTGTTCAACCACCCCCTGTATGTAGACACAGGTGAATAGATAACAATTTAGTGGTTGAACAGCATACCATCCTGTATGAGCGGCACTATGTTGAGACTATAAAGGCTAGATCAAGTCACCAGTATATGCAGATTGAATAATAATAATAAACATCGATCGATGGAGTGGATGTGGCAGAATAGAATCAATTAAATCAATATAATAAAATAAAATAAAATTCATCCTTCATTAGCCATCCCAAAATAACGATCATTTCTTTATGTATGTTATTTGGAAAAGTATAACAATGTAAGAGTCCAATAGAGTGGGTGCTTTTCTTTTGAAAAGGGACTGTTCTTTGATTCAGACACCTGTTTAGGTGAGAGGACAATATATCCGTTTTCCTGATACTTTATGTCTCTGTATTTATGGTATTGTCACCATACAGCAGTCACCTAATTTTTGTAAGACCCACTTTATAATCCAAAAAATGTTTTAGAAGTTGTAAAAATCACAGTATAAAAAGATTATATCTTAGAGAAAGTTGTGAGGTTTTAGCAATAAAATGTGCAATCTTAAATGATTTAAATGATAAAATTCCTTTAAATGATAAAATTCCTTTAATATTAATGAAATTTATAAAATAGGGTTTAATCATCAAATATTTGTGCTAAATACACCTATATTTTTAGATGGATTTTCTGTTTGTCCGTCTAGCACATATTTATATTTGTTTTCATTCCACTATTATTGTTTTTACAACATTCATTATGGATGTTCACAACAGGGCACAGCAAATACACACATTTGAGGTTTATTTACTCATTTATATGGTAAGGGTGAGAAGTTTCAGTTTGACACGTTTTTCTGACACTTGTTTAATTAATCAATTGATTGCAAATTAGGGTGTCAATTGATAACCTTCACCTCATGTAATTATATAGGTACTTGTGTGTATACAGTATCACACAAAAGTGAGTACACCCCTCACATTTTTGTAAATATTTTATTATATCTAATTCATGTGACAACACTGAAGAAAAAAAAAACTTTGCTACAATGTAAAGTAGTGAGTGTACAGCTTGTATAACAGTGTAAATTTGCTGTCCCCTCAAAATAACTCAACACACAGATATTAATGTCTAAACTCCTGACAACAAAGGTGAGTACACCCCTAAGTGAAAGTGTCCAAAATGGGCCCAATTAGCCATTTTCCCTCCCCAGTGTCATGTGACTCATTAGTGTTACAAGGTCTCAGGTGTGAATAGGGAGCAGGTGTGTTAAATTTGGTGTTTTCACTCTCACTTTCGCATACTGGTTACTGGAAGTTCAATATGGCACCTCATGGCAAAGAACTCTCTGAGGATCTGAAAAAAATAATACATAAAGATGGCCTAGGCTATAAAAAGATTGCCAAGATCGTGAAACTGAGCTGCAGCATGGTGGCCAAAACCATACAGTGGTTTAACAGGACAGGTTCCACTCAGAACAGGCCTCACCATGGTCGACCAAAGAACATGAGTGCACGTGCTCAGCATCATATCCAGAGCTTGTCTTTGGGAAAATAGATGTATGAGTGCTGACAGCATTCCTGCAGAGGTTAAAGGGGTGGGGGGACAGCCTGTCAGTGCTCAGACCATACGCCGCACACTGCATCAAATTGGTCTGTATGGCTGTCATCCCAGGGGGAAGCCTCTTCTAAAGATAATGCACAAGAAAGCCTACAAACAGTTTGCTGAAGACAAGCAGACTAAGGACATGGTTTACTGGAACTATGTCCTGTGGTCTGATGAGAGCAAGATAAACTTATTTGGTTTAGATGGTATCAAGCGTGTGTGGCGGCAACCAGGTGAGGAGTAAAAAGACAAGTGTGTCTTGCATACAGTGAAGCATGGTGGTGGGAGTGTCATGGTCTGGGCTGAATGAGTGCTGCAGGCACTGGGGAGCTACAGTTCATTGAGGGAACCATGAATGCCAACATGTACTGTGACATACTGAACCACAGCGTGCTCCCCTCCCTTTAGGGACTGGGCTGCAGGGCAGTATTTCAACATGATAAGGACCCCAAATACACCTCCAAGACGATCACTGCCTTGCTAAAGAAGCTGAGGGTAAAGGTGATGGACTAGCCAAGCATGTCTTCAGACCAAAACCCTATTGAGCATCTGTGGGGCATCCTCAAATGGAAGGTGGAGGAGCGCAAGGTCTCTAACATCCACCAGCTCCGTGATGTTGTCATGAAGGCATGGAAGAGGACTCCATTGGCAACCTGTGAAGCTCCGAAGAACTCCATGCCCAAGAGGGTTAAGGCAGTGCTGGAAAATAATGGTGGCCACACAAAATATTGACACTTTGGGCCCGATTTGGACATTTTAGGGGGTGTATTCACTTTTGTTGCCAGCAGTTTAGACATTAATGGCTGTGTGTTGAGTTATTCTGATTGGACAGCAAATTTACACTGTTATACAAGCTGTACACTCACTACTTTACATTGTAGCAAAGTGTCATTTCTTCAGTGTTGTCACATGAAAAGATATAATAAAATATTTACAAAAATGTTTACTATTACTATACTAAAAAATAAATACAGTATCATCACAAAGGGTCTGACATCATGCTGCACTATATATATATATATATATATATATATATATATATATATATATATATATATATATATATATATATAGGTCTGGTAAACAATAACAAATTGGATTCTTCTCACAACAGTTTAGAATTGGAGCTAAAAGCTAGCATGGCACAAGTACAACTCTGTTTTTTATGTGCTGGGATTGGGAAAGGACTCAACAAATCCTTTTTTTAAATCTGATGTTGCATTGTAAACATGCCTTCAGTAAGAACACATATTGTCTAAAAAAAACAGACAGTTTAAACTAGCCATATACAACTCAAATTTCCTGCTGAATCAGCCAAAATTTGAGTTTTAGGTAGCCTGTTGGCACCAACAAACTTCACAAATGCTGATTCAAAAATTTACTGAGGCAGGTGAAAAATTGCAATCACTGTTCAGGTATTCAGGAAGCTACAGCTGCAGCTGTCTATATACAATAGCTGTCAGGGTAGATTCCGCCATCCATGCTGTTTACCATGAATGGTGGAATCGATTGAGCCCTACATGTGAATGCTAGCCATACACAGACTTACAAAACAAAAGTAGAACAGCAGAGCCTTCTTAGAAGAGCCTTTCATTAGGTATCCGAAAAGTAGGAGGATTACTCTACCATTTAGGACATAGGGTGGAGCTAGACAAATCATTGCCTTATCACCATTACCTGAATGTTTATATCGTCTCCTTGGGTCCCAAGCCCTACCCTATAGAAATCATGGTTTTTACTCAATGCACTGATGATAACCAAATAGCCTGAAACTGTTGCAAGCAGTTTGGAATAAATGGCTCTATAGCATTCAGATTCATTTGCACTATACACCGGTGGTTCTGGATGTGCATCTGGGGTTAGTTGAATTGCTTTGCCCACTGTACTGGAATGAGCAATGATCCTCTTATTTTTGGGATATGATGGAATGTGACAAGAATAACTTCTGTTTTAACAAGATTTTATTGTGATACACACTGATTAAAGTGTTTTTTTTTTTGATTGTTGTAGTCCTGTCTCGCCATAACCTGTGTGGTGATAAAAGTGTCTCATAAAAAAACTACCGTAGCCTTTAATACATTGCTTTTATTGCTGAATACTGGGCTGTTCCAAGTAATGTCAGAGCTTGCAATTTCCCTCCCATCCCGCACATTTTATTGGCCCAACACTACGGCGATTTACCTCACTAGCCAATAGGAATGTGCAGAAGGCAAAAAAAGGAAAGCGCGCTTTGTCACTATCAGGTAATGCCAAAGCTTTGCTCATCAGAATAACTGGCAATTGAGCCAAAAAAGCAATTTTCTGAAGGCTGCATGTAGATGTCTGCACTTTATACCCCTTTTTTCACCAATCATCAGACCTCAGGCCACCCAGCAACCAGCACATTAGTTAATAAATCTCTTCTCTCATTTTCACAAGCGCAGCCATTGACAGAAGAGCGGTAGTTTTGCTATGCTGGTCATTGGATCATAACACAATACTTCTCCCATATTACTGGTATCAAAGTCAGGGAGTGAGGCCACCCTGGCAGTAATCACTTGTGACAGGAAAGGAAAACAACATGATGATTCAGTGAACAGGACAACAGTACTCAAAAGCAGCTCTTCTCTCTCTGCTCCAGCAATTCTCTAGGAGAAAGCAATGTGTAAGTAGGTCAATTAACACCACATAAATACTGTACACCTTCCTGTCCACGGGATGTTACTTGGTGTCAAAATGTTTGCCTGATTCTTTGCAAATCTTCCAGTGCCTCATGGTGCTGTCCCTTCT
This sequence comes from Lithobates clamitans, assembly GCA_037952925.1. NCBI lineage: Eukaryota > Metazoa > Chordata > Amphibia > Anura > Ranidae > Lithobates > Lithobates clamitans. The sequence continues at coordinate 2,593,695 of JBBGZY010000755.1, forward strand.
CTTCCCCCAACAGAGCCTATCTGTACTGCTCTTCCCATCCACCTCCAGTAACCATTATGTTGGCCTTCCATGCTCTTTATCAGTGAAAAGCCTACATGAATGGAGGAGACAGACATTTCATTCATCTGACCATCCTCCATTCATAAAGCACTTTTCAATGCTCAAAGCTATAGTACAACCTCTGTTAATGATGGAGGGGGACTGGAAAGGGAGGACGAGTGCCACTGACAGTTTCAGTGGCTGTACTAACCCCTGCCACACTGGAGGATTACTGCTGTGAAGGTGGGAGAAACCCGGGATCTAAAAATGATGAAATCTTATGCCCTGTACACACGGGCGGATTTTTCGGCATCAAAGGTCCGGCAGCCTTTCCGACGGACTTTCGACGGACTTTTGACGGACTTCCGACGGACTTTCGAATGAACAGACTTGCCTACACACGATCATACCAAAGTCCGGTGGATTCGTAGGTGATGACGTACGACCGGACTAAAATAAGGAAGTCGATAGCCAGTAGCCAATAGCTGCCCTAGCGCCGATATTCGTCCGTCGGACTAGCATACAGACGAGTGGATTTTTCGACCAGACTCGAGCCCGTTAGAAAGATTTGAAACATGTTCCAAATTTAAAGTCCATCTGATTTTCGACCGAAAAAGTCCGCTGCAGGTCCGATGAAGCCCACACACGGTCGGATTGTCCGACGGATTCATCCCGTTGGACCAGTCCGGTCAAAAAGTCAGTGTGTACACGGCATAAGACAGCAGCCAACAGCACAAGGGACACTTCTCATTGAATTGAATTACTGTCACTTGTGCTAATTTAAAAAAAAGACAACACAGTTTCTTTGAAGAATATGTAAACCCTCACTAAAACAACTCATTTGGTTTAAAAAAAAAAACGAAAGGCAAAACATTTGTGCATACATGTAAAAAAATTATAAATACATTTTTTTTTTCATTTTTTAAAAGTGCTCACATAATCTCTGTTCTCATCTGCATAAAGAGCTCAGGGAGGAGACACAGCAGCACACTGGTCTTCTCAGTTAAAGGCCGTGCGGGAGGGAGGGTGTCAGGACAAGTCTGATCATTGGAGGAGAACAGGCTGAGTTCCCGGCATAGCTAGAGAACTGAACACGGTGTATTTTCCTGCTTAGTGCGGCTAGTTTTAATAGTAAAGCAGAGAGACTGACAGGAACACCAGGGATTTTACACAAAGGAAGCAATACAAAGAGAACAGGATACTTTCTCATACAAGTACATGGTACAGCAGACACAAATCAGAAATATGAAATGTTAGGTTTACACATTATGTAATTGTATTTGCTGTTCCATTCTCCCTTTAGTGTATTTGAGTATGTAAAGTGAAAGCCTAAAGACACCCATTTATGGACTGTTTTCCAGAGATTTAGGTCGGATGTTTAAGTGATAATGAGTATTGGAAGAGCTCCTAATGATTTTCCAGTAAGCTGAAGATTTTTCACCTCCAATTACAGCTTCCAGGTTTTATTGTCAAAGCGCAATTGAACAAGCTGAACTTAGAAGCTGATTGGGTACCATGCACAGCTGCACCAGATTCTGAGTGCTCCAGTTTTAGTGAATCTTCCCCTGTATCACCAATTCTGTATACTGCAATGTGCTGCAATGTGTATTGCACTGTATATTATAAGAGCGTAGATTATAAATAATAATAATAATAATAATATTAATAAAATAACTAAATAAATAATAAATAAATAAATAGATAAAAAGAAGTAAAAAAAAAGAAAGAATATATAGTGAGCAACACGGTACTCTATTTTACATATTTATCTTAATAGTGTAGAAACAAATAGTACCAGCAGGCAGCTCATAACTAAGCAGTGTAAATAGGAAAATGAGTATTCACGTGCGTTACATAATTACAAAGGTTGCCTAACATGCCTTGCCTGTTTATATATTTTACTTTATTGTATGACCAGCATCATCATCAGTACATGAGCACCATTGCAGGAGAAAATGAGCATTCACGTGTTACATTTTTATAAAGGTTGCCTACCATGCACTGCCTGTTTATGCGCCAGGGTTTGGTGCCTATACAGGCAATTTGGGTTAAAAAGAAGTGTATGGTTCAGCAAGGCAGCAATGAAAAACAAGAAATGGCAAATCTCCTATCACCTATCATTACTGTTGGTAAATTTTCTCATCACATGTTTACCTAATTATGATACTGTAAATTTCTGAATCATCAGAACTGGTGGAAGTAACAGGTAAGATACATGAATAGAGTTATATTATAACAGAAAATCATGAATTTCATTTTAGCACAAGCTGAACATAATGTATCCACCCTATTGTAGACCTTTTCCTAACCAACATATATTTTAACTCATGTGAGAGAGTGTTTTAATATAAAAGTCTTATAAAACAGGCTCTCAGCATATTCTCTAAAAATACATTTTCAATTATTCATGCAACAATAAGACATCTGTTAGTAGTAAAGAAAAGCATTCCACGGTATTTTGTAATTATACTGATTTTGTCAGTGGGTTTAGACCTTGAAATATTATTTTTTTTCATTATAGTGAACAATACATTGGTTAGAGTATCTTTATTTGAAAAAAATAAATATTTAGCTGTTTATCATCTTTGTTTTAGGTAAATTCAATTTTGTCACTAAAAAAATGCATTTTAACATTTTTGTAAAACAAAGCTTAAATTGACTCTATCATGAAAAATGTGTGGAGGCTGCCATTGCTGGTCTCTGAGAATGTTAGTCTGTAATGCTTTGGCTTAAAATCTTTCGAAATACCTGACCTGGAACATATACAGAAATAAGAAATTCTGAAACTAATTTTAGAGCATACTCATTTTGGGTCTATGACTCAAATGTATCAAGCTTAGACACATCTGATTAGCTTTTTTAGAAGGGGGCCAGTAATGTCAAAGTACTATTTATTACCTGTTTTTAATTTTTCCAGACTGTCGATGTGAAGGAGAGTAGACAGGTCAGAAAAAGACTTAGGTGTTACTAGGGGAAGCTGGGTCAGTTAAGGGTAACTGTACTAAAGTGTAAATATACTTTTGCAGGCCATCACTATAGCACAAGAAGGAGAGAGAAGTGCCAAGTCAATCCTTTAAACAGCTTAGGAATTTATTCAGTATATAAGTATAAAACAACACTAAAAACTTGCGTGAAAAATATTGAAGCACTTGCAGTTTGCTAGAGCGGGTGGGAGCTTCCACAGGCAGTGTCACAGGAGCACAGGAGGACCGCCGGGAAGTCTCTATTGAAGAATCTACGAGCGCTGTGTGTTAGCCACAGCTGGAGCCTCGGTAAGCCTTATGGAGATGTCGGCTGTGTGTCTCTGGGTGGGATTGGTCCAGGGCTGTCAAACTGGGGAGCCGCCCACATGCTGTCTGGCCAATCAGAATACATTTTGAATGTATATTGCACTGTATATTATAAGAGCATAGATTATAAATAATAATAATAAAAAAAATAACAAAAGAAATAAATAATATATAAATAAAAAGAAGTAAAACAAAAAAAAGAATATATAGTGAGCAACACGGCACTCTATTTTACATATTTATCTTAATAGCCGCAGCTGGAGCCTTGGTAAGCCTCATGGAGACGTCGGCTGTGTGTCCCTGGGTGTGAGTGGTCCAGGGCTGTCAAACTGGGATGCCGCCCACATGCTGTCTGGCCAATCAGAACACATTTCGAAGGCACGGCCTCGCCTTCTTCATCAGCTGATGGAGAAGGCAAGGCCATGCCTTCGAAACGCGTTCTGATTGGCCAGACAGCGTGTGGGTGGCTCCCCAATTGACAGCCCTGGACCACTCCCAGGGCTGTGTTTAAAGGATTGGCTTGGGGCTTCTCTCTCCTCCTTTTGCTTACCATTTGTTCACAGTGATCGGGTTCCCCAGCCTGTGCCTGAATCAGCCTCGCTCCCTTTACAGCCTTCATTTAGAGACTTTTTTAGAGACTAATTTTTAGAGGTTCATTCCCCAGAACTTTCAATCCACTCACCATTCACATGGTTGCACCTTCATGTATCAGCATGCAGGTGCATGCCTTTTCATTTAAATTTTAAACTTTAATCTTTTTCATCAGATGGTTTAGCTCTGAAGATTATACCAATACTGTATATGTGTTCCCTCCTAATGTCATCACTATAGCACTGCTATGGCTTGTTTTGCTTTAAAATGAAGATGGGAACCTGTAATTGGCACGTGGAGTGCCTGGCACCAATAAATAAACTGATAACCGTATACTTAATGGTCTTTCTAGTGAACAGTACTCTGCCACTCAGAGGGTGGTTCATATGAAAATCATTGATATCTTTTTGCACTAAACTGCACGGTACATGTCCATTTAGGCTGGCTGTAATACAGTAAGTTAGTGATAATAATGCAAGGTCACTGTTTAAACCATCAAAATGATGTAAACCAGTTGTCCTCCTCCTCGCACTTCTCAACAAGCTGACAGAAAATAGCAGCATGCTCAGTGTTCAAAATACCTATTTATTCGTAACTTTATTTTTATTTTTTTTTTATAATTGTATATTTATTAGTTCAAAAGGAAGACAGAAATACAGCAGTATAAAGAATACAAATCTCAAAATGCTGAAAACATGAAAACAAAGAAACAGAAACATAGACATAAACATACAGAGTGTCAAATGCTCTGCAGATAGAGCATGTGATGTAGGGATAAAAGTCATTGTACAAGGCCTAAGTACGTGATATTGGGTATAAAGGGTAGATTGGCATCTAGTTGTGGTATGACATATATATACATACCAATAATAAGAAGGGTCAGTTAGGAGTACGGAAACCACGGAAGATTAAATCAAGGTGGTGATCAGCATAGGACCAATCATAACTGTCCAGACAGAAAGGCAGGGTTCATGCAGCCTCATAGGACAGTCAGAAGAGAATGAAAACTCCTCCTACAAGGTTAAACCTATGCTCAGCCGGACAATAATAGAAGTCACAAGACTGCAATATATTGATGATGAAAAAAGGCATTTAACAGTTTATAATTACTAAAATAGTTGCATTTCCATATTCTGTGTACTGTGGGAGACCAGTTATAGTGAATGCGAGGTCCTGGGTTTAGTAACACTTTAATACCTTTAGTTGTTGCAAAAAGAGTTGCTTTGAGCACTGACTGTCCCCTTGGGGAGCAAGGAAAAGCACCAACTTTCTTGTGCATAACCTGACCTGAAATGTTTTGGGAGAACTGAAACATTGTCACAAACTCCAAATTTCAATAAACCTATTTGCCATTTTTTTTACATTCTGCAATCTGATTACTAAATAGCAGAACATTTCTCGCAGTAACAGATGGTTATTTGTTGCTATCCACTTAAGATGATTAATTCAAATAAATTGCAGATGTCACTCTTAAACCCAGAGTACATTGCTACGTACAGTATATAATGTAGGACCATACTTATTTAGAAAATGTATGACGGTTGGGTTTCTAAACATCCTTTTCAGCTTTACCAAAATTTCAGGCTTTGTTTTCTCTTCCCATTCTCTGCAAAATCTCCAGCTAATCTGCTTTTGAGTCAAATAAAATTAAATGTTAAAATTGTGCTGCCTCTACATTAATTATAATGGCACTTTCACTAAACATTATGTATATGTAGTACTTGTCTCAGTAACCTCAAAATGCCAGTGTGGTCGGATACCTGCACTGATGAAATAAAAACATAGATGCACATGAACACATGGCCAGATCTTACTGCTTTATCTTCAGTAATAGTACCGTTCATATGGGTATTTTTTCACTGGCTGCTGAGACAAGAACACATACTGTATATAAGTAAAAGTGTGGTTATTATTTAAATATTATTTGTTAATGTTTTAAACCTAATAAGAAATAGTAATCATAACAAATTCTTATTTTACCAAGTATTTTACACAGGACTAATGATTTGTATACTCTTTTACAGAAACATCCTATATAAATAAAGAATGAACTGGATGCCAATGAAAAGTAAAATTCTTGGATCAGCACTCCTTAGTTTCAAGGGTAAAACACAACTTCCCAACGAAGTAATTTAATGTTTACTCACCAAGGCTATGTTTTCTGAGTGGAAAATATTTTTGCAGAAAAATGTCTTAGGGCATATTTGACTTCAATCTCAGAATCAGTGCTATTTAAATGGCCCTTTAGAGGAATCTTCAGCACCTTTGTGTTCAATAAAATAAAATGCATCTGTTATAAAAACTGTCTCTTTATTCTCGAGTCATTGGTGGAAATCCTCACAAGGGAAAGAATCTCAAAAGAAAAAAAGAGGAGACTATATAGTGTAGTATGTTCCACTCCACATTTGCAATGCTTAAAATCATATAATGTGCTCACATTTAATTGGGCTTATGAGCTCCCTTATACACACCCTTACCCTCCAATAAATATTGCAAGCCTTTCATACACCACTGTTGATTCCTCTTCCTCTTTTCCAGTTGCTATGTGTTATCCTTCTTGGGAGAAATCCTTACCTCATACTTCCAAATGGATATTAGGAGTTCCCAAAAAGGAAAATTATACACATAGTGTGATAGTGTAAAACTTGTAAACAAAAAACTTTTACAAAAACCTACTCATAAATAGAGAGCCTGAAATATGCATATCCCTTTAAATCCCAATCTCAAATAAACCATGTGTGCTGTGCTACACTAATCACTCCATGCACCTTACCAGATATCAACATTTCTTATGCATATCCACTTAATAGCGCTCACTCCCTTTAAATTCAAGCGTATACATGCAGAAATCCTCAAAAAAACTAAATATAAAATTTAGTGTGATACCACTTTAAGAATTGTTTCAATTACTGTGCCCACCCACTCACATCCCACTATTTACCAAATAGTCACTCCAGGCACCTTACCAAATATAAATGCTCCTCATAGGTTATCTTCACACAAAAGGTCTACCAACTCCTCCAATATTATGATTCCCCCATGCAGCATTTTCATAAAATTACACTTGATGTGATTGTAGCCGTATTAGTGCAATTGTGACAGAGAAAATTGAGTACTGTCCGTGATACTTTTTTTATTTGCACTAACATACAATTTTTCAGGACAAGCTTTCGGGGTATGTCCCCTTCTTCAAGGTCCAAGCAGTACTGATTCACAAATTTTTTAGCAGAATGTTTAAAAAAAACACATCTCTGAGGGAAAGGAGAGAGAAAAAAAGAGAAAAACAAACACATACAAATCAATGGTAATAAAGATAGCAGCAGAGTTAGTGAGATAAGACAGAGGGAGAGATATAGACTGGAGGGGGGATGAAATTCACAGACGGGGTCGTAAAACTTTAGTATAAAGGGTGAGGAAACCAATATCTAAATTCAGGCCATTATTTTTTGTGTAAAAAAGAATTATCATTCTTTGTTCAAGTGTTTTCCTTTCCTGGATAGTTCTGAAATTCCCTTTAAGAACTAAAATATTGAGGTTTTCCATAGTGTGGTCTGGTTGTGAGAAGTGATGTCCCACAGGTGTGCATAAACTGTCTTCTTTATGTTCCTTGATGGTATGTCTGTGCAAATTCATCCTCGCTTGCAACTTCTGTCCTGTTTCACCAACATAAGATCCTTTGCTGCACCTTTTACATTGCATGAAGTACACAACATTACTGGAGGTACAGTTGTAAGATCTCATGATATTGAAGGTCCCATTTGTGTGTGTAACACTTTTGGATAGGTTGATCTGGTTGCATAGTTTGCAGCGTTTTTTTATTGCAGGGTTTGCTTCCATTATTTGTGACTTCATAATCAGAGTGAAGTTTCCTGCTGATTAGTTTGTGTCTGAGGTTGAGTGGTTGTCTGAAAGCCAATAATGGGGGTTGTTGGAATATTCCTTTCAGAGTTTCACTCTCTGTTATAATGGTTTGTAAATCTTTGATTATCTTTTTGATCCCTTCAAGTGTTGGGTTGTATGTGGTGACTAGAGGTACTCGGTTATTAAAATGGATTATGATCCGACCCAGGATTTTACTAAGCAATTAAAAGGTCTCATTGCGACAATACCAAGCCACCTACATCCAGAACTCATCAATGCGATTCCGGATAATCCAGAAATTGGAGACTTCTACATGCTGCCCAAGATTCAAAAGCCAGGAAATCCAGGCAGACCCATTATAACATGAATGAATATGTCAGGAAAGGTCCCCTCCTCCGGTAATATCGATCATTTGGTGTGCAGTATTGAGGTCCACCAGCAGGTGTCTCCTGGCAGTTTGGAGCTGTCAGAAGAGCTTTTTCCTGCTGGTATTCTGTCACCTTTGGGCCGCAGTACTGGCGTCCACCAGCGGAGGAATCCTGGCAGTATGGAGCAGGTATTCCCCTCTGCAGACAGGTGTCACCTGACCTTAATTAGCAGCTGCAGTATAAATACCCAGCAAGTACACACTCATCTTGCCCTGGTATTTTCCTTGAGTCCTGACCTGCAGCCTGCATCCTGTTTACCTGATTCCTGAAACCTGATTCCTGTTCCTGAGACCTGATTCCTGTTGTTCCTGTTCCCTGTCTGTTCATCAAGGAACATAAAGAAGACAGTTTATGCACACCTGTGGGACATCACTTCTCACAACCGGACCACACTATAGAAGACCTTAATGTTTTAGTTCTTAAAGGGAATTTCAGAACTATCCAGGAAAGGAAAACATTTGAACTAAGAATAATAATTATTTTTTGACACAAAAAATAATGGCCTGAATTTAGATATTGGTTTCCTCACCCATTATACTAAAGTTTTACGACCCCCTCTGTGAATTTCATCCCCCCTCCAGTCTATAGCTCTCCCTCTGTCTTATCTCACTAACTCTGCTGCTATCTTTATTACCATTGATTTGTATGTGCTTGTTTTTCTCTTTTTTTCTCTCTCCTTTCCCTCAGAGATGTGTTTTTTTTTTTTTAACATTCTGCTAAAAAATTTGTGAATCAGTACTGCTTGGACCTTGAAGAAGGGGACATACCCCGAAAGCTTGTCCTGAAAAATTGTATGTTAGTATAAAATTACACCATTTATGTCAATTGACTTACAAATAGAATATAAAGTCTGTAGACTTTACCTAAAATGTCAGCTGCGGCACTTCCAGCATGTGTGATGATGAAACCTCTGATGCGTTTCGTCCAATGGACTTCTCCCTAGGATCATCCATTGGAATAAATGGTATAATTTTTGAAAAATTGCTGCACTATGTATCCTTTCTATTATCTTTGCATGGGAGAATCAAAATATTGGAGGAGTTGAAGATCTGGTGGACCTTTTGTGTGAAGATATCATATGAGGAGCGTTTATACATGTAATATTTGGTACCACTATATTTAATGTTTTGTTTCTCTGAGGATTCATGCACATATACTCTTGGTATTAAGGGGGTAAATGTTCTTCTGTTATTAAGTGGGTATGCATAAGAAATGTTGATATCTGGTGAGGTGCATGGAGTGATTGGTGTTGCACAACACACGTGGGATTTAAAGGGAGATGCACATTTCAGACTCACTATTTGTTAGTGTTTTTTTGTAAAAGTTTTTTGTTTACAATTTTTACGGTATCATACTATACGGTGGGTATAGAAAAGGATCATCCTCTTGTGTCAATATTTTGTTGAACCCCCTTTTCCTTTAATTACAGCCTTTAGTCTGTTGGGTTATGTCTCTACTAACTTTGCACATCTAGACTTTGCGATATTTGCCCGCTCTCTATTGCAGAACTTCTCAAGTTCAGTTCAATTTGATGGTGCTCATTTGTGGACTGCAGTCTTCAAGTCATTCCACAGATTTTCAATGTATTCAATTGCGGTTTAAGTCTGGGCTCTCACTAGGCCATGCAAGGATATTCACCTTTTTTTCCTTCAACCACCGTGTGGTCATTTTTGCTGTGTGCTTTGGGTCATTGTCATGTTGAAAGTTAAACCTTCTTCCCATTGACAACCTCTCGCAATGGGCAGCAGATTTTCCTTAAGGATTTGATGGTATTTTTCCCCATGCATTTTCCGTTATATTCTGACAAGTGCTCCAATCCCTGCTTCAGAGAAGCACCCCATAACATGAAATTACCACCTCCATGCTTTACTGTAGGAATAGTGTTATTTGGATGGTGAGCTGTATTGGATTTCCGCCAGACATATTGTTTGGTGTTGAGGCTAAATAATTCAATTCTAGTCTCATCTGACCATAACACGTTTTCCCATGTGGCCTCAGAATCTTCAAGGTGCGTTTTGGCAAAGCTAAGTTGACTGTATGTGACCTTGTTTGAGGAGTGGCTTTTTCTTGCACCCCTCCTATACAAGTCACATTTGTGGAGAATTTGTGACCACAATGACCACTCTTTGTCATAAATTCCTGCAACTGCTTCAGAGTTGCTGTAGGCCTCTTGGTAGCCTTTCTGGCTAGTTTTCTCCTGGCTCTTTCATTCAGTTTGGAGCGATGTCCTGATCCAGGAAGGGTCTGTGTTATACCAAATAATTGTACCTGTGCACAACTTTATCCTGGAGATCTTTTGACAGTGGATTGCCACCCATAGCTGATTGTTTGCTCTAGTTGTACTACAAGGGACTGAAATGCTCCAGGAAAGCTCTTTTCATGCTGAGCTAATCAAAATGACCACAGCTGATCACAGTTAAAAGTCAAATGGCTTTGTGTGCCATTGATAAGGTGATTAGCTATACCTGACTGAGTTTACAAGTCATTTTTAGGAGGTGATCCTTTTTCCAACTCTTTTTTCTGACAAATTGGTGTTATATCTTTCACTTGGATGTTATACGTTACACTGAGTAAATACAGCTGGATAAAACAAAAAAACTGGTTTGTCTGTGTTTTAGGCTGCAAAGCACCAAATTGTGATTATTTTAAAGGTGGGTAAATTGTTTCTATACCCACTGTATGTATACTTTTTCTTTTTGGGAGCTCCTAATATCAATTTGGAAGAGTGATGTTTCTCTCAAGAAGGATACTGAATACCATCTGGAGAAGAGGATTCAAAAGTGGTGTATGAAAGGCTTACAATATTGATTGGAGGGTAAGGGTGTACATAAAGGAGCACATAAGCCCAATTAAATGTAAGCATGTTATATGTTTTTAAGTATTGCACATGTGGAGTCAAACATACTACACTATATAGTCTCCTCTTTCTTTTGAGATTTTTTTTCCATTGTGAGGATTTCCATCAATGACTAAAGAATAAAGAGATGGTTTTTATAGCAGATGCATTTTCTTAACCGATTCCCGACCGGCTCCTGTAGATATGCGTCGGCAGAATGGCACGGCTGCGCAAAGTAACGTACCCGTACGTTACTTTGAA